>VDFB02193867.1:546870573-547136241 GCA_007258455.2 Sequoia sempervirens
GGTGAAAAATCTTTTTCTGCTCTAGTGCCACTGTGGTTCTCAGCCCTGAGTGTGAACTTCACTGTTCACAGGTTGAATAAGTTGAGTAAAAAGAAATATTCGTATAAAAAAAAAAAAGAAAAGAGAAGAAGCAAAAGAAAAGAAATGGATATTGAAAATCTTGAGGTTCGAATTCAACTCATCAGGGGGATCTGAATATCTCTGCCGGGGCTATAGACGCCTGGCTGGCAGTAGAGCTATGTTTAGGAGGATCACAGCAATAACCTCGTCGGGGATATGAACGCCTGACTGGCAGCGAGGCTCTATCCAGGTTACTTTTAGGGTCAGAATCTTTACGTAGCCTGTTCATACCAAGTCTGGTTCTTTGCAACTGAAGGTAGGTAATATATGCACCTGCACACACTTGGACCCTGGTATAGGAATGTCTGAATGTCTGGGAGTTTCTTTGCTTTAACTTAGGGTGACGGCTGGGTACTTGAGTTGAAATCAGAGTTCTGGGTTCTTGATTCCAGTTTGTCATCGAAATGCTCAGGAGCATTTCCCCAGCAGAGTCGCCATTTGTTGTGCAGTTTTTGCACACACGCCCCACTTGGAGTGGGGGACCCCCTTTCTCTTTTGTGTCTTTGACCTTTGATTTTATTGGATTTATCATTTTGGGGTCTTGACATGTTGGTTTTGCTGGCTTTGCCCTTGCCTTGGGGTTGATATTGATTGAAATTGAGTTTTTGGCCAAGTCCGGGTTTTCACCTAGATCCAGGATTTTCCACCTCTGGCGGATTTTTCCGGCCCTGGTTCCTTGTCCGTCTCTTGCCAGATTCTCCGATGCCGGGTTTTTGCCTAACTTCGAGATTTTCCGGTCCAGTCGGATTTTCCCGGATTCCGTCAAAGTCCCGATATTTCTGATTTCCCCGGTTTCTGCATTTCCGCGGAATCCGTGTCTCCGCGCATTCTGGGATTCTCCAAAATTCCACTTGGGGCTCGGGTTTCCGAACTTGTCAGAAACGTCTTTTCGCGCATTAATGGCTAAGGTACCTTGGTTCAGGCGGGTATAAGGGCGAATTTAGGGCATTTTCTGATTCATTCCAACTTCGATTGCTTCCTTGTTTTCTGCTCTGGCGATTCAGAACTTGCGTTTGAGCTTTGAGGATTGATCTTGGTTTGTTTGCGCGTGAATTGCTTGAGTGTTGCTGCCAGTATCTCGTGGCTTGGACGTGTTGTCACGTGGATTAATTTTCTGAGCTCGATTTCTGCCCGTCTTGGTCCATGGTATGTATTCGTTGCCCTTCCGTTTGCTTGCATGGTGATTTGAGGTTTTCTTGTACTGGGCATTGTTGAATTTTGGGTCGGCCCGTGTTTTGGTTTTGGGTCTCATATTTATCTAGTCGGGTTGATCCATTTTTTTTTATTGAAGCCCATCTCTCGTGCCTCATAGGTTCTGTTTGTTCATTTAATTGCATATTTACATTTTCGACGGAATTCTGGGTCGTGTTGTATGTTTGTTTTGGGTGCGGAGTGTGTTACCATGTGAATTTAGGGTTTCCTTGGTGTTTCGGTTAACGCGATGATTTGATCTTGTGTTTGAATGACTTTCGCCTCGTTTTATGTTGGCTTCCCCGTCCTGTGAGGATTAGAGGGATTTTAGGTAAATCCCGAACTGATATTTTAACCCTAAAAGCTTGCTCTGGTTTTAATGGCGGATATGTGGTTGTTCGATTTAGGGCATCGTCATTTTAGTATGGGATCCTTCCTTTGAGTGCTTCTGAGTGTTGGAACCCTTTGCATATTCGAGTCTGGTGATTGTCGTCGGTTTTGGGTTCATTCGAGCTTAGATATTGGAGATCTTGTGGTCGCTCCTGTTTTGGTGCACGTTTTGCCATTTTTCGGGTTTCCGAGGCTGTCGCGGAATTTCCGGTCTCCCGGATTTTCCCGGTTTCCTTTTATTCCGCGGACAGGGTTAATTTCCGGTGCATTTGATGCTGTCCGCGAAAGTCCGTCCCATTCGGATTTTTCCAGATTTCCTGTCTGATTGCATTCTTTTGTATATTTCGATGAGAGGATTGATGGAGTGATTGTTAATGCCTATTTCTTGATTGCCAAAGAGTAAAATTGATGATTTTCCTTTGATTTCCGAACATATTAATGATTTACATGGCTAATAGTGCTTTGGTGGCAGGAGTCCGTCTGGGTCGGATTTCTCCGGAATTCCGCCCTGAATGTATTTTCCCAGATTATACGATTTTCCCGGATTATTTGGTTTCTCCGGATCTCGGAAGATTGGCAATTGGCATTTGGTTTTAATGGATTTGTATGATGTATGCTAATCTTTTGGATGGATATGAGCTTAATAATTAAATTCTAATAATGATTCTTGGATCTGCAGGCTGAATCAAGCAAAGCTGCTGCTGGGAAGTCCAAAGGTGGTGCGGGGGCATCTACAGTTTTTGAGACAGAAAAATTGAGATTAGACATGAGGAGTCAGGTCCCAGAGAGTAAGATATCCTCCGTGTGGGCAGATGTGTCCGATACCAACGTTGGTGCCTGGCGTTACGAAGAATTCAAACAGAGAATAGCTGAGAAGGACCAATCGGCATTGAGGCAAGGGATGATGAACTCAGGGTTGGTACACGTGGCAGGGTTCCCTCCAGCAGTCCAGTGTTACGAGCTGATTTTGGAGTGTGCTAGGCAGTACGCCTTTGACACACAGATGGTAGTTAGCACTGAGGGACGGGTGTTGGCAAACTTCAGTCCAGCCTCCATTGCCCGAGCTTTCAGCATGCCGGATCTCTCTTCGGTCTGCGCCCTAAACATTGACACTGCTCGCACATATTATGAGAACGAGCCAGTTAAGGCTCAACAGCTTATCAACTCATGGCTTGAGAAGCCCAAATCTCACCACTCCAAATTGCCCAAACAGTTGCACAGGGTGAAGTTCAGGCCAGATATTTATGATGCCATCACATTGTTGAGCAGGGTGGCTGGACTCAAAACTGCCGGGGTATTGGAAAATTGGATGGTCCATGTGATCACCAAGATAGGCCAAGGAACGAATTACCACTGGGCAGGACTTATCAGTGCAGAAATAGATAGGCAACTGAGGAATGTTTTGGAAGGAAAGAAGTTTACCATGTCCTCCTTTGTTATATATATACTGGCCGTCTCCTATCCCTACAAGGGACTGACTCCGGCAGGAACTATTGGACAGGACATTATCTATGAGGTCTATCCGGAATTGCACCTCGGACACAGAGATTATAGGAGGGCCAATGATTCCTTCACTATGCACATCACCCGGACCCTTCAGAATGCGGAGCACATTAGATTGTCCGATGGGGCTAGGGGGTTGATTAAGAATTACGGGGCCTGGTTCATCCAGTTCCCCACTTTCACTTATCTCCGGATTGATGGATGCCCCGTTGCTCCCTACAGACTGCCCCGGTATCCCACTGATCACATAGTGCTACTGGAGGTCATAAGACAAATTTGTGAGTTCGATACGGTGGTGAAAAGGGAGAAACATAAAATTGGTTTTGGAGGCGACTTCCCTCTTGGGATTGGCGTGGATGAGATGTGCCCTTCCATTCAATCGGCTCACACTGCAGGTGAGGAATTGGCCGCCTATGGATTCTCTTTCCATTCTAAGAGAATGAATTTTGACATCACCGGAGGGGCATAGAAAAGGGCTACCCGGGAATACAGGCACAAAGAGGACTTGGAGGACTACTGGGTCAACATCAAGGATGACCTTGATGCATGAAGGAAAAGGTATTCCCGGCTGCCAGTGGAGGTAATTAGGCAATACAATGTGAAGCTGATTCCGGATCAGCTGGAAGATGATGGAAAACTAGTCCAGGACCACGTATATGAGCCCATTAAGGACAGGTCAGTAGTAGATATTGATTGGAATGAGCCTGAGGCGACAGAGTTGGAGGACTTGATGGCTCCAGTGCTAAAATATACCTTTGCTTGGATCAAACATGAGGTCTGGGTGTTGGAAAATGCCAATGTACCCCTCACTTTCGACCTGATGGGGAATCTCAACCCCATGTCCACTTCTGAGGAATCCGGGGAGGAGGACCCCAAAGGGAAAACAGCCAAGGCCTCTCCTTTCAAAATCAAGGTCAGAAGCCCTAAGGGGACTCAACCTGCAGTAAAAAGGAAACCTATCGACAAACGAAGGTGGAAGACCCTGACTATCAGCAAGTCCTCGGACGAGGAGGCAAAGAAGGCTGAAGAGGAAGATGTTCCTCCACCGCCCAAGAAATCCAGAACTACAAGGGTGGCGAAAAAGAAAGGCCAGACGACTTCAGAGGATGAACCCCCAATTGTGGATGTGGAAAGCTCCGGAGGGGAGAAGACCAAAGTATACACCAGAAGATCCAGAACTCCTTCCCCAAAGGATGCTGCACAGCCAAAGGATTCTTCTCCAATATTGCCAGCCACCGAACAGGACAAGCCTGTCTCTCCTCCACAGAGTGTAACAGAACCGGAGAATCCGGATGAGCAGGAAATCAGCGGAGGTGCAGAGCCGTTTAAAGAAGGGGCATTATTCAGTGAGGCTGCCGAGCTCGAGGTAGAGACAGAAGAAGGGTACACTTCTCCCTTGGTGCAGTACGAGGATTCTCCGGAGAGTGAGAAGGGCCGCGGATCGCCAGAACCAGAGAAAAGCATCCCCGCTGGAACTCCATCACCGGTGCTTCCTGAGTTGGGATTTGAGGAGATGGACCAAGGTGAACAACCTCCAGAGAAAGATGATGACAAGGCAACACAAGAAGAAGAAGTCGAGGTGGTGGTAGCAGAAGAGGAGAAAGCCACAGAGGACCCGGGGAAAACTGACACAGAAGGAATCCGGACAGACCCCGCGGCCCCGGACTGGTTAGAAAAAGAAATAGCGAGGAAGAAACAGGTGATAGTGGAGGACACTCCTCTCGACTGGGATGCAATGTTATCTCAGATTGGAAAGGGGAAAAAGAAGAAGGCTGCTAGGATAATTTCCCGGGTAGAAAGGGATGAGGTGCATAACCGTGTAGTCCACATCGCCACCCCTGTTGCAGATAAAACAAGAGATGAGGTAGTAGGCCAAGATTACAGTGTCCAAACCATCAACCTTGGGCCAGCTTCCCTAGAACAAGACATTGAGGAATTCGAGGGGTCAAGTGCTATGATTCTGGATAGATTGAAGAAGGAGACTCAGACAAAGAGAGAATTGAAAAGGGAAAATGAAAGGTTGAGGAAAAGTTTAGAAGAGGTCATGAAACCTCTACAGTCCCTCCATCCGTCCTCCTCTTCTACTCCCGAATTTCTGCCGAAGGAAACAATTTCTGGTATAGAGAAGATGAAGGTTTCCACACAAGCTGCCATAGACTGGTTGATGAGTGTTCGGACACAAGGGGATGAAGCTATTAAGGAGATCCTGTCTGTTGGCAAGGATGCAGTCCGAGGAAAGGAGCTGATGGAAAGCATCCTTTCTCAGGATAAGAATGATGTTGATTCCCTGCTGCTGAAGACAAAGATTATTCTAGGGTATGGCAAGGAACAATTGGGCAAGGATGGAATTCTCCCTTCCACCAGATTGGATGAACCATGGGAATGGTTCGAGGCATTGCAAATCAGGCAGGGAGCCCTGAAAAAGATACAGAAACGAAGAAAGTCCATTGATGCTGACCTCACTGCAATCTATGATGGTTGCATTGCATTTTTTGAAGTAATGACAGGGAGGAATAAGATGGCTCCTAAGTATCTAGGTTTTGATCAATTGAAGGAATAGTTGCATGAGGTTTATGCCCCGGATTCTGATGAGGTTGTCACTGGCCATATGCTTGACGATGCAGCCACATATCTGGCAGTGATAGATAGATACCTGACCAGTAGAAAGGATTGGAAGAAAACCATTGAGCGGTCCAATGAAGGGATTGATTCGATTAAATGCCGGCTCAAAGTTTTGCCATTGCCACCCATTGCTGAGCTGGAGGGAGTTTTCTTGAAGGTCCAAGGGTCACCAGCGCGGAGAAAGGACAAAGGAAGCAGCGGTTAATGTTTATCTCGAGATTTGTGCTTCCCTATTATCATAGGGCATGCATTGGACCGGATTTCCTTGGGGATTGTGCCTTGGCCGACTTGGATGATGGCATTAAATGTGTGCCTTAGTTTGTTTCCTTGGCCGACCTGTTTTGGCGGTTTTATTTTTTTGTAAAATGTTTGGCTGGGCCGACATGTTCTGGGAAAAAATTTGATAAATAGGCATTTTTGCCTTATTGTAAGGGAGTTCAGAAGATTTTGATAGTAGAGATTAGCAAGAGCAATAGTTAGAGTTTTAGAATTTCTTAAAGCAGATATCATATTCAGAACAGTTGAATTGTTGCAGCATTTGATGATTAATACAATTGAAGGCATTGTGGTTTTCCTGGTGAAATCCTTTGTGTTATCTCATCTTGCATTTCTATCTTTTACATTGCTTGAAGATCTAGGGTTTATTATTCAGAAATAAATTAGTTTAGTTGGATAAATGATGTATGTGATTTCATATTTGGAATGTCGGTAGCTATCTTTGGTCTATACTCCCAGTAACTATCTGATTGTAGTAGGCTGGTGAAGTCAACCTGGACCATATATATTCAAATGTGCTTAAGTTCAGTTGTAGATGCAAGTCTATGATTTGAAAATTTATACTCCTCAGAAGATTGCACTGTTCTTGTAAAGATTGCCTTGTGGGTCGAACAAGAATTGGTTATTTGAGATAGGTCCATTCCGTGACATATACGCCATTTACATTGTTTTGTCCTTTTCGTAATTTTAGATTCTATTACCTTCCTCGTGATCCCTATCATCTTTGCAATTTCTTTATTATTTTTGGTTAGATTCTAGGATCTCAAGATCATCATATTAAGTCGATCCTATAAATTGAAAGTGGTTCACCTTTGCTTGTAGGTCCTCAATAGGATACGCTAATTTCACATTTCCCATCTGAAGTTGTTTTATGCATTGCTATGACTCCACACCCGGTGAGACCTTGGGGTGATTTTCAGTAATTCATTATTGGAGATTACCTTCAAGAGAGATAGGATTTTAGGATTCACTGGAAGTAAGCTTGCCGCGTAAAACACCATCAATGTGGAAGAACACATGAAACATGAAGAAGATCACATGGGGACAAGAAAAAGCAAGAAGAAGCAAGTAGTGGTGATGAACCTCAAATCTCACCTACTCCTTCTCCTTATTCTCCTTCTTCTACAAGCCATTCTCTTTCTCGTAATCCTTTGCGGTGTACAAGCCCTCGATTAAATTGGATGTAAAACCTTGAATTACCTATTGCGGGTGAATTAGATGTCAAAAACTAGATGACCGGATTCAACAAGTAGAATTTTACGGCAGAGTTCAAAACTCCTTCGGATGATGCTTCTAGGATCCAATTAGCCACTCTTCGGTTGGGAGGTTCAACTCTTACCTAGTGGGAGAGTAGGACTATAGTAGAAATTTCACAACATGGTAGAGTCAATTTATCTTGGTTAGAATTTATTAATGCTCTTAAAAATAAATTCTATCCCTTAGGTCACATGCAACAATTAATGATGAATTGGAAAGTGTTTAAGCAAGGGAAAGTTCAAATTGTCCAAGAGTACACCCATGAATTTAGAAAGAGGGCTATTGCATTAAATGTACCTTTGTACACCCAGGATACTTTGTTAAAGTACATAGGAGGTCTTCACTCATATCTTAGACATTCTATTTTGGTTTTGAACCCTTGTGATTTGGATGAAGTGTCTGTTCAAGCTACACACTTAGAGTCAAGGGGAAAGGGTTCTTTCATTGATAATGATAACTTTGTAAAGAAATCTTCTAAGGTTTTAGAGACAGGGAAAGGAAAGAAGACAACTACAGTCAAGAAGGATGAAAATCTTTATTGCTCTCATTGTGACAAGAAGGGCATGATGAAGATCATTGTTGGAAGTTGCATACTGAATTGAAGCCTAAGTGGGCTCAACGACAAAATCAGAAATAGAAGGGTAAGGAGAAATCCGCAAATGTTGTTATGGATCTTGGTTCTGATTCTGATGATGAAACTAAGATAACAACTATGGCTATGAAAGGTAAAGTTCCTATTTCCAGTGTTTCCTTTGATAGTTGTGCTTCTACTTCTAAAGTGAATGATGTCTCTGAAGATAAGAAAAGGAATGAGTTGTTTCATTTAAGGGTTGTTGCTAAAAACATTAAAATTCATGCACTCATAGATAGTGGTTCTCAAGTTAACTTAATTTATGAAGATGTTATAAGAAACTTGGGATTGAAAACTACATTGCATAAGAAACCTTATCCACTAGGCTAGATTTGTGAGAATGATAAGTTGCAAGTAACAAGACAATGCACTTTGAGATTTGCAATCACTAGTAAGTTTGTGGATGAAGTACAGTTTGATGTGGTTCCACTAGATATCTGTGGGATAGTTCTAGGTAGCCCTTATCTATATGATCAGAAAGCTATTTTCTATAGGGAAAAGAATCATTATCATTTGTTTAAAGATGGAATTCAGTATATTGTACATTCTCACAAGATTAAGACTAATCATTCTTTTACAAACATAGGGCAATTAAAGAGGGTGATTAATGCAAGTAAAGATTTAACTCTTATGTCTGTCAACATAGGTGGTTCTAGACAAGAACTTGGAGTAGCTAACTAGAGTCAGATGTTGCAGGATGCACCCACAATACATGAGAGAATGGTGATTGAAAACATTGATGGTCCCTTAGATAAAAATGTTTCTCATGTGAAAGATCAATATGTTTTTGATTTATTCTCTTTCATCTCTGCATTATTGTTCAGCTTGATGCTATTCATTTTTTGTTGGTTAGGGGCTACAACAGTTTATGTAGATGCTTATGGAAGTGATAAAATGATGTTTATGATCAACAATGTTGTTGCAATCTTTGTTGTGATTGTGAGTCAGGTATATAAATGTATAGATGATACAGAACAAGTGGGGAGGTCAAGTCCTCACTTGATGTTTGAATAAATGCCAACTTTGGAGGTCCAAAAGTTCTCCAGTGGGGAGGCCTGATCCGGGGGATATTTTCACTCAAAATTGAAGTATCTACGAAGCTCTAGAATTCTACACCATTAGAAATAGCTCGATGTCTTGATTCCAACACAACTTGAATGGAGCGAAAAGGAGTCCGTTTTCTCAAGTTATTGCTAGTCAAACTTTTGGTCAAACTGGCACCAGGGGACATCCAGAAGGTAAAAAAAATGATTGTCTTAGAAATTGATGGAAGAAACATCAAATCAAAGGGCTCGTCGAGATGATTCCAGAAACGTTCATTTCATCAAAATCTGACATCATACACTCGAGATATGGGTAGTCAAAATTGGGTTGACTTTGCTGATGTCAACATGGTACAGTCAACACACAGTCAACAATATCGGCCAATCACATGAAGACACATGTCATCCATACACACGTCAGCATCTCGGTTAGTGGCCACGTCAGCGTACAGTCAACAGCCACGTCAGTGCACAGTCAGCATACACGTTAGTGGACGTTAGAAAAATCGGCTAATAAGAGCTTGCCATGTGGCACCCCCTGGTGCGACACATGGCTCCTTCTCCACTCCTCCTTCAGCGTGGTAGTCAGAAATATGTTCAAATTTTTTTTTGGAAGGATTTGATCCCCCGACCTCTTGCATGCGAGAAACACGGTGGACCGTTAGACAAAACAATGTGCGTTTAACTATAAATGGTTGGTTGTTTGTTTTGTTTCAACGTTTGGTGGATTTTGTGGATTAAATGTGGCCGGAGGGGTTGGAACCACTGACCACGTGTATAGAAAAATTATATTCTATGGATACACCACCGAATACCTAAAATATATAGGTGGATGTTTTTATTTAAAGATTGTGTATGGCCGAATTTATAAGCAAATGGCCTATAAGGCCAAAAAAAAGCAAAACCCACCTAACAAATTAACAAAGGGGGTTAAGAAAAATCAAACAAACCCTGTTACAAGTTTTTAAAGGGGGTTACACATTTATTATGGAGGTTTTAGCCTTTTTAGGCACATTTCATGTATAAAAAAGGGGGAGGTATGCTCTTAGGAGCTATTCAGATTTTTCAAGTCTAGGTGGTGAAGCTGTGAATTAGAGAAACAGGGAGATTTTCTAAGGAGATTATTTTGAGCCATTTGGAATGTCAGATTATTGTCATGCTGCCGAAGTGCTCTTGGTGCATTTGTAACTAATTTTTGGAGATTAATCAGATCGGTCTCACTCTATTGGAGTGGACCCAGAGACGTAGTCACATTTGTGGCAAACTCCATTATTAGATCATTTGCACTTTCTCACTCTTCTTATTTCTCAATTCTACTTTCACCTTCATTTTTCTAATGCATAATTTCAATAATGTATGCATGAATTATATTTCCATTAAGTTGTTATAATTAAGCATTCAAATTCACAATTTAGTCTAGATGCTAATCAGATCACCTAACTACTACTAGACCAGATATTATGTATGTAGTTTGTCTTGCAGCTAGATTCCAAGAAGATCCTAGAGAGTCACATGTTGCAATAGTAAAGAGGATATTTAGATATCTAAAGGGCACTCCCAATCATGGCTTGTGGTATCCAAAGGATACTAATTTCCCATTGAGTGCTTACATAGATGTAGATTGGATTGGCTATGTGGATGACAGAAAAAAGTTAAAGTGGTGGTGCATTCTTTCTTGGATGTAGATTTTTGTCATGGCTAAGCAAGAAATGAGATTCAATTTTTTTATCTACTACAGAGGTTGAGTACATGTTGAAATTTCATGCCCCCCTTAGATGACCCATCACTAATATCCAATCGGAGAGAACCCCAAGGGCCACCTTGCATGATTTTTCCTTGGTAGTTTCCTAAATTTGGTTGTCCCAGAATTTTGGATTTTTGGGCTATCTCTTACTCATTTACCATGCTTTCCTTCTCCATCGCTCACTTCCTTCCCCCTTTTCTTCTAATTATTTCAATTTTTGGTCTTCTTCCTTACCCTTTACCCCTTACCATCCCTCTCCTCTTGAATTACTTTTGGCCTTTAGTATTTCTTCTTCCCTCATCCCTCTCCTCTTCCTTCTTTCTTCTATCAACCATCGGCCTTCACCCTTTGCCCTTGCATCTTGCCTCTTAACTTTGGAGGTAAGAGGAAAGGCTTCCATCCAACCTCTGAAAGTTTTCTTCTATGGCTTTTGGTCTTCCCCTTCCCCTTTACCTCTGATTTTCGAAGGTAAGCCTTAGTCCTTTCCCCAAAGGTTTTCTCTAATTCTAACTATGTGTCAAAATTTTGACTTTCAAGGGTAAGGATTCTCCTTTTCCTCTGACTTTTGGAGGTAAACCTTCCCTACTACCACCAATCACTTCCTTTATTCTTTGTGATTTCCTTCTCCTTTCTTCTAAGAACACAATAAGCTGACAGCCTGATGCCCGACCTCCGATGGCCCAACACTCGATCTTTGATAGCTCAATGCATGAAGTTTGATGTATGCTATAAGTTTGATGCCTGAATCTCAACCATCTGATTGTTGATGCCTGAAAAATGCATTTTTGAGGCTTTGGACCTTTTTTTCCATACTTGTAAAAGTCTCCTTTCAAGCCCAACGCCTCAAACTTCCTGTGTTTTGACATGTTTTCTAAGCAATGTTATTGAGGCTTGATTTGACATTTGAGCACCTAGATCTAATACTTGAGCTTCAAGGACAACATTTATGGCATCCCTTACCTTCTATAGGTGTATTTCATGGGCACCCATGCCCATTTATTACTCTTTTTTTTTTTTTTGTGGATCTATGCCCTAGTTGCATCTTTCACGGGATGGCTTAAATATTGCATGCACAATTTTTTAGCTCACCCTAGTTAGGGTTAGGATTTGACTTCTGCTTCTTAGTTATGCCTAATTTATAAAGGAAAAAAAGTATTCATTTTAAGGGTTCTGCCTTTGGATCCTCTAGGGTTTTTCTTTGGTAGACTTTCATTTTTTGCATCTCTGTTATTGCAAAGATTGGATTTTTTGCTTCTACATCAATGAAATCGATCAAGCTTTCCTCTTCTTAGCTCTTTTGTGTTTTATTAAGTTATTACCTTTATATCTAAGTGTATATTATATTTTCATGCATGTAAGTTTGAGTTAAATCATTTGTTGTGTTGAGAAACTCTCTTTCCTTCCAGTGCCTTGTCAAACCCTAACCTCCATGTTTTCCTTTGAAATCAACCAAAAAGAGAGTTGTGAAAGTCCCCTTTCCCCTCTTCAATGATGTACTAAGCAGTATAAGCCAAGAAGAAACAATCTTATATCTTGGTGTGCCACCTCCATTTCCCTTTCATGTGTTTCTTCTCCCATTTTCCTCATGAGTTGTTAGTGGTAGGTTTTCATGTGTCAAGTTGAACCAGCACATTGCAGCTAGATTGAAAAAGGAAGTCAACCTTCTCCAAAGATTCAACCTAATATGTACAAAGTTCCCACACCTTGAGGTAATTTCCACTGTGTCATTGGAATGATGAACTTCATGCTCAATAGTGTGCAATTTCATGTTGCAACAATTTTTGGCATGCCTGGTGGGACTACTTCTCTCCATTGAATAATTTGGTGTTTTCTTCAATGTATCTTGCCTTTTAAGGCATATCTTGAAACACCATGGTGACTCCGTTCAAAATTAGTTGGTTCAAGCAACCTAGATTCATTTCATGTCATTGAGGAAGTGGTGCTCTTCAATGTTTCAGCCTTTGGAGGCATTCTTCAAGCACCTAGAAAATCTATAACTCTTTGGGTGACTCTTTGGTATGTACCCAAAATCTATGGTTGGGAAATCCTTTGCTCTTATTTTGAAATTTCAAAGCATTTTCCATGCATAAAAATGTCATATTATAATGGAAACCACATGTACACTCCACAATTTCATCATAATTCCAACTTTGCACCTCCCAATCAACCATATTAGGCTAGTCATACCTCCCATTTCATTCCAAAGAACCCTGCTATTGTGGGTTCTCAATCTTCACAAAATACATTCACCCACCCTATCCTGCCCAATCTTCTTGTACACCTACATATTCTTATCAATAATCCCAAGAGACTCATCACTTTGAAAATTAGCCTTGTTCCTCTCCTAGTCAACCCCAAGATTTTGATAATTTAAGTGCAACTGAAATCACAAGCATTTTACTTGATTTCAATAGACAAATTGATGAGCATTGGAGACAACAAGGGTTTGAATTACATCAGGAAGTGTGGGCTAATCAATCCTATCAAGGGTAGCAAGAAGGTTATTTCCCATAGCATGATGAGTTTTTCTATCAAGCTCATTATCCACAGTAGAAAAAATTAAACACTCAATGGAGGTATGAGTAGTAGATGGATGTGCAAAGAAGGAAACAAGAAAAGTGTACAACAAGCAATGTTTCTAGGCAAGAAAAAATTAGAATTTCCCTTGCTCTAGCACAAATTACCAATACTTAGGAAGCCCCTTGTGTGCCTAGTTTTAAACAAGCACCTCCACCATTTCTAGAACAACCTGCTAAGGAGGAGGTAAGAAAATATAAATTTGTAAGTTTCAAGAAACTTAGCAAGCCTCTTGAAACCCCCATTAGCCCTCATTATATTCTAAAACAACCTATTGTGCAAGAGGTTTGCGAGCATAAAATTTATAGTTTCAAGAATCCCAATCAACCCTTTCAAACTCCCATTCAGCCTCTTGTACCATCAAGTACATCTTCTATGTTGGAAATCCTAAGTTTTACAAGCCTCCATTCCTCACAGGAACCCATCCTTAAGGATGCTCAGCCTCTTACTCCTATTGAGAAGTTTCAGGCTAAGAGTGAAGAGGTTGTTGTTGTGGAGCCTTCATGTTCTCAAGACAATGAGTGTCTTGGTTTGTTGCAATAAATTTTTTAATATGAAATAGTATTGCAACAACAAGGCATTAAAAAGGTAGAGAAAATTAATACAGTAGAGGAATCAATCCTCTCAATTGATTTCCTTCCTTGTTTTATTGAAGATGAGGAGGATAGATCAGCTATACCTACATTATTTGAAGCCTTTGAATAGCTTGGTTTGAGCTTGATGGTTAAGATAACTCCATGGTTCTGGAGAAGTGGCATCAAATGTATTTAGCCCCTACTATAGTGGATGAAGATCCATGATCTATTGAGGTATGTAGTTTTGAGGTGGAGGATATCTTTTGGGGTGATTTATAAGCATTTTTTTCAAGCTTGGATGCCAATCTTTCACCCCCAAAAGAGTAGCTTTGTGGGAAAAAATATAAGAATGAAGAAGCAACAGAGGATGTGGCAACCATTACATGCCAAAAGTCTAATTTTTTTGCATGTAGTTGCCAAGAAAGAATTAAAACTGAGAGACAATTTGAAGAATTTAGTTCTTCACTTGAAATGTCTCAAAAAATTGAGCTTTGTGTTGATGAAGTGTGCATCAATGAAAATGACTTTGTAGTTATTGAGAAACCACATATTTGTTTGGAGAGTGATGCTCCCATTGCTTAGTTTGATAGTATGCCCGAGCTACAAAGTTTCTCTTTTGAGGTGCATGATGAAGGTCTTTCTTGTGCAAATCAAAAATCAGATTTGGCATATTTTGCATCACCATGTGAGTTGGAAACTTTCAATTTTTTTTTCATTTCATGCATTGAGGAGGTCAATGGTGTTGACATTGGTCCATCCCTTTGTGAGGTGGGTCATTTTCCCTCTACAAAAGGTTTTCTCTTGGATGCTGGCCTATCTTCATAAAAGTTCACCCCTACTGATGTATGTTTAGTTGAGACACCAGTGTTACATGAATCTAACACTTGCATCATATGGTTCCCTTACAATGGAAAATTTTATAGTAAAATGATCCTTCACCTTGCAAGCATTTTGTATAACCCCATGCATGTTGGTAGCAGTTTTTAATGGTTACAAATGGGTGAGGTTTGCAACTATTGTTTGAGGGAGATCAAATCCTTTAAAAGATTCATCTTTGAGAGAGGAAAGCTTCCATTCTTTGCTTTCTATTAGTTTAGTGTACATATTTTAAATATTTTATTTCCATGAAGTGCATTTGTACACCCTACATTCTCCTTAAGGGAATGTATGCTTCTATCTTTCATGCTTTCCTCCAAGTGTAGTTGCACTTGTTTTGTTTTTCTTTAAGGAGGCCCAACTATTAAGTTTTACCCTCACAAATATATTCCCAATGGACCGATAAGGCCTATGGATCCCATGATTAGTAGGTAATCATCTTGTAGAAATTGCCAAAATGTTGACATTTCATGCCCCCCTTAGATGGCCCATCATTGATATCCGATCTGAGAGATTCCCCACAGGCCACCTTGCATGATTTTTCCTTAGAGGCTTCCTAAATTTGGATAAGTCCCAAAATTTTGAGTTTTTGGGATGTCTCTTACTCGCTTACCTTGCTTTCCTTCTCCATTGCTCCCTTCCTTTACCCTTTTCTTCTAAGTATTTTAGGTGTCGGCCTTTGACCTTACACTTTACCCTTTACCATCCCTCTCCTTTTCCATTTTTTCCTTTCTCCTTTCATCCTTTGCCTTCGATCTTCACTCTTCCCTCATCCCTCTCCTCTTCTTTTTTCTATCAACCATTGGCCATTCGCCTTCGCCCTTGCCCTTGTATCTTACCTCTTACCTTTAGAGGTAAGAGGTAAGGCTTCCCTCCAACCTCTGAAAGTTTTCTTCTATGACTTTTGATCTTTCCCTTCCCCTTTACCTCCAATTTTTAAAGGTAAGCCTTGGTCCTTTCCTTGAAGGTTTTCTCTAGTTTTGACTAAGTTTCAAACTTTTGGCTTTTGAGTGTAAGGATTCTCCTTTATCTCTGACTTTCAAAGGTAAGCCTTCCCTCCTACCACTAATCACTTCCTTTGTTCTTCACTCTTTCCTTCTCCTTTCTTCTAAGCACACAATAAGCTGACTATACAATGCCCGACCTCTGACGGTTCGACGCTCGATCTCCAATGGCTTAATGCATGAAGTTTGATGTATGCTTTAAGGGCAACGCCTGAATCTTGACCATTCAATCGCTGATGCTCAAAAATTACATTTTTAGGGCTTTAGACCATTTTTTCATGCTTGTAAAGGTCTCCTTTCGATCCCAACACCTCAACCTTCCTACAATTTGACATGTTTTTTGGGTGACTTTTTTAAGGCTTGATTTGACATTTGAGCACCCAAATTTGGTTCCTAAGCTTCAAGGACAAAATTTATGGCATTCCTTACCTTCTATAGGAGGATTTCATGGGTTCCCATGCCCATTTATTGCTCATTATTGACTTTTTGGCTGATCTATGCCCTAGTTGCATCTTTCATGGGATGAGTCAAATTTTGCACACAGTCTTTTTGGCTAAGCCTAGTTAGGGTTAGGGTTCGAATTGTGATTCTCTCTTATGCTTGATCTATAAAGGAAAAAAATGTATTCATTTTAAGGATTCTTCCTCTAGCTCCTCTATGGTTTTTCTTTGGTAGACTTACATTTTTTGCATCCCTATTATTGTAAAGATTGGATTTTTTGCTTATACATCAATGAAATTGATCAAGCTTTCATCTTCTCATCTCTTTTGTATTTGAGTAAGTTATTACCTTCATATCTAAGTGTTTATTGTATTTTCATGCATGTATGTTTGAGTTAAATCATTTGCAAATGTTGTGTTGAGAAACTCTCTTTCTTTACAGTGCCTTGCCAAACCCTAACCTCCATATTTGCCTCTAAAATTGAACAAATAGAGAGTTGTGAATGTCCCCTTGCCCCTCTTCAATGATGTGCTGAGTAGTCTAATCCAAGAAGAAACAACCTTCTACCTTGGTGTACCACCTCCATTTCCCTTTAATGCATTCCTTCTCCTCTTTTCCTCGTGAGCTGTTAGAGTTAGGTTTTCATGTGTTGGGTTGGACCAACACATTGCAACTAGATTGAAAAAGGAAGTCAACCTTCTTTGAAGATTCAACCTCATACATGCAAAGGTCCCACACATTGAGGCCATTTTCATTGTGTTATTGGAATGTTGAACTTCATGCTCAACATGGTGTAATTTCATGTGGCAACAATACATTGTAGCAACATCTTATTGCACGCAAGTGTTATGGATGAAAAAAACACTAAAGGATATTAGAGTGGTGTATGATGAGCCTATTTCTATCTTTTTTGATAATACAAGTGCAATAAAGACTTCAAAGATTCTAGTGATGCATTCAAGAACAAAGCATATTTCAATTAGCTATCACTTTCTAAGAGAGAAGATTGTGGAGAATGAAGTGAAGCTTGAATATGTGTCTACAAAGGATTAGATTGTTGATATATTCACTAAGGCTCTTCCTAAGGATAATTTTGAGTATCTCTAGGAGAATTTGGGGGTTATTGCCCCTCCTTCTTTGAACTAGATGCATAAGGAGGTGCATTAGTCCAATAGATTTCAAGATTCATTCTTTTTCTGGATTGATGTTGATGACTACCTCTCAGGGGGAGTAGGTACTGGACTTGATTGTTGTTGTCAGGGGGAGGTGTTGTCATTGTGCAATGGTTTCTAATGTAATACAGATTGGTACATGCTCCTAAGGGGGAGTATTCATAGTAGTAAATGAAAAGTGTTTTAGAGTAGTTGTAAGTAGGTTGTTTGATGACAAAGGAATATAATTAAAATAGTACAAAGATTATGTCCTTTTTCATTGATGTCAAAGGAGGAGAGAGTAATGTGAAAAATATCTAAGAGGGGGAGAGAATCATAAACACAGGGGGAGAAAAGAGAAAAGGAAATAGGTATGTTCAGAGGTATTGTGTCTTTGATGGTTTTTCACATCATGTGTTTCCATCAATGACAAAGGGCGAGATTGTTGCAAGTATGTGCATATTGGTGTTGTCATTGATGTCAACAAGTGTGCCTTGTCATTAGTGTCAAATTTACTTATTGAAATAGATAGGTTTTGAAGATGAATAGTTGGTGTTGTCTAAGCTTTAATTCAAGTTTCATTATGTTATCATCAATTAAGCTATTGGTGTTAATTTATGGTGTTGCTTTGATAATATTTTGTCTATGGTTAAATGGTAGTGATGAAGATGATAAAGATGCATTTTTTATGCTTGGTTTCTAAGTACTTTTGAGAAATTTTGATAAAAATAAGAAACTGTGTTACAGTGTTGTTCTAGGTTATAGAGAGATGTTCTAGTTTTTCTCTGCATTTCTTCTAGGTTGAAGATCTACCTGTGTGATTCAAATATGTTGGTGAGAGGTGTTCAAAAGTGTTATATTTAAGATATTGTACTGTTGGATCATTGCACATTGAGGTAGAATTTATGTTCACCAATGTGTGACTGTGCATTGTAGAGGTGTCTCAGAGAAATGTTTCTACTTCGTGTTTCTCCGCAATTATGATTCAAGTCTTGTGATTTTGAAGGTGTGTTGATGATGTTGGTAATTTACCTCAATCAAGAGGATTTTAGGTTTGATGCTTCAAAAGATAGATTTTTAAGTAACATTGCATGCCAGAGTAGTTTGAGTGTACTAGGCTTGTAGATTCTTTAGGTGAAAGTTGTTGTGAAGGAGCTTGTTGGGTTTCAAAATGTTTGAGGAATATTCTAGATCATAGTTGGTATGAGTTTTCCACATTCCATTAATTTGCAGTATTTAGCTTTTGGATTCAACCGTCTAATTTTTTTTGTCGACGTTTCAGATCACACACAATGATCCATCATCACAAAGAGGAAGAAAATGAAATGAGATTGCAGATCAAGTCTTAATAAAGGGTGAGGGGGAAGAGAGGAGAGAAAAGACTTTAAAAACCAAGAAATCAATATAATAACACCATAAATAAATATACAAGCAAGACTAACAAGGAAATGTAAAAAAGAAGAGAAAAGAAAAAAGACAAGATTAAAGTCTAAAAAGAAGGACAATATAACGATTAAAATAATTAAATATATATTAAACTTTGTAAAGATTATAAAATCTAAAAGCACCTAATTAAAGGAAGAAAGAGAAGAAGATGGTGTACTATTTAAGATATCTAGATTGGTTAAAAATAGAAAAAAGGTTGACCCAATGTATTAGAATTAGATATTAATTAATGTTATAATAGTATTAGAGAAACCAAGTTTTAAAAAAAGAGGTTAAAAAGAAAATAGCTAAATCCTAATCGGAAATGAATTATAGAACAAAAGATTTAAGACTACAAAGGATGAAAGAGAAAAAGAATGAAGAAAAGAAGGCCCTAAAAATAAATAATATGGAAACAAATGAAAGAAATAGGTAAATAAAGAAAAATAATAATTAAGAAGTAAAAAAAGGAAATAAAAAGAAAAAAGGAAAAATTAAAAAATAGTTGAAAATAAAAGAACATTTAAAATTAAATAGGTAAACGATTAATGAGAAATAAAAGAAAGAGAAAATTAAGGTTATTACTATATGTAGAATTAATTATACCTATGGTAATAATACAAAATATGAAAAAGACAAACAAACTCAAAATTATAAAAATGAAAAGAAATGGAAGATAAAATGAAAAGCTATGAAACAATGCACAATCATAGCCACAAAAGGAAAAACAAACAAAAAATCCAAAAAATAAATATAAGAAAGAAAATCGAGGTAAGAAGAAAAGAGCCAATTCAAAGATAAGAAGAAAAAATAGAAGGGGAAAGAAAATTAAAGAAAAGAAGGGAAAAGTCAAAGGTTAGGCTACAAAGATGAGAAGGAGAAAAAGATGAAGAACAAGGAGAAAGGAAAGGAAATTGATGGTGTAGGTGGAAGGGATAGAATTAGAGGGGAGGGCTGGAATGGAGGGAGTTGAGAAGGGGGTGCCATGCTAGACTTAATTTCCAACCTTCATCCTAATTGAGGTTGATGGAGTGGTTTTTGATGGTGATGGCTTCTTTCAGTTTACACTTGAAAAAAAAATCTTCCTTAACCACAAATTGGGTGTTCTTGAGGCAGATGTGGTGCTTGGTTTGGTGGGAATGCTCTATAAGGGATGATTTAGAGATTCGATCATGCCTGATATCAACACTATGCTCTTTGATTCTAGTGTTGATCAATTGCCCCGTTTCTCCAATATATGGGCTCCTACAAGAGCAATCGATCTTGTACACTCCTGAGTGGAGAAGTGACAGTAAGGGATCCTTGGATAAGGAGACGAGATTCCTTTTGGTAGATATGGGTTTGAAAGCACAAAAAATACCTTTTTTGTGAAGAACTTTTGAGATCTTATTGGAGAGGCCTTCAACATAGGGGAGGGTGGAAAACTAGATAGGGTTGGTTCCATTAGGTTTGGGGGTTGGATTGTCTTGGTTTTTGGAAAACTCAAAATCTTTGAGGATTTGTTTGTCATGATAGCCATTCTAGATCATGTTCAAGCACAGTGTGTGGTTCGCAAGTCATCCTTGGCTTTGAGGAAGTGTGTACTTAAAATTTTAATGGTATTTTCACGGGTAACGTTTGACCTGGTGTTTACAGTACATGTGAAGGATAAATATTGTTTGTGGTAGTGTGTGGTTAAGCGGTGTTGTTGATTTGGGTCCCAATTAAGTTTTGATGTGGTCTACATTCACTTCTATCCGCCACATAAGTGTTTGGTGTTGACCTAATTTGAATTTGCATGTTTGAGGTGCATAACCAACCTTGGAAAGGGTTTCAAGGTTGAGGATGGTATAATTATGAGTTGAATTGTTGAAGGAGGCCAAGATATATGAAAGTGTGAAGTGTGTCATACGAATGATGTGAATTACAAAGTTGTAAGGTGCGAAATTAAGCAAAGCAATGCGGGCTTTCAAGAGTTGGATTATCAGATGTAGTGAGTAGAAGGTGTTTGCAATCATTCAGGTAGATTGCAAAGGTATTGGAGCTATTGTTGTGGATTCTCTGTTGCATTGAAACCATGTTAGATCTATGTAACATTTCTTCTTTATCTTCTTTTTCTCTTCCAATAGTGAGACTTGGCTGTGAGCCTTTTTGGACAATGTTCCCTATTCTGGCAGTGAGCCCTTGTAACTGGTTTTGCAATTACTTATATTGTGAGCTAATCCTCACCGTGGTTTTTCCCTTCTTGGTTTTTCCATGTAAATCTAGTGTTCTCTTGTACATGGTCATAAAGTTCTTTTAGTTTTTATTTTATGCTTTTCATACTAATTCATCATAACAAATTAAGGGTTTAATTAGTGCATGTGGATCTGAATGTTAATGAGGGTTTTGATGTTTTTACAAGATACAACTGATTCACCACCCCCCTTTCTCAGTTGTCTTGTTCATTCAACACAAGCTCCTTATCACATGACACTCTTTCAAAGAATCATAATATATGGAGGAATCCATTTCCCTATAAAAGTGAAGAAAGAAAAAACATTATCCAAAAGCCTACCTTAGAAGAGATAAGGAAGGGTTCTCAAACAACCATGGATCAATTTTCCAACTACTCATAAAAGAGTTAAAGGGTTCCTCCTCTAGAGCAAGAAAGGTATTATCATAGAATGCTAGGGGCATTAATGCCCCTAACAAATGTTACATGTTCAAACACTTGTTGCACAATAACCAAATTTAGTTCACACAAGAGCAATTAAGTGTAAAAAAATGGTATAAATGAGATTCATGTTACTAAATCATGGCTTAATGAGATTGTGTGGTAGTGGACTTGAAAGGAGTGTCCTGTGATCTTGGTATCCTTTGGAACTAGCGAGAACTTTCCATTAACCTCTTGGAAAAAACCATTATTAGATGTTCTATTCTTTTCATAATTTATAAAATCAATTTGAGGGTTTTCTTAGTTCAACATTTCATGATTACCTTTTACAATTTTAAATTCTTTTACATTAAAGCTATTATTTTAATTTTCTTGTATTTAATAATTGAATATTAATTTTTATATATTGTTTTCATAGCCATCCTTGTCACCTCAAAATGTAAAAATAAATCTATTGTCCCCAAAATCAAATTTCTTTTGTTGTCTCTATAATCTAGAAAATATTATATCATGCTTGAAATTCAGTAAAAAATAACTATTATTCACAAAACTTGACCCCCATCCCTAAAACTCAAAGCAAAACTATCACTCTTTGATTTCTTTCATAATTCCAATTAGAACTTTGGATAACTTTAGTCTCAAATTTATTATGATGCTTGGAATGAAATATCTAATAGATATTTAGATTGAATTCATATCAATAACACATATTACATTTAATGTGTAGATTTAATATTCAATGGTCGCAATTCAAAAAATTTTAAAATGTTTATCAAGAGGGAATTGCCTTGGAATTTTTATTTTTTAATGCCCTAACATACATGATTTATAAAATCTTTAAAAATTTAGCTCAAGCTTCTCCTTATAATGGAGCTTAGCTTCACACTTTTGTACACATATATTTCACCACATAAATCCATAGGCCTTGTGGTGGAGTGTTACTTAGGAGATTTGCCAAAGGATATCTTATATCCTATTTTTAATCATTAGGATAAAATTTAAATACTTATTCTTATAGTTCAAACTTCCTTTACTAATTGCTATGTAATTGACATTTTATTCATATCGAAATTTTATATTTTAAAAACAATTTCAATTTTTATTTTTATAAGAAATCATATGCAAAAATAAAAATAAAATAAAAAAATTTAACAATTGAAATCAACAAAATAACATGAACACAATATATCATCGAAATATAAATCAACATCAAAGGCTAAACTTTCTTGTCTAATTTTCATTGTTTTATTTCCTTGTCACTTCTTAGTCTTTCCTTATTTATAGCCCCCAAATAGTCCTATTTCTTAAATCCAGGAGCAAAGTTGAACCGGAGACCAAATAGAGAGCAAAACCCACTGCCCAAGCCAACTCTACTACCCATTCAGACTCATAGATATGATTTATTACTTTTACTTGACAAACTAGTTAAACTTCATTTTGGAGGCCATGGAGGGACTGATATGTTACAGCACTCGGCTCGAATGGGCAGATATCATAAAAGACATGAAATCTGAAGGATTGGAAGAAGTGGCTGATCCAGTGCAGGTGCATTCGATGGCAATGCTCGGGGAAGATGTGGTTAATAGAGCCTATGATCGCTGGCATTCCATTCTTGGCTATGCACAATGGGGGGTCTAGGAGAACTTATAAATATGTTTCGATGGGTGATGATTCGGTGTTACTAGGTTTTTGCTGTATGTATATGGTAATTTCCTTTCTTTTTTTTCCTTTCTTCTATGGTTTGAGATTACATTTAGGGATGGCCAATTGCCTCCAAAATTGATATTTCCCATAGTTTAACACATATCTATGTTTAGTCATAAATGCAATTACAACAAATTAGCTGACATCAGGATTAATTTTGGAATGTATTAATTTCTTCAGCTTTTTCCATTGTGTTCATTTTAGCAGGTTTGCTGTCGATAAGAATTCTATATAGCTTTAATCAAAACACCGAGAAAATCAGAATGAGGATTTTGGGGATTTTCAGAGTTTCATAGTTTTCTCAAAGCAGATCTCAGATGGCAATAACATCTGCAGAGTATTTTCAATGGGGAGCCCGGAAGCGGCGTATGACATGGGAGAAGTCACATCAGGCCGAGGAGGTTATGGAAAACAAATCCGCCATTCGATTAGATAGGCACAGGAGCAGTAATTGTACAAACAGAAGGAAAACAATGCTAGAGAACGGGCCCTTGAATTTGGAGAATTTTGTTTGGCGAAGTTTATGTCTGAGTCTTTCTCGGAGCGAGAAAGAGGAAGATTTCCTTGCAATGAAAGGCTCTAAATTGCCATTGAGACCCAAAAAGCGCCTTAAGTCTATACAGAGGGCAATTGATGTGAGTATTTATCTTTTGCTATCACAACTTCATCTTCTTACTCTTTTGTTTCAAGCCTGAAGATGGCAAAGATAGAACTCTTTTGTTTCAAGCCTTAAGATGGCAAAGATAGAACAGAGAACATAGGAACATTTATTGTTTCCAAGTCAACAATGTCTTTGTATATACGGTTTTAATAACAATGATTCACAATATTCTTTAAAAAGAAATTTGGATGCACCTTAGAATTTGTCTGCATTGCACCATTTTAGGGAATCTCAACCATGCTTTACATTTATAATGTTGAACTACATACTGTTTTGCATTTGGATACGCACGATTATGGATCCTTCTACATAGATGCTTAGGCATCACCCTATTATTTCAGAATAATTTTGAAGTACATGTCATGACAACTGTTACTAATGATAAAAGAACATTTGTTGCCAGAAAGTGAATTAAATGTAAGTCGCTTGGTCTTTTGCAGGATGTTATCCCTGGTGGATGGCTTAGTGATATTTCGCAAGAACGATATGAAGTCAAGGAAAAGAAAAGTAGAAAAAAGGTTTCTCTTAGTTATTGCATCAACACTTTATTGCTGATTCCATGCAAACTTCTTTTAGACTATATATGCCTTAATTGTTTCTTTTCCTAACAAATTCGATATGTAATTAATGCAAAGACCAAAGAGTTTGAAAGCTATGGCAAGAGTAGAAAGTGACTTGGAATAATCAGGCAGTTCAATCTCAATTAGATAAGCGCATTGTTGGATCCTTGCTTGGCACTTTCTCCATAAATAAGTAGTAGGCAGGGGAGCAGTAATTATACAAATAGAAGGAAAACAATGCTAGACATAGGGGTTTTGAATTTGGAGAATTTTGTTTGCCCAAATTTGTGTCTGAGTCTTTCTTGTAGCGAGAAAGAGGAAGATTTCCTTGCAATGAAAGGCTCTAAATTGCCATTGAGACCCAAAAAGCTCCTTAAGTCTATACAGAGGGCAATTGATGTGAGTATTTATCTTTTGCTATCCCAATCTCATCTTCTTACTCTTTTCTTTCAAGCCTTAAGATGGCAAACATAGAACATAGAAAAATTTATTGCTTTCAAGTCAATAATGTCTTTGCATATGTTCACAGTTTTAATAACAATGGTTCACAATATTCTTTAAAAGGAAATTTGGACGCACCTTAAAATTTGTCTGTATTGCACCATTTTAGGGAATTTCAGCCATGCTTTACATTTATAATTTTGAACTACATACTGTTTTGCATTTGGATATGCTTGATTATGGATCCTTCTACATAGATGCTTAGACATCACCCTATAATTTAGAATAATTTTGTAGTACATGCCATGGCAACTATTACTAATGATTAAAGAACATTTGTTGCCACAAAGTGAATTAATTGTAATTCGCATGATCTTTTGCAGGATGCTATCTCTGATGGATGGCTTGGTGATATTTCCCAAGAATGATATGAAGTCAAGGAAAAGAAATGTAGAAAAAAGGTTTCTCTCAATTATTGCATTAGCACTTTCTTGTTGATTCCATGCAAACTTCTCTTAGACTATATATGCCTTAATTGTTTCTTTTCCTAACAAATTCAATATGTAATTAATGCAGAGACTAAGGGGTTTGAAAGCTATGGCAACACTAGAAAGTGACTTGGAATAATCAGGCACTTCAATCTCAATTGGATCATCTGAGGTATAAAAATTAAAGGAGCATCCTCCATGGTAATCCATGTACAGTCTTTGCTGTCATAGTTCATAGTTTGCATTTGTATTCCTCATGTTAAAAAAACATAAAATAGGATGTGCAAAAATATAAAATTTACTATTATGAATCATGTTAAATAAACAATTTAAACCTTAAACTTTTGCAGCTGCACTACAGCTTGAAATACAGATTCTGGAACTGTTTCTTCATGACATATTCACAGCTCCATAGTTGCACTTACATTTGTTTAGGGCAGCCTTGAGTGTACATGTTGTGATGAATTTTTTGAGTTATTATAATTTAACTTTTTTTAAATATACAATTTAACATTTCTTCTATGCTTTTTTTTCTTCAATAGATCATTTTTTCTCCATATTTGAGATACACAGTATTAAACATTTGGTATGAAAGTTGCTAACTTGGTGTGAGGTTTTACAATTGGAAAGTTGGAGGATTTTTTAAGAATGTGGCCTTTATATCCATAACTGTCAACTATCCTTGCTTTTTTTGTTGGGAGGGGGGAAAACTGGGTATTGAAGCGATGAAAACCCTAAATTTATATTGGGAACGGAGGATTCAGGGGTTTTCTTATTTCATTATTTTGTGGGATCTCTGGTGGTGTGCATGCAGATTTTAAGATTGCTAGCGTTTAGGTGGATTTTAAATTATTTATGCAGTATTCATGTTGTATTGTTTGATTTATTGCTCCTTATTCTATTATTTCATATTGCTTTATTATTTGATGAACCAATTGTTGGATTCAATTTTCCATTTACAAGAGTATGTTGTAGTTTTTGGCTATCACGGAAAGCATCAGGTTCAGGCAAAGGAAGCCATATTAGTTCATTGAAACCTGAAGATTTGATTAGAAATACTGAAATAATGACTTGGTGTTAGAGAAAACATAGTGAGAAATTACCTTCTTTCTACATTTCTTTTACTCTAAATTCATATAGTTCTTGAGAAATATCACTAAGCCAGTCACCCAGAATTACATTTGCTAGATACCAGAATTCATTGCAATTCTATAAAGGTATATAATTGGGCGTTGCTCTTTATTTTTATGTTTGGTGTCAATTTGTTAGAATATATATTGGATTAAATAGTGTATCCTATTTATTTTCTAAGACAAAGTAAATCATTTTGATAGATCAAGATGTTTTCTTATTTATTTCCTTTATCTAACCATTCCGACGGGTCAAGATGTTTTTGAAAAAGAGCTATATATTCTTTTGAGCTGGGTGGCTTTTCTTGAGCAGAATTGATTATGTTTTCTTCGGTTCCACTTTGGGCCTAAAGCTTCTTAGGCCTAATTCTGAAGCCAATCAGTCTGTCCCAAAATGCTTTGGTGCCATTCAGATGCTAGTATGTGCTGCTCCTTAATGCATTTTCCAGAGATAGATATAGTTCTAGTTTAAATGTTAATATGTGCCTTATTACAATAAGATGACATAAATGGTTTATAGGTTGCACTACTATTGGTGCCATGCAGGCGTTACCTATTTTCACATTTGCAAATCAGGCAAGCCTTGACACGCTAGAAACAACTTTGGTTGCATTGCAAGATATTTCCCTGGAAAAAATGCTAGATGACAATGGATGCAGTTGTCTTTTCTCAGAATTTGCTTAGATAATGCAAAAGGTAAGTCGATGCTTTAGCTCCTCCAAGCAAAAATGTTAGTCTGTCTTTTGCTCCCCTCTTACTATATTATGATCTATCGACTAATTTTGTAGATCATTTCTATTTGTTATAGGGCTATGCTTATCTTCCTGCTGGAATGCACGTTTCTAGTATGGGTAGCTCTGTTTTATATTACAGGGCTATTTTTTGGTAAGTCCTAAATGGAGAAGAAAACACCCATTGCACTCGTCCCATATTTTAGTGTCAAAATCAAAAGAAAACTCTGTTGATGAGATTTCACATCATTACATTTGATTTTTAATGTCATTCTCAAAATGTGCTTGTATTTGTTAAATGCTCTCTAAGAAGAGCAATCTAATTGGGATCATTTGGGAATAAACATCTACTTGATTTAACTTACTGATGATTCATCCCCTTTTATATTTAATAGCTTCAAATTTTCTGCTCTAGAAATTGGATCTTAACTCTTAATATTTATTTAGGCTGGGAGTAATTTTTTGTGCTACCTTATATAATTCCAAACTCCTAAGGCAACTTATGCAGAAGCTTGATGCTAATTTGATTTACTACATTGATTCTTATTGCCGTTCTTAGATCATGATTCCATTATTATGTTTTCTTCTTTAATAGAGACGACCTAATTGGGATTATTTGTGAAGAAAAATATTTTTTTGTTCTCAATTACAATCTAGCTTATGGGTTTATAGCCACTAGATATAGTTTGTCAAATTTGTCAATTACTCAGTAAACTTAAGATTTCGTATTCTATAAAGATTTTTGAGGGATACATAAAAGTTGCTCTACTCTCCTCGAATGCTAGTTCATACTATATTTGTCTACATCCACTGTAGCATGGATGTGCTTGTTGGATTATGTTTTCTTACATGCATTAATCCAAAAAAGTTCTAGTTTTGCTTTATGAACCAGCAACTCTCATTGTAAAAGTACTGTTGGATAAGTCGATTTTTGCATTACCAAAGCAGCAGTAAGGACAATTTTCTGAGTCCTTTTTGTTATTGCAGGTTAAAAACAGTTAGACAGTTCAAGGATGACATAGAAGAGCTCCAGTAGTGGGACACTTGTTAAGGTCATGCTTCCCGGAGGCCTCTCTGCTTCTACTAAGTTTTGTTTTTTGGACTTTACATCACAGGAGGTTTATTTGTGTCAAGCACTAAATGATGTCTTAGATAGCATGGCTAAGAAAGGGTTAACCAAAGTGGTGTAAGAGACCACTGCAAGGAGACGATATAAAGCTAAAACCAGAAGTTTAACTCTTTTAATTTGCTTGCATCACATCACCAAAGTGCAGGAAAATTCAGTACAAGTGCTCGTGATTTCTAAAGTTTATTGTTTCCATTTTGGGCTGGAGATTTTATTGTCTTACAGATGAGCTGAAATCAGGTGGAGTTTTATTTCTATGCGTGTGACATATCTTCCTGCCTGGTCTAGTCTGCAATCAAGCAAACACCTTTTTGTATAGCTTTTGGCATTTTTTTCAAAATTGATGGATAAATTTGGACCGTTATCTTCCAGTTAATTCAAATGATATAGTTTGCTTACCTTGCGATAAATTCAACCCCATCGCTTGTAATGAGTGACGGGGATAATAAGCAATGAAGCTTTTTACATCATATTCATACTTCATAAGGTATGATTTCTATTGTGAGTTAAACTACTATTTATTAAGCATCTGGTAATGTGCAAACAAGGATTGAGTTTTGTTTTCCATATTCCAATTCTTTGTTTTGCACAAAGTTTCTATATAAGAGTTTAATCATCCAAGTGCTATCTTTCTCTAATACTGTATAGTGGTTAAATTTCTCTTCTCTTCTTTCTTTCTTTCTTTCTTCTTCTTCTTTTCTTTTTTTTTTTTTGAAGTATACACACTTTTATCAGTCATTATGAAATAGAATTCTAACTTCTTTGTTTGTATCTGCAGGTTTTATGAAAATAGGGCATAGTTAGTTAATAAAAATAATTATTACATAGGGTGTAAAGAAAAACTCCACAAGTAAAAATTGATGTGCAAGTGGCAGTATTTTTAATAATTTAATAAATTTTGGGTAAATCTTTATACTTAATTTACTTTTCTATATATAAAAGTAAGTTTCTAAATTAACATATTTAAAACTAAAAAGATCTTTTCTTTAAAAATATTCTTTATATATATATATAAGTATTTTTTTTTTAAATAATATTTATTTATAAGGATAAAATGTTAAAAAAAAAAATTAAAATTAAAAAAATTAACTACAAAGAACTTTCCTAAATTTACTATTGAATACAAAATATTGAATTTTTAAAAAAACAAAAATATTCCTTGATGTCATTTTTTTAATAATAGAAATAAAATTATAAAAAAAAATGAAAAACAATAGTTCTTTTTTAAAATTTTCGAGTTAATACACTTCAAATTAGAAAATTCAATAAAAAGGAAATATTTTAAATTTACTATTACACATAAATATCTCTTTGTGTGTGTGTGTGTGTGTGTGTGTATGCTATTAGAATTATCATATACTTATTATCGATAGTTATAAACTCATCTATGGCCTCTTATGTACCAACCTAATACTCATTTATATATACAACAATTTCATAAATTATATGACCATATTTATATCAGCTTAATACTAATTTTATGCATCACAATGCCATATATTATGATGCCAGATTTATATTGGTGTGTAACTTCCAACACAACTACCTATTGTTCCTAAAATCTAATACCACAACCTCTAACTTCCAACATAGCTATCTATTGCTGCTAAAACTAATACTATGACCTTTAAATTGGCCTGAAGTTGCATGAAATACCATATAGTTGTATGAAATACCATATATATACATATACATATACACTCAAATCTAATAGAAAATCCCTTTTATCTTAGTTCTTTTTGCAATTCCTCATCTCTACTACTTGCCCCTTCTTTTCCCTACCAAAACAAATGAAAGAGATGCCCTCTTCTTTTTGTATTCTACCCTTTTCTCTCCAATTCCATGCCCCAACATATTCTCCTCTACCAACAACTCCAATACAATTTGCTTCCCTCACACTTCATTCCATCTCGTTGGAGAAATCTAAGGGATTTAAGGAGAATATGGGGGAGATTGCCAACATTTTTGGCGAGTTCATTGTTGTCAAACTTCCCACTCTTCCAAGAATTTAAATTCAATATATATATATATTAAATTTTTAAAAAACTAAAAACCTATTTCCCTTGAAACCAAAAAGACTTATTGGCTTGCAGAGATTTTAATTAAACAATGAAACATGCTCAATGATACAAGAAGAGGAGAGATTTTTAAATGCATGAAAAAGAGAGTTATTCTAATCTCGACTTGATGCTAAGGAATTTTAAAATAAGGATAATGTTCTAACAAAGCTATTTGTAATCAAGGTGAAAAAATAATGACCTTGACATTTATGCAAATTTTAGACCAATATTCCTAAAATAAGCAACATGACTATGCTCTAGACTTTAAAAAACATTATACATGAATAACCAACAAATGACATAACATTTAGACTAGGCGGTTGTGTGCAAATGAAAATAGGCAACACGACTATTATACATGAATAACCAACAAAGGATGTAACATTTAGACTAGTGGTGTGTGTGCAAATGAGTTCTCGACACATGGTATAAAACATTGACTTTTCTTGATCTACTATCCTTTACTTGATGATGCTATACCTCCTCAATTGGGAGGGGTACTAAATTTTATCTTGTGCTCACCTCATTATAACATCAAGGTAGCTAGTCTAGTCAAATATAAATGCATGTTTATAAAATCAATAACCATCTTGTATAAATCAACAACATCATGATATGAAACATGGAGTCTCATTAATCATTTATATTCATTCACGTATATCATTTATCTATCCACTATTTCTAATAATGATAAAGTTTAAATTTCACAATCATTTTGACATTCAAATGTGGTATTAAAATTTGCATTCGCATGAGTACATGAAAGAACAATAATCACATTATAATAATTCACATCCAACATATATATAAAAAAAATCCCATTTTTTAAGTATCATATAATTATCATAATTTAAATGTCTTCAATAATTGTTGTTAAAATCGGGTGGAACATCTTTCCCCCTTAGAAAAGTCATCATCTTGATGCCTTAGTTCCAAAGAATATGAAAAATCCTAGAGAATAACAAAAATATTGATTAAACTTAAGAAAAACAAATCAAGAAAATCCTGGTGGAACTCTTCATAATCCTTCTAGGTGGCATTGTCATTCAAGTACTGGTCCTATTGGACCTTGCATTGAGTGACTTCCTTATTATGCAAGTATAGCTTAACCATAACCACTCTTGCGTCTAGAACCTGGAGAGCATTCTAATTGAGTGCATGAGAAAAATGAGACATGTATTTTTGTAGGTATTAAACATAAAATAAATAAATATGCAAATGGGCAAGAGAAGGTAAATAAGATATGTATCCAATTGGGTTGAGCACTTCTAGAACCTCAAATGATCCCACATATCTATGAGCAAGCTTGGTTGACCTTCCAAATTTAATTGAAGTCTTATGGGATTTGATTCTCAAAAGAACTTTATCTTTTATATCTAACTATTAAGAGTTTCATTTTTTCATATGCATAACTCTTTTGACTATTGTTGGCCTTAGTCAACCTCTATTTAATAAACTCAACTTGTTCTTCCATATCTATAAACATATCTAGTCCTATGCACACTTTATTCTCTAGTATATACCAGCTAATAGGTGGTATGCATCTTTTATCATACAATTCCTTGAAGGGGGCCATTTTAATAGTAGATTGGTAAGAATTGTTATAAGTTCAAAGAGAGGAAAATATTCCTCCTAGTTATATTGCCAGTCTATGTGATACATACACAATAAATCCTTTAAAATACAATGAAATCTCTCAATTTAATCATTATTCTCAAGATGATGGGTCAAACTAATATTTCTAGTCAAGTCCCCACCACTAAAAACAAGGTTTGCCAAAACATTGAGATCATGCCCACATTCTCTCCTCGAGATGATTTTTTTAGAGCCTCCATGTAAACAAAATATTTCTTGAGCAAACCTCCTAGCCCACAATGGAGCCCCATTGCTTAAGTTACTCCAAATGAAATTTGGTGAGTGTATTCACCACCATCAAAATCATATCATGATGATTCCTTGATTTAGGAAGTCCTTGGATGAAATCCATGCTAATAATTTACTATTTTGACTTAGGGACATAATGTGGATACAACAATCCTATTGGGTGATGGTGTTCAACCTTGACTCTCTAACACTCTAAGCATTTAGCAATAAAATTTGTGGCATCTTGCTTCATTCCCTTCTAGAAGTATAGTGTTTTAAGATCAAATAATAACTTAGTTACTCCTAAGTGTCTTGAATAAAGGGCATAATGAACTTCCTTTAAAAAAGAGTTTCAAAAGTCACTTCGATTATATATGAACATTCTATCTTTGTATCTTAACAACCCATTAGACTCAAATCAATATTTTCCATGCTTAGAATCTTGGGAATTTTTTGAGAGTGCATTCTTGACTTGTTTGTAAAACTCATTGCCTAGAGAATTCCTCAAGACATGCTCTTGAAAGATTATTTAAACAATGGTCATTGTTGCAATATCTTTCTTGTAACTAAGAGCATCAACTACTCAATTATATTTTCCTTTTATGTAATTGATGTCCAAGTCATAGTTGGACAACAATTCTAGCCAATACCTTTGGCATGCTTTTAGGTTTTTCTATGTGAATAAATAATTCTTTATTTTTTATTTAAGTTCAAAGTTATTTCCTAATAGGTAATTCCTCCAAACTTGCAAATCATGCACAATTGTTACCAATTCCAAGTCGTTTGAAGCATAATTAAATTCATATTGTCAAGTTTCCCAAATTCATATCCATAAACTAATCATCCTACATGAGCACACCTCTCAATCCTTCTCCTAATGCATCAATAATGATGAAAAATGGCTCTCTAGATTAGAAACTCTAAAATTGGAGCATAAGTTAGTTTTCCCTTCACAATTCAAAAAGATTCCTCACACTTTTCAATCCCCTCAAACCATTTAGTTCTCCTTTGAATTGAGGTAATAGTATTTGCAATTTTGAAAAATTTAGAACAAATTTCTTTTAATACTTGGTCAATCCAATAAAATTACATACCTCATGCACATTCTTAGGTGTTGGCCAATCTATGATTGCTCAAATCTTTGTAGGATCAACCATAATTTCATTTACAATGATTGTGTGCCCCAAATACTACACTTCTTAATGAAAAAACGTACATTTAGATAGCTTGCTATATAATTTGTGTTCTCCTAAATTTTGTAGAAGCAATCTCAAATGAAAAGCATGTTCCTCCTCATCCCTAGAGTATATTGAATACCATCTAGAAAGATGAGGATAAACTTGTCTAAGTAATCTCTAGAGGCACTTTTTATTAAACTTATAAATGTTTAACTGTAGAGGCATTGGTCAATCCAAAAATTAAGATAGTTAACTCATAATGCTTATAACTCATTTTCAAAGTTTTTATATGGAAATATTTAGCTTTAATCCTCATCTAGTAATAACCAACCTTGAAATTAGTCTTTGAAAAGATTGCCACAACATAGATTTGATCAAAATATCATCGATGTGGGCCAAGAGGTACTTATTCTTAATTGTGGCCTTTTTTAGCATGTAGTAATTAATACATAAATGAAATGGCTCATCCTCCTTGATGAAGATCACTCACACTCCCCATGATGACATAATGTGACAAATCAACCCTTTGGACAATAACTCTTGTAATTCAACTATTAATTCAACCAGTTTTATGGTTTTGATGTAGTATAAAGCCTTTTACACAACTCAAAACTCAGTACAATGTTTATTGTGAAGTCAAATGCTCTCTTGGGAGGTAGACTAGTAATTCTAGAAAAATGTCTTAAAATTCATAAAGTTATAATCTTGAATTGATGGTTCCTTGGATTCTTTGAGCTAATCCATTTCATAGTGAATAGCTAACAACCCTTTCTCCTAGCTCCTATAAGCTACACATCTAACACTTGCTTGATCTTGACATCTGACTTAACTCCATAAACTAAACTTGATTCCCTAAGCTATCTAGGCAATTGAATATTTTAGCAAAACAATGCAATTTTTCCCTATGATGCTACAATTAGTTCATTCCTAAAACGATGTCTACATACAAATTTACCTTAGTAAAAAAGGAGGGTAATTTCACCTCTGCCTCAAATAGACATAGCTCCATGTGAGCTCTTGCATGATATGCATACTCAATTGACCACAAGCTGGCCATACAACTTGCTCTCTCAGGAATCTTACCTAGCAATCTAGGTTTACAAAAAATTTATGGCACCAATATCAATGAGAATGGAGATTGGGATACCATATATAGTACTAAAAGTATTGATAGTGGCAATCTAGTATTTTGCTTGATAGTTATCCACAACTGGATGAATTCTCTTTTGGAAGGCTATTTGCTAGAAAGACAAGGAAGAGTTTTTGAGCTTATTCCCTTGAATTTTATTTGGGCATTGGTTTGCATAGCGGTCACCTCCACACATAAAGAAACCACACAGGGGTCCTTTCTTCTTAGTTACTTGGTCACCTTTGTTACTTTTTCTTTACTTGAAATCATTGTCATTTTCTCATCTTAGGAGTCATTTTTACCATTCTTGGATCGTTTTCCATTAAATTTATGTTTGGTATTCTAGATTTAATTCTTCATTCTGAAGGGAGTGTAGAATTCAACCAACCAAAATTCTTATAGAAATTATTTCAAAGCTTATATAGACTGAATATTTTGCTTGCTTCATGGATTTTACAAATAATTAGTTTGTCACTAATGAATCATGGACGTCTATGCCAACTCCAATATGAAGATTCAATCACATATTAAACTTCTATATGTAAAATTATTCATCTCACTAGTACTGGGGTACATATTTTAGGATTCTTGTGAATTATTCCAAACACTCAGTCACTGGTATATCTCCTTGTCTAGATTCTAAAACCCGGTTAGCTTAGATAGTCAAATAAAACTAGGATAGCCACATTTACCTAAAAAATAAATATGACCTATTTCCACATCAAATTCATTCTAATCAAGCCCAACTCCATTTTCTTATTCATCCACTAGGTGGAATCCTCTTCTAAAAGTTGATAAGCTCCCCAAAATGTCTTAGTTCTTTAAGAGTAGTTTCAAATTTCAAAATACACTTACCTAAAAAATAACTACGAACTAGTCCCATTTCAAATTCATTCTAATCAATCCCCAACTCCATTTTCTTATTCATCTAGTAGGTGGAATCCTCTCCTAAAAGTTGATAAGCTCCCTAAAATTCCTTAGTTCTCTAAGAGTAGTTTCAAATTTCAAAATATTTTTGCATATCATTGAGCCATGTGTTTGCTCTAGCTCCTAACACAATCCCGTCAAACTTAAATAGGCCATGTTAACATTTCAAATTCACCAAAATTGCTTTTGTAGCCCTCTAATGTTGGATCTGAGCTACTAATTCTTGGTTGTAGATTTGTTAGAATGTCATCAGTAAATTTTGAGTTTTTGTGTCTTGACAAGGTTTGTGACAACAAATGCAACAGTTGACAACTTTCCTTCAATCTTCCTTTGATCCTCTTCAAACCTGTCACTTGCACATTCAAAGAGAGTGAAAATGTTGTGCCATATAGGGGCTTGCCTCAATCAAACCCCAAGTAACTGTTGCCACTTCCACAATGACAAACATCAATAATAAATGGTGATGGAAAGGAAGGAATGATGAAATCACAATGTGTTGTAACTCACCACCCTTCAATAGCTACCTTGAAGGACTAAATTCATACACATAGATTCTCAAGGATTTGGATCTTGCTTGCTTGAATGATTGAATGCTTTAGATATTTGCAAAAAGATGTTAGCATTCACAAAATAATGATAACATGAATAGACATGAACTTTGACATGATGTTGGATTGTGAGTTTCTACAATAAAATCTAAAATAATGCTCTTGACTTGCTCTTTAATTCTCTTGACCATAGAATTTGCTCAATAGTGTGTCTTGCTAATTGTTGTCTAGCTTCAAATAGTCAAACAACTAGGTATTTGTAGGTATTCATCCAATTTCCCAAAAATTAGATTCCAAAAGCCAACACTTGAAATTTGAATTTTGGATTTTAAAATGCCACTGACAACATATTTTAATTTGGGTCCTAGCTAAGAAGGGGGACCCATTCACCTCCTAGTCCAAATTTCTAGGATACACTTAGTCAAGAGAAAAAATAATAATTGGTTGAATTTATTCAATTCTTGCAACCAATAAACACAAGCCTTGGAATGTATAATTTGGAAAAATAGGTGCTTAATTAGGTACAATAAATTAGGGGGACAAAACATAATGTGAAATTGTTAAGGGTAAATTTTTTCTACATTACATTTAGCCCACACTTTAGTGAGAGTATGAACTTACACTTAGACTCACATCAAAGTAGAGAAATAAGTGTCAAGAGGGGTCTGATTGTCCAAATGTTGGAAAGATATAATGACAAAGGATCTAGGGAGATGATCAAGCCCCCAGGATCCAAGATCCCATGGTAAACCAACATAGGTACAAAGGAACAAACATATGTGAAATGCAACTGTGGACACTAAAAAATGTCCAAAGTCCGCGAGTGTCATGTTTCTTGGTCATTGTCCTTCGATAATTGAATAACTTTAATTATTCAATTAGGTTTGACCGCATTCCTCTATTAATTAAATATTTTTTAATTATTTAATTAATTCACCTTCTCATCTTTATTCTATCCTGATCAATTAAAATTATTTAATTGCGTCACTAATATATCCCTTTCTTCAATAATTAAATAAATCATTTTTTTATTTGACCTTTTATTCTTCTATAATTAAATAATTGTCAAAATTATTTAATTGTGTTTCATTCCTCTCTTTTGGATAAATAATTCAAATTAATTATCCATGTCGAATTTCCATCTCCCCATTTAATTAAACTGATTAATTTAATTTAATGCTCCTTTTGTCATTTTATCTAAATAAATAATTTGGATAAATTATTTATTTGCCACTTGTCATTTTCCTCCATTTTGAATAAATTATTTATGCACCTCCACTTGGTCAAAGATACCCTGTCATTATTTCATGTCATAGCCTGCATGTCCCTGCATGTCTGCCTGTCATGATTCCTCCAAGAATAGCATATTCTTAGTGCATCAATTCTAGACCATTGATCTTGGAATCCTTCTAGAGGATTAATCTCAACCGTCCATTCGAAAGGTTGTCTATAAAAGCAACCTTCCTTCTTGAATTTCAGCTTAACAACTAATTGTCTCCAACTTTCTTGCTACCATTTGCAGGTTTTGCACAAGTATTTCAACAAATATGAGGGAAAAGTTGCATAACAAGAAGAAGGAGAGCAAGAGAAGTGATTCAAATTCAATGGGGAGTGTTTTATTTCATTGTTTTCATTTTGCTCCTTTCATATGATTTTATTCTCTTCTTTGGATGAGGTTTTATAACTTAGAAGTGTTGGTTGTCACTTTGTCTCTGCTATTTGATTTCTAACCCCATCTTACATTTGGTGAACTCGACGTGAATCTTATAATTTTGCAGAGAAATTGGTTTGTTTTCTTGTTTGTTTTCATTGTTTTGCAGGATACAGCCAAGAATTCATATGAAATCCCGTCATCTTCTTTTGAGCATAGAAAAATGGGTGAATAAAATCTTCTAAAATGTTTATCTGGGTTTTGTAGGCCTTGTTCTCAGCTTTTCGAAACTTCAAACAGTTTAAGATTTTGTTAAGATTTGAGAAAGTTATGGCCATTTTAGTGATCACAGTTTTTCTTACGATTTAGTTGTTAAAACCTGAATTTTCTTTTGTTTGTAACACTTTTGTCTTGCAGGATTTTGCAAAACGTTTTTTGGGTTTTGAAGGTCTATGTCTTAGTTTTCCATAGATATCTATAGTTTAAAATTTTGTTTAGTTTTGAGAAAGTTATCACTATTTTAGTTTGTTGTTTTCATTTAAGTTTTTTTACTAATCTTTTGTTTGTAGCATGTGGCTTTGGAGTGGGGCTCCCAAAAACTGCTTCTTTTGGAACAACAAAAAAATTGAGCTCTTAGTTTTTAGTTCTCTTTAATTTCTTTTTCTTAGTTTAGTTATTTACTGACTTTTAGTTTGGTTTTTAATCTCTTGTTCTAACTTAGTTTTTTGCAGCTTTCTTGTTGGTTCAAGACATTTATGAAATTACTAACATGTTGGTTTGCAGTGCTTGTGAGTCAAATACATATATCTAAACTACTAACATATGATTTTACAGCTATGTTTGTCAAAGACTAATCTTTCAAACCATCTGTTTGTGACTTTTAGCTTAAAAACACTTATTTTGGTGCACTAAAATGAACTTTTGTTTGTAGTGTTTGACTGTGCTTGATGTGGTAGGTGATTATGCTCTTACCCTGTGAAAACTTGGTGATCAGAAAACCAGACCCACTTTATTTTTCGTAACCTTTAAGACTTAGTAATTGAAGTATCCTCTCCCCTTGCGCTTTCAGGCAATCCTGGGTGTAAGAGAAATGGTTACTGACTCTAGAACTTGGACCTGTTTTGGTGGGAAAAAGTACTCACCCCAGGATGACTAAGACCGGTAGCACCTTGAACTCAAGGGACTTCCAGCCGATATATAAAAGTGGATTCTTGGGGAAAGCCCAAGAATCATGTGTATGGTTCTAACAAGATGGATCTGAAAAGGGACTCTCACCGCATGGGTCATGCCCTACAAACGAAATGCCCTTACTAAAAACTTACTGTTTTAGAAGCTAGCCATTTTTCAACCATTGCTTGGTATAGTGCAAGGTATAGTATTATGCTCGAAGACACTCACTATTGATCCCCTTGAGTAGAGATAGCAATTCTTGGGAAGTCACTACCCAAGAATCCAATGTTGGTGTGTTTGAATGACGTTAATGAGCTGTGGAGGGGAGCTAGTGCCACCAAAGTTCTAAGTTATCCACTCTCGAGAAGGAAAGGTGTTTAGCACCAATCTGGGGTATATCGGTGGGTTATATCGATTATACAAACCCTTGTCCTATTGGCCTATTAGGATTGTGCTTGTCTCATGTGCATTTGCATACACCAAAACATCACGCTTGTCAAGTGTTTTCTAGATTTTCAAACAGTATTCACCACATTCACAAATATGAACACAAACAATTGACCTCAAACAAACATCACACGGAGAAACTTGCAACATCTCAAACTTTGCAAACCTCAAAAAGTCCAACAACACAAACATCCCACATGAACCTATCACTTAGATTTCTTAGGGTCATCATCCTTCAGTTTTGATCTTTCAATCCTTGCATTCCACCTAGTCCTTTCCTTCCACCTAGCCCTTGCATATTCATGGTCCTTACATATTCATATCCCTTTCATCCCAGTTCTTGCATGTTCCTAGTCTTGCATACATATATCATTCCACCTACTTCTTTCATGTTCAACCCCATTTGCATATCAAGACCATCTCACCTAACCTTTGCATGTTCTAAGAATTTATCCCTTTTCATATTCATCATTGATCAAATAAAACCTTTAGCTTGCACTTAGGCTACTCTTCCTAGGTCTTGAAATCAAACTACTAGCTATATATCACCTGCATCACTTGAGGTTCACCATCCTTGAGTAAGGAATTCCTTTTGGAGTCCATCATCTCCTACATACCCTCTCTTGATTATTGGTCCTTGTGCCTATCCATCATAACACAAGTAAATCTTTTACATCATAACCAACTTTGGACCTAGAGTTGCCTTTTAGCTTTTGCATTCTTAGCTTGTCATATCATACCATACCATTTTCATATCCCATCTTAGAATCATATTCTTTTTATTTCCATCCTAGTCTTGGGTCTCATAAATTACCTTGGATTGAAAATCATAACGTATCACTTATGACCCCTAGAACAAGAGCAAAAATGTTTCAAGAAGGCAACCCTTGGGGAAAAGACTTTGATGGGGAAGATCACATTAGTGTTGCAACTAGTGAAACCAATAGTGAAGAAATAACATAATCCACCATAAATGAAGCTCTTAATGATAATAGGTTCACTAAACTTCTTACAAAGGTGGTCAAATGTAACCCACAACAATACTTCAAGGCCCCTATTGATGAAGGAATCAAAATGCCTCCTGATTTTGACATATCATTACTCACAATAAATGACCAACTTAAATATAGTGAATCTAAGAATCCCAAAACAAACAATGATGGTAGGATCAAATATCATAGACCCTTTTATCTACAACCTAGTTACAAGCGATCTTTAAAGACATTAAAACCTGCACCTACAAACGATCCTATTTTGGATGAGCTTAGAACATTAAGACAAGAATTGGATACTCTCAAGAACAGTAAAATATCAACTCACAAGTTCTCCATTGAAGACATATGTTCTTATCCCTTCAATCCAAGCATACCAATGCCACATTTTCCTAACCATTGGGACATACTAAAACTTGACAAATATAATGGAAAAGGAGATCCTAAGAACCACTTAAGACAATTTTGTGCCACTACCATGGAATTTGCAGTTGATGAAACATACGTTATGAGATTATTTCCTCGCAGTCTAGGAGGAGAGGTTATGAAATGGTTTTCATAATTACCCCGACCATCAAATCTTTTCAAGAATTGGCTGATAGATTTGTCTCCAATTATAGTTTCAATTGTGAACTTAAAGTGACCATGACACACCTTTTCAACACCAAACAAAAAAAAGATGAATATTTTGTGTCATTTTTACAAAGATGGAGACATTTAACAAAATGATTGCATTATTCCATTCCTAATCAAGAATTGGTTGACCTCTTTTTTCAAAATTTGAACAAAGAAATTGGAAGGGAATTTCGCCTCAAATGCTTGGATTCCTTTGATGAAGCCATAGAAATGGGATTTTGAATTGAACAAACCCTCATTGATGATGAAACTATTAAACTTAGTAATGACAAAGATCAGAAATCAAATTCAAACAATAAGACCCCTTTTTGGGTTAAGAACAAGAATGTAGTCAATGATGGAGTTGTTGATGCAAAAACAACTAAAACATCGTCGCCTGTTTACAATCTCAAAGGTCCATCTTCAGATAAAGGAAAAGAAAAACAACGAAGTTTCCCTAAACAAAATTTTACACCATTGGGACAATCACTTGAATCCACATTAAAAGAACGTCTTGAAATTAATATTATAATGCTACTCGAAATAAAGGAATTTAATCCACAAGTCAAACCCCCATGGTGGAATGAAGATCACTTTTGTGACTATCATAGACACAAAGGACATAAGACTAATAGTTGCAATAAACTTCGACATTTAATACAAGACCTTATTGATGACGATAAGATGTCAGTTGATGGACACACTCCTTTTGGTAACTTTGATCGTGAGGTGTTTAAAAACTGTCTCCCTAAGCATGACAAGGATAAAGGAAAGACTCTTGAATTTGGTGATGGTGTAAATTATACTACTGCTAAGTATGACTATACCATACATAACATTAGTTATAATTATGTCAACACTCTCATCATAAAAGGAAAAGAACCTGATTGCAAGGTTACTACTCGCAAAGGCGCCATTACCCTTAAAGGTCCTAATGCAAAACCTTCTACACCCGTTTCACAATACAACCTCATAGAGCACTTAGGAAAAACACCTGCACAAATTTCTATACTCGAGCTACTACGCCTATCTCCTAAGCATAAAGTTATCCTAGATAAAGCACTTGCTACTGCAACAGTGCCTATAGACCTACATGTAGATCAATTCCAAGCTATGGTGGGACACATCACTTATCCTCATACTCTCACTTTTATGGAAAATGATGATTCATCCCTTTGAAAACCACATAATGTAGCTTTACACATTGACATCCTCATCCATAATGTTAAGATCAAGTGAGTTTTGATAGACGGAGGAGCAGGCCTTAATTTTTGCACTCAAGAATTGATCACAAAATTAGGGTTCTCTGAAAATGCAATTGATCTAAGTAAAAATATTACCATAAAGGCATATGATGAAGAGAAACTCTCATCTAAAGGATCAGTTACCCTACCAATTAGAATTGGCCCTGTGGTAAAGGATGTGGTTTTCCAAGTCCTTGATCTCCCACTAACCTATAATATCCTCCTTGGAAGACCTTGGATTCATGCAATGCAAGCAATACGTTCTACATACCACCAGTACATTAAATTCCCCCACAATGGTGTTGAAATCACAATACGAGGAGATCCAAACCCTTTCATGTATTGCCATAATCTAAGCCCTAAAATTGAAATCACAATCCCAAGCATATGTTGATCCTAATTCCTTAAAAGCATCTTCCTCAAAATCTAATGCAACCAAGATCAAAATACAGGTAAAAGAACAAGGAGTAGGAGAATATACCTTGAATCATGCCCTTTGCATTACAAAGCTACCTTTATCTCTCCACACCTATGGAAAACCACAAATGACTAAGACCACATCAAATGAAAATACAATGATTTGTAAATCAACTACTTTCAAAAAATGGGGATCTGTTTATAATGAAATAGAAGAAGCTTATCTCCTAAACTGGTTAGAAAAAGATGAAGATACAGAAAAAGAATAGATTGAAATAAAGATACATGTTGAACAATATGGTCAAGGATTTGATATTATGAAACAAATGGGATATGATGGTAAAAGTATTCTTGGCTTACATAAACAAGGTATCTTGGAACCAATACAACCTACTCATACACAAAAATTGCCTAGTTTAGGATATGATGCGCAAAAAGATAAGACCTTGAGTATTGTGTGTGCTTCAAGTAAGGAAGTAGAGTCCTCTAATGCTACACAGACAAATGAGGAAAGTGCCATTGATGACTTCATTGACATTTATGATTATGATATTGTCCCTACCCCTAAACCCGATCATAATATTTGTACCCTTGAATCCATTCAAAATCTTGACTTGAATCATGATTCTTTACCCTTGGTTCACCCCAAACTCATTGATTTCAATCAAAAGGGACCACTACACTTGGATGTATTTGAAAATGATGAGGCAATCATAAATTTTCTAGGAGCACGAGAAGACACACCCCTTGAGGATCATAAAGTAGGATTCATCATAGAACTCAACAATGCAGCTTATTTTGGGGGGAGTGCCGAGCCTTTCAATTGTAAAATTATTGAAAATATAAATAGGTCTTCTAGGGAAAACTACTCTATGACACTATTCGACCCAAAAAAAGAAAAAATAAAGGATGTATCCAAGGGTGAAAACCTCTCTGAGGTGCCCGAGGATGGAAGGCTTAACACACTTCCCTTAGCAGTATATCATGAAAATTCATCTATGTTGGTGGAGAAGACAGTACCAACAAATCTGGGCATAGAAGAAAAACCAAAGATAATTCATTTAGCAGAATCATTAACACCTAAAGAGAGAATAGAGCATATGCAGTTTTACAAGGAAAGACAAGTTAACTTTGCATGGTCCTATACAAATATGCTAGGAATTGATCCAAATCTAGTAATGCATCACCTGTCTTTGCCATTGGGGGTAAAACCTGTTAAACAAAAGTTGAGAAAAATGCACCCACACATTGCTCTATTGGTAAAAGCTAAATTACAAAAGTTGCTAGATGTGGGATTTATCAGACTTGTTGACTATGTTGATTGGATTTCAAATTTAGTACCAATTTCAAAGCCTGATGGGGGCATCCAAGTTTGAACAGATTTTAGGATTTAAACAAAACTTGTCCTATGGATGACTTCCCACTTCCAAACATTGACATGATAGTGCATTTGACAATAGTGCATGAAATGTTATCCCTCATGGAAAATTTTTCAGGCTATGTAATCAGATTAAAATTGCTCCTAAAGATCAAATTAAGACAACATTCACTTGTCCTTGGGGAACCTTCTGTTGGAATGTCATGCCCTTTGGGTTGAAGAACGCCAGAGCTACCTACCAACATGCAATGACCACTATCTTCCATGACATGATGCATAACTATTTCTAAGACTATGTAGATGATTTGTTGGGAAAATCCTACACCAGAGTGGGACATCTAGAGATCATGGATAAAATTTTCACAAAATTAGAACAATACAAGGTTTGATTGAATCCAAATAAATGCCTCTTTGGGGTAACCTCTGGTAAAATCCTTGGATACATTGTATCATCTAAAGGAATTGAAGTTGATCTTGCAAAATAAAGGCTATACTTGAAATCCCTCCACCTAAGAATATTAGACAGTTGAGATCATTACAAGGAAAACTTCAATCTATCTATTATTTTATAGCACAACTTGTAGATAAATGTCAACCCTTTCAACATTTGTTACACAAGAATGTTTCATTTAGATGGGACATGAAGTGTGAACAATCTTTTCAAAAAATCAAAGAATATCTGATGACACCACCAGTATTAGTACCTCCTACATATGACAAGCCTTTACTTCTATATATATCCACAACCACCACAACATTGGGGGCACTTTTGACACAACATGACTCTAAAGGAAAGGAACGTGCAATCTATTTACATTAGTCGTACTCTAGTGGGATACGAGCTCAATTATAGTCCTATTGAAAGAGCATGCCTTGTTGTAGTTTTTGCATCACAGAAGCTGAGACATTACATGCTTACACACCAAACAAAGCTCATTGCAAAAATTGATCCTCTTAAGTACCTCTTGAAAAAAGCAACACTGACAGGAAAATTAGCTAAATGGGTGATGATTCTTAGCGAGTTTGATATTGAGTACATTGAAGAAAAGCAATCAAAGGAAAAGCTATCACAAATCAACTTGTCGATGCTCCTATGATAGATGATCATCATCTTATTAAAGAGTTTCTTGATGAATCAATCTTCAACATGGAATCTACACATCTATGGACTTTATAATTTGATGGCTCCTTCACACAAGGTGGTTCTGGCGCCGGAATTCTCTTTGTCACTCTACAAGGGGATTGTATACCTAAATCTTATAAGATATAGTTTCCATGTACCAACAATATTGTAGAATATGAGGCATTACTTTCTGGGCTCCGTATAGCTGTGCAATGGAATATCCTTGAGTTGCATGTTCTTGGTGACTCTCAACTAGTGATCAGACATGTTAATGATGACTATAAAACAAAATATGAAAAATCGATGCCTTACAAAAGAATGATGGATGACTTCAAGGCTTGTTTCACATCAATCTCTTTTGATCAGATTCCTCAAGATAACAACAGAGCTGCTAATGCAATGGCAACAATTGGTTCACTTGTAGAAATGCCAAGTAATGTCGCTTACTGTGAGTTCCTGGTAGAACCTCTTTTGGAACCTGCTTATAGTATACCACAATCTGAAATGATTTGTCTCATTGTTGGTCCTAATTCCTAATGGTATGGGGATATTTATACCTATCTTTGAGATAACACCTTGCCATCAAACCTATCCAATAAATCCTATAAAACCTTTATCCATCAAGCTTCTCGCTATGTGATCTTAGCTGATACCCTTTACCATCGAGGTCTCGATGGTACTTTACTTAGATGTCTTGAGCACGATGAGGTCAAAACTAATTTACAAGAAGTACATGAAGGTATATGTGGGGCACATTCTAGGGGTCCTACCTTAGCCAAGAAACTCTTGCATATGGGTTATTATTGTCCTATAGTGGAAAAGGATGCCTATCAGTTTGTTAAAAAATGCAAGCAGTGTCAAAAACATGCAAACTTGATACATGCTCCTGCACAGGAATTACAGTCTCTTGCTACACCATGTCCCTTTTATCAGTGGGGACTCGATCTCATGGGAAAGAACCATTCACATTCATCCAATGGTCATAAGTTCATTCTCGTTGCCACTGAGTATTTCACGAAATGGATTGAAGTTGTTGCTCTCACTCATATCACTGGAAAACAAATAGCCACCTTCATACTAAACTACATCATTTGTCATGATGGAATTCCTCTATCCATCACAAATAATGGTCCTCCATTCAAAAATCAGGATGTTTGCAAACTCTGTGAGAAATTCGATATACAACATCATTTTTCCACACCTTACTATCCTCAAGGTAATAGCCAGCCTAAGGCTTCTAACAAAACCATTCTCAAAATTCTTAAAAAGATGGTCAATGAAGCTGGTCGAGATTGCCATATTCAATTGAATCCTGCAATGTGGGCTTATTGCATGAGTGTCTGCACTCCCACAGGTGCTACCCCATATGCCCTTGTCTATGGTTTTGAAGCCATCTTTCCCATCAAGGTTGAGTTTCCCTCTTTTCATATTTCTTTGCATAATCAAATTAGTGATGAAGAATACTGAGTTTCCCATTTGCAGGAGTTGGAACTGTTGAATGAACGAAGACAAACTGCTTTAAATCATCTTAGAGCATACCATCAACAGATGTGTCAAAGTTATAATCAGAAGGTGAAACCGCATACATTTGAGGTTGTTGATCTTGTTCTTTGTGAAAATCCTTGCACTCAATAAGACAACGAAAAGAAGAGTAAATTTGAGCCTAACTGGTTGGGTCCATATGTTATCACTGCTATGTATGGATTTGGGGCATACCAGTTATCTACTCTGGAAGGTGAATTTCTTAGTGATCCCATCAATAGTATGCACATTCACAAGTTTTATACCTAAATGCTTCAGAGGGTACAATCTTTTCAAAGTCTTGAAAAAATACAAAAAAAAAAGGAAAAAGTCCTGAAAAAATACAAAAGAAGGAAAAAATTCCAAAAGAAAAAGAAAAAAGAAATTCATTTGTTCAATGGTGAAAACCAGTTTGGTGACACCTTGAGAAAGTACCATGGTGAAAACTGAGAAATTGGTGCCATGTGTAGAGACTTTGCTCCTGTTTCCTTTGGATATCTACTTGATCTTTTCATTCCCTTTTCATTCATCCTCCACTTCATAATGACCTTTTTCACACTCACCATGGCTTGTGAATTTTTTGACATTCCCCTCGCTTGCTCACTTTTCCACGCATACTAGGTTGGTCCTATCCCTCATTGGGGCATCTTCTTAACCTTAGCTATGGGTTAAGATACTAAGCATCTTTCGAGCAGAGAAACTACCCTCTTTGCCTATCTGCTCATTTATTTTCATCATAAAATGTCCTGAAATAATCCAAAAAAATCATAAAATGTCCTGAAATAATCCAAAAAAATCATAAAATGTCCTAAAATAATCCAAAAAAATCATAAAATGTCCTAAATCATCAAAATGTCCTAAAATAATCCAAAAAAAATCATAAAATGTCCTAAAATAATCCAAAAAAAAAATCATAAAATGTCCTAAAATAATACAAAAAAATCATAAAATGTCCTAAAAAAAAAAAAAAAAAAAATCATAAAATGTCCTGAAAAAAATCCAAAACAACCATAAAATGACCTAAAATAATCCAAAAAACATTAGAAATCCAAAAAAATCAAAAATTCCAAAAAATAGTGACACTTTTAGATCACCACATAGCTTTGAACTTCAACAAAATCAAAACATGCAAGTGTTGACAATCAAGAAAACATTATAACATATATATCAACCCATCTTACAAATCCAACCAATCACATAAACTATAACAAGAATCAGTTCTACATTGAAGCAGAACCCCTGTTTGTTTGTTGATCTTTTCTTATTTTATTATTTTATCTTTGGTGACATGTCTTTTAGCTTCTTCAGGATGTCTTTGACTAGAGAGGCAAGGATGGGGCATGTTCATTTGTTTATTGTTTATGGGTTGTTTCTTATTCACAGGATGACCCGTCTTAGGACATGGTTGTCTAAAACCATCGAGGACCTATGAGTCTAATGTGGATGAGAGCATTCCTTGTCTGATAGTGTCTTCCATGCAATAAGTATTCAGGTCATCTAAGGTTCTTATATCTAGATGCTTATACTTCATTACTAAATAAAAATGCAAAAAGTATTCAGGTCGTCTAGATGTTCATGTTATCTAGACGCTTATACTATTTTGTGACATAATAAGCTCAATGATGATAAAATCACTTAAAAGGCACAAGAGGCTTCATCACCTTCATTCTCTTCCATATTGCATTTCACTTTCTTCATCTTTCTTGTCGTAGAGAAATCAATCAATTGCTTAACTCACTGATATATGTCTCTTGAATCAAATCTCATATCAATCAACCTACTTCTCGAAATTTCATGTGCCCTTAACCCATTAGTCAATCCATCATTGCAGCACCTTATCTTGCATAAGCATAATTCTCAATCAACTTCATGAACTCATCAACCTAGCTATACTAATCATTTCCATCAATTGTTCAGTTACACCCATCAACTGTGCATTTTCATTAAAATGTACATCACTACTTTATCACTTGCGCAATATTAGGTATCTAATCACTTTCTAGACATCTATCAAGAGATTAATATTCTTACAATTTGTTCGATCAATCTCTCAAGGGGGCATATCATTCTTATCATAATCCTTACCAAGATATCTTTGGGGCATGTATCTGTTGACCAATCTTTTTCTTTGAAACAACACAACAAGATGCATTGTCTCAAAGAGGGGGAAAATGTGGACACTAAAAAATGTCCTAAGTCTACGAGTGTCATTTTTCTTGGTCGTTGTCCTTCAATAATTGAATAACTTTAATTATTCAATTAGGTTTGACCGCATTCCTCTATTAATTAAATATTTTTTAATTATTTAATTAATTCACTTTCTTGTCTTCATTCTACCCCGATCAATTAAAATTATTTAATTGTGTTTCATTCCTCTCTTTTGGATAAATAATTCAAATTAATTATCCATGTCTAATTCCCATCTCCCCATTTAATTCAACTGATTAATTTAATTAAATGCTCCTTTTGTCATTTTATCTAAATAAATAATTTGGATAAATTATTTATTTGCCACTTGTCATTTTCCTCCATTTTGAATAAATTATTTAAAATAAATTATTTATGCACCTCCACTTGGTCAAAGATACCCTATCATTATTTCAGGCCATAGCCTACATGTCCCTGCATGTCTGTCATAGCCAACATGTCCCTGTATGTCTTCCTGTCATGATTCCTCCAAGAATAGCATATTCTTGGTGCATCAATTCTAGACCATTGATCTTGGAATCCTTCTAGAGGATTAATCTCAGTCGTCCATTCGAGAGGTTGTCTATAAAAGCAACCTTTCTTCTCCATTTCTAACTTAATAGCTAATTGTCTCCAACTTTCTTGCTACCATTTGTAGGTTTTGTACAAGTGTTTCAACAAATCTAATGGAAAAGTTAAATAACAAGAAGGAGAGCAAGAGAAGTGATTCAAGTTCAATGGGGAGTGTTTTATTTCATTGTTTTCATTTTTCTCCTTTCATATGATTGTATTATCTTGTTTGGATGAGGTTTTATAACTTAGAAGTGTTGGTTGTCACTTTTTCTATGCTATTTTATTTCTAACCCCATTTTACAGAAACAAGACAACATACACAAACACATAATATCAAAGACAATGCAAAAAATAAGGGTATGGAACAACAAGTTGTATTATGCTAAGACCCATACCAAAGGGTGTTCATGAATCACATAATAGAAAAGTCTAATATTTTCTAGGTGAACCATAAACTGGAAGGAACACAAGCTAGTGAGGAATGTTTTTCACTATGTGAGCCCCCAATACAAGGATGTGTAACACACTAGGTCTACTAGGTGTACCCATAACAATGTGGAAAAATGAGAAACACACTAGGTCTAGTGAGGATCACTTGTTACTGGGTGTGCCTCATGTCAACCATACCAAGAGTTATACTCCTTGATAACTTTGATAAGGTGCCACAAAATGATCAAGATTATATGCCAATGCTACACTAAGTTCAATGCCCATGAACAAAGTGAAGCAAAAAAAATACCAATGTCAACACATCACTAAGCTCTTGATGCCCATGAATAAAGTGAAGCAATAAAAATATCAATGTGATAATCCAATGTATGCCCCCACTTTAAAGAAATTGTAAAACACTAAGTTATGAGAAATTACTTTAAAGTATAAAAATGATAAATTCCATGTCACAAAATATCACAAGACCTTATTTGGAAAGCCCTATGCCAACATTTGATATGTTTCTAAATAAAGTTTCCTCATGAAAAAGAGTTGCCCCAAATGCAAATTCCATAGAAAAAACAAAACATGTGTTGTCATGGAGATTGCACCCAAATGCTAACTTTATATATTCAACAATCTCGTGAAACATTGAAACATCTTCGAGCCTATGGGTATGCTCACAGTGAAGATGAATCTCCAAATTATGGGTTGGCTCCCTTATAATTTTCTAATGAATAACTGGTAATCCTAAAGGTGAAGGGAAGAGTGGCTTTTAAATAAATGGATAAATTGAAACTTAAACTATGGTGATGCACCTAAATGGAAAAGATGAGCAGCTTGATTCACAACTATCTCTCATAGAAATTTATTTTCACAACTCAAATTGAATAGTTTAAACACATTAATGTTTCAAAAAAAGGCCTAATAATCTATCCTTTATGAAGGAAAATGATATTTTCACAACCTTAAGGGGAAGGTAAATCTATAGCACAATTAATGACCTATGAGTAAACCCGCTTATGTGTACATGCATCCATGAATGATACATAAATTTAAAGGTTTTTGGATTTAAAACTCATTAAATTTGCATCCAAATCATTAACAAAGGCAAAACACCTGAAAGTGAGAAGGCTAACACTTGATTGCAATAAGAAAATCGAAGGAAAATCTACAAGTAACAATATCAAATAATCTATAAAAGTTGTATATATTAATAACTGTAAAAGTGAGTTACAAGGTCAATCTCTCTTTGTAGAATGCAAAGGAAAATATGCAAGAACTGAGAAAAAATACTATCTTTTTCAATATATACAATAGATAGAGCTTCAAAGAGCTAGGAGGTGGAACTAGTAGCTAACTAAAAGTGAAAATATCTCCAAATATCTCTCCCATGAGCAAAGATGAAAACCCACAAAAACGGGAGTCAGAACTGATGTAAACTAGGCTCAAACCATTGTAAACTCAATCTGCATGATGGTTAACCAAAAAAATCTCCTAAAAAGGCTCCACCAACTAAAAATGAAGCTCAAAACCCTTGTTGAACTCCACATTTAACTCTGCATGATTTGAGGACCTCGGAAGCACTTTAGTTGTCTCTCCCTCCTAATTTTGCATGATTTGAGGACATAAATAATATGTTTTAAGCATATATTTTAAAGTGAAGTGTCAAAGGTGTAGTATCTCATAGCTCACTTCACTATAGGTTTCCTTAATGCATCTATGTGACACATATTAAAGTGATTTATAAGATATCAACTTTAATATATGTTTATAATATTTTATTTCTGCCCTATAATCATGTAGAAAGCAATAAGGTGAAGTGGACTTGGGTTGAAAAAGAAATATGATTTCTCCCCCTCATGCAATGGCTCTATACTTAGGCAAAGAACACACCAAGGTATTAATTCTTTATGCATTTTCTTAAATATATGTGAAAAAATGATCTATTTAGTTGGACAAATTAGGGCAAAGAAACCCTAACCAAAAAAACCTACAACCTCCATTTCGCATTTCTTCTTTTCATTTGTAACTCATGCCTCTACTTGATACGTGGCCACTGAGATTTCAACTGGAGTTCATCATGAAGTTTGTAGGTGATATCTTGAGCTTTTTATGCAAAAAACATGCTAAAATTGTCTAGTAAGATCTCCATTTTGCAAGAAATGCTTTGAAAGTTGTTTATTTATTCTACAAGTCACAAATTCTTTTATGTATCTTCTTTTTCCTTTTGCAAGATAAATAATCTGCATATATGTTAATCATAGAAAGAAATGAAGCATCTGGTTCAATAATCTTGTATAGGTCGTGACCTCTCTTTGAAGTATTCTTGGATTTTCACTACCCCCTTCAAGAGAAATGATGAAAATGTTCATTATTTGTTGTATATACTTTGATTCTATGTTTTTCTTCATCTATTATGAAGATTTCATGGTCGAGGCTTTGATAAATGAAACCCCATTTGAAATTTGTAACCTAGGTTGTATTTCTTTCATAAAAACCCAGTAATCTTCTTTGTGGCCAAGATTTTATGTACTTATAGGCCTCTGGGTCATTTAGCTTTTCTGAAATAGGTCATGATTTCTTGAAGACTCAAGGTTTCTTTTCATTTATGTGGCATGAATAACTGAGAACTTCTCTTTTTTGGGTTTCATGTTAAGGGTTTCTCTCTTGTTAATCGAGCTTCATAGCTCATTGTACTTGTGGCTTACTACTCCTAGAATTTGTTGTAGAAAGCTCCTTATTTTGGCTAAAACTCTTGGCCTTTCTAGGTTTTAAATCCAAATTCAGGAATTTTTTATGTATCTCCATGGCTGTGGCTGCACAAAACTCTTATTTCCAACACTCAGTCTCTACAAACCTCCCATTCAATGTAAAAGATAATTCCATGTGCACTCTTTCCCTTGTAAACAATAAGTGCTCTTGGCACATCCATTTTAGTTCAATTTTTTTTTTCCAATAAGTGCAAATGCACTATTTGATATCCCTGTCTTAAATAGTGCCATGATAGTTTGTTTTATGTTTTTTTGGCTATTGTATAGTTCCTAACAACTGAGTTACAATGGTTTTTTGAGTTTGAGGGGGGAAAATTTTGACTCCATGCCCAATGGATTGTTTAGGCAACTGGTCTAACATGCTTAGCAAACAAGCATTCAACAGAAATCGCTAGAAATGTTACCAAAATTTCACCTACAACTCAATTTGGTAGAGCTAAAATAGTTGTTTTCATCTAAGGTGAAAGGTACTCCAATAAATTTATGTTAATCCTAATTATTGCACAATATGGATGCTTTTAGACCGAATTTAATTTTTATTATGCAACATCTTACAACATAAAGGAATTACACAAATTGCATAATATTACTGTCTTTTATTCATTTTGTGATGAAAATGTATACAAGATTCCATAAACATTGATGCTTCATACATTGAGATCAAAAGAATGGTTAAATGTCCCACACAAGCCATGGGAATGACTAAATTGAATTAATACAGCATGGAAAGCAAGCTATACATTTGAAAATAAAGTAAAGGAAAAAACATATGAGAAGAGATCACATCCTTCATTGCCTTAATGGTTGATGTTGATGTCGGTCCTTCTATCTTCAGTTTGTTCCTCCTATCTTCAACTCCTCTCATTCCCGATCTCCAAGTATACCTACAAATGATTAAAATATTTTGTTAGAGCTTGGGACATGAAATCTCATCATATGTTTCATCAACAGACATATAACTTACAGCTATGGTGCATTAAATCAATTAAGCCATTATCAAATAAATGCAAAAGAGCCAAATTAGATCATCAAATGAAAGTCAAATCATCAAAAAGAGCATTGAATTTCACCATTTTATCTAACTGGTTTTCCCATGTGCAAGTACAAGTTCATCTTTCATTTCATGATTCATCTTGTTTGACATTACAACATGTGGAAGAAATGGGCTCCCACAAGGGTTGAGCCCAGCATGTTGTCTCATTAATGTTGTTCCAGTTCATATTTAATGTTGTCATGAATTTTACAGTCATGATAGTGCTTTCAAAGCATGGCAATGGATAACCATTCAAAGGTAATAGGAGTAGCACTATAAAGGCAGATTTTGCAATGAGGTAAAGGTCATCCTTTAGTATTCAAGGCAGTCTCAATGGTCACCAAATATAGGCTACAATATAGTTTTTCAACATTAAATGTTTAGGGAAAAGAACAATCACTGAGTAGAATATCTAGCCATGGAGATCTTGCATCTTTCCTTTGCATTCTGCAAAGAGAGATTGATTTTATAATTCACTTTTTAACAGTTATTAATATATACAATAGCTTTTACGGCAGGGATAACTTTAAGAATCCCCCCTTAGTGAAGGTGTAAAATCCTAGCAAATCTTGGCTAAGTGCTATAATTTTTCTAGCGAATCTTTCCTTTTTTGTTGAAAAAATTATTAATCGTCCTAGTGAATCTATCCACATTATTAAAAAGTTGTAAAATCCTGGTGAATCTTAATGAATAATTAGTAAAAATAATGATCACAATGGCGAATCTTAGCGAATAATCACTAAAAAGATTAATTACAATGGTGAATCTCTCCTTTAAAAATTTGCATAGTTGGTCAGCGCAGTTCCCCCATTTTTTTTTTTTTTGTAAAATATTCAAGTAGGGGCTTGGTAGTGGCAGCCATCGGTAGGGTCAAGGGGTAGCACCCCTTGCAGGGGTCAAGGGGGAAAAACCCCCTTGTGGGGGTCGAGGGGGAAACGCCCCCTCACAGGGTCCAACTACAATGGCCCCAATGCGCTCCTATTGCAATACAGGAAAGGTCGAGGGATAGGGCCCCTTGCCACCAAGCATAAAGTCACTATCAAAAATGCATTGGAGCACACACAAATTAAGTATTTTCTTAAAATCTCACTTTAAAAATAAGAATAAATAAAAAGTGAAATTGTTACCATTGATTAGCTTTTTAATCAGATGGATGCAAGTTGATTCTGTGACCTATATGCACGTGCCTTTTAAAAGGCTTATTGAGGCCCAAAAATTTTTTTGGTCCAGATGATTAAATCTAATCATGTGGCCCAAGCCTTTTAAAATTCATGTGCATATAGGTCGTAGAATCAACCTACAACCATCTGATTAAAAAGATAATCGATGGAAATAAATAAAAGCCCTATTCAAGGCTAAAATATCCCTAAAATTAAACAGTAATTCATTATTAGTGGTGATATTGCCCCAAAATTAATGGTCGGAATAAAATATTACTAGCAAATATAATTAATATTTGTAATTATAGTATAAACTACTAGCAAATCAGTTCCAATGACCATCGTTTACATGGCAAATCAATTTTGATTTATATAATGCATAGGAGAATTAATTGAGATGAAATTATTTTTTTGTAAAAACTTGGCAATTCAGTCTCATTTTTAGCTTGTACTATTCACCATTTTTGAAGGTCTCAATTTCAATTATTCGCTAATTGGTGAAGATTTTCCACTAAATTTTTCCCCGTTTTATAGGTTATTTGACATTGTTACTTGTAGGGTTTCCCTCATTTCTTATTACAATCAAGTGTTAACCTTCTCACTTTCTAGTGTTTTTCCTTTTTGAATGATTGGGATACAAATTTAATGAGTTTTAATCGCAAAACCTTTAAATTTTTGTCTCATTCATCGATGCATGTACACAAAATAATTTTTAATCATAGGTCATAGGTTATGCTATTGGTTCATCTTCTCCTTCAAGTTGTGAAAATATCATTTTCCTTCACAAAGGATAGATTATCAGGCCTTTTTTTGAAACACTTATGTGATTAGATTGTCCAATTTGAGTTGTGAAAATAGATTTTTATGAGAGATAGTTGTGAACCAAGCTGCTCATATTTTCCATTTAGGTGCATCACCATACTTTAAGATTCAGTTTATCCATTTATTTCAAATCCTTTCTTCCTTTTTCCTTTAGAAGATCATTTATTCATTAGAAAGTCATAAGGGAGCCTACCCATAATTTTGAGATTCATCTTCACTATGAGCATACCCATAGGCTCGAAGATGTTTCTATATTTCACGAGATTGTTGAGCATTTAAACTTAGCATCTAGGTGCAATATCTGTGACAACAATATGAACACATAAGGGATCCACGAATCTAGGGTTAGCATATGTCTTTGCTACAACAATATAATAGAGCTTGAAACTGTCATCATTCCCCCAAATTTTCATGGAACAACGAACACAATGGAAGAATGACACATAGAGATAGATGAAAAAGCAAGATTTTGGGTCAACATGGAAGAGACCTAAATGTCTCAATACTTGCATCATTCCCAAAATGAAACATAAAAAAAGTGATACTAGGTCCCAAATGCAAACATAGAAAAAAGGTGATCCTAGGTCCTAAATGCAAAGAACCTTGGATTCAAGGGGCCTTTCTCTAGGGTTTCATTAAAATGTAGATCAAAAAGGTGATTAGATTGACTTACAACCATGAAGGTGATCCAATCAAACCTAGATCTACATCTAATTGAATATGGGAATGAATTTGAAATGGTTTGCTATGATAACCCTAATTAGACTATGTTCCCTAATATGTAAATTGCAAGATCCCAACAATTGAAAAATAAAAATAGTAATTTGCAAGTGAATCTGGGAAGTGCAAAGTGATATGTAGTGAGCCAATTAGACCCAGATCTACATCTAATTAATATGGGAATGGATTGGAAATTGTTTTCTTTTATTACCCTACTTAGGCTATGTTCCCTAATAAGTAAATTGCAAGATCTTGACAACTTACAAATGAAAATAGTAATTTACAGGTGAATCTGGGAAGTGCAGAGTGATATGTATCTACCCAAAAAAGATTGTTTCAGCCACTGTAGAAGGACATAGTCACCAAGGGGTGTCTGAGTCCCTGATAGGGAGTCCTACTCAACTTTTAGGGTCATTTGGTGGTAGATCTAAGATCCTTGTTTCCACTTGCAAATTTTTCAGAATGTTGTTGGATAATTCTATAAGTGAGTTTTTATGGCTTGACAAGGTTTTGTGACAATAAATGTAACAATTGAAAATTTTCCTTCAATCCTCTTCAACCTATAATTTTCACATTCATAAAGAGGGAAAATGTTGTGCCATATAAGGGTTTGTCTCAGTCAAACCTTAGGTAAGTGTTCCCACTTCCACAACGGCAATGTCAATGGATAAATGATAATTGGAAGAAATGAATGATGAATGAACAAAATGTTGTAACTCACCACCCTTCAATAGATTCCTTGAAGGACTGAATTCATACACATCACTTCACTTGAGGATTTGTATCTTGCTTGATAGATTTTCTTGAATTCTTTGTAGACCTACAACAAGAGTTAGCCTTCACAAAACAATGATCATATGATAACATGAATTCAATTACACTTTGACATGATGCTTGGATCTTGAATTATTGCAATAAAGCTCTAGATATGTTTCTCTTGACAATAATTCTTTCTCATAAATTCTCCTTCAAGTTGTGTTCTAGTTTTAAATGGTGAAAAAACTAGGTATTTATAAGCATTTATCCAATTTCTCAAAAAATAGATCCTAAAAGCCAACACTTGAAATTTGAATTTTGAATGTTAAGATGTTGCCAGAAACATGCCCAAAAATGGTTCTTGGCTAAGAAAGGGGGCCCATATTCCCAAAGGTGTATGGGTCCTGGCCTAGATTTCTAGGACATTAAATGTTGAGGGTAATTTAATGATTGGTTGCATTTGTTCAATGATTGTAAGTTATTGAAAAGCACTACAAATGGGCTCCAAAATACATAATTTTAGGACATTAAGTTATCAATTAGGCTCACTTATTTATGGGGACCAAAACATAGTGTGAATTTTGTCAAGGGTGAAAATTTCAAAGCTACAGTTAGCACCCACATTAGTGAGAGTATGAACATATGCTTAGACTCACACTAAAGTAGAAAAGATATGTCAAGAGGGGTCCGATTTCCAAATGTTGAAGAGATAAGATGACAAAGGATCTAGGGAGGTGGACAAGCCCCCAAAATCCAAGATCCCATGGCAAACCAACATAAGCACAAAGGAACACACACACATGTATGATATACAACAAAATAACATACACAAACATACATGTCTGAAAACATGAAGCATACATGATGAAAACACATGTGACATAACATAGCATATAGATGATAATGAAATGAAAATAAACATGATGTCAACACAATGTAAACACAAATAAGACATATGAAAGACAACAAAAACACAAGGTTCCAGTACTAAAGGGATTTGAGTTAGTAAGGCAAAGAGACCTCTATCTTAAATTGTCTTGAATACCAAATGTCATCCATCGAATTTTCTATCTATAGACACTTAAAATTTTCTTGCTTGATATCATGCACCTTAATTTGATTACTAATGCTCTTTCTACTTCAATTCAATCTTTCTCATATATTTAATTAAATAATGCTATTTGTTTAATTAAATTCATCATTTTCTTCTATTAATCAGATAATCAACATTATTGGATTAATTCACCCCTTTCAAGTTGATTTTCATCCTATTTGGTTAAATAATGCAAATTATTTAATTAAATCCCTTAAGTCTTCTCAGTTGATTAAATAATCTCAATTATTTAATTAATTATCATAATCCTGCTTTTTAATTAAATTATTTAATTGTTTAATTAAAATCCTAAACTCTCTCACCTTGCACAATTAAATAATATCTTAATTATGTAGTTGACTAATATCTTATAATTCTTCCAACTTCTCCCACTTGCAAGGGAATATTCTCATGGAATATTCTTTCAATTCAAATTCAAATATTTCCCTCCAAATGGAAATATCTTCCAACATTCTTCCTAAAATTAAGGGACTTTCACATTCTAATTCAATTAGAGCCCTTGATTAGAATCAATGATCCATTTCAATATACAATTTCATCCATGGATTTGATCCTTGTTCCATGATATACTCTATATTTCAATTATATCCATTGATTACTTAATTCGATCTTAGCCATTGATTCAACTAAAAATCCTATAAATAGTCCTCATTTCTATGAGAAAAGGATCCCACAAGCCTTTAAAAACATGCACTATAATCATTTTCATATCCACAAAGCATTAGAGTAATTGCACTATAACCAATTTCATCTTCAAGTTTAAGAGCAATTTTTCATTTCCATCTATTTCACCATTAGAGATCATCAAATATTTGCTTCAACAATGGGATTATTAAAGGGCTTATCATTCCACATCAATTAAACACTAATCCCCCAATGGTATGAGGTTTACTTGTGTTTGATTAGGTTTTTCTATATCAATTGAATGACATTTCATGTTTAATGAATTCCTAGTTAGCATTTGCAAGAATTTCATTAGGAATACAATATAATTAGGTTAATTGTTTGGTTTCTTAGTTGATTCTAATTGAATTTGATCTAAATATATTTCATGTTCACATTTTTGGCACACCCTGTGGACCCCATATCCCTAGCTAACAATTTTTCTTGAGTTTTTTCATGTTTTATAGGAATACAAAGCATGTTGATGCATTTGCAAGTTATAGAGAGACACATTTGCAATATTTTGACACATTTGAAAATTGCAATGCAAATGCAATTCAAAGGTTAGCATAGCTGAAAATTGTGACGCAATTGTATTCTGGTGACGTAGGTGCATTTTTATCAAAGTGACACACTTGCAAATAGCAATGCACTTACAGAGATGCAAAGTGACACACTTGCAAATAGCAATGCACTTACAGAGATGCAGAGTGACACAATTGCAAATAGAAATGCACTTATAGAGATGCAGAGTGACACACTTACAAATAGCAATGCACTTGCAGAGATGCAGAGCAACACACTTGTCTAACAGTTAATACTTTTACACCCTATCTTCAAATGACCATATCTTGGTCATACAATGGTATTTTCTAATTTTATTTTTTTTGAAATGGGGTATAATTTCATGATCTTTGCAATGGTATATGTGGTTATTAATTTTTTAGAGTTAATGTTTCCTTTCTTCACCTAAATTTAACTCATGTTACAATTTGGTCTAGGTTTTAGGGTTTTTATGCTTAATCATTTGTCTAACCCTAACATCTTGTTTTCTTGATTTAATCTAACATTTGTAGCATGAAGAATCTAAAAAGTGTTTACTAACACTAATGTGGAAATTACCTTAGACCAAGTTTCATTTTATGCATTAATATAGGTTCACTTTTACATTTGTTGTATAAAATTGAACCCTACAACTCTCATTTTTTAATTTGGTGCATAAAATTGAACCACACAATCTCACTTTCATTTAGGTTTTAAAAAGAAAAATAAAATTTACACACTTTATTTGGTGCTTTAAAAATCTACTCATATTTTATCTTAGGTGCATCTACAATGAACAAGAGTGTTTGTTGTGTCTTTTGTGCTTGGTAGACTAAAAAGTGTGTATCCTCTCCCCTTGCACTTTGTTTGATCTAGAGTGAAGAGAAACACTTCTCGTTTGCACTATATGTTCATTGTAAACCCTATAAGGTTATTGTTATTTATACACTCCCCTTGCACTTTGTGTGATCTTGGGGGAAGATAAATAGTAACAGCTTCATTTTTTTCTTTAAAAGTAGGAGGCCTTCCTTGGGATACATCCTACAAAGGAGAACTCAAGGTGACCTCATGTGACATTTAGGGGTGTACTATATAAATTGGTTGAGAGTGAAATTTGTAGGTCAAACAATGCATGTAGTGCTCCAGTTGTTCATGGGTTTCCTTATGGAACTACTAAGGGTTCGATGGTGTTCACCTAATACCCACTCAAAACCTATTTGTTTTAGATTCCTAAGACCATCGAACATCTCTTAAGAAGGTGCAATGGAACAGTGTCATTCCATGAAGATATTCATCATGTACTAATTCCTTGTTGAGGCAAAAAACACCTTGTAAGGAAAGTTTCCTTTCAAGGTAAGAGGTGTATCATGTATGCATTCATACTCTAGTCATCCACTCAAGCTAGGTATTTTATCGTGTGGGCCCAAGTTAAGAGATAACCCTACTTGAATAGAATAGGTTTGTACTTACTTTATGTTCTATCAATCCTTGCTTAGTGAGATTTGTTAAGGAAAGCTCATGAATTATCTCCTTTACCCATTGAGTCAATAAATACATTTCTTGTTATTTCAAACACTCAAAACAAACATTAACTTGGTTATGACAAAACTTCAAACACTTTTTTATGCACTTGAAGTACATTATACTATTGCATGCATCTAAGTATAATTCTTTGTATCAAAACAATATATTAGTGTGCTTCCTAGTATTTTTGTCTATATCTTTTTGCAATTGTTTCAAAGTAAACCTAGGGAACTATAATTTAGCACTTTGGTTTTCATAATTTCAAGATTTTGTGGAAAATAACTTACTTTGTTGTAGACATCAAAGTACTTAAACAATTTGTAATCAATATTTTCTATGCGGTAAAAATAATTCATGCTTAAATCAAATTTTAATAATTGAACCCACAAAGCAGGATTCACATTCCCCTTGGCTACATGATTCAAAAAAATTTGGTTACTTGGTTTCAAAAAAAAAAAAAAGGAAATGTATGCTTAAGGTTGTTTTTATCAAAACAATTTTTGTGTTATCCTTAGACCAAAACATTATTCTCCACCAAACATTAAAAAATTGTACAAGGTTCTTTATCACAATCATTTGGAAATTGTCAAACATAGTCTCAGGTTGTCATTTAGGTATCAAATTCATTCAACATCAAAACATCAAACATGCAATCAAAACATCACAAACATAAGATATCAAATCAAATGAACTTAAAAATTTGGGCACAAATCATTTAGGTTTGAAATCTTTATCACATCCACTAACTTAGCCTTATCCTTGGGAATGATCTTTTTTCAAGTTGATTAGGTTGAGTTAGCAAACATAATTGTGAACAAACTAACTTTGGAGTCATGATTATACTCCAAAAGTAGCGAGTTCATAATTTTCAAACACATAAAAAATCAAAATCAAATCAAATCTTAGGTGTAGTCCAAATCAAAATTTGCATATCATCCATATCAACCATCATAATCATTGATCCAAATCAAACTAAGAAATGAACATTGACAACAAATTTGATGTTATAAAAGTATTTCAAATAATTTATCTCAAATATTTCCTAGGCTAGATAAACCTTGTATGGTCACAACAAGGTTACAATACAAGAAATCTATGGAGTATAACCCCATTGAGTCAAGTGATCCTAACTCGAGTGTTAGTAATCAAACATAAGGAATTCCTCAAACAAGTGAGGTTCCTCAAACAAAAACAAAAAACCCTCTAAACATAAGTAAACCACAAATGGAAACTGTTTATCTTGAGGAAGAACCAAAATCTCCATGCGAGGTTACACAAGAAGATATCCTAGAGTTACAAAAAAACTAAGATTTTCTTCATGCAATGTAAGTGTTAATGAAACAAGACCCAACATAATACATGATTAAACTTGCACAAATGGGTGCTAAACTTCCATATTAATTTTATATCAACACATTGAAGGAACAACCCCTTGAACAAGTGACACAATCAAAAGATCAAATTTCACCAATACATATGAACTCACAAGGGGTTTCTAAAATAAATGTAAAAAATATAGATTCTCAAAATACTTCAATCCCCCTACATTTAATGCATCTAATCAAAACTATCAAGGTTATGGGGTTAATCAAATAGTTTCCACTATTCAATGATTAAATCAACCTTTGGATCAACTACCAACACAACATCAAGGACAACATTTACAAAATCAACAATACACTACTTTACAACATTTGCAACAATAATAAAATCCCCAACAACAATTGATGTCACAATGAAATTTAGAACCACCCCCAAACCATGAATTACAAAATCAAAGAAACATAGTTCAAAGTAAAAAAAATGTGGTTTCAAATCATTTTTTTTTTCAAAAATCAAACCATGGATAGAAATCAAAGTGTTGTTCAAAATCAAACCATGGGTTCAAATCAAAATGTTGATCAAAATAAAAAATAATATGTCAAATCAAAATGATATTCCAAACCAAACTATGGGTCAAACTCGAGGTCATAATCAAGGTCATTTTTTTCAAAATCAAGGTCATGTTCAAAATCAAGGTCATGTTGATCAAACTCAAGGTCATGTGATTCAAACTCAAGGTCAAAACATGGGTACAAATCAATGCATTGTTCAAAATCAAGGTAACATAGTTCTGAATAAAAATAATGTATCAAATCAAAGTCACATGGTTCTACATCCAAAAATGTTCTAAACCAAAACATGAGTTCAAATCAAGGTCACATGGGTCCAAATCTAGGAAAAAAAGTTCCAAATCAAAATATGGTTCCCAATCCAAATAGTGTTACAAATCAAAATATTGCTCCTAATCAAAACGTTGTCTCAAATCCAAAAATTGCTTCACATCAACATATTGTTCCTAACCAACATATGAGTCAACACCGAGGGTTTTTTCATGATCCAATGCAAGCACAAAAAATTTATACACAACATATGCTTGCTCAACACCAAGGTCAAAAATATCTTGGGTCTCAAAATCAGCAATATCTTTATCCCCAAGGTCAACAATACATTCAACCTCAAGGAAATGCTACACCACAATATCAATATGGTGGAACATATAACATACCTCCAAGACCCCCATCAAATTCACAAGATCACTCATACAATACACCCTCATATCAAAATCATACATATGTTTCACCATTGGTTAACACAAACATGTATATTTCCTCAAACTACAAATGTTGACTCAATAGATACAAGATATTCAAATAGGAAAGGTAAAAAAATCATACACATTCCAAGACTTATGCCCCTATACATTTGATAGGAGCATCATGATGATACGTTTCCCTCCAAACTTTGAGATCTCAAAATTTGAAAAGTACAAGGGAAGAGGAAATCTAGAAGAATGCATAAGGGGCTTTTACATTGCTTGTATGGAGGTCTTATACAATTATTCATATCTTAAGAGATTATTCCCAAGAAGCTTGGGTGGAATAGAAATGTAATGGTTTTCACATTTACCTCAAGGGATTATAATATTTCAAGAGATTATAAATCAATTCACAACACATTTCTTGTATAACATTGATGCAGATGTAACCTTGGAAGAACTATATACCCTTAAACAAAACAAGGGTGAAACATTTGGATCCTTCTTACAATGATGGAGACATAAAGAAAATAGAAGTAAATGGCCTATTCTTGAAAGACAAAAATTTGAAATCATTGCAGGAAATGTGGAAATTGATTTAACCTTTCAATCAAGAATTTAATGTGTTACATCATTTGAGGAACTCATATCAAAAGGTCTAAAAATTGAATGAGCCATAGCTGTAAGGGGAGCTACACAAACTCAAAACCAACTTTCTAGTTTCAATGAAAAACCCTAATTTTAGGCCAAAGTCAAGATAGTTACTAATTATGGTGTGGTAGATGTGAAGGTTTTGATTAAGGAACCAACAAATGCACAAAACATACAACAAAAAACTCAATAGGGTACACAACAAAATAATCATAAAAATGTCAACAATACCAACACTTTACAAGGAAAACCAACAACACAAAACAATTACCTACCAAGGTAAAATAATACTCCTCGATGACAATTCACTCCCTTAGGGGAGCCTATTGAAATAGTGTTAAGGAATTTGGTTCAATAAAATCTCATCATGATTCCAGAGTTTAAAACCTATCAAGAACCATAAGTCAAACTTCCTTGGTATAGAGATGAGGATCATTGTGACTATCACCAATATAAGGGACACAAAATACAAAATTGTTTTAAACTCAAACACCTTATCCAAGACCTTATTGAGCAAGGAGAAATCAATGTTGATCAAAAATCAAGGATTAAGGATTTAGGGATCTATAAAAATTCTTATTTTGATCATGGAAAAGAAATAGATTTAGGAAAGGCATCAAGTTCAAAAAATGTAATCTATACCTATGATAACATGGTAGGACACATTTGTGTTATTCACCCATCACAACATGAGGAATTTAACATGAATCAAGACACCTTCTTAAACTAAAGTCAAAATCAATCAAAAATTACTAGAAATGTTTCATATCAAGATAACATCAAATATGTCTTAGATTGCACTATGATTCCCCCATATGACTTCAGGATTGGACATATTGAAGAAGTTTCAAGGAAGAAAAAAGCACCCCTTACTATATCCATACCCACTAACACTTTTGAAGAATCTTATATTATACCAATGCTATACCATTTACCCAAGTGTCATGTCAAGACGATGCTCCTGAGTATAACAAAGGTTGCTCTGAATCGAGTTAAGGTCAAGAGCTTATACCCTCACAACATTATCATGATTTATAAAATATTTTCCAATTTGTAAGTGCTAGTTGCTCTATCATAAGTCAAGAAAAAGAGCTCACTTCCCCAAAGTATTATCATGATTTGATGAACATCTTCCAATCCATTCAAAACTGTTAGAATTGTGAAACAAACACAAAACCATGAGCCATAGGATAAAACAACAAAAAAATACACCTTCCACACAAGAGATCTACAAACAAAGAATGCAATATTCTTCAACAAGAAAAAGCTTTAGAAGAGACTTTCAAGAAGAAATAAAATTTAGACATATATTCTTCGTGAGTTATTTACAATAAGGGTTGAATGCTTATAAGAGAAAAGCCCTAAATGAGAAAGGGATTAGATCATCACAAGTGTCAACATCACATGGGATGAGACATAATGATCTAATATTAACTCAACTAATAAAGCATTCCTAAGTTTAGCTAAAGTGCATGAGAATAAATTAGACTAATAATCAATTAAATATTAACTAATTATTAGTTAATGCATGATAACTCTAACACCCCCCCTTAAGATGAACTTAGAGAGTAGCTAAAAACCCTAAAAATAATGCAAGATGGGTCCCAACAAACAAGACCAAGTAAGGACCCATGTACAAACAAAAGTTCTCTATAATGTGGAGAAATAGAGAAAACCTCATGGGAAAAACTCCACTCCAAAAAGAGATGAAAGCTAAGTGAAGGACTGAAGAAGCCTCCAAACAGGACAAGGTTGTCCCAAAAGATAGGAAAAAAGAGAACACCACTAAAGTATGAAGAAGCTACAAATGTTGTCGAAGAATGACTGTTGAAATGCTAAAAGAAGAACCTTCGCTAAAACATATAATGATTAGGATAAAGAAGATAATAATTTACATGAGTTCCCTCGATGACACTACTCAAATCCAATGGAAAACCAAGGAAAACATCAAGAACTCAAAGATACAGATGGCACAAGTACCAATAGTCTGAAGAACTGATCAAGTGAAGAATGGAAGGTCGCCTCTAGAAATAGGAATGCAAGAGTGGATCCATATGGTAAGTGCTCCATCTCACTGAAATGTATGGGTAACCAACCACTGCATCCATCTAGTACATAGGAACAAAAATTGTATACATAGCTCACTCCAACATGAAACCAAGGAAGCAATAGCACCAACAATAGAAAACCCCCCATAATGCTAAAAAGGGAGAGGCATGACAGGTACACTGAAACTGAATGCCAGAATGTAGTGCATGAAGAGGAACCAAGAGCATTTAAAGGTGCATCTACATGAAAGTACAAGAAGTTATAAAGGATGTGCCCCACGGCACTTTATATCATAGTGTGAGGACAATAAGGCACAAAGTGATGTACAAGATCCCATAATACATGTGCAATATAGAGGCACTTTATCTCAATGTATTTACAAAATCATAAGTACATGTAATCTGAGCACATAAGGTCCAAAAAGGAAAACATGCTAAAAATACAATTATCTAATAGAAAAATAGGAAACTGATAGCACCATGACGAAGTACATGAAAAAAACATGCACTTTCAAAAAAAATGACACCCAAAAATGTGTCCAGATGCAGAAGATATGGCCCGTCGAAGTCTCCAAAACAAGAACTGAATAGCTACAACACATAGAAAACTGAATTCTAGAAAATAAAATAGAAGTCAAAACTGGAAAATACCTACACCATTGTGAAGAGCACAAAATTCCACTCAATTTTTAAAAAAAATGCACTCGAAAAGACCATTGTATGGTCAAGATATGGTCTCCGGAAGTTGAGGTGAAAATTTGAAAAACCCAATGGAGAGGAGTTGAGTAGGGAAAAAGAAAATATCTGCCAAAATTAAAAAAAATACCTCCAAATTTGATCATCTGCTAGATTTATTAATGCTTTATTTTCATGTTGGGGAGGTCGTACAACTTCCCTAGCAAAATTTTTTTGCCTCAAATGCCAACTTCACCAAATTTGACGATTTGGCAGGCAATCTTAAGGTTTTTGGGCCTTCTGAGTGCAATGGTGATGTTCATTTTGCACCAAAATTGTAGCTACCCTTCAGATCTGGAAACAAAGCAACCACTTCAAACCTTCATAGATCTGGCGTCAGGAGTCAAAATTAGGCAAAAAAAAGCCAAATTTGACTTTCTTGATAGCTTTGGATCTAACAGTGAGGTCCTTTTCACATCAAAATGCACCAAAAATTCACCCACCTCCAAAATTTGCAAAAAAGAGCAAAGGGGATTCAGATCTAAAGCTTGCAACCCTCATTGAAGAAATAAAATCTCATAAATCAAGAAGGGGTTCACTGAATCCACACTCTGATACCATGTTAAAATTGTGAAACAAGCACAAAACCACGTGCCACAAGATAAAAAAAAAACAAATAAACCTTCCACACAAGAGATCTGCAAACAAAGAATGCAATATTCTTCAATAAGAAAAAGTTGTAGAAGAGACTTTCAAGAAGATATAATTGCTCCAAATATTCTCTATGAGTAATTACAATGAGGGTTGAATGCTTATAAGAGAAAAGCTCTAAATGAGAAAGGGATCAAATCATGACAAGTGGCAACATCACATGAGATGAGACATAATGATCTAATACTAACTCAACTAATAAATTATTCCTAAGTTTAGCTAAAGTGTGTGAGAATAAATTAGACTAATAATCAATTAAAAATTAATTAATTATTAGCTAATGCATGATAACTCTAACAAAAAATTCAAGGATATACCAGATACTACCCATGATATGTTTTCTTTTGATGGACATATAGGCATTCTTCATTCAAAACTAGAGTCTTTCACTCTTAACATTGTCACACAAGAGAAAACAATGGTAGAAATTATTGATTCTTATAGTGACTATGGGTCATGTACATCTCTTGAATCAACATCAATAAATGACACATCCCAAATTCTATTCAAAGACATTGAGTATGAAGATATATAGCATTATCCAAGCAAGAGAGTTTGTTTGCATGAATAGGGTATCTTAAAATCAATACTATCAATTAACATCCATGAACAATGGGAAGAAATGGTAATATCATGTGTCTAGGACAAGACATATTCAGTAGCCATCTATCAGTAGATACATTATCAAGGCAAAGGATTAGGCCTCGTATAACATGAAATTTTGAAATCAACAAAGTTACACAATCTTGAGTAGCAAGAACATGGTTTCTTAACACCAACATAATCAAATCATGTTAGTAATACCTTCACTTGATACTATGGGCAACTTTGTCTAATGCAAACACTAAAATAGGTGGCATGAAGAATCCTTATGATGAAACCAATACCAATGCTACAACTAACCATACCATGAATCTTCATCCACAAATAATTCCATTCATAAATTGGGACCAACACCGAAAGAAAGATTTTAATCCAAGCAAGGAGAAAGTCATGGAAGAAAAAGAAGCAGTGAAGAAAAATGGACAAAGAAAATACAAATGGATACCAAAGAAAAATAAAGAAAATCATGCCTATCAAACTCCATTATTCAAAGAAACTATGGAGAAAAATCAAAGAAGGAAATCTATCCATCAAAGTTGTCCACAAATACAAAAGAAGGCTTCACACTCGACATACAAAGTGTATCAAGTAGTTGGTTCCAATTCCACTCAAAAACCCATTTCCACCCATCATTTCTCATATTCCCAAGTTTAGAAAATCAAAGGATACAAACTTCTGACCAATCCATCCCCATCTCATATCCCTCAACGCACATCATTATCCACTCCATCATTCATGATATCCAACTCTCGCATTAATCATGTGTTCTCAACAACTCTTCATCATAAGGATTATGACAACACTCTATTATGATGTTGTGAGGCCTACCCCTATGATACACCTAGTATTTAGACTATTTTGAGTTGTGGTTATTGATTATGCTTAGAGATACTTATGATGACTTGACTATGGTATTTAGACATTTGAGTTTTTATGATGATTTGATTACATGATGTTGCATGCTTAATTAGATGGTTATGATGGTTGACCTAAATTTATGCTAGTTACTATGGTTGTTCAATTTGAATTTTGAAATGATGAACAAATGAAATATGTGAAGATTAAGGTAAAAAGAATTGGATATGATGTGTGATTAGTGTTTGTTCCAGTTATGATATGAGATATATATGCTATGTGAAATTATGCAACTTGATTATATGAAATGATGCTTCAATTGTTTTGATATATTATTTATTTGGATGAAAGCTTGTGTATATGAAATGATGATTCAAATGTTTTGATATATGATTTATTGGATGGATTAACGTGTGCATCGAGTGTGTAGGTACACTTTCGATGGCCAATGGAAATTGGAGGTAACCTTTGGGAACCCTGAGTGAGTTTACCAGTGAAGCCGAGCTATAGTCCATATGAAAGGACTATAGTTCCATTTTGTAATGTAATTTTCTTTGTGATGTATTTGTGCATGTTTGTAAATTGGTTTTAATTCCCATGTCAATCCATTAAGTGGTGAGTTGTCCACCCAAGTGGACAAACTCGGATTTGGTCTTTAGGGCACTTTTTGAGGGTTGAAAAGTTGAGTTTTTTTAGTGTTTTTATTGATTTAAGGTCCCTAGGTCAAGTACCTATGGGTTAGGTACCTTTTCAGCCTATAATTTTGAGTTAGCTTCATGTTGGGCACCATTTTTGAGGCCTTAAAGAAGTTTGGCGAAAATAAGGTTTTGAGAAGTGGGATGGGGATTAGTCCCTTTCCACTCCCACTTCTCTATGTTGTCTTGGAAGTCCCCCAAGTTCTCACACATGTGAGAGCATACATGGGTGAATGTGCTTGAGAGGGTGAATGGGTGAGTGACAAGTGTCACTTCCCCATTCAAAGGAATTCAAACATGAAATTCTATAAGAAAAGCTAAGAACAAGGGTTTTGGGGATTTTCTCTTTTGCATTTTTTGGTTTTGGACTTGAAATTTTGGGGAGATCTTGGATTTGGCTTGGGGAGGTTGGAAAGCAAGCTTGGAGGAGGTGGAGTTGTGCTCATCCTCATCACTTGCTCCAAAGCTTGGATTAAGGTAGGATTGACAAACCCTTTTGCTTCTTATGTTGATAAATTTGTATGCACTATGTACATGTGATTGTGTATTTGAAAATTCCTTCTCTTAAGTGTTGTTTTCTTTTGTTTTCTTTGCTTTGTATGAGTGTTGGGGAAAAGGGTTGTAATGGGATAAGCTCACCCAAATTTGGGAAGAGCATCCCAAGTTTGGGGAAGGTTGGAGTAGGAACCTCCATGGGGGCTAGTCATTCCTCCTTTAAAAGGAGAGGTTAATAAAAAGGGTATGAGTACCCATATGTTTTTGTGAAATGTGAAAGATGGTTGGGGTGGATAAGGAAATGAGAAGGAAGGGTTGTAATGAAGGGGTGGAAAGGTTTGGTGAATGTTATTCATGGTGTTTACTTTTGAGTCCCCAAAATGGAGTGCGTAGTCCACTCCCATTCCCCATTTTTGGGTTCAAAAAGAACTCTTTGTTATGTGAAAATCCGCTTGGGTGGGTGTGTATAAGTTTATGTGTGTATTTTGTGTGTTAAAAATATTTGGCTTGTATGATTGTACCTGGTTCCCAAGGTGCCTCCTAGCTCGGAGGCGGTTTGTTTTCCAACCAAAGGTTGGGAGGTGAGCTTCCCATTGGTCCATAGAAGAAGTTTTTGTGCCTTGTTTAGTTTTGCAGGTTTGAGGAGTTACAATTTGAAAGTACATGTTTTACTTGGAGAATGGATTTATTGTCGTCATTTCAAATGGAAACCACCATATTGGGTGCTTGTTGTTGTAAATAGGAAAAAGTGGAATTTTTTTTGTCACTATTCTGCTGTAAATAAACAAATGAGGAATTTTATTAACTGTGCTGTTGTTAACCAGCAAATAGAAATTTGTAACTATATGATGTAGGGAAACAAGTACATCATTTTAACACTGTTTTGCATAATATGTTTTAGTAAAGCTCATTGAATGTGGTAGTTAGAAAGATTGTCTTTGTTTCCTTTGCAATGAAAGCAAGCTAGGTTTCAAACTTGTGTAAATCAACTAGAAGGAATGGAAAGAAAATGGTGTATTTCATTCTAGAAGGAAAAATATTCTGTTGATATTCCAGGGTTAATCTTTCTTCTTACAGTCCAAGAAACATAGAATACTTCATTAAAGAAGCTATGTAATACGATACTTTGAGTTACTACAAGGATCGGAAAGTGTAAATGGTGAGAAAAGTTGTAATCTTTGTCTTTTTTTTCTGAAACTGCATATATAAAAGACTACTATCTGCAAACTCAGGAAATAGAGATAGTTATGTATTCATAAGGTTGCTAAGGAGATGTAATATTTTGTTTTCTTATAATCCCCATATAAATGTATTTATTTAACTACTATAATGTATTACGATGGGTTATGCTTTAAGTTTTCCTGTCTCTGTAAAACAAATGACCAAAAAGAGGGGTTATTGTTGCATTGTCTATATGTCATCTTTTGTTAGCAATAAAAGTAGAAGTTTCAAAACAGGGATTTGAATCATGAAATTATACGCAAAAAGATGAATGGAAAGAACATGCTGAAATTCCACAAGTCATTTATAAATCCATTATCATTATAATGGCAGTGGTGTAGGAAGATTCTGCAGGCTTCCTTTCCAAGGTTGAACTAAATAGACCTTTAAAAAAAAAAGATAACTAAGGCACCAGTATAGGAAATCATGTTTATAAGTTAGAAAGTTTCCCGAGATGGTTCGTTTAGTGTTGTTCAAGAATACCAGATTTATTCAGCATGTCTATGTTTTGAAGGAACTGTAAGTAAGTGTGCAGGAAGGGATAAAATCGAGTTTTGCATCTGTCATCCTAGGAAGAAACCCAGAAGTTCATTTATTCTGTTATGCAACAGAGAAAGTAGGAATCGCCAGAAATAGGTTACTTTGAGTTATATAAATGTTTTAATAGAGTACACATATAACAGAACAGGAATTTCTCATCTCCTTTCTTGCTGATTCGTAATAAAATAAAATTTATGATTTAATAGTAGGAGGAGGTATAGGATGGTTGCACACAACACTTTAGTAATCACAGGCATCATCTGATACAAGGCTGTTTGTTAGTCATCAATAAATATAATAACAACAGACCCATCATTCATTGCCAACTGAAAATATATAGACTGAGGCGTGGACTGTGTGGATTAAATGCTATTCTTAAAATACTCTTCCACCCACTTTCTGTAGACAACACTTAAAAAAAAAAGAGAGAGAAGAAATAAAATATATATAAAAAAAAAAAAAGAGAGGAACCGCAAATAACAGATTGAATGAACCAGGTACTCAGAAAAGAGCAGCAAAACTCTGCCATACAGCTGATCGAAAATAGAACAGCAGAAACTAACTTTCCCAACAAGCAGTCTACAGCCATCAACCTCCATAAAGCACCCAAGAAGGATGCCAAACATGACTAGAATTGTTGGGTAACAAATACAATCTGAGCATGATCCCAAATGCATCTGAAAGCAAGCCCAAACTCCCACAAAAAGATGTCATGAAATTAAAACTTGTGATCTGTGTCGGAGGGAAAATAAAATTTAAAATGGACGCCACGCTAAATTTATTTCCATGCATTGCATTAGCTACAGTTCCGAAATTTAGAGTTGCTAATCACGACAGCTCTAAACCCCGTTTTATGGAAAGAAAATATCATTGTAGATTTTATATTAAGTATTAATTCTGTAACGTACAGTAACAGCAAATGACTTAGTAAATTCTCTGAAGTACCAAGAATACGAAACAATAATATTTTTTTTAATTTTCAATATGGTCTCGATCAAGAAGTAAATTAAGTCAAGGTAACTAGATAAAAAAAAGGAAACCACGAATAAATATTTCCTCGTAATTTTTAAAGTGATGAGTGTGGCGTTAAAAAAAAAATTATTTGGAGCCCATGTCGTTCTTATTAAGTCATCAACCTTACTCAAATGTTTAAATAATCCCTTGATAAAAGGGAAAGCACAAGATGAAATAAATGTCGCCCACTTTCATACGCCACCAAATAACCTTTTAAATCATGATATAATATATGTATAGGGAATGTATCCCCACGAATAAACCTTAGGAAGCTATTCTGAATTAAAATCATTAATAAAGGAGTAGGTTTAGGGAGTTCCACATGAAGTCTAACTCAAATATGATCTCCTTATTCAATGTATTCTTTTTAATTTTTTTTAAGAGAATGGGATGATATTTACTTTCCCTTTTTAGATGGGTAATATATTAATTTAAAAATTAATTTAATGTGTAAAAGAAACATAAAGGTAATGGTCATTATTAGTATTATTTTTTTTAAATAAAGAAAGAGAGAGGGATATAGATAAAGTAAGATTAAGAATTCTTAGAAAAGGCATAATTTCCATGCCCTTGATTTGAAATGAATTTAGTTGTAATTTTATAATTTTTAAAATTATTAAAGTATAAGAAAGAATATATATATATATATATATATATATGATAATTAAATAATGATAGTAATAATAAATAAATTAAAGTGGAAATGTATTAATTAATTTGTAAATTATAAGTTGACTTCTCCCTCTTGTCTTAGTCTTCAACATTAGATTTTAATTTTGGCTTCATCAATTTTGGTAAGGAGGCTTAATTAGTGTAGAGCGAGCGAGCGTAACTATGTGACATCAATTATTCCTTACTTTTAACCTATAATTACTCTTTCTCAAATGTCGAACCCCGACCCCTCTCATGAGTACTTGAAGGTATGTGTGACGGTCTCCACACATACCTGCTCATATAAGTACTCAACCCTCACTCTCGGGTGGTGTGTTGTTGATCTCGTCATAGGGGAAAAGTCATCTGATGCGTGTAATACATCATCTTAGTGGTTATGGTTAGCATAATGATAGAAAATTTACAAACATGTGTTTTAAAAAAAAAAAAAAATAGTTATGTTTTTGTTTTGGAGTAAATTTTGGGCATTACAGATGTGATCACCTAGACGAGGTTAATTCTGGTATCAACAAGAAAAATTAGAATTCTTAAAATTTGCATTTAAACGCTTGTATCTTAGAAAAGAAGCTTCTTCAAGAAGGATATCATTAGAACATCATGATAGAAGCATCTACATCAGTACCAAAAAGGTGGTTCAACATGAGCATAAACATTCCAAAAAATAAATAAAAAATAAAAAATCAAGAAAATAGTAAAGATAAAAATCATCCTCCAATGAAAACCACTTTGATGGCACTTTGGGCAAGTACTATGACGAAAACCTAGAAAAAAGGTGTCATGAGTAGAAGTGAGAATCTATATGAACCATTTCAAAGGAAATAATCTCATCCCCTTCATGATAAATCTAGTTCTCCCTCCATCTATCCAATCCATCTTTATCTAGATCTTCCAAAATCTCTTGATCTTGATAAAGGTTCGATGTATACTTCAACCTTACTCATGGAAAAAAATTTGACATGGTTTTTACCATTTATACCACTTTATCTCAGAAAGCCTCATGGCCTATCTCTATCATTATTCTAATGGTCCTAATGCATGATACAAATCTATTGAAAAATCTCTACATACTTATCCTTTCACTATACTGATTTGCTCATGTTGTATGAAATATTGCTAGCCAATTGGGGTAGGTTCTTGCACTCTTGTTTTCAAATAACTCTTGATCCATGTCTAATATCTCACAATGTGACATCGAAATCATGATCTAGGTATCATTATTTTCAAAAAATCCAAAAATATTAGTGAACCGAAAAGAAAATGATGTGGGGGGAAATGCCCACTATTCTCCTTTGGCCACTCAATAATTTCCTAGGAATTCAAATTAGATTGACCATCAACCTTAAAGGTGAGTCAATTCTCAACAAGGAGAACCTAGGAGGGGGTTCTTTAAGCTTTGAGAGGTTCACCACCAAGCGAAAGCTTGGAAAATACAACTTAACATTTAATAGGTCTACAAAATCTAATAATGCAAGCTAAATAATGAATGCTAATGATGAAATTATGCAACAAGTTAGGATGTGTGTACCTGGGAAGTCTGGAAATGTGATGAGGATTATGGAAATGCAAAAATGATGTCAAAATATGCTATGGAGGACTAATATGCCCTTACTGTTGTCTTAGTCTTGTTATTGTTTTTGAAGGTAGATGCAAAATCTTCAGATGTTGAAATAGGATCCAAAAGAATCTCAAAAAAATACCCTCAGGAGGACTAATATGCCCTAGGTGGCGAATTAGTCTCATCTAGAATTTTTGAAATCTCCAAATGTGGTCCTGAGGCTCAATTTCTACACTTCCTTCTCAGATCTCAGGTCCTGAAATTTCTAGATTTATCTTGTAAGAGAGTTTCCGTGAAGATGAAAACTTTGTAATGAAACTTTGGACTTCAAATGATCTTCAAGTATTCAACCTAAATCTGCAATCATAAACACACAAGAGAGGAAAAACTTGTTGATTTTTAGTAAATGGGGGTTTGCCTTGGTCAAACCCCTTGTTGGGAATTACACCTTGAAATGAAATGAAATGAAATGAAGGAGGGAAATAATGAATTAACAAAGTGTTATGTTGCAACTCACCAAACGCTTGTTATAAAGTCTACAAACTTGTGTGAAATGGCTAGCTTGGATATGGATCTTGAATAAAATGAATTCTTGATAGATATGGACTTGAATTGCTTGTTTGGATCAAAACCCTACATCACAAATGTTAGCTAAAAAACACACATGATGTAAGAAAATCTTTGATATGATGCTTGAATATTGTTGATGGCTCCAAATACTTGATGAATTGCTCTTGAATGCTCGAATACTTGAATGCTTGGATGCTTAGAGTGCTTAGATATGAAAAATGAGAGGAAGAACCTTGTATTTATACTTATCCATGCTTAATATCTCAAAATTACACCACAACAAGCCGACATATGAATTCATTAATTAAAGGAGGCTAAATCCTACCAGGATTTGAAATTAAATCCCAAAAATAACCTAAGGGGGAAGATGCCCTAGGTGGCGTCTTAATCCTAAGGAATGAAACTCGGGGCACAAACTCCAAAAAGGGGCCCATTTAAGGTGCCTTTGGAATCAAAGTCCCAAGATCTTTGGGTGACAAAGATTCCCTAGGTGGCATCTTAGTCCCGACCCAAAAATCAAGGACACATAGTTAGAATCATTAAATTATCATTTCCCCTTTGATGTTTGTCAGGATTAGCCATAAACAAATATAGTTTATTAGGCTTGTGGATGCAAAATAGGACCAATTAAGACATAAATAAGGATAAACAAAGCAAGGAAGGCACAAAAAAATGTGAAAATGCAAGGGTATACATTTTCTTCCACTACAATTAGAAAATTTTCAAAATCCAAAAACATCCGAACATATGTAAAGTTTAAAAATACTAAACATCAAAAACTTGTAGAGTTCAAAAATCCAAAAACATTCATAACATCTCAAAAATTCTAAAAAAAATTCAAAATCAAATCAAAACCCCTAAATAGGTCTAAAACATCAAAAAATTCAAAAACACTGGTCAAACTATGTTGTCTTTGTGCTTATGTAAGTAAGGCCATCATTGACGAGCCCCTGAGGTGTTAGGTCAGTCCCTCTTAGGTCTTGTTCTTGGTTAAAACTCTCAAAACTCAAAAAGCAACCTCAAATAACTTGGAAAACTTAAACATTCAAATATCTTCATAAACCAAAAACAACCTCAAAACATTTCAAAATATCAAAAACATTGAAATATTTCAAAAAGCTCAAAATCACCCATTTCATCTCACCTTCACCTAGATGATAAACTCTCATCCAAGCACCATGTGTTGAGAATTTATTTGTGCACACAGGTCACTGTTTTGAATGTTATGTGATTTGTTGGTTATTCATGTATAACATTTTTCATTAAAGTATTGTGTAGTCATGTTGCCTATTGTAGGTGTATTGGTCTAGAGTTTTCATAAATCCCAAGATTTTATTGTTGTCACCTTGATTGCAAATAGATTTGTCAAAATATTATCCTTATTTTTTAAGTTATTAGCATCAAGTCAAGATTAGAATAACTCTCTTTGTCATGCATTTAGAATTCTTTCCTCTTCTTGTGTCATTGAGCATGCTTCATTGTTGAGTTAAAATCTTTGCAAGTCAATAAGTATTTTTGGTTTCAAGGTTTATACATATATATAAAATAAAGAAAAAAAATATTTTGGTTTAAGTATTTGGAAGAGTGGGAAGTTTGGCTACAATGAATTGGCTAAAAATGTTGTCATTCTCCCCCATCTTCTCCATAAATCCCTTATGTTTATCCAACAATCTAGAATAGAGATTGAGGGAAGTAAATTATATTGGAGTTATTAGCAGAGAATGAGAAAATGGAGGGTGGTATGGAATTGAGAGAAAAGGGTAGAACATAGAAAGAAGAGGGCATCATTTTCATTTATTTTGACAAGGAAAAGAAGGGATAAGTGGCACAAAATAAGGTTAGAGAAAAAGAAGGATAAATGGGATGTTTTAGGTCATATCATTTCTCAAAAATCACTAACTTTTTGGAATTTTGTGGGCATAATTTTACTTCTTTTTTGAGTGTTTGAGAACAAGTTTGTGTGTTTAAAAATATAAAACCCTAATGTTTTTTGTGGATATTTTCCCTTCAGTAGAAGACTTTGATTTTTCTCTAGATCAATTAATGGATCTTGGAATTGAACCAAACATTTCCCTCTTGAGTATTTATTAAAAATCTCTTAATTTTATTTACGAGGATAAAATCTTGTACACATATACACATATATGTAGATTGAGTGTATATGCATATGTGTATATGTACAAAAATGATGTTTCATTAAAATTTAGGTCAATATATAGGTCATAGTTTTATATTTTAGTAGTAATAGATAGTTGGGTTGGAAGTTATAGGTAGATATAGATCCAACATTATTATAAATGGCATTATTTTGTGTAAAAATGAGTATTGGGCTGATATAATTGCGACCATATAATGTATGAATTTTTTGTCTATAGAAATGACTATTGGGTCAATGCATAAGAGGCTACAAAGGAGTTTATAGCTTCAGGTAATAAGTATATGATACTATTGACTAGGACCAATAAGACATTGACTATTATAATTATTTAATAGCAATCAAGAATGATCCTTAGCCTTCTTATAAATTGGAGCAACTCTATCATATTGAATAAGATTTAGATTATTTTATTAGTTAAGTATACCATATTTTCATAATACCTAAAAATACAAAAAAAAATTAAAATTCTATTACACAATGACCAATAAAAATGTGTATATTTCAAAAGAAAAAAATAGAAATTTAACCATTGTACAATATTAGAGAAAGATAAACTTGAATGATTAAACTTTTATATATTTTTTATATCAAAAACAAAGAATTGGAATATGGAAAAGAAGACTCAATCCTTGTTTCTAGATGTTACAAGATGCTTAAACAATATTAGTTTGATTTAGAATGGAACTCATAACTTATGAAGTATTGCTGAGTTAAATATTGGCTTATTATCCCATATTCATAAACTTAAGTATGACTAAGTTGAATACCGGCTTATTATCCCATATTCATACACTTAAGTATGAGTGAGTTGAATATCTATTAATTGCTCAAAAAAATTACAATTTTAGTTTGTCTAAATTGTAAAACAATATAGGGAAAAAATCAATGTATACTAATAAGGATAGTTTTGTAAGTCAACATGAGAGACTTATTACTCTTATATCAGCATTCTTTGAAGATAACTCAAACAAGATCAATTATAAGTTTTGAGAGTAATTAATTCAGTTTGGATTATGAATATAAATATATGAGTTTCTGTCAAATGTATATAAACACACACATGTTTATTTTGTATGGACTTGTGGAAGCATAAAAAAATTCAACCATGTGATTGTTCTTAGTTGTGCCTATGAGAATAAAATCCACTTAAATTATCAGAGTTGAAATGTATTTGGTCTTGTAAAAAATAAGAGGTTGGTTTTTTGTTGGAAATATTTATTTGGGTTATTCACTTTCAAATTTGGATAAGTGTAAATTATAAAATTTAAATCCACTGGATTTCTATCAAATCTAAATTGACATATGTTGTCAGGTTATGGATTTTCTTTTGGTTTCAATTTTTATCATCACTTGAGTTTATTGAGTTATTGTGTGAATTAATTAGTTTTATCTTGATTGTGTCAAGTCAAGTTGAGATATGAGTGGCGGACAAATGACCCTTAGTTTGATTTAGGGATGTTTTTATTCTATTAAATTCTTTGGCCAAAGTGATGCATAAGATGCATGCATTATCAATCAATACTACTTAATAGATTTCATGATAACTGTATGCCATAATTAGCTAGAAGATATCTAGGGTTATGTGATAGGTTGCAAGTAACAAAGTCAATTCCTCACACTCAATTCTCAGTTGGCATGGTACACTCATGGATCTCTTTATCTACTACACTTGAAAAGGGTAGGGCCACTTCCAATAGAAAAGTGTGTGGGGGACCATTAGTCCATTGATAGAGGTAATGCACTCATATTATGCTCTCCCTCCACACAATAGCTCAGTACACCACAAACTTGATACTCAAACACATGTTGTATATTGATAAAGTGATATTTTTATTTGCATTGTGTACTTGTATGTAAATAAAAACCTAGTTAAATCATTTTGTAAGAATGAAAATGTGTGAATGTGCTTATGTTGAGTTTACATGTAATTTATATGAAAATTAGAAATAATATATTATGATCCTAATAGGAAATTGAAATGAATCTTGAAAGTATTAAATTAAGATGAAATTTGTTTGGGTGTTTTTATTTAAATGATAAAAATGTTGCTCAAGATATTTGTATTGCTTCTATGAGAATGATGTGATCTAGTTTATATTTATGATTTTTTCTTAAAAGTTAATTTTTTTGTCAAAGTTTTATGATACAAATGTAAGGTTTGTTACACATGGTATTGGAGTAGATTTAAAAAACTAGGGCCTATGAGCCTACTTTGTAGAGGGTAAATTCTAGTTGATTTATGTTTGCTAATCTAACCCTAATAATTTTATTCTCTAAATGTGAAGATGAGGAGTCTAAGTCATAGAAGAAATGTGGAAAGATATTCAAACAATCTAAATCAAAAGGAAAAACCATGCAACCAACCTCCTCTAAAGAAGGATGACTCTCTAATATTTATACCTTGGCAACAACTTTGGAATAAACCCTTGGTGGTCTAAGATATGCCTTTTGGCTATGGATGTGATGCACTGATCATGAGTAGGGAGATTATAGAGGAGTATTTGTGTGTACACCCTACCTTAAGTAGTGTAATAATGGATTCAAATGGAGAAGATGAACCTAACTTGAGGCTCCCTCATTTGAAGAGTATATGCTAAATTATTGTAAATCTAAAAGGATCCTAATTGAGGATAGTTTATGTCCACTATTTTATGAACAAAAACTAATTTTCTTATATTTTACAAAGTGTGATATTCTATTGTCATAAAAATTTGAATACATAACCTTGTTAAAGACATTAATTGTTATAAACCCTACAAATTTGGTAATTTCACACAAAATAATAAGCTACTAATTCTATATTTTGACAAGAACTATTAGATCCAACCATGTCAAAACTAGAACAAGCCTAGGAGGTAGTTAGGATGGATGGAGTCAAGTTGTAGGTGACTACAACTAAATTAGATCAAATTTTTGTAGCCATGAATAAGACCATAGAAATATTGGGTGTTTTGGAAAAAGAAGTCAAATGACCTCATGATTGAGAAGGAGGTGAGGAATGAAACCAACGGCATACTAAGCATGAAGGCCTCAATGAGTCTTAGAAAAACTAAGTGAATTGCGAAGAGGTAATGAGACAAGCATATTTGAGGACATGACTGGATAATGGGCTTACTCAAGATATAAAAAATATCAACCCACCCAAGTTTGAAAGGTCTATATTAAGAGATGGAGCAAACACATGGTGGTAGTGTAAATAGGGTCTTTATCCATCTAGATAGGATATTGCCTTTCTAGGATTGACCTATTCCCACTTAGCTTAAGTTTACTTGGGCTTCTTTTGCTTTTTGTCTCACTTCACATGGTTGAGACATGTGACTTGAGACACCTATTGCATGTACACTTGTCATTTGCTCACCCACTTATCAAGTGAGCTCACAAGTGTCCCATCTTTGGAGGGGTAGTCAAAATTTCACTCCTGCCTTCTCACCTTCACATCATTTCCTATATATACAAGGCTTGATCATTGTGTTTTCACACTCTTCATTTGTATATTGATAGACATACTATTATGCTCATTTTGTTCACTTGTGGAAGTTTGTTTCATCCTTTTGATCTTGACATTCTCCAACATGATATTAGAGCCATGAGAGCACATTTCTTCCCGCATTGAGGTGATTCCAGCAGTTATCCCTATCAATGAAGCATCATAGAGACAAACAGATAGTGCCATTGCTTTCAGAAGGCTTTAGAAACGAAAAAAATACCTTTCATTTCGTTAAATTTGATAATTTTAAGTTTTTTTGCAATTTTTTGATCTATTGTACTAAAAGTTTAAAAATTGGAATAAAAAAAAAAAAAACCAAGGGAAGGGCAATCTGCCATCTGCCAATCTGTCCATTAGGTGGAAAATTGTAATTTGCAGACTAGTTTCAGGTTTATTTGCAAAATTTGTGAGATTTTGGTCATTTTGGCCTCTTTGTAATCTCGTAGGAAATTTGGCCTATTTGGCCTATTTGCTGGTTCATAACATTGTTTGCAGAGACTGTAGTTTTCTTGGCCTCCTTGCACAGTTCGTGGACTTCCTGTGGATCTAGTATTTGCTGGTGTTTCAAGAGCTTTTAAGCCTAGTTTTGGCCTCTCATCAATTATTTATCATCTGCATCGACTTCAACTCACCCTCTGCACACGCCCAAGGATCTGTAGTGTTTACTAAGAAAGCATCGACAAGGCATTTCACTTATGGTCAGGCTGCAGAGGCAGAGTCTCATTATTTTCCTGTGAATATTTTTCCACGCCTCCCTTAATTGATGTGATCTTCTTGCAATCTGAAGCGCCTCCAATAGCCACGCGGTCTCCATAGAGTTGCAGAGAAAGAATGTGGTGATCTTGTGAGGGGCACCAACTCCTCCAAGCTATAGCAATTTCATCATTACTGCGCCCATTTACAAGTCGCAACCTGCAATTATTGTTGTTTTCTTCTTGCAAATTTTCAACTGCTTTGTGGCTTCTACAGTAGGGCGTTTGAAGATCCATACATGCTATTGATGGATCAACCTGCGTTTCAGATTTATGACAGCCTGGTTTATGCGCAGCTTTAAGTGTTACGTGGATGATATGATCTGCAGAAGTATCTAAGAGGTTCATAAGCCACGCCTCAGCCTACAGCCACCTGTTGCATCCAATAAGACATTGCTTTGTAAAGAGGCATGTGGGTGTGTGGGTGCTGTTGAGATTTTTTAGGAATATTTTAAAGCTGGTGGTCCCATGAATTTAATTTTGCAATTCAGCTTAAAAGGTTGAGCTCCAAAATTTAAGGAACGAATTAGAGTACTTTGATAAAAATTAATAAATAAATAAAAATTCTATATTTTTTTTTTTAAGAATTTTAAATTTTAAGTGAGACAAGTGGTAAAAAAAATTCCTAAGCTGTAGGGGCAATTTCTAGTCCCACGTCAATTTCACCCACTAAAATTTGCAGTCCTAAAAGGTACAATTTCACCCACTAAAATTTGCAGTCCTAAAAGGTAGGGGCTACTATTTTGCTTGCTTTATGGAACCATTTGATACATAAAAATAGAAGCCCAAGCCCCCCATGGGAGACTAGCAACCTAACTTATTTATGAATTGTTTGTGGAACTGGTGGCCCAATGAATTATTTGTGGAACTGGTGGCCCAATGAATGTGTTAGATTTTTTTGCTTATATTTAAACGCTCATCTTAAATATTTGGTTTTTATAGTATTAATAATGATTTGTGCAATAAATAAATGAATTTTTTTTTTGAAAGCAAATATTAAAAAGAGGGAAAGAAATTTGTGGAGCCATGTAGATTTTTAGCAATATGCAGTTGCTTATTTTCATCCCCTTTTTTTTCAAAGTTTTTATTTTCAATTCCTAAGCAATAGCTGCTCCATGAAAAATGAACTTAAGTAGTGTTGCATGGGAACAGGGGGCTAAAGAGTTTGTAAACTCTTTACTCATCTTCCTTTACACGTGACTCTATTTGTTGTCAGGGACCGTACCTATGCAACTTGGTCAAATTTCTCCTACGACCTCCTCCATAAGCATTAACACTATCACATGCCCCTCAACCAGGGCTTAAATTTGACAGTCCACCTTGCCCATCATGAATTTTTTTTTCTACAGTTTAGTCTTCATTATTGCCTTTTGCACAACAATTTTTTTTTTTAACTACAAGTCAAATTTTATATAATAAGGCATTAATAGCATAAGGCACATGCCTCCTCTTTGCCATAGAATCACTATTAATACCTATGCGACCATCTCTTGCAATAGGTCGAAAAAGACATTTGACAATTTTTTCAGCTGTTGTCCATTCATCTCAAATTTGAACTTCCTTTTTTTATTTTCCATTGTAATGATTTTTGATGGCATTATGTGTTTAACAATATATGGATTTCATAACTTTTTTTTCTTCATATATTGTACATTTCAGCCACTTAAACTTTACTTTCCATTCCTCACAAAATTCTCATTTTACTACAAGTTTTTTATTTTTTTGTATTGTTTTATCTTGTTTAATACTCATCAGCATACTCTTCAGTGTACCCCAAAATATCTAAGTCTTCATTTAAATCAAAATTATGATCTTCATTGGGTGTTACAACTTCAGATGTACTCAATTGACCATCGAAAAAATGCTTGATAGAAGGCTGATTTTTTTTTTCTCTAAGACATTTTCAAATTGTAATCCCTACATATTTAAAAAATAAGAAAGATTTTGATATTTTTTCAAATTCATCTAAATTTATAAAAAATGAACCATAACAAAAACAATTTAATATAAACTAACAACCATATAGAGAACAAGGGGTTGTAGTGTTTGCATCAAAACAAAAAAAAAGGAAAAAAAATTCATGGAATGTTATTAAATGCGATCCAAAATGTTTGATAAAAAAAATCTACAATGTTTAATTTTACTGTGGTAAACTGTTACAAATTTTTAATATAAGATTTGTAAATCATTAGTTTAAAAAAAAACAAAAGAAATAAAATGAAAATCATCTTACTTTTGCAGCAAAATCATTCTCTTTTTTGTTGTAAGTTGTAACTGTGTAGCAAAATCTCTTTCCTTTTTACAAATCTTCTTTCTTTTTTGTTGTAAGTTGTAAGTGTACAAAAAAATCTTTCCCTTTTCTGACTTTTTGCTTCTTCTCTACATCTCTCAACTCTAGAGTCTGGATAATAAAGATTGAAGTCTAAAATCAGATTAATAAAAGAAAAATGAAATATTTTGCACTGGTAAAAAAAAAAAAATGGTTTGAAAGAGAAGATTGTTGTAATTATAAAAATGGTTTGATGCAGATCAGGGAGGAAAACTAAAAACAAACACAATTAAATTAGTCTCAAACAACTTTCAATCACCAAGCCCTCAACTTCACCTTATTTCATCATACCTTCACTATCTCCTTGTAGCATTGCCAATTGAGAATATCGGGCATATCTTTTAGAGAAGTCCCTTTCAACATAGGACCAACACCTTTCCAAGTACCCATTAGATCATTCAAAGACATCTCAAAAAACTCAATAGGTCACTTTGGACCAACTTCTCCAAAATCAGGCTTCTATGTTGTCCTATTTGGCCAACTAGGCCACATTTACAAAGCAACCCTTATGTAAACACACCACCAACCCCAAAACTCAATTGTAACACTCTCACCAGGTATCAAAACCTTTGATTCCACAACTTTTACTCATATACATGGCCTCCAAGACACCTAACCATGAAACCATCACCTTTAGCAATTTACAGGTGCTTTTATTGAAAGTTAGCCTTTCAGACCCCTAGCAACTCTGCCAACACTTCAAACATGTCCCATTATGTCTACACATGCTTGAAACACCTTCACCCAACCTTTTCCACCACTTCCTAATCATATTAATCTCTTATCCATCAATCTTCAAGCAAAACTCAAGAAATTCATCTAGGGAAGCCTCCTAAACTCCATCAAACCAAAATCCCTGCTCAAATAAACCATATAACATCTAAACCTACTTATTTGGACCCATTGCACCTAGTTACAAAATTCACAGTCAATGGAATGGTCCTTTAAAACATTTTAAAGGCTCTCAAGCCCTTAAACAGGGTATTACAGACCTACTACAGTAAAATGATTCAAGCTTCCACCAAATCCAATATCAAACTCTCAAACCAAGTGTAAGATGAAGTTAATTTCATGCCTCCAATGAGTTTGCAATATATTAGAACAATATACCACGGTACGGAACCATACTAGGTCTAGGAATAGTGAGGTTACATAGAAATTTAGAAGAAAACAGAGATATTGTATTAGATTTCACTTCAAAAACCACCAAGAGAGTTTTACAACGAGATCCCCAATGTATTTAAACCTTCCCCACCTAAGAACCAACTAACTGAATTGATACAAACTTATTTTTTAACTTCTAACCATTGGCATTCCAACTTGTACACTTTTGCAACTTTTTCCCAAGATGACAACTTTTTACAAATATGCCAAAATATGACAACGTGAACTTAGGGACCTCAAGTACATGAAAAAATGACCTTATGCTATGAATCTAGACTCAAATCACACCAAAACATGACATTAGACCCTTCACCTTCCAAATTTTGCACTTTTGACAACTTTTACAATCTTACATTTTTTGCATTTTTACATCATTTTGACAATATTGCAACATTTACAAAATTGAACTCCTAATACATGTAAAATGGTCTATTTAGACCTTATTTTCTTAACAAAAGACATCAAAACCCTAAGACACCCTATCAAGGATCAAACTAGACCAAATTCATTTGAATTGAATTGGTGCTCCTGCACCATACACCCAGCCAAAAGAAGTTCCCAAGTCCCCTTGAGGACTGTATGCCATCAAACCATGTTGCCTCTGATTATGACATGTTCTCCAACCTACATATCCACCTGGTGACTCTCTCCAATGAGTCCAATACTGGAAACTTGTACTATCTCTGCTCTTTGATTGATTTCCTCTTTGATTTTGCAATCTTCCATTAAATGGATGTTGCATCATTGGCACTTCACTTTGTGATGATGTTAGACCTACCTTCATACCTATAGACACCCCTTTTCCACTCTTTCCTTGGACTGTTATCTTCTCCATCCTTGTTTCATGCTCAAATTTATTCATTTTTCCTTGTCTCTCACCTTGTTTCATTCCATATTTGTCCTTTTCCTTTGTCATTAGATCCTCTACCTTCAAGATCCCTATACCAGCAAACTTAACCATTGTTTTGATAGATTTAGACTACCCTTCAACTTCCTTTGCTCTCAATGGAAATGTCACTCTCCCTACCATGATCTTTTTCTTGCCAACCTTTCTCTTCCACAAGCAATCCATCATTTATCTTTTGTGTATTAGACTTGGACACCAATCTATCATCTTCCTTTCTCTTCATCATTGGATCACTCTTCCAATTTGTTGTCTCAACACCTTTAAGCCTTGAAGTGGTTGTAAATCCTATATTCTTGTCTTCCCCAAACGTCATGAACCCTTCTTTCCTATCATGATGATCTTTGTTTCCTTGATCTACTCTTTGACATCCTCCTACAATGATGTTAGTTTGAAAGTAATACCATCATTTTTAATGGTGTAATTTTTCTCTCTACCATCATAAAGTGATTGCCTATCAAATTGTCAAGGCCTTCCAAGTAGTAGATGGCAACAATCCATGGGTAAAACATCACAAATAGCCATATCTTGATATCCACCAATTTGAAACTCAACAAATGCTTGTTCATTCACTAAAATTGATTATCATTCACCCAAGATGCCTTATATGGTTTTTCATGAGGAACTTTTGCTAACTTCAGTTTATCTACCATCTCTTTGGACATTGTATTGCCAATGGAACCAAAATCTATCACTACCTTGCATACTTTACCTTTACATTTGCATGTGGCCTTGAACAAGCTCCTTCTTTGTGTCATCTCCTTCTCCTTGGATGCTTTCAAAAGTGTTCTTCTCAACATCAATGATTCTCCTACCTCTGGAGCAACAACATGACTAGAAGAATTTGCACTTTTACATTTATCTTCTTGCACTATTTGAGCCCTCCTTTCACTTCTCCTTTCACCACCACTTGAAGTAGAACCTTTCTTTTCAAGGAACTTGTATGTTGGATGATCAAACTCATTACAGTGATAGCATCTACCTACAAATGTGTTTGAACTTCTATCACCACCAAATCCGCCTCTAGTGCCTCTAAATCCACCTCTAAAATCTGCCACTTGTTCTTGTCCTTTGTGTGCATCCTCTTTGCTTTCACTTGGTTGTCTTGAAGTATGAAATGATCCTCTTCCTCTTGAAGTGTTGCCTCTACCTCTACTTGTCTTGTCTTTCCTTCTTTTCACTTTCTCTTCCGCCCTTACTACCATTTGGTAACATTCTTCAACAATTCTTGGATTTGCCAAGGTTAGTTCATCTTCAATGTTAAATCTCAATCCACCCAAGTATTTAGCAATATTTTCATTCTCATCTTCATTATGACCAAACCTAATACTTTTAAAATTCCTCAGTATATGCCTTAACATTCATTTCTTTTTTTATTAAACCTTGAAGCTTTCTAAACATCTAAATAGCATAATCAAAAGGAAAAAACTTACCTTTCATTTTGGCTACCATCATGTCCCAAGAAACTATCTTTCACTTACATTTCTTTCTCCTCTTAGATTGTTCATAATCCCACCACAAAAGTGCATGGCACTTCAACTTTTTCTTAGCAATCTTCACCCTTTTCTCTTCAGAAACATCTTCACACTCAAAGTAGTTATCTAAGGTTGCAATCCAAACCAACAATTCCTCATCATTCATGTTACCACTATATTTAGGTACATCAATATTTACCTTATGTTTATCTCCTTTCATATCCCTCAATAGCTTTGCCATCCTTTGGTCTTTAGGATCCAATTCTTCCTCCACGTCTTCAAATTCTTCTTCATCTTCTTCATCGAAGTCACTTTCATCACTCACATCCTCATCTCTTTTCTTCGTGGTTTCCAAAGTAGCAAGCCTTTCCTTCAACTCTCTTATCTCCCTAGCATGCTTATCCTTCAATTCACTCATTTCCTTAGCCATATTTTTCCCTTTTGGAGGCATTGTGACTATATTGTCTTTTCACCTTCCACTCTTCCTTCTTCAATCTACAACTTTCAACTCTCAAAAGATCTAATCCCTAAGCTTTGATACCAATTGATGCAAAGCAGGGAGGTAAACTAAAAAAAACACAATTAAATTAGTCTCAAGCAAACATTCAATCACCAAGCCCTCAACTTCACCTTATTTTATCATACCTTCACTATCTCCTTGTAGCATTATCAATTGAGAAAATTGTGCATATCTTTTAGAGAAGGACCTTTCAACACAAGACCAACACCTTTTCAGGTACCTATTAGGGCATTCAAAAAGATATCTCAAAAAACTCAATAGGTCACTTTGGACCAACTCCTCCAAAATCAGGCTTTTATGCCCTCTTTGGCCAATTAGGCCACATTTACAAAGAAACCCTTATGTAAACACACCACCAACCCCAAAACTCAATTGTAACACTCTCACTAGGTATCAAAACCTCTGATTCCATAACTTTTACTTAGAGACACGACCTCCAAGAAACCTAACCATGAAACCCTCACCTTTAGCAATTTACAAGTGCTTTTATTGAAAGTTAGCCTTCCAGACCCCTAGCAACTCTGCAAACACTTCAAAAATGTCCCATTATGTTTGTACATGCTTGAAACACCTTCACCTAACCTTTTCCACCACTTCCTAATCAAATTCATCTCTTAGCCATCAATCTTCAAGCAAAAATCAAGAAATTCATCTAGGGTAGCCTCCTAAACTCCATCAAACCCAACTCCCAACTCAAATAAACCATATAACATCTAAACCTACTTATTTGGACCCATTCCACCTAGTTACAGAATTCACATTCGGTGGAATGGTCCTTTAAAACATTTTAAAGGCTCTCAAACCCTTAAACAGGGTATTATAGACCTGCTACAGTAAAATGATTCAAGCTTCCACCAAATCTAATATCAAGCTCTCAAACCAAGTGTAAGATAAAGTTAATTTCATGCCTCCAATGATTTTTCAAGATATTAGAACAATATACCACAGTACGGAACCGTACCAGGTCTAGGAATAGTGAGGTTACACAGAAATTTAGAAGAAAATAGAGATATTCTATTAGATTTCACTTCGAAAACCAACAAGAGAGTTTTACAACGAGATCCCCAATGTATTTAAACCTTCCCCACCTAAGAACCAACTGACTCAATCAATACAAACTGATTTTTGAACTTCTGACCGTCGGCATTCCAACTTGTACACTTTTGCAACTTTTTCCCAAGATGACAACTTTTTATAAATATGCCAAAATATGATAATGTGAACCTAGGGACCTCAAGTACATGAAAAATTGACCTTATGCTATGACTCTAGACTCAAATCACACCAAAAAATGATATTAGATCCTTCACCTTCCAAATGTTGCACTTTTGACAACTTTTACAATCTTGCATTTTTTGCATTTTTACATCATTTTGACAATATTGCAACATTTACAAAAGTGAACCCCTAATATATGTAAAATGGTCTATTTAGACCTTATTTTCTTAACAAAAGACTTTAAAACCCTAAGACACCCTATCAAGGAACAAACTAGACCAAATTCATTTGAATTGAATTGGTGCTTCTGCACCAATGTTCAAAAAAATCTTTCCCTTTTCCGAATTTTTGCTTCTTCTCTGTAACTCTCAGCTTTGGAGTCTGGATAATGAAGATTAAAGTCTCAAACAAGATTAAAAAAGAAAAAAGAAATATTTTGCGTTGGTAAAACAAAAAAATGGTTTGAAAGAGAAGATTGTTGTTTTTATAAAAAAATCTATTAAAGAAACTCAAAAAGTATTTAGAATTAAAAAACTCAAAAATATTTAAAATCTTTAAAAAAATCTTAAAATTTGAGATTTGTTTTTTCAACAATAGAAGTTTGCATTTAAAAAAAAAGAATTTTATATACTTTTATTAAAGCATAGAAATATATATATACGGTCAAATTTTCATATTAACTATTTTTTTTTACAGTTTCAAAAATAAATTGCATGTATTAACATATGAATAAATATTTATTTTTACAGTTAAAATCTTCAAATACAGGTATACAGCCATCAAATTTAAGCCCTTCCCTCAACCTTCTAGCTTGATGCTAAGTCTTCCACACTGGCTACACAATTTGTGGCATTTCGGCCAACTCCACTTTCACGTCATATTAGCAAGTTGACTTGGTCAAATCCTTCTGATAGACCTACATGTCAATCTCTTTTTCAACATTGTAATAAATTTTCAATTATTTCTAGTTGTCAAAACTCTTACTGGTTGAAATAATTAATGTTAGCATTTATTCATTTAAGCTATTAGCATTTTAAACCATTAGTACTTTTGTGGGGGCTTTTTTTGTTTTGTCATAACTTGCAAACAAAGCAGCGATTTTTTGTGTAACTAGTTGTCGGAAATCTCTTTCTAAGATTGTTATTTTAGTATCAAGATGTTCTCAAATTGTAATTTTCAATCTATTTTTTACACCTTCGAATTCAAGTGTAAATTGTGCAATTTTTGATGGGGCATAACTTTCACCCCATTTATAAAAATTTCACATTTTTTTTTAAATTCATTAGAATTTTGCAAGGATTCCAAATTTGTAATCAAATTTTAGTTAGGAAAGTCAAATTTTCACTATTTATAAAACTCGCATAGATATCTTTTAAATACATCTATCTAAAAGATGTCGAGAGATATCAATCTCAAGTTGCTTGTCTATTCTAAAAAACAATTTAAATATAGGTGCCTTGAGACTAATATCTCTCTATGTCTTTTAGATAGATGTATTTAAGATATCTATGTTAGTTTTATTTATAGTTGTTTAATTTATTTATTTTTATTTGAAGAGCTATTTTTATTTACTAAAGTTATTTTATAATTATTTTATTTATTTAAGAGTTATTTTATTTTATTTTATTTTATTTGAACTAGTTATATTTATTTTATTTTATATACTCAAGTTATTTGAAATTATTTTATTTTAGTTTATTTTTATGTAAAGAGCCATTTTTATTTATTAAAGAGTTGTCTCTCAATGTAATAATTGAAAAAATGTTGTATATGATACAATTTGACTCCTTACCACATGTGCATCATAATACATTATATATACACAATTCACTCCCCTTATGTCCTAACAAATACAAAAATAAATGGCTTCATACACTTTTACAACATCTTGTTCATCAAATTCATTAATACAATAGAAGCTTTGTCAATCCAAAATGGAGAATCATGAAATCATATTGGTCATACATCATCACGAAATTATATTCATGAATGTCGATCTCCTTAGCTCAAATAATATTTGTACTTTTAATTGATTTTAGAAATACTAACCCGTTCATTTGTTTGAACCCAAAATGGAGAATCGTTAAATCAAAATGGCCATACATCATCATGAAATTATATTCATGAGTGATGACCTCATTAACACAAATAATATTTGTATTTCAATTTATTTTAGAAACACTAACTAATTCATTTGTTTGAACAAGTAATCAATATTAGAGTATTAGATATTAATTCTTAACCAACACTATCTTTAATTCTTTGTAGTTAGTGCATAACAATAATGTCTCATTTCTACTCCCTAAAGAAAATGATTAAGTCAATGAATCCCTTTTTAATTAAAATACATAATTGGATCTACCATTCCCTCAAATCTAAGCTCCTAATTATAATAAGGACCCTTAATAGAATGATTGAAACATCACATAAATCCTATTAACACAATCAAATCTCACTAAAATCCATTAAAATAAAATATATTGAAGAGAAGCACATGGAAAGCTCTTGTATGTACATGGTTGCATATTCGACACAAGATCCTCTAATGAGAGGTTTCATTACTCTAAAAATTTCATTTAAGTTTAATTGGTGTCCTTTTTAGGGACACCAAGTCATTTACATAGTTATTACTAAAGAAAAAAAGATATAACACCTTGCACTTTGCACAACATGAATATATAGTCATCAAAGCATTCAACAATCATCACATTATCTCATTGTTGATGATGAGCCAATCATCCTCATGAACTACCATGAGAAGTGAGCATAAAATCTTTTCTAGAATAAACCTTAATTCTTCTTTAGCTCTACATCTTTATGAATTCCAATACCACCCTACCTGTACGCATAACAAATTTGAGCTTTCACATGGCCTCATCAAATTAAGATGGTTCCAATATTCATACTATGGTTGAGTTCACACTAGTAACAATTCACCTTAACTTTTTCTCATCCTTTTATTTAATTTTCATATTAAACCTTGTAAATTTAGACTACTCAACCACAAGTAACAATTATTTCTTGAATTCATAAACCTTTGGTTGTAGCGTTGTGTTTGATACTAAGCCTAGAAGTGCTCCTTCAAAGGCTTCTCGAGTCATGATATTATGTATACAATCCAAACGCACAACACTAAAAAACTTGTACGATATTGCACTACTATCCTAGCAAGAGACAAGGCATTGGTCCACTATTATGTTGCTATTGAACTTACTTTCTTATTGTATTTTTCTTAATGTTGAATACAATTTAAAAAAAAATTGTCTTGGAATTGATTTTACAAATACAAAATCTTTATATCTTATAGTTAATATATTAGTTGGAAGACTTGGTCAAAGCAATATATAAACAATATATATAGTTTAATTTACCATGATCTTTATGTCTACATGGTAATGTCATAATGGAAGTGGTCCTCCTACTAACATAATCATTGATTGGTGGTAGATGAGTATGCTTGTTTGCTTGACATCCCCTCTTCTTTTTTGACACTATTTTTTAAAATATGTTCCTCCCACTTCATAAAAATGTCTCTCCATTCCTTAAAATGTCTTAAAGAATTACTTCTACAACTAAAAATCTTCATATCTATAACATAAAATTAATCTCATGTTGGTTGGAAGGCTTGATCAACAATAACATATATGGTCTAATATACAAGATTCCTTATGTCAATGAGAGTGATGCAATAATGGAAACAGTCCTCATACAAACATAATGGTTAATTTGTTGCAAATAAGTACATTTTCTTACTTAATAATTTTATGTTGTAGAAAATTCCTACTAAATAAATTTTAATTTTAATTTTAAAAAAATTCCCACAAACTTCTAAAAAATGTCTTAACCTTCAAGTCAAATATGCCTAAAAAGATTATCTTCAAATTGCATCTACAACAAGAAAAACTTTTCATATCTAGAATAACCCCAACATTTTTGTCTTAAAATTGCATCTATAGCTAAACACTTATAATATCTAGATTCACTTGGTCCATGAAAGAATATAATCTACCCCAATCGTTATGCAAATAGAAGGAAGCCACAATGAAAATAGCCTTCCAATACCATAATAGTTAATTGGGACCTTCCCTCCCCTCTTCTGTAGCTTAAAAGTCCTAATCAAGTGAACTCTCTCAAGCTTCTAAAAAATATATATATTTCTCTAAGTCAAATATATTTAGAAGTCATGATCCACCCTAATTTCTTGCAAAGAAAATGGAAAATCATTGTTCACTTTAAGATACTTGGAATAGCCTTAAATTCGAAAGTCATACCCAAAATAGCAAGATCTTTACAACAGATCACAACTTAACCATTTGGCAATTATTTTGAGAATTCTCTTAATGCCCAAAGTTTATTGGAAAACATGCCCGCAATAACAAGGATGTTCACAACAGATTACAACTTGACCATTTGGAAATTATTTTTAGCACCCTCTTAAAGCCTAGAGTTTACTTCCTCTCTTTCAAGTTTGTAATTATGACTTCCTTTGACAATTTGACCATCTTTCAATGTACACAAATAAAAGAATAAAGTTGATGCCCAAAAGTTTTTTGATTTCCCAAACATCTTAAGACAACAAGAGAGAAAAATTAAACATTGGAAATTTTGTGAATCCCTATAGTATGATATGCATGTTTAATATGGTTATCAGCGATAGGCCAACACTGGGAACAAATAATAACAAAGATTTAATGCTTTATAACTAATTTTTGTTTGGTCTATACATGTCAATATGGGGGCGTAGACTTGCGAGAGGTGTCATGGCTATATGCCAATTGAAGGGGTGAAAGTCGTGAGATGAGTGGTTATGAATGCAGCTATGGAAATAAACCTACAACAAATAAAAATGAAGATTAATTCCAGTGATAGGAACTGTCACTTCCTAGCGATAGGAACAACAACTCACAAGAATTACAAAATTTAAATGAACTACAAACAACACTTGCAAATAATACAGAAACAACATTCAATCAAGAACTAAAATAAACACACTGCTAAACTATAGAAATCATAATGAAATAAAGGTACGAGAATTTAAATTATGCAACTATTAAAGTTTTAAATCTATTGTAGTTGAAGCTGAAAGGAAATAACACACAAACATATTAACAATAAAAAGAAATAAATTTCACCATGTGTCACCAGGAAGTGGGCCCTTGCTCCATAGCTTGTAGGTGAAAAGAATGAGGATGTCCTTCTACATGATCAAAACAAACATTGTCATTTTATTAATCAAAAAATCACTATAAATTCTACATACAAAAATCTCTTTACAATATTCTGCATACACTCCCTATCTATCCTATAGCTTATATTATGCTACATATATATGTGTAGTCTCTAACAACTACGTACAGGAATAAAGTATCTATTTTGGCATGCATCCAACAAAATAATGGCTCACGTGAAACTTTTATGGTTGTCCACAAATAAAGAAAAGGAATTTTTGTTACAACATCAATAGGAAATGAAAAAAAAATCATTTTCTCCATACTAATAACAAGCACGACTTTATTGCATGTTATCCTCCTCAATAGCTAGCAAGTAAATCATGAATTCCTTGATTAAATTTAGAAATAGAAAGCATTTTATGATGTGGCAGTAATTATTTGTTTAAAATATCTGAAAAAATGTTGATTTGTGTGGCCATTTAAGACACATTTGATGCCTCTTGAAAATGCCTTGGTAGATGTAATTATGGCACTAAGTTGATGTGGTAGGAGTGCACGTGGTAGTGTTGAGTGATAGGATAGTTCCTGCTTAAAAGGTGACATGAAGTTCCTATGAAACAGGTGACGGGAAATCTGCATACTACAAAATATATTTACCAAGGCTTAAAATAATAATGCTAATTAGTAAAGACAACCAATAATAAATTTTCATATTTTATTCTTAAAATTATATTAATTATGACATATATATATTAAATCATATGCAACGTAAAATGGTTAAATGATATGAAAAAAGAACATAAATGGAATGCGAGAATGGTTATGAAGGTGCATGAAATAGGTTAGAATATGGCATAAAATGGGACATTAACAACTCTCATCATTCCCCCCAACTTAACATATTGCACATCCTCGTGCAATCATTATGGCTGAGACATTTTAATTTGAATAGATAACTATGTGGATTTATGACTTTGGCCTTCTTCTTCACCCCTGACTATTATAGCTCATGCATAATCATAATGCCCTTTATTTTTCTTAGCTTCTCATGACAAGCTTGATTGATTTGTTGTTTCAATTTTCTTCTATCAATATTGATACCTCCTTTTATTTTTATTTTTTTGTTTATCATTTTTTTCATATATTTTTTCAATTTTTGAAATGCTACAAGAGGTATCACAAAAAAAAAATTTCTTTATTTCTATATTCATGAGCTATGCAAAATGGGTGAAATGATAGGCAATGAAAGATGGATAAAACAACTATGAAGGGAAAAATAATGGATATTAGGATGGGATAATAAGGATAATGAAAAATAAGGGGTTAGAAGATGAGTAATAAGGATAATAAATGGTGAAACTCCTCCCCCCAACTTAAAAGGTTGACCATACTTAGGAAACAAGGAGAGGAGAGGGATGGATGTTGCATATATGATGAATATAATAATAAATACTAATAAAGTTAGAAGATAAAATAATGAAAAATAAAATTGATTGTTTTACCAACTTGCATGTCCATTTATGCCAAGGTTTGGTGACCAGCCGAACTCATGAACTGTGACTCGCCAACAAGGAAGGAGCCACATACTATACCAAGAACTAAAATAATACAAAAGATCTCCATCTGATTGAAGTCCTGTAGAACATACTATTGGTAGCTAATTTTATCTTTACTTGTTGAGCACCTCAACAGAATGTGTAAGCCATGCCACAGGTGATCAAAATTGTGTAGATAACAACAAACTGGAATATAGTGCACAAGTGAGTAGTAGGAGGTGCTAGAGACACTCATGTAGAGGGAAACCATGGAAGCGGTTGAGTACCTGAAAAGATTTAGCTCATAGAAAGAACAAATTATTGCATTTTTTATTTTTTATTTTTTCAATTTTGATAACAACAACAAATAGCCGGTGTAAGAGAGGGGGACCACCGCATGCAAGATCCTAGGTCATGGAGGGTCGATACATGAGAGGCAACCCTAACTTACCTCAGCTAAGTGTATTTTTAGGATATGAGGATAAGAATGATGAGGATTTTTAGGGTCCTACAATCACTCTACAACCCAAGTTTCAAAGTGGGGCTAGGCGAGTCAATATTTAGGTCCAACTCTGTGCCTTAAGGAGCTCTCTGCCCAAGGATGTCAGTGTGGACTTCAGACAACAATGTGGCACACTAGCATCTCTTAAATGCTTTGTAGTCTGTACGACCAGATAACAGCCGAGATGAGGTTAAACACACCAAGACAACTAATAGCCTAGCTATTTAACTAAAAGGACAAAATGATGTAACTAGATATATTAAGTAATCTCTAATGTTATAGAAAAAATAGGCAAAACTGATAAAGATGAGGAGAATCTCACCAATGAACACATTCACTGGTTGATTCTCCAAGAGCTCACAAACCTACACACAACAAGAGAGAGAATGTTGGGGGGTGGTTGTATAGGGGCCTGCCTCAGTCAGACCCCTGTTTAGGTTTTCCCACCTCCACGGACAACCAATGGAAAAGATAAAGGAGTGATAAAAGCACAAGCACTACAAACAATACTATGTTACTCAACCAAATGATAAAGTCCACTGGAGAGGGAAGCTTACCACCTCCACCAAGAGCACTCAAGGCTACTTGGGGGATAAATGAGAGAAACTCAAACCTTTGCTGCAATAGTGTGGTCCCAAAATTTCTCTACCAACATGATGGAGTGTGATATTGTTGATATGGAATGCTTGGAATGCTAGAATGTGAGTGCAAAATAAGCTTGAAGTGATGTAGAGTTCTTCCAATCTTCATCCAACCTTTCATCCAACCTCTAATGCAAGTTCAAAGGCTTGATTATGAAGGAATGAGGAAGGAAATGGCCATATTTGGGTCAGGTGGCCAAAGGAGGCATTACAACTTTGTTGCAAATGGGAAGAGTAATGCCTCTGTTGGCTCAGCCGCAGGAATCTGCCAGGGACGTAATCATTCCACATGGACATTTATGCACTGTGCGGGCATCCTCGACAAAAATGCCTCCACCAACACACAAAACAGGCACCAAGTGAACTACCATCAGCAGGCTTGAGTGAATTAAGCCTCTGACTTAGGTTTTCTAAAGTGTAATAAGAAAAAAAGGGGAATTGCACCTAGGGTGCAAATTCTCTCTTATACATTTTTCCCCCACTTTAGTGAGCACAAGTACTAATGAGTTCTCGGTAAAGTAGATCAAGAAGGGAGTAGGGTTAGAAAAGTACACCTAAACCATCGAGGGAGTAGACCAGGATCTGGCGAACCCAAAGATGCAGGGAAAACAAAGGACTCCACAACTGCTCAGAACTATGAAGTTGGAAAAATAAAGCTCCTTATAGGCCTGCAAACTTGCAAGGAGGTAACCCCCAAGATCTCTCACATGGAGGAAGTGGACTCCGTAGAGTCAGGAAGTGATGACATGTATACCTACAGATAGAACATGTCAGAAGCAGTGACATTTCCATCCACAGATATAACATGTCTAAAGCATCGATACGTCTACCTGTAGATAGAACGTATCTAAAAGTGGAGACACATCTACCCACAGATAGAACATGTCTAAAGTGTCGATGCATCTACCCACAAATAGAACACATCTAAAAGTGGTGACACATCTACCTATAGATAGAACATGTCTAAAGAGTTTATGTGTCTACCAACAGATAAAACACATCTAAAAGCAACAACACGTCTACCCACAGATAGAACATGTCTAAAGCGTCAATGTGTCTACCCGAAAATAGAACACATCTAAAAGTGGTGACATGCCTACCCTTAGATAGAACATGTCTAAAGTGGTCAGTCACACAGACTAAAAAACTTTCAAAGGGGTCCCTTGAGAACCCTTCAAAAGGAGAGGGGCCCACTCAATGGACACACTATTTGAAATAGTAAGGTCTAGTCAGGCTACCCCCAAGCTAGACATGAAAGGACGAATAGAACGAGTCTAGTCAAGTTTCCCCTAGGCTAGACATGCAAGAGTCCATTTGTTACGAAGGATTTTGATAAAAGGGTCCTTGAGGAACCCACCGTGAAAGTATAAAGGGGGGTCCACTCAAGGGACATGCAATTCAAAAGTCACCACCCTAGAGCGATTTGTCATCAAGGGATCCTTTCAAAAGATGTTCACTTCATCAAGGAATTCGAAAGGAAGGTCATGACCCCACATGAGGGGAAGTCAAACTAGTTCCCACTTCAAAGGAAGGTTTTCAAGTCCTTTCTTTATGAACCCGTGATGAAGGAAACACATTCTATTAGGGTTCCAAGTTGAGAATGTGCTTCCAAGGAAAAGGCGTTGTGAGGAATCTTGAGAAAAGATTCGTTGGCAGTGAATTTCTTTTCTAAAAGTTGAAGTGTTAAAGAACATCATCACACATAAGAGGGAAAACTCAAGCAAAGAAGAGAGAAAGATAAAGAGGAAACAAAAAGTACAAACAAAGGGCAGATGGGGATCTGGTTTAGCGAGGTCAGATCTGTCTGAGCTCATATAATAGTAGGTAACCGCAATTTAAGGAAAAAGATCATCAATCCCCAACCAGATCAGGAAGAATGCATAGAAAACAAACTAAAAATAAAAAATTGGGTCAACATGGAAGGGAATCCTAAATGCCCCCGACACTTTGCATCATCCCCGATTTATCAAAAATCAAGCACAAACATGGAAGAATGAAGGTACAAATAGAAGAAGGTTTACGACACAAAAACCATGCATGTATCCAAGCACCAACAAGGGTAACGAGGGTCATCCAGGAACACATAGCATGGGTGTGAGGGAACACATCACAAGACCCACACACACGCACACAAGATTAAGAAAAAGGGGCCTCCTCCTAACACTACTCACCTAAGAGGTCATCCGCTTCCTAGTCCAAATCTTGGTAAGGGGAAGGAGGATGAGTCTACAAAGGTGAAATGTTAAGAGGAGTAGCATCCAACCCTCCCACGACAAGAACCAAGGAAGAGGGCCCCTCAAGGTCCTCTCCACCGAGCTCTTGTGGAGTCAAAGTCAATGATTTCACAAAGATCGCCAACAAGGTCGGGACTTCATCCACAGAGTTGAACATGCACCCCATGGGAGTACTATGTCTTGCTTTGATGGATGGGACGGGTTGTGCCTAAGATCCACTGCTAGGCTCACCGAATGATTTGGGAGTGGTGATAAACTCAAGAGAGGCTAGGACTGGTTATGTCACAAGGACAAAACAAGTCATCACAGGGCCACCTTGTGAAGGTGGGCTCATCCTACATCCCTTATTGCAACAAGGACTATCCTCTACCTTCTTCTTCATAGGAGGAGATGAACTCTCCACAGATGAAGTTATAGGTATAGAGGAGGAGGAGGATAGAACCGCAGTGGTTATGACTAAAATGTTAACCATATCCATGGGTTTTGGGAAGGGTTGAATATCTAGAATGGAAATCAACAAAGGTGGCTCCACCGAGGGAGTGATAAACACTTACATGCCTGATTAGGGTTAGGTGCTTTCATGCTCGCAACGAGAGCTGAGAATAGATTAGGAAGAAGAGACACAACAGGAGAAGAGGAATACGATGTTATAGAGGGCCCTAAAGCAAGGGCGGTCGTTTCTTCTTCCTTTTGTTGCAAAGTAGCCTACTCAGTAAGGAGAGCCTTTTGTTGGTGCTTGTACTCTTGCGCAAGGCGGTTCCTATAACTCTTAGTGTTAGAAGTAGTAGCTTTCAAAGGGATAGGTGTTTCCTTCTCGACCATAGGGACATCCACTATGGTTGTTTCAGGCAGACGAATGGGTTCCTATGCAAGAGTAGGGGGAGTAGATTGAGGAGTGATGGGAGGAGTCTACTTGAGAGCCTTGGTAGCGGGCCTCTTTCTACTCACTACTTTAGGAGTAGGAGCAGTAGGAGGCCACAAATTGAATTCTCTGTGAGAACCTTTCTTTTTGTCATACAAGTAGTACCATGGTCTTGGAAATTCATTAGGAAGGTTTGGGATTTTGATCTTGGGCCTACGCCAAGGAGGAATCATCGGATTTAACAGATAGCCACTGGGCTTGTTCATCTAGTAGTCTTCCCAGGAAAGGGGAGAGCATGGGGTAGTCTGTGAAAGGGTCATCTTCCCTTTACCTTTATGAGAAGAAGAGGGAGCCACTATGGGCTACTCCTCCTTCTTCGAGGAAGAGGGAATGGATAGTGTAACCTTCTCTTACCTTCGCAGGAAGGAGAAGGGACTGGCATGGACTTCTCTTTCTCTTTTGGAGGAGGATCAATCATGGGCACGAGCTTCTTCTTCTCTTCTTAGGAGGAGGAGGTAAATAGTTGATCTGCCACAAGAAGGGTCAGCTTCAGCTCCCCTTTTCCTCCAGTTTTATATTTCATGTAGTTCTTGTAAAGTAGGTCCATTCTCAAAGGAAGCAAACCGACTGGTGAGCCTGCCAAAATTGATCCATTGAATACCCACCATGAGATACCAAAGGCTAGTATCCAACATCATGCACTACATGCACGAAACCCTCATGGGAAAACTTTAAGCATTTGTGGATAATAGAAGTGATCCCATTCATGGAAGCCAACCAAGGAATGCCTAGCTTCACTCTGAATAGGTCCAACTCTAGAATAATGTTAAAGATTGTGTCAACAGTCCTAGGTCCTACTAGGATGGACAAAGTGATCAAGCCATAAGGTTTGAGGTTCATACCATCATGCGTACAGATGGTAGATCTTGTTTCTCCATATTTTCCTTTTTGCAATGAGTTCAATACTAATGTTTCCTCAGTAACAATATTCACACGGCTCATAGGGTCTATCAAGACTCCTATCACAATGTTACCATTGATACGAGTAGGAATGTAAAGAGGTGAGGGCTTATTGTTCAATGGTAGATCTTGTGCCATAAATGTAACACCCAGTGAGTCGGATGTGGGTGAAATAGCGGAAGTCACTATGACCATATTTACATAGGACCTAGGTTGAGAAGTAAAATCAGTGGGATCGATAATCATGTTAGCAGAATGTGACGAAAACGAGTCCGTGTATATTTGTAATTCACTATTTCCTTTCACCACTAATTTGTTCATGTTCTATTTATTCCCATCGAGACTAATGCTACCGTCCTCAATGTGGTCTTGTATTTCATGATGCAACCATATACAATGTTTGATATCATGTCCATTAACATGATGGTATTGATAGTAAGTGCTTCGGTCATACCATTTAGGGTAAGGTTCCTTAACGGGATTAGGAGCTGGAAAAGTTATGATCTTATCTCTCAACAACTTCTATAAGATGGAGGCATAGGATTCTAATAACTTTGTGAACTTTTGATTGCATTCGAGGCCATTGTGATTAGCACAAGGAATATCCCCCAAACTAAGCAACCGTTTGTTGTACTCTCATAAAGCTACACACAGATGCGCGAAAGAAGGATATTTCATCAAGGCGAACTTCTCTTTCCAAGGCCTTTGTATGTTGCCTATGAATACCTTTTGCACGTCAAAGTCAGGTAGCTGATATGAGATTTGTGAAAGAAGCACTTGGTAACATGCTATGAAATCAATGATCTTTTCATTGTCTCCTTGCTTATCAGATTCAAGAAGGTCATCTTTGGCCTGATGTTTGCTTGTAACTGTCTAAGGAATTGGTTAACAAGTTGAATGAATGAGAAGACAGAATTTTTAGGCAAGGAATAGTACCACTCGAGTGTTATGTCCTTGAGAGATCGGGGGAATAGTTTAGCCATCAAAGCATCATGATGGAAGAAGTCGATGCAAAGAGTGTTAAAGGAAGACACGTGTGTTTGTAGATCCCCCTTGCCACTGAACTTCTCAAACTTTGGAATCTCCATTCTCTAAGGGAAGGGAGTGTTTAAGATAGCGACTGATAATGGACTATGTCAGAAGAAGGGCTGAAAAATGGGTTGGGTCAGGGCTTGGGAGAGGTTTCCTAACTGACTTTGCATCTTACCCATATTATGGAGTAGAGTGCTTAGAATAGAGTCATTAGAAGATAAAGGGCCAGAGGATCCTCCTCCTCCAGAACCAACACTAGGTCCACTTCCAGGATTGCCACTAGTGTGACTTCTTCCAGAGCCACTACCAGAGCAGTCACCACCGATAGGGCCTTCACCGAAACCACCACCATGACCTCCACCAGAACCATTTCCAGCAGCACCACCTCTACTACCAAAGCCTCCACCACCGGAGGTGACAGAAGGGGTAAAGCTAAAGCCCAACGAGACCTTATTCACTTTGATAGATTCTGGTTGATTAGGGATGGAAGGGATACTAATGGAAGGGACCACATCAGTCATGTAAATTGAAGTAGGAGGCATTGATACTCCTAAATGTCTCGTGGGCTCTCTGAAGGTGACTCCTTGTGTTGAACTAGAGTTTCCTAAAGGAGCACACACTTCGGTGATACCAAAGAGACTACTTAGAAGTTTGATGCCAGTTCAATATTTTCCCATCATGTGTTTTAATTTGCTAACAACCCGAGTGGCCCTAGCCATCTTTGGATTTCTTTCCAAATGGTGTTCAAGGTTGCCCAATCCTTTAGTGAGGGTAGATACATAATCAATGGGAATTTCAACGGTCTCATGCTCATCCACCAATGATGGCATGGGAGACGCAAGAGGAGTGGGAATGTGATTGGTCTAGTCAGCAAACCCCATCTCATTCCTCGATAATTGTTCTTGCATGGCCTAACTAATGGCAGGACCAAAGAAAAGACCTATATACGTACCAAGTGAGACCTTCATTCTATCCATCAGAAGGTGTCATATACTTATCCTCACGATATACCCAAAAGTTGTGGACTAGGTTGTGATGCTCATAAACCTTCACAACATGTGAGGTCACAACAAACATGAAATATCTAAAGGGAGTTTCAACACCAATAGATGAACAGACATCGGCACACATCATGTTCACAAAAAATGTAAGAGAGGGGGACCACCGCATGCAAGGTCCCAGGTCACGGAGGGTCGAGAAATGATAGGCTGTCATAACTTACCTCGGCTAAGTGTATGTTTAGGATATGAGGATGAGAATGATGAGGATTTTTAGGGTCCTAGGATCACTCTACAACTCAGATTTCAAAGTGGGGCTAGGTGAGTCAATCTTTAGGTCCAACTCTGCACCTCAGGGAGCTCTTTTCCCAAGGACAACAACACGTAGACTTTAGATGACAACGTGAACTTCAGACGACAGCGCGACGCACTAGCATATCTGAAAAGCGTTGTAGTCCATATGGCCAGATTATTGTCGAGATGAGGTTAAACACACCAAGATGACTAATAGCCTAACTATTTAACTAAAAGGAAGGAATGATGTAACTAAATAGATTAAATATGACATATATATTAAATCATATGCAATGTAAAATGGTTAAATGATATGAAAATAGAACATAAATGGAATGCAAGAATGGTTATGAAGGTGCATGAAATAGGCTAGAATATCGCATAAAATGGGACATTAATAGCTCTCACCATTCCCCCTAACTTAACATATTGCACATCCTTGTGCAATCATTATGACTGAGAAGTTTTAATTTGAAAAGATAACTATGTGGATTTATGACTTTGGCCTTCTTCTTCACCCCTAACTATTATAGCTCATGCCTAATCATAATTCCCTTTATTTTTCTTAGCTTCTCATGACAAGCTTTATTGCTTTGTTGTTTCAATTTTCTTTTGTCAATATTGACACTTCCTTTTATTTTTATTTTTTTTGTTTATCATTTTTTTCATATATTTTTTCAACTTTTTTCATTTCTCATTTTTTCAACTTTTGAAATGCTACAAGAGGTATCACAAAAAAAAAAATGCTTTATTTCTATATTCATGAGCTATGCAAAATGGGTGAAATGATAGGAAATGAAAGATGGATAAAACAAGTATGAAGGGCAAAATAATGGATATTAGGATGGGATAATAAGGATAATGAAAAATAAGGGGTTAGAAGATGGGTAATAAGGATAATGAATGGTGAAACTGCTCCCACCGACTTAAAAGGTTGACCGTCCTCAGGAAACAATTAGAGGAAAGGGATGGATGTTTCATATATGATTAATATAATAAGAAATACTAATAAAGTTAGAAGATAAAATAATGAAAAATAAAATTGATTGTTTTAGCAACTTGCATGTCCATTTATGCCAAGGTTTGGTGACCAGTAGAACTCATCAACTGTGACTTGCCAACAAGGAAGGAACCACATACTGCACCAAGAATTGCAATAACACAAAAGATCTCCATCTGACTAAAGCACTGTAGAACATACTATTGGTAGCTAATTTTATCTTTACTTGTTGAGCACCTCAACAAAATGTGTAAGTCATGCCATAGGTGATCAAAATTGTGTAGATCACAACAAACTGGAATATAGTGCACAAGTGAGTAGCAAGAGGTGCTAGAGACACTCAGATAGAGGGAAACCATGGAAGCGGTTGAGTACCTGAAAAGAATTAGCTCATAGAAAGAACAAATTATTGCATTTTTTTTGTTTTTTTTTCAATTTTGATAACAACAGATCATTGGTATAAGAGAGGGGGAGCACCACATGCAAGACCCCAGGTCATGGAGCGTCGAGACACAAGAGGCTGCCCTAACTTACCTCAACTAAGTGTATGTTTAGGATATGAGGATGAGAATGATGAGGATTTTTAGGGTCCTACAATCACTCTAATACCCAAGTTTCAAAGTGGGGTTAGGCAAGGCAATCTTTAGGTCCAACTTTGTGCCTCAAGGAGACGTCAGCACGAACTTCAAACGATAATGCAGAATGCTAGTGTCTCAAAACAAAATGTTGTAGTTCGTATAGCCAAACAACAGCCTAGACAAGGTTAAACACACCAAGATGACTAACAGCCTAGCTATTTAACTAAAAGGCCAAAATGATGTAACTAAATAGATTAAGTAATCTCTAATATTATAGAGCAAATAAGCAAAAGTGATAGAGATGAGGAGAATCTCACCAATGAACTCATTCGCCAACTGATTCTCCAAGAGCTCACACACCTACACACAACAAGAGAGAGAATGTTGGGGGGTGGCTGTATAGGGGCCTGCCTTAGTTAGACCCCCGTTTAGGTGTTCCCACCTCCACAGACAACCAATGAAAAAGATAAAGGAGTGATAAAAACACAAGAACTACAAACAGTACTATGCTACTCAACCAAATGATAGAGGAGAGGAGAGAGAAGCTTACCACCTCCACCAAGAGCACTCAAGGCTACTTGGGGGAGAAATGAGAGGAACTCAAGCCTATGTTGCAATGGCATAGTCCCAAACTTGCTCTATCGACGTGATGGAGTGTGATATTGCTACTATGGAATGCTTTGAATGTTATAATGTGAGTGAAAAATGAGCTTGAAGTGATGTAGAGTTCTTCCAATCTTCATCCAACCTCTAATACAAGTTCAAAGGCTTGATTATGAAGGAATGAGGAAAGAAACGACCATATTTCTAGTCGGGTGGCCAAAGGAGGTGTTATAGCTTCGCTGCCAATGTGAAGAGTAACACCTATGTTGGCTCAATCATAGGAATTTTACAGGGACGTAAGCATGCCGTGTAGACATCTACACATCACGGGGACGTCCCCAACATAAATTCCTCCATCGACACACAAAACGGGCACCAAGTGGACTACCTTCAATAGGCTTAAGTGAATTAAGCCTCTGACTCAAGTTTTCTAAAGTGTAATAAGGAAAAAAGGAGAATTGCACCTAGGGTGAAAATTCACTCTTATATAGTCGGTATCCCAGTTTTCAACCTGTCACCATCTAGAGGTGCCAAAAATTCAGTTTTCACCTCTATGTTTATTTTGCAGTTAGTATCTGCTGAAATCTAGTTTTCAGATATTAGTTGGCCAACAACATCTGAAGGTTTTCATTGTTGGACCTTTTATTGCTTTTTTTTGTCATTCATTTTTTTTATTTTTGGAAAACTACATATAATGACCAAAGAAAATGAGACTCTCATTGGATGTATAAGTGATACCATCCAAAACATGTAATTACTTTGGAAGCCCTTCAATGAAAGTCACTGATGAAACTGATCACATATAGAACTTGAAATGATGACCAATGGAAAGAAATATACCTCATCAAGAGTGACTATGCATATGTGCATAATTGGATTGCATAATGTGATCCTATGTAGCACATGCCACCATATCTGAAAGCTGACTATAGAAGTTTGGAATACATGCCCAATTGCTTGGTTGAAAGAACTACTGACAAGAGAAGCAATCTTCCAAAGATAAGGCAATGTAGTGAAAGACCAATGGTAGTCTCTCAATAGATCCATATAGTTATAGATAGGTAGATGAATCAATCCTAATGATGAAGTGCAATTATTTGCATTAGAATATGCTCAAGCTCCTTGTATGACTTCCATGTGTCTTCAAGTTGTCTTTAGATGTGTGTCTTGTGAAGAATTGGCCACATTGCATTTTGTCCTCTAGTAACACAAATGGTAGAAAAGATAATTTATGTCCATTAATGTTGAACACTTTGGAAAAAAAACCCTTTTGGGATCTCCAAGTGTGTAGCACTTCATCATCTACTAAGCAAGGCTAAAAAAATGCATCTTTGAAAGCTCATGAAGAGAAGCATAATCAATCAATACAAAAGTGTTAGGTAACCACCAAAAGAAACCTGCAACCATATTCTCAGGACCAAGCAAATCAAGTATAGTAATCTAATATCATCCATTTAATAACTTCACCATCATAATGGATTTATTGATTAGAAAAATCAATGGTAAAGTATGAATAAATATATCATAATAAAATGGATGAATTATAATTAGTTCTTGTGTACACATAATATAAATTTAATGCTAACTAACACAAGAATTCATACCTTGATTTGGTCAAAATCTCACACAGGTGGTTTTATTAGAAGAACCAAAGAAATAATGAAGGCATTATCAAGAATCAACCAATGGGCTCCATAACTTCCCCCCAACTTAATTGTATAATGCAATGAGTGCATTAGGATAAACCAAAGAAGTCATAAAGTCAATGATGTAAGACTACCTGGAGCCTTTTTCAATGAATGGTCATCTTAAGATAATCCAAATAATCAAGAAATACAATGATATATAATATCTTGAGTTGTTCAATGAATTTTCATCTTAAGATAAAGAATCAAGAATGACAAAGATAGAATTATTAATACCTTGATCCTTGAAAAATCATTATTTTTTGGCATTATATAATTGTAACACTATATCCTTGTCAATGTTTGGTATGGCCATTAATGCATTCAAACCCATCTAATTGTACTTAATTATAAAATCAATTATCAATGGGCCTAAATCAATAAGTGTGTGAGGAATACATATTTTTACCACAGGCCTCCAAAGATCTATATAGTTGAGTATAAAAATATTAAAAGATAGATCTTGTAGGCTTTCATTTGTTATCTCACACAATTCTTGAATAATCATTGCATTTATTTCAACATTGCTTAGTGCATGATTAATGTCAACACACACATTTATGAGTTCCATAATTAAACTAAACTCATTTTGAAGTGTTTCCTTATGTGTGTGAATACCCTCTAAAGGTTGTGATTTGTTAATTAAGTAAGAAGAACTATGTTGAATATCATTCAATTGGTCATATTGTTCTTCTAATTCAGGAAAATTTAAATCACATCCTATAATTGCAGCAATATACTTCAATTGTGTTTGGCCAATTTCAAGCACATTAGCAAAATATAAAGGGATCCATGAATTCACATTATTATATGCAGTTTCAACCATTTTATTATGTAATGTTTTCTTAGGCATCATGGTTGCCTTTGGTGGATATGGTGAAGTGGATGAATGTGATAATGAAAATGGTAAGAATTGTTGCAGATATAAAGTGGGTGGGATGAAGTTGGATGGGAATAATGGAGATGATAATGATGGGTATTGTGGTTGTTGTGAGCATTCACTATTCCATTCACCATACATGCTAGGTGAAGAAGTAACATGTGAAGAAACATATTTTTTTCCAATCCAAATGAATTAGAAGACATTTCAAAATCAGTATGCATACCTTGATCTTTCCTATTTGACGTATGAAGTGGTTCTTGAGTTACAAAGAAGACTTGCACATTTTTACCATTGTTTTGTTGTGGCTCAATTACAATGTCTATCTCCTTCACCATCCCCTCTTGATCAACATAGCATGTGCACTTATCTTCTTCCTTGCAACAAAGAGAACAAAGAGTGGTCAAACCTTCATCACATGATTCATTTTCAAAAATCCATTGTCCTAAAAATTCATCAATTATGTGTTCTTGCTCATCTATAGGAATAATACTTGTAAATGATTGTGACAATGGTGATGGAAGATCAAGATAGTCTAAGTTGCATCCATGAGGAAGAGGGGTATTAAAACATCACCTTGGGTTGATGCAATTTCCCCACCAATTTCTTCTTTTGTTTTTAAATTTGAAAGCAGGGGTTTGGAGGCGGCAGCCCCCAGTGGGTCAAGGGGCAACACCCCTTGTGGGGTCCCAAAATTGAGATGTCTACACTACCTTGAAAATGCAACATTTTTGACTTTTTTATGTTGTTTCTTCAATATGATTTTTTTCTTATCAATGACTCACAACAACTAGTGATAAATATATAAATCGAAAACTATCTTCTAAGATCTACCTAGAAAATCCAACAATGCATCTATATGATTTAAAACAAAGCAAACCAAGGTTAATCATCTAAACAAGGTTGACAGTTGCGTATATTTTCACCGAGGCACAATGGTCCTAACTCAACTCACTGAGTTATCCTGTCTTTGACACCTCTCCCCGGCAACGACACCAAAGTGATAGGCCAGCATGAGGTACAAATAATAAGAAATATTTAACGCTTTATAACGACTTTTAGTTTGGTCTATACATGTCAATCCGGAGGTGTAGACTTGTGAGAGGTGTCGTGGCTATATTCCAATTGAAGGGGTGAAATCTGTGAGATGAGTGGTTATGAATGCAACTATGGAAATAAACCTACAACAAATAAAAATGAAGATTGATTCCAGTGACAGGAACAGTCACTTCCTAGTGACAGGAACAACAACAACTCACAAGAATTATAGGATTTAAATGAACTACAAACCACACTTGCAAATAATATAGAAACAACATTCAATCAAGAACTAAAATAAACACACTACTAAACTATAGAAATCATAATGAAATAAAGGTACAAGAATTTAAATTATGCAACTGTTAAATTTTTAAATCTATTGTAGTTGAACCAAGCTGAAAGGATATAACACACAAACATATTAACAATAAAAAGAAATAAATTTCACCATGCGTCACCAAGGAGTGGGCCCTTGCTCCATAGCTCGCAGTTGAAGAGAATGAGGATGTCCTTCTACGTGATCAAAAGAAACACTGTCATTTTATTTATCAAAAAATCACAACAAATTCTGCATACAAAAATCTCTTTACAATATTTTTCGTACACTCCCCGTCTATCCTATAGCTTATATTATGCTACATATATATGTGCAATATATAACAACTGCATATAGGAATAGAGTATCTATTTTGGCCTGTAGCCAACAAAATAAGGCTCACATGAAACTTTTATGGTTGTCCACAAATAAAGAAAAAGAGTTTTTGTTACAACATCAACAAGAAATTACATATTTTTCATTTTCTCCATACTAATAACAAGCATGAATTTATTGCAGGTTATCCTCCTCAATAGCTAGCAAGTAAATCATGGGTTCCTTGATTAATTTCAGAAATAGAAAGCATTTTCTGACGTGGCAGTAATTATTTGTTTGAAATATCTGAACAAATGTTGATGTGTGTGGCCATTTAAGACACGTTTGATACCTCTTGAAAATTCCTTGGTAGATGTAATGGTGGCACTAAGTTGATGTGGTAGGAGTGCACGTGGCCGTGTTGAGTGATAGGACGGTTCCCGCTTAGAAGGTGACATGAAGTTCCTGTGAAACAGGTGACAGGAAATTTGCATGCTACAAAATATATTTACTAAGGCTTAAAATAATAATGCTAATTAGTAAAGACAACCAATAATAAATTTTCATATTTTATTCTTAAAACTATATTAAATATGGCCTATATATATTAAATCATATGCAACATAAAATGGTTAAATAATATGAAAATAGAACATAAATGGAATGCGAGAATGGTTATGAAAGTGCATGAAATAGGCTAGAATTTGGCATAAAATGGGACATTAACAACTCTCTCAATCAGCATAGACTTTTGTGCTATTAGTTGCTCCCTTCCCTAGCTTTGAAAATTCTAGCTCCAAACAAAGCTCGTAATAGAATAAAAGAAGAACAACAATAAATATATAACAAAATCCTATCAATATGAGATTATAACATACATTACAACTCAAGGAACTACCACAAACTGCAAGGAATGTTGGTACCAAGCACTCACAATCAAAACTATACCACAAATTTTCTGAGGGACATTGGAACAACTCATCCCCATGGCACGATACTTGAGAACATGATATACACCTCAAATACAAGTTTCAAAGAACAAAATAATAGACCTTGTGCTTTTATGTCTTTCTTTTCCTTAAGATGTGCAACTTCAAAGCATAAATTGTAGCAAGTGATTCTTGGAAGCTCAATCTCAAAAAGAAATTCTTATGCTACATTTTCCTCACTGTTTTAACTGACCATGAATCTTTTTAAAACAGAGTAGACAAAGCCAGAATATCATTCAGCTAACAGAGTAGCCAAAGCCAAATTAACAATCAGCTAGCTGCAACTGCAGAGGTCGGGCTTAAAAACCACACACTAAGGTTTGACCTCTTAGGTGGCTTGTGAGCCCATTCTTACTCTGTTTGGTCAAAAGTTTTTTTGTCTTATTGTCCTCCCATTCATCATTCCATTTTCTGTTGCACTTGCCTTTACTCTCCACAGTCACTGTCACCCTAGCAGTTAAGTTTGAATTTGTACCTCCCGCGCAATCCATTTCTTTAAACGGGGTGTGGAGAGTGAACAAAAAATATTTTGTGCCCTTACAATGCTGAAATATTGCTTGTGAAGCAATACGAAAATAGCTCTACATTTGTGACTGGGCAGAAGCTTACCAAATTATTCATTGAGGACGTGCATCATCCATGTTAAAAAATTTCAAAGGGGTTGTCCATTTTACAGGCTCGGTCTCAGCATTTAACTCTATTTTCTGCAGTTCCCGTGACATACATTTTTCTCTAATGCCCAATTGTATTTTTTGCTTCGTAATGTTTTTGCTTATTGTATTTTTCAAGTGAAAGTTAAGTAGGTAACGAACTACAAGAATTGGGCAAGTGATCTTAAGGAAGATAAAATATGGAAGGCAGTTTACACGGCAGGGAATGTGAAGTGGGTACCAGAAAAATGTGAAGTGAAGCCCAACTGGATTGACCTTCAGATTGAGGATCCACCTTGTGACCAACTTAAAGAATATTCAAAATGTTGTGTTTTTTCCTTTAGCTTTTATTCTGAGTGCGCCATTGCTGAAAAGTGTAGAGAAGTATAGCTTACTTAGATGATCTGTGCTTATTTTGTACATTGTATAGTTTTGACAAATAGTTGCTAGGGTGCTCATCATTTTATTTTTCAAAAGTTTAATTGTATATTTTTAGTACATTTAAAAATATATATTAGATGTGTTTTGTTTTTTATGTACATAGTTGAAATATGAGACTCCATGATATATTGCCATTATAGAAGGCCTCATGATGTAAATATAAATTAGTTTAGTAAAATATGAACAAATATATTAGGTTATAACAAGAAAGATACGAAGTTTTGAAGAAAAAAAATGTTGTATATAAAAATATAACCAAAATTTGAAAAACCATTGTTTGTCATAGGAAGATAACATGAATCACACAACACATATTCAAAGTCATTTGTATTGAAATGAAGCATTGCACTATCTACATGTTAATTAAGACCACAAAAACATGAAGCCAAAGAAAATAAAAAATAAAGAGAAATAAATTATGTGCGAATCATCTCCTACAAGAAGATCCTAATAATGAATCTTAATGAGCTTATACTCAACCTTTGAATTCCTTTGCAATGTAATCACATGCTCATGTTGTTACTCAAGTGCAGTGGTAGAGTAAACATGTGGAAACACCTAATAGGAATAGTTTCTTTATGATGAAAGATTAGTGTCACCTTACAAACAATCATTATGGATAAAATTGAAATAATCTATGAAAGTGTATATAAGATGATGAAGGATTAGTGTCACCTTGCAAACAATCATTATGGATAAAAGTGAAATGATCTATGAAAGTGTGTATAAGAGTCATGAATGAATTATAAGAATCATGACACAAATCAAAGCATTATAGAGCTTCATTAATTAAAGTATCCCTAAATGTCCATGGGTTGATTCAATATTTCATCATCACCATGTGCATAATATATGAAGAAAATAATTTAAATGTAAGTACATGTGCCTTTATAATGTCAATTTTTATAACCAGTAAATGCATCAATTAATGGATCTTTAGAGAGAAATATAAAACATAGAATTAAAAAATCATGAGATATAAATTTTTTTTCAAAATGTGTGTCAGTAGCTCATTTATTAGTTGAGATAAATTATCACAATTTGCAACATCATGTAATAAAGAAAATAAATCAACAACATCAAACGAACAAGAATCATGTGAAGATTATACTTCAATAAACCATCAATAGATATGGATGAACCATCTAAATATCATCATTGTTGAGTGTGAATGATAAGATCCCATATGTGTGTTGCATGCCTATATGTGTATATGTGTATATATATGTGTATAATATATATATATATATGCATGCATACAAACATATACATATACATACATACGTACGTACATATGTATGTATGTATGTATATGTATATGTATATGTATATATGCATGTATATAAATGCATGTATGTATATATGTATACATATATATACATTCATATATAAGTCAAAGATAACATACTAGATGTATGTAGCATATAGGTTCACAAATATTTAATACTTCATCTAGAATAACATCATAAAAAGGCATGATTAAATCAACAAGTTTATAATGAAGCATTTTTCAATCATGTGAGGGAGAAAAAATATGTCACATTTAATTATGATGTATCTCATCATTAGGTTATAATGAACTAGATAAAAAGTGATTAAAAAATAAAAGACATTATTATATCATGAAAATCACTATCACATGTCATAAGAGAAGCACAATAAAGGTGAAGCCAATAAAAAAGTAAAGTTAGTGTACATAAGAGTGAAGGAGATTTAATGAACAACTCTATGAATTCTTGGTGTGAATGAGGTACATTACCTACTTGGTTCCCATCTAAGTTCTATTCACACTTTTAGGTTTAATTAGTATAGTTATTTAAGTTTACTTAGGGCACTTTTAGATTATTTATATTTTATGTCTCATGCCATACGATTGTGACACCTGTCGTAATCATCTATTGTCTTATCTTTCACCTTTCCTATATAATCAAGACCCCTCTTATACATTATATATACTATCCTATTGTATCTTATTACATTATAGTTTCTATCATTTATTCTTTGTTACTCTCTTGTAGAAGGTTGTTTTCTTTTAAAGGTGATTCTAGTTGCTTGAATCTATTGTGACTCTTACACTATATTAGTGTTGGAGATGTACACTTTTTGCTTCTTAATTTAGAAGTGTTTACAATAGAAATTTTTGATAAATAAATTTTAAGAAATAGACCTTGCCATTGCGTCCACAAGGTTGAAAAAATTATAAATTGATATATAAAAATTGATAGGTGGATTTTTTTAAAATTGGCCATTTTTAGAGAGTTTGCAAAAAATTATTAGAAAATTCCACACACTTGTATGGACCCCTATGGTTTGTATTGTATGTTATGTATAGTCTATAATATATGATTTTTTAGGTCATATGCATTATAGGCCTCATAAGCTCCAATGGTATATTTAGTGAAATATTATGTGCCAGCTTATATGAATTGCATCAATTGGTGGCATGGGTATGACTATCATTTTAAATACAAAATGTTTTTTAAATTAATATAGGATTTTCTTCTTCCCCTAGTTTTGTAGAAAAGAGACCATGGTCATGCTTAGCTATAGGGGGCTTATCTCCAAGTGACTGGAACATGGGAGACACATCCAAATAATTTTTAATACTATGTGGGACACCTTTTTCTTAGCACAACATATCCACCACTCTACCTTCATTCACCACCTTGATAACATAAACAAAATTTTCTATCCTGTCACCATCTAGACCAACAATGTTGAGACAATAGTGGAGAGGTGGACCCTTTTTACTTTCCTAAGAAAGTATTATTTCACAAAGGTATCATTATTTTACATTCCCATATGCATCAAGAAGTTAGTTTTGAGCAATTTGCAAGTGGTAAAGGTATTTTTTAATAGGTGTCTGATATTTAATTTGAAGCTCATTTTTTTATATTTTTTGAAAAGCCATATCTTGGGCCTATGATATCTAATTCTTAATTTTTTATAGGCACTAGAAAGGAATTTATGAGCACTATACATCTATCAATATCTTTTTTTATTCTACCTTGAATATCATAATTTTAATTTGGAGCGATTTTAATACTTTAGCTCAATTTTGAAAAAAATATTAAAATTGATAGTTACTTTTTTGGGGGCCTCCATTTTTAGTATTGATTGATTTTTGAGAGGTTATAAGATATATTATTAAATTATATTATCTATTTTTCTCTATTTTTTTTTTTTACTCTAATGGCATAATTTGATTCATTTGAGATCCTCACTCATAATTATCATACATCGAAAATGAATATACGATGTTTAAACCTACATAAGGGTTTATAGTCTACCTTGGGTGATACTCAACATGATTTCAGTAGTTATTATGAGAGATATTCTTATAGGAACAAACTTGATGAGGCTATGGGTTTGATTGTTCTACATGTTTTTAACAACTTATTTTATATACTAAGGACTGTAAGTAATGCCTAAGAAATTATGAGATGAATTCAAAGATTTATTTGGTACAATTAGTAAATTTCATGATTTTGCAATAGAGGTAGAATTGGATTCTATTTTTTAATACATTTCCTTCCATTGAAGATTATTTGATTAAGTTCAAATCTTTGAGATCTCAATTGGCTAGTTGTGGGAAAGATAATTTTGGATCTTAAGAACTGATAAAATTGACTTTGTCTAAAATTAAAATGACTATTGGTAATATTTTCTTCTACCTTTTTCTCCACATAAATTCCCTAGGAAATACATTTATTATGAATTCTTTTGAGAAATTTTATGACTATTTGACTAGAGATCTAAATTTAAGCCTATTCACTTAGATGCACTTCCCTAGAGTTAGGAATTGGTTGTCTAATCACCCAATGGTAAAGGTAAGAAAAAATTAAATATAAGGTAGAATCTAATGAGTTTCCCACCTCTTCTAACTTGAGGATACACCCAAGAAAAATAAATCCATATATTCTTATTGAAAATTAATTGGGCATGATGAACGTAGTTGTTAGAAAAAATAGATTGATGAACTGAAGCACATTCTTTAGAATAACAATATGAAAAAATAGGTGATTGATGGTCTTATCTGCCATGCAATTGTGGGAGTGATTACTAGTCAAACTAAAATTAAGAGGTAGTTGAAGAAGATTGGGAAATAGGATGAAGAAAAGGACCTGGAAAATGAAGAATACCCAAATTATAAGGAATTTGTTTCCCAAATTGGTGAAAATTGGGCACCGATTGCAAAATCCAATTAATGGCTCTTTTATTTTTTTTATCTCCCTTTTGTCCTATGTTATTTCTACTCTTAAACTATCAATTCTCCAGTTGATCATCCTAGACTATTATTTCATATTGGCTATGTTATGGTTTTGGATCTGCTAGTCTTTGGTTACTCTCTATTTTTGTTGGTGCACCAAGTTTTGGGTTAGTATGTGGTATACTCCTATTTTTTTATTATAATTACACTGATCTTATGGATGCTTTCACTGCTTATTTTTTCTATGTACCTCTTTTGAATACTTAATAGTAATTGTCTGTTGCATTTTGTCAGGTCTGGCTGGTATTGTTTCCCTAACCTTTTTTCTATCTATGGTTTTTACTACTTTGTACCATAGGATCAGGGCCATTCCCTACTAATATAATAAAAAATAATATCAAATTTTCTTCACCAATTTATTTTGGTTCTTCTTATTCTACACCATAATCATCTATATAGTTAGGAACAACTAGAGTTGTGATTGGGATAGAAGAGATGAAGGGAAAGGTACATTTTGCATCTATAAGTACTAATTCAAAGAGATAGCTTCTTGGTTATATATATATATATATATATATATATATATATATTCAGATCATATGTCTTCATCATAGGGTATGTTCTTTCATTTAAATCTTGTAATTCACCACACATCTTGATGGACAAGAAAACATATATGCATATTTTTTGGAAATGATCTATTTAGATAGGAGAAGGAACTTTCAATGGTTTTTAATGCTTCATCCAGGGTGTCAAAAAATCTATTTTCATTTATCATATTGCATATATTGGAATATGGAATATCATTGTGTTCACGCTTGATTCTATGATTATTAGAAACTTGGAGAGTAGATAGATAATTGTTGTTGGGATGGTTGATCATGCATATCACTTATTCATATATTTTCACATTTTATCCTAATGATACTATAAAATATTTGAAAGGTACTCAAACTCATCTAGATCATTTTATTGGGATGGTTGATCATGCATCTCACTTATACATATTTTCACATTGTATTCTAGTGATATTTTAAAAGATTTGAAAGATACTCACACTCATTCATCTAGTGTGAGTTATATTTTTGAGAATTATTTTAGTTAAATGCATGCATCATGAAGACTTATCCCATCTCTCTTATTGGATTTGGAGTTTCTTTTTCATACAACATTGGTTTTTTTCTTCCCAAGGAGAGAAATGTTGTTTTCCAAATTTGGACTTTCTTTAGCATTAATCTTCATGAATTCACCATTGATATAGGAGCTACTTATTTTTTAGGGATTTTTAATCTCACTTGATCACCCTCCCCCCTAGAACTCAAAATAAATGCTCTTACAAGACTTCATTTTGTGCATATCATAGAGTTCATGGACACTCCACTAATGAATGTAAGGCTTTGAGTCATAAAATCCAACATTTTCAGGAGTTTGGTATGCTTCCCTATGTAGGGACACCTATTTCCTCTAATTGATATTGATTTTCACTCTAGCATGCATTAATCATTTCAACTCACCTTTGTCCTGCACTTAGTGGGGGCAAGGGATTTAACAATCCTTGTCCTCGTATGTCACTTGTGGTTGCCTCCTTTGGCTAGTCATTAACCTTTCATGAACATATAAGAGCAAGCTTGGGATGTGGACAACATGCCTTAAGTTGGCTCACATGTGACATACTTCTCTCTTTCATGAAAAAGCTTCTCGAAAACATATGACTTGGAATAGGGCTTCCCTAGTAAGCTCTCATGTCCTCTTCTTCTACTTTAAAGAAATTGCTCACAGTACGGGTGCTCACAACCACTTTAAAGTGGGGTCATACTTTACCACTCAAATTTCATTGTGAAATTTTCTTTTTCTTGCGATTTCCTCTCTCGAAAGCATTAGGTACAATGTTTCCTAGGATGAGACTTTGCAATTGTCATCTCTTGGAAACAAGATGAGATCGTTTGCACTTATCCTCTCTTGGAGACATTAGGCATGGTGTTCCCTAAGATGATGCATTGCACGAACAAAGAAAAATCCCTTTGAACAATCCTTACACTATTTTGCATTAACAATGTCTATGAGTGTCAAGCATACGAAGTTTTGCTTACCTCATAGAGCCCCAAAACCATTTTCCTTTGTGGTGCCTTGTTAAAGTTATCATGAGGTATAACTTTGATATGGTTGAGCAGGAAGCCCATCTAGAGGCACGACTTTCCCCATAGCCACATTTGTTTCTGTGAGTGCATACCAACTAGCATATGTATCTTACCTTTTGGGATTTCTCACCCCACAAAAAATCAGAAGTTTTATCGCCCTAGAGTGAGTATGTTGTGGACTTCTCACCCCATAGATGGCCTAAAGTTATGTGGCCCCAGAGTGAGTACATCTTTTCCACCCCATTTTTCTTCTCTTCTAGTTCTTTCCATTGCATGATTTTGTATCTTTATGGTTTGACTTAGGATCTTGGATCTTAGGGGATTGACCACCTTTTTGATCTTTGTCATTCTTTTTCATTTGCATCTATTCACTAGAATCTCTCTCTTGAATGTCTACTTTAGTGTTAGTTTGAAGCAATCTCATCCTCTCACTAAAGTGGGGGCTAAATATGTCGTATAAAAAAGTACCCTTTGCTTGACATGGGATTAATTCATGATAAAATGGACTTAATGAGGTCTTAATCTAGTGTTGTGAGGCATTTTAGGTGTCCACACTAGGTCTTGGACCCTTGCAAATTGAATAATATGCATTTAACAATGTCTTGTAAAGTTGTTGTAAAGTGTTAGTAAGATACTTTCACACTTTTCTAGACTTAATAAACCTATTTCTCCCTAATTCAACATTATAAAACATATTTAACTATATCTTCACATAAATCTTGAAGGATTATAACTTAAACCTAATGTTTAACTAGTGTTGTAATGTGTCTTGCACTTTCACACTAGTTCCTGTACCTTTCTAGGCCATGTGGACCTCATTTGAGTGTTGTAAAGTGTATTTAATCACAATTTCACATTGATTTTTGTGTCTTAAACCCTATTTGACAATCACATCATCACTAATAGTCCCCTATTAACCCATATTATGTATCATGAGGCTCAAATTGATCAAATACCTAACAAAGTTGCATTTTAAACCTTATTTCCTTATCTCCTAGCTTCCTAGCTATCAAATTGGCCCCTGTGGGACCCATTCATCATGCATGGTGAATTAGTCCATCCAGGTGGGACCCATTCAACATGTGTGGTGAATGAGTCCCATTTGGCCCAATTTTGATCTTTGAGTGGGAAAAAAGTAAAATTTAAGTTTAATATTGTGTGTGGGAAAATGTTAGTATCAAGATATGATAATAAAACACATTAATGAAACATTAAACTAAAGAAAGCTAAATAAATTGAAATAAAATCAAACAGAGCTTCTTCAGAACCATTTCATTGTCCTCTATCTCCAATGATTTATTTGAAGCTGCTTGCTCTCAGATTGAGTAAGCAAAGCTTCTCAAAATGGCAATCTGCAGAATGAGTATGTAAAGAGAAAGTACTCCTCTATCCTCTATGCTGGTGGAGTGAAATGTTGATATGGATATGCATAGGGGCTGTAGATTATGTACAGGGACTGTGGATTATGGATGCTTCTAAAATTATGATATGAAGATGATAAGCCATGATGTGGGATGCTAATATGCTAAACTAAGCTATGCTATGATTCTAAAGGCTATGAATGTTGGAAGGCTAGTTGACTATAGTTTTCCTGTATGAAAGCTTCTATCTTTTTCAGACACCTGGCAGTCCCTTTTATAGACTTTCACAGGAAAGAGTCTGACTGGCAAAGATCAATGGCTGTGAGATTTTCTGGTAAACTTGAATGGTAAGAGATGGAGAAGTTGAGAGGAAGATGGAAGATGGTGGGAGGTTGGAGAGAAGAATGGAAGATTGTCTCCAACCCACGAGAACAAGCTTGCACAGGAACAGAGAAATTTAATTTTTTGTTTTGGAAGTTTGTTTCACGATTGTTGAAGATAATCCAAATTAAATTAAATAAATAAATTTATTTAATTTTATGTGAGTTATGGTTTGGAAGATTTTTTGAAATATTTGATGTGAAGACTATTAAATATTTTTGAAATTAATTAAATATTTTAGAATATTTAATTGTAAATGGAATTTAAAGGATTTTTAGAAGAGAGGAATATTTAATCTTTATTTGAATAAAATATTCAAGCCAAGATTATATATGATAATTAATATAAATAAATTGTAATGTTTATTTAATTAATTAAGAAATGAAAAAGTGATTAAATAAACTTATTTATTTAATCGAAATGAAAGAATGAACAATATAAATAAATTATTTGAATTTATTTATACGTAGATTGAATTAAGAGATTTAATTAAATATTAAAAATATTTAATTAATTACCAGACTATTGTAATGTGACCATTTTTAGATGTATACATTTTGCCCCTCTTTGAAGTAATGTGTTTTACGCATTGCTTCAAAGAATTTTTCCCCAGATGCTGATTGTCAAATGTTGATAAGTATATGCCCCCTCAGACGATGAAGTGATAAGATTTTGATTTTTTTTTGAATTTTTTGATTGTTGGAATTTTTCAATTTTTTATGATTTTTTGAGTTATCAATTCATCGTTCGAAAATTATGATGTGAAGAAATTGACATGAAAAGATGTAAGATGAAAATTGATGGCCTAATTTGCCCCTGCCATGTTAAAATATAATAAAATGCCCCAATTTTTCCTTTAAATAGGTTAAAAATGTCATTTTTCGTGTCATTTTCCAAATTTTAACCTAGTAAAAAGTGAAACTTTTCAGCTTTAGAGTGAAAAATATGGCACTTCCCATCCACCAGCACCATTTCGAGCGCATCCAACAACATCAGTGGCCAGCACACTATGGACCTGCAGTATGTACCCCATTAAACTTTTAGCGGTTAAAAATTTTCCATTTAGGGCACGTTTATCAACTTTGTTGTTTCTTTAAGTATTCTTTTAGCGCCCATAAAACATTTTGTAGCGCCCTTAATAATTCCTATAGCACCCATGATAATGCAGCACCCATGAGAAATTTTGTAGCGCTCTTAATGATTTCCATAGCGCCCATGGTTATGTAGCACCCATGAGGATTTCTATAGAGCCCATGATTATTTCTGTAGTGCCCATGATTATGTAGCGCCCATGAGAATTTTTATAGCGCCCTTAATGATTCTTATAGCGCCCATGATGATTTTGATAATAGATAACCTTGGATTGATTGTTTGTGCATGACGATGTCCTGATTTGATGATGTGATTAATTTGTTCCCAAAGTTGTTGGAAAACAAACAGTAGTTGATAAATTTGTTTCTAAAGTTGTTAAAAACAAATAGGATTTTGATAGGTTTGCTTTCATGATGAGGAAAAACAAATAGGTTGATATTCAAATTTGAGTGATTTGTCATAATGATTTGATATTGATGTTATTTTGATTTGATGATTCTTCCTATGCAATAGGAGAGATTGGGCATCTTACAGCTATGGGAGACATTCCTGAAGACATGGAGTTTGATTCCGCAGCTTGTACAGGCAGATAGAGATGTGATTGAGGCATGTGGATTGACCTCATTACTTGAGATGCTTGAGGTGCGTCTCAACATAGGTTTGTTGATAGCACTTGCAGAGAGGTGGCATAGTGATATGAACACCTTTCATTTGTCGACTGGAGAGATTACCCTGACTCCAGAGGATGTATATCGTATCTTGAGGATTCCGGTGATGGGCGAGATAGTGAGATTTGATAGTCGAGAGGCAGGAGGCACCGACGCATTGAGGTAGATTTTTTTAGATGATCAGATTGCGAGACATTTTATCCCATGGGGTGTGATTGCAGATTCATATGCGTCGTTACCTCTTGTACTTGCAAGATTTATTGAAGGTGTGTTGTGCCTCGACCATAGGTCGAAGGGCTTTGCAGTGGGATGGGGTCGTGTACTGGAGAGGATGGTGATGCAAGGCACACGATATGCTTAGGGATCGTGCATGCTTGCACATTTGTATGATGAGCTACATCACATTGTGTACGGTGGAGGTCATAGTTTCACAGTTGGTTGTTCACTATTATAGATATGGGCATGGGAGAATTTTGTTGTTATATGACCATTGACTCGAGGACAGCGGTCGGCTAGTCGGCCATACAGATTTAGATATGTAGATATCATTACTCAGCCGAGGTTGGTTAAATTAGATCATTAGCAGCGTCTTCTAGATGATCTGGATATAGTTTGTTGGCAACCTTATGTAGATTGTGAGGGATGGCCAGAGGATGCTAGGGAGATGCCCTATGTTTTTATCACCAGATATTTGATTGGTCAGACTCCTTGGATTATTGAGAGGTTTCTTATTGGTCAGGTATGTCGATAGTATGGTCAGCCTCAAGGCATGCCTATGGGTTATGCTATTTATGCGCGCCGACAACAGGAGATTACAGTGTGGGGTCCATGGATTTCTTATGACACAACTGTGGCAGATTTTACCAATTTGGGAGCTTAGATGTGGGACTATAGACCTGATATTCTTGATAGAGGGATGACAACAGAGTATGGTCAGTATGTTCTAGATTATCCTGTGCCATGACTATTTGATCCTGATGAGCCTGTCCCCATTGCAGAGTAGGGACCACAGATAGTTGGTCATAGGCGACAACAAGAGACAGCTATAGAGAGTAATGACTCCGAGGAGGATGATGATGGAGATAGCAGTGATGAGGAGAGTGGGGGTGATAGTGGTGGGGGTAGAGGTAGAGCTAGAGGTGATAGAGGTGGCAGAGGTAGTGGTAGAGGTGACAGAGGTGGACCGTGGATGAGACACACAGCTTTTTCATCTTCTGTAGATCCCATAGTATCAGCTCCATCATCATCAGTAGATCCAACAGTGTCGGCTTAGATAGCGACCTTGTAGGGTAGGGTGTAGAGTTTGCAAAGTCAGTTAGCACAGGCACAAACCTTGATTACACAGGTACAGGGACAGTTGACGGTTGTGACAGCTTAGAGAGACACAACCAGATGACAAGGTGAGGAAGCCATGGCCATGGCTGAGAGTCTACAGAGAGCAGCAGGGAGTGGGATGGTGAGAGAGCTGACTAGAGCTGTGCGGGAGGAAAAGTTCTATCAGATTAGATATCATGATGCAGTGGCACTTGAGCAGAGAGTGAGCTTTACAGAGTCTCGGTCTACACATAGTTGCTCTCAGACTACTAGCAAGGGTGTATCGCAGCCATTACCTCTAGGAGATCCATAAGGGGCAGGTGGAACAGGTACATCAGGTGTAGGTGGGATAGGTCCTAGACCAGCACCATCAGAGGATAGCACTTCATAGTGTATTTTGCATGATGTTATATTGATACTCTGTTGTAACTTTTGTACATGGATTAACATGGTCCCATTTTTTATGATACTATGTCATGCGGAGCTGACATCTTTGTATATGTTTGACATTCATTTTGAGATATATGATATGCAGCGATGATTTATGATGATGAATGCTTCTATTTTCTATATGCATGTTATTTTATGTGATGGTTTCATGATGCATGATTTATGATGTGATATATGATATATAAAAATAAAATGATATGTAATGATGTGAAAATTTATGATATATGCTTTATTATTTTCTTGATGCAAATATGTATGTATGTGATGATGTTTTCATGAATGTCAAATATACTTTGTCATGTTGGTCAAAAGATATAAAAGTTTGATATTTTGCTAGTTTGTTGAGAAAATCTATGAATGCAAAATGCAAATTTCTAAAATGGATGCAATCTATACTAACCATGCAGAGTATTTGTACAATTATTGCCATTCTGAGAGCTTATTTGTGCTTTTCATGTCATCATAGAGCACTGAAATGTTGAGAGTTAATACAAGCATCAAAGGGTGTGTTAGCACCAGTGATGACTTGAGTATTGCTTTCATGAATTTTAATATAGCAAGATAATACAAGCATCTAGGTATAATTGAACCGAGATGACCTGAGTATCACTTGCATAAACAAACAAGAGTTAATCCATTTCCCATGAAAATTCTGAAATTTCATCAATGATACTTAGTAGAGCATGTCTCATGACCAATTTGCATAGTACTAATGATTTCCTCACAAACAACAAACAAAGAAAAATCATACTCCTTGCTTTTCTAGTTTAGTACATCATCGAATTGCTCCAAAGATATGATAGAAAAATCGACCAACAATTCAAACTTTGCCTAAATTATTCCAAACATTATTCAGATTAAGATCATCCAACTTGGTTATCAACAGTGATGTTTGTGTTTTGATTAACGTTGTTTGACCATGTTGTTTGATTTCATTGATATTGTGTGATTGTTTTGATGTTGTGGTTGATTTGATGTGTCAATGTATGTTGCGTTTTGGTTCTTTGTGATGTGTCAAAGACTTGTTTCCTCACTCTTGTTTTGTCTATGTTTCCGCCCCCAATGTAAACACAATCTAATTGTTATGGATATGTACAAATTTCATCAAGCCATGACAAGAGACTAGGACCTGCGTTTGTATGATATAGATACAATAGATATGTACAACTAATGAATATGGATAGATGATGTTGCAAATGCAAATGTAAGACATAATTTAATAGATAAAGGAGCCCATTTTGATCACAAATAGCACCTGTTTGCCAGGTTTTCACCACTTTTTTTTATTGCATTTTTCTTTTAAGACCTTTTCTAATTTTTATGAAATTTTTTTAGGACTTTTTTGTAATTTTTATTGATTTTTTCAAGACTTTTTCTAATTTTTATGGATTTTTTAAGGACTTTTTCTGATTTTTATGGATTTTTTCAGGACTTTTTCTAATGATTTAGACATAGAACTTCTTTAAATGAATGTTATTGATTGGTTCTTCAAACAGGTCCCCTTCTGACGTAGATAACTGATATGCTCCAAAACCGTATGCTGTAATGATAACAAATGGACCAAGCCAATTTGGTTCAAATTTACCTTTCTTTTCCCTGTCTTGTTGGTTGCGTGGGTTTTCCCTCAAAACTAAATCACCTACTTGAAATTTTTGTGGTTTAACTCTATGATTATAGCTACGGGACATAACTTGTTGGTAACCCTTCAAATGATCAACTGCATTTTGACGTCTTTCATCTAACAATTCAAGCTCTTGGAGACGAGATACTCGATAGTCTTCATCATTTATCAATCCCTTGAGTGAGACCCTTTGTGAAGGTATTTCAACCTCTAATGTAAGACCACTTCGGCTCCATATACCAAGGCATATGGGGTAGCTCCTATTGGTGTACGAATGCTGGTTCTGTATGCCCACAATGCTAGATTTAACTGAACATGCCAATCACAACCGACATCATTTACCGTCTTCTTCAAGATCTTCAAGATTGTTTTGTTTGAAGCTTCAGCTTGACCATTTCCATGTGGATAATAAGGTGTAGATAACCTGTGTTGGATGTGAAACCTTTCAAAAAGTTTGTCAACATCTTGATTCTTGAAAGGCCTCCCATTATCAGTAATGATAGAACTAGGAATTCCATACCGACAAATGATGTAATTCAAGATAAATGAAGAAATTTATTTTCTGGTCACTGTCGTCAAAGGAATAGCTTCAATCCATTTTGTAAAATATTTCGTAGCTGTGATAATGAATTTATGCCCATTCAATGATGAAGGATAATTTTTTCCAACAAGATCTAGTCCCCACTGAGAAAAAGGCCATGTTGGAGTGAAAGGTTGTAGTTCTTGTGCAGGTGCATGAATAAGATTACCATGGATTTGGCATTTAGAGAACTTTTTGACAAAAGAAAAAGATTCCTTCTCCATGGTAGGCCAATAATATCCCATTCTAATAAGTTTCTTAGCTAGGGTTAAACCACTTGAATGAGTTCCACAAATACCGGCATGAACCTCTTGTAAGGCTTTTTCAAATTCATCATGTTCAAGACATTGAAGGAGTATACCATCAAGACCACATCGATAAAGGAGTGATTAAGGTATAATGGGATGATTGGTGTATGAAATTTCTTTTTTGGTTTCGTGATAGGTCTAGAGGTAAGATGTTATCCTTCAGATAAGTATAAATTTGGCCATACAAAGGTGAATCAGAACCGGTTAAATGAGATATGACTTGGGTTTTGGGATTGTCATAGGCGGGAGAAAATAATTGTTCCACCAAGAATTCATACCATTTTTTATTTTTTGTTAGTTGTAACAAAGAAGCAATTGTAGCCATTGAATCTGCAGCTTTATTGTCATTTCTTGAAATTTGTGAAAATTTGATTACCACAAAATACTTTTTAAATTCGTCTACCATGTTCTTGTAAAGTAATAGCTTATCATCTTTAGTTTGATAATCATCATTAATCTGATTAATGACAAGTTGTGAATCACCGTAGACTTGCAGCTCTATAATGCACCATTTCAATGCTATTTTCAATCCTATGAGAAATGCCTCATATTCAACTGTGTTATTTGTGCAAGGAAACATCAACTGATATGACTTTGGAATAGTATGTCCTTCAGGTGTGACAAAAAGAATTCCTGCCCCTGAGCCATGTTGCGTATAGGATCCATCAAAATACAATGTCCATGATTGCTCAATTGTTGTTGTAAAGACATCTACATCAGGAAATTCAATGTGCATTGGTTTCTCTTCTTGTAAAGGTGCCTCAGCCAACTGATATGTGATGACCTATCCTTTTATAGCTCTACGATCTACATAGTGAATGTCAAAATCACTTAAGATCATTATCCATTTTGCAAGTCTCTCTGTTAAAGTGGCTTTACTTAAAAGGTATTTCAGTGGATCAATTCTAGTTACTAGATTAATTGTATTAGCCAACATGTAATGTCGTAACTTTTGGGAAGCAAACACTATTGCCAGGAAAGCGTTTTCAATAAAAGTGTAGTTCAATTCATGACTTGTTAAAGTTTCGCTGATATAGTATATGGCTCGCTCTTTGCCTGTAGAATCTTCTTGTGCTAGCAATGCTCCCAAAGATAACTTTTGTTGCTGAAATATAAAGTATGAGCGGCTTTCCTGGAACTAGTGGGATTAAAACTGGTGGATTCATAAGATATTGCTTGATCTAATTAAATGTTGCTTCACACTTTTCTTCCCATTTGAATGGAACATTTTTATGTAATAGATGTGTAAATGGTAAGCTTTTGTCTGTCAATTGAGCTATAAACCTCTTGATGGATTGTAGGCATCCTTGTAGTGATCGGAGCTGACTGATATTTCATGGTGGCGACATGTTCATTATAGCTTGTACCTTTTCTAGATCAACCTCTATACCCTTTTCTGAAACAATGTATCCTAGGAGTTTTCCAGATTTAACACCAAAGACACATTTCTTTGGATTAAGTCAAACATTGAACTTCTCCATTCTGACAAAGATTTTTGACAAGATTTCAAGATGTCCTTCTCTTGTATGAGATTTGGCCAATAAATTATCCACATAGTCTTCCATGAAGGTGTGCATCATGTCATGGAAAATGGTTGTCATTGCTCTTTGATAAGTCACTCCTGCATTCTTTAAGCCAAATGGCATTATGTTCCAGCAATAAGTCCCCCAAGGACACGTGAATGTTGTCTTAACTTGATCCTCTAGTGCAATCTTTATCTGGTTGTATCCTAAAAATCCATCCATTAATGAATACATTGCATGCCCAGCAGTCAAATCAACAATCATATCAATGTTTGGTAAAGGAAAGTCATCTTTGGGACATGCTTTGTTCAAATCTCTAAAATCTATACAAATTCTAATCCTTCCATCTGGCTTTGAAATAGGTACAATATTGGAGATCCATTATGCATAATCAATAGACCAAATGAATCCAACATCTAAAAGCTTCTTTAACTCTTCTTTAACCAATAATGCAACATTTGGATGCATTTTTCTGAGCTTTTGCTTCACAGGTTTTGCTCCTGTGTGTATAGATAAATGATGCATTATCAGATTAGGATCCAACCCTGGCATATTGGCATATGACCAAGCAAAATTAATTTGATTCTCCTTCAAGAACTCTGTGAATTTCAGTACTTCTTCCATTGTTAATGATGCTGCAAGTTGCAAAATCTTTGGTTGCTCTTTTGTACCTATATTGATTGATTCTGTTGGCTCTATCAAAACAGAAGATCTTTCTTGATAATGTTTAGGAAGAGTGTCAAGTTTCTCATCCTTCACTGTCTTAAAAAGGTTTTCACCATCGAATTCGCTCTTTATTTTTCTCTTGTTGTGATCTACCATTGCCATTTTTTGGTTTTCACCGATAGATCCCTCATTTATTTCACTTATTTTGCAGCTAAGATACTTGACACCATCCCTATCAAAATATTGAGTAAGTGATTCTTTGATGGAACAATTGTTTTCTTGATTAGATGAACAAAGGAAGTTTACAATATCCTCATCATCATGAAATGTAGGGATATGGATAGGTGCATTATTGTCCCAATCAATAAGTTCTAGATAAACTAAAGGCATGGAATCATTAGGTTGGGTAAAGTCTTGAGCTGTCAAAGTCATGATTTGGTTATCATTTTCATGATGGACAAGGTCTATGATGGGATTCTCCTATCGATTATCAATCTCGTTAAAATTTGAATCATCCTCACTCGAGTCATCATCATATCGTGGTTCAAATTCAAGTGATTGTGTTCTTGAGCTTTCTCCTTGTATGAGAATAGGTGCATATTTATGTATAGTATCAACTTCTTTGTCTCTCCAAAATTCATCATTATAAATGGTGTCCCATTCATATTCATTAGAATCATTATCTAAACTATTCTGCAATTGAAAAACTGATTCATAAAATTTCTGAAGAGTGACATCTTTATGGTGTTTATCTGAATTTGATTCTGCTTCATGAGTTTGTTGTGCTTGCTATAAATTTGACTCCCCTGTATCTTTACCATAGCCAAGTCCTATTTTATCATTTGGATGTATTGAAATAGGTTGTATTGGCTCAATGATTCCCTTCTTTCTTTTTCCTATAGGTCCATTTCCTTCATAGCCCATTCTTTGCATGATAGTATACCATTTTCCATATTGTTCAGTAGGTAATTTAATGTACAAGAGAGATTGATCTTCATCTTTGTATAACCAGCTTAAGATGTCCCTATCTTCAACTTCCTCCTCAGTAGTGTTAGCTTTAATGAATTTTCCATCGAAATTTATGATTGGCACATAAGTTTGGGATGTAGAGGCTGTTGCAATCTTTTGATTTGATAGGGTTGGCTGACCATATGTCCTTGGAGATAAAGGTAAGTCAGAAAGACATAATGAATATTTGCCTACTCCTTTGTCTTTTAAATGTAGCTTGGCATCAAAATTCTTTGTCAATTCTTGCCATTGACCTTGTAGATTGGAAGAAGCAGTAAGAGCCTCTCTATTGTGTGGCACAAAGACATCCTAAGTTGCTCGAAGATTTGAACAAGTTTGGGTACTGTTATAGTCAGCTTGTATAGTTATTTCTTGTCCATCTTACGAAAATTTAAGGCATTGATGGTATGTTGATGGTACTGCCTGCATATCATGGATCCATGGACAACCCAAAAGTATATTATAGGAAAGATCACGATCTAGAACCTGACAAAAGGTATTATTCACAATAGGTCCCACTCTGATAGGTAGCATTATTAATCCTTTGGAAGCTCTTTCTTCATCATCATATGCCTTAATAGTTATTTTCCTTCATGGATCAATGGAATTTTCTAATATTCCTAAGGCATGTATTAACTTTAAAGTACAAATGTTTAAACTGACTCCTCCATCTATTAAGACACGTCTGATTTGATGTTTATGTATCATGACTTCAAGATAAAGCAATGAATTATGTAGACGTGTCATGGAAGCATCATCTTTTTCAGAAAATGAAAGACAAGTGGGGGAAGATAAGTGTCCCACCATGGCTTGGAATTTGTTTACATCTAGATTAGTGTCGACAATTGTGTTTACAAGAGCCTCTTCCAAAATATTCTTGTGTATGGGGGAAATTTTGAGAAGTTCAAGGATTGAGATTTGAGTTGATGTTTTTCTCAATTGGTCAACTAGATTATAATGAGTTGGAGGAGAAATAGCTGCCTTAGATGAACTTCCTTTTAAAACAACCTTTTCTCGTCCCCTCATAGTCACATTAACTTGTTGATATTCTTGCTTTTGCTTGATTTTGATAACATTAACCCACTGATCATCTGCATAGATGTGGCAAATTACATTGTCTTCAACATTATTTATAGCCTTTGTTTTGGTATCTGATGTTTCCCCCTTTTGATAATTTGGTAAAGGATCTTTGAATGCTTGATGATCATCATTAGTATGATGCCCTTCACTTGTGATAGTGTCATTGTCAATTAAATCTTGTACTAGATTTCACAAAGCTTGACAATTATTTGTTCTATGACCTTTACATCGATGATAATTACAATAATATGAGTCATTCCATGATAGTGGTTTGACTCATGGCTCATAATCTCTTTGTGGTGGTAAGGTGATAACCTTATTATCGAGAAGCTCTTTGAGAGCAGACTCGAGAGATTGATGCAAAGTGGTAAAATTTCGTCAATTTGAAAAGAATGGAGGTCTAGATGGATTTGATGTTTGGGTATTTCCAAGACTATTATTGAAATTACAACGATTATCTTTATTGTTTTGATTGGTCATGCTTTCTTGATTGGAATTTTGTGATTGTTGGGTGTTGTTTCCTTGTCGATTGGTATTTCCTTGTTGATTGTTCTCTTGTTGATTGTTTCATTGTTGATTGTTTCGTTGTTGATTGTTTCGTGGAGCACTTGATAAGTTGAAGATAGATGATCTTGTTCGTAGATTGTTTACATCCACTATACCATCATTAATGACATTTTTATTTTTGTTCCAAAACCTTGTTTTATCATTAGATGAACTTGGATTATCAAGTTTTATCACTCCTCTTTTAACCAACACTCCTTCAATGGTGATTGTGTTTTCGATCAATTTTTCAAAGTTAGGTGGACAATGAAGATTAAGCTTGTAGCTTAATTCTTGATCTAGACTATTGTTAAAAATATCCATCTTCTCCTTTTCAGGAATAGGATGATAATATCATGCAAATAATCTTCTCCACCTTTGCAAAAATGTAGTAAAAGGTTCTCCTACTTTTTGTTTCACTTTACAAAGATCAAGCATGGTTATCTGATGTTGGATATTGTAGGCATATTGTGATATAAACTGATTTATTAGCTCCTCAAAGGTTTTGATGGGAGGGGTAATTTTTGAAAGCCACTCCATGGATTGTGCCCCCAAACTTCGTGGAAACAAACGCATTAAGTAGGTATCTTCATAAGCAAATTCTAGACTCATATTTCGGAAATCTCTCACATGTTCAATGGGGTCAGTTTTCCCATTGTACCTATCAAATTTAGGGATTTTGCAATGTTTTGGAAAAGGGATCATTTGAAGACTCCTATCAAATGGATAAGGATATATATCATCCAAAACATACTTCTTTGATACGCCCCCTTGCATTTCCTTTATTTACCCTTGTAATTCTTTTATCTATTGAGTAAGGGCACTAAAATCATTAGGAGGAGTTTCAAGATTACATTTAATTCCTTCTATATCAAAATCAGAAGGTAACTTAGCTCCTTGATTAGCTAATGAAAGGAAATATCTTTCCTTGTTTCATTCTAGAATCCTTTCGACTAAAGTTTGAAATTGAGGATCTTGTTCTGCTTCTTGAAGTTTTTCTTTCGTTATCTCTTCAGCATGAAATGGATTCTCTTCTCTCTCACTATTATCACCCATTTTGTTTGTGGAACTTTCTGCTTCGTCTTTTTCTATGTGCTTCTGAGATCTCATGACAACAGGCATAAGATTTGCCCAAAGTTTTACTAACTTTTGACCAAAATAATGACTAGTGCAATTTGTGATGAAAATCAAGATAGAATGAAAATTCTATGACTTGCGAAGGTTTCTAATCTTTAGCTTGTGTTTTTCCCTAAGTGAAAGGATGGAAATCCTATTGGTGGGAATTTAAGCAAAAGATCAAGAAAAATGATTTTTCACTTTGTTGAATTTTGATCGTAGCTTTGTAAAAAAGATGGATTTTGTGAGAAAATGCCTAAGGCGATTGAGTTCTCTATTGCAGAAATTTATTTGGATGAATAGAATATTCAATTGTAGGTTGGGGAATATAACAAAAATGAATACGCTAACTATGGTTGTGCCTTTGAGAAAGGGCTCTTCTTTGAAAGAAATCTCGTGAGTATAATGGTTCTATAGCATAATCATCAATAAAACCTCTAACACAATCATGATATCGATTGAGAAAGGTTCTATATTTTAGCAAGACTTTTCGATTTTGGTACAAGAATCGTCTTTTCTTCAATAGTTTCTTGTCGCTAAGTGGTTTCTTTGGCTTTTTGATTCGTTTGAGAATGGATTTCTTGACAAAGATTGTGGATTTCCAATCTCTTAACATGAGAGTAATCAATGTAATCATGAGTTTTGAATGATCTTTACTGAATTAATGTATTGAAAACACATCAAGCAAGTTATAGAATAGTTTTGTTTAAGTTCTATACTAAACATCAAGTGTATGATCAAAATGTTTTTCAAAAATTGTTTTCACAGGTTTTACACATGATAGATAGATCAAATAGACTCACTCTTAGTACTCAAGTAGGTCATCATAGTAATCAACAACCCACATCTTAGAACTATGTCGACTCACACAGCCATGTCACCCCCGAAAGGGTGCCCATGTTTTTGTCTTTTCCAGGCGCGTAATCAAAGTGATGGAAGTGGATACCGGATCCCCTAAACAAATGGTCCTTGGTAGTTATATGGTGAGTATCTTGGGGGTAGATTCTTCCCTCCCCTACACTGTGATTATTATGATGTTCGGAAACTGACAAGTTAGCCACTACACTAGGTTTGTAGTAAGGGTTTCTGTTTGGTGCGGAAAATGATATACTCCCTCGAGAGACCTCCCAACCTTTAGAAAAAAGGCTTTGGAGATGGTTATCTTGCACACTACTGGAAAAAGAGGGTTTCCCCATATTTGCTTTAAATTTTATAGTGGGGTGGAATAACCTGGCTTTGGCTTGAACCCACTTGAGTCGTTCCTCTTGGGTGAGTACTTTTTCTCACAAAAGTAGGCTCTCTAAAAGGTATTATCAAAGCTTGAAATTGCATGAAATGAAATATATGAGTTTGGCATTTTGATCACCCAGTTAAGGGGAGAGCATAGGCCTATCACCGTTTTAATCAAAGCAAACAAGAGTTCAATTTTAAGCCCAAATAAACAATTTTCTATGCTAGGTGAAGATATTGCTTCACAAAGACATGAAGTACCTTTTACTCCCAAAATAAAAGATGAAGTGACTATCCTAGGATTGATTCATTCTTTCCATTTAAGTGACTATCCTAGGGTTGCTTCATTCTTTTAAAGCCTTTACTAGCCGCGACTGCATCGGATCTAGTCAAACCTTACATAAGTTACAAATTACAATTGCAGCCTTTTAAAAAAAATGCACTAAAATAGACATCACAGGCACTAAAACAGAGTTAATGGGCACTGCAGGATGAATCAAGAGTGCTAAGGAATCTATCATGGGCACTAAGGGATCTCTCAAGGGTGCTGAGGAATCTATTACGAGCGTTGCAGGATTGGTCAAGGGCACTGGGAATCTGTTAAGGGCACTACATGATTGGTCAAGGGCACTATAGGACTAGTCAAGGGCGCTGCAGGACTGGTCAAGGGCACTAAACTAAGTGTGATATGCGTTGAAGCATGTTAAATGTGCTAATATGCTCTTTTAGCCGTAACTTGTCAGAAAAACCTACAATAAGATGTTAAAACTGGGGCAAAGGCCCCACGGTGGGTGCCAAAAATGTGTGTGGGAAAATGTTAGTATCAAGATATGATAATAAAACACATTAATGAAACATTAAACTAAAGAAAGCTAAATAAATTGAAATACAATCAAACAGAGCTTCTTCAGAACCGTTCCATTGTCCTCTATCTCCAATGATTTATTTGAAGCTGCTTGCTCTCAGATTGAGTAAGCAAAGCTTCTCAAAATGGCAATCTGTAGAATGAGTATGCAAAGGGAAAGTACTCCTCTATCCTATATGCTAGTGGAGTGAAATGTTGATACGGATATGCATAGGGGCTGTAGATTTTGTACAGGGGCTGTGGATTATGGATGCTTCTAAAATTATGATATGAAGATGATAAGCCATGATGTGGGATGCTAATATGCTAAACTAAGCTATGCTATGATTCTAAAGGCTATGAATGTTGGAAGGATAATTGACTATAGTTTTCCTGTATGAAAGCTTCTATCTTTTTCAGAGACTCGGCAGTCCCTTTTATAGACTTTCACAGGAAAGAGTCTGACTGGCAAAGATCAATGGCTGTTAGATTGTCTGGTAAACTTGAATGGTAAGAGATGGAGAAGTTGAGAGGAAGATGGAAGATGTTGGGAGGTTGGAGAGAAGAATGGAAGATTGTCTCCAACCCACGGGAACAAGCTTGCACAGGAACAGAGAAATTTAATTTTCTATTTTGGAAGTTTGTTTCATGATTGTTGAAGATAATCCAAATTAAATTAAATAAATAAATTTATTTAATTTTATGTGAGTTATGGGTTGGAAATTTTTTGAAATATTTGATGTGAAGACTATTAAATATTTTTGAAATTAATTAAATATTTTGGATTATTTAATTGTAAATGGAATTTAGAGGATTTTTAGAAGAGAGGAATATTTAATCTTTATTTGAATAAAATATTCAAGCCAAGATTATAAATGATAATTAATATAAATAAATTGTAATGTTTATTTAATTAATTAAGAAATGAAAAAGTGATTAAATAAACTTATTTATTTAATCAAAATGAAAGAATGAACAATATAAATAAATTATTTGAATTTATTTATACGTAGATTGAACTAAGAGATTTAATTAAATATTAAAAATATTTAATTAATTACCAGACTATTGTAATGTGACCATTTTTAGATGTATACATTTTTCCCCTCTTTGAAGTAATGTGTTTTACGCATTGCTTCAAAGAATTTTGCCCCAGATGCTGATTGTCAAATGTTGATAAGTATATGCCCCCTCGGACGATGAAGTGATAAGATTTTGATTTTTTTTTTGAATTTTTTGATTTGTTGGAATTTTGAATATTCTTTAGGTTGGTCACAAGGTGGATCCTCAATCTAAAGGTCTATCCAGTTAGGCTTCACTTCACATTTTTCTAGTACCCACTTCACATTCTCTACTATGTAAACTGCCTTCCATATTTTATCTTCCTTAAGATCACTTGCCCAATTCTTGCAGTTCGTTACCTACTTAAATTTCACTTGAAAAATGCAATAAGCAAAAACATTATGAAGCAAAAAATACAATTGGGCATTAGCGAAAAATGTATGTCACAGGAAATGTAGAAAATAGAGTTAAATGTTGAGACTGAGCTTGTAAAATGGACAACCCCTTTGAGATTTTTTAACATGGATGATGCAAGTCCTTAATGAATAATTTGGTAAGCTTCCACCCAACCACAAATGTAGAGTTATTTCCATATTGCTTCACAAGCAATATTGCAGCATTGTAAGGGCACAAATATTTTTTGTTCACTCTCCACACCCCGTTTAAAGAAATGGATTGGGCGGGAGGTGAAAATTCAAACTTAATTGCTACGGTGATAGTGACTGTGGAGAGTAAAGGTGAGTGCAATAGGAAACAAAAAAATGAATGGGAGGACAATAAGACAAAAAAAAATCGATGGAACAAAGTAAGGACGGGCCCACGAGCCACCTAAGAGGTCAAACCTTAGTGTGTTCTCCTTAAACCAGGCCAACTGAGATAATGTTTCACCACAATTACCAATCCTCATCATCCAACTCAAAAAATAATACCACTACATTTAATTTGGCTTACACCAGTAATGGCTACTTAATCGATAGAATACGATGCATTGTGATACTAAAAGAGCCTCAATCCAAATCAAGTTATATATTTATCCTAGTGCATTCACATAAAAAATTTTGATGTTCCCAATTTACATACCATCCAAACTTTGCCTGCATTAACTCAATGATATGTAAATATAATGTATTTTAACCAAGCAAAGCCACCATTTACTCTAGTTTTACAAAAAAATGAATATTATTCAAAGCTTTTTCAGTTGAAAATAACCATCCATATTTAATATGTTTGTTCTCAGAGAAAAGCAGGTATAACATAGTATGACCATATCCAACAACCAGTTCAACATCATTGCAACCCACTCCTCTAGATTTGATACCTAAATAACCATATTAAGCACAATGCTCCCATTGAACTGGATATTAAATAACCAGATCAAACACATATGCATGCTATCAAAATCTATATAAGATGCCTCAAAAATTAACTTGTAAACAGGGGAATATCTAAACAATGGTTCATAAAAAATTATGGAGCACATAATTTTCAGTAGTATGAGGGAAAAATAATAATTGACCTGCAACAACTCTTGCAAAGCATTACCTGAAGAAATGGTGGTGAGGCTCCTCTGACGACTCCAAATCTTCTTCCTACACTGTTGTCTCCACCATTAGTGTTGGCAAGGATATTATGATTCCAAGGCTAGTACATAGGTCTGAAAATTGCAAACATTACTATGCATTCACGACTCCAGAAGTATAAATATATACTGCTTAGAAATTGTCACAACTAAGAAATGTAATGGATTAATGAATTTGTAATGGATTTCAGATGCTTTATTTAGCAGAAGTCACACATAATGAGTAACAAAGATGCCTAGTGACTATCAAACTATTTTGAATATTGCATGTCATACGTTACAATTTCAAATATTGCATGTCGGCCATATTTAAAGATGTCTACCACCATTACAGCTAGCGAGGCTACCAAAAAAAATTAAAAGGGTTAATGTTTACAGAGAAACATTCTTCCTTCTACAACTGAATATGCCTCTCGTGTAAATATACTGAGTTATAAATAGACAATTTGGATTCCAAACTTGACACAAACTTGTAATTCTTGTTTTTCATCTTTTTAGGGGGTCTATTATCAAATAAAATACAATTTTGGGTGTTTGTCTAAGGCACAATTTAAGTGCCTTGTTGTGTTTGTATCATGGATCAAAAAATTGAATTGCTAACACCACATAACTTTCACACATAGAAAGTCAAATTACAACTACTTCAATCTAAGTGATTATGACAAATTGATGCAGGAGCATCCTTAGTTCTTGGTAATCTTGTATCAACCAAAAATATTTTCTTTCTGTTGTTTTTTCTTGTTTTGTTCTTACTTAGTTCATGTTGGTGGATTTGTCATCTTTGCTCACCAAACCTTGTGGATCTTGGATTACATCATCTACATGTTCATTTTCCTTGTTCCAAGATTTGAGCATGATTGGATCTTTTTCCAGCAAGTTATCACTTCCGGAATTCTTAGCAGTTTCTTGAACTGGCACCGGAATAATTTCAAACTTTTTGGCCAGTTCGATCGTTGTGGACCATCCCCGTGACTTACAAATCTTAATGGTGTGATTTTAATTGTTCCATGGAGTGTCCCCGACCTTTAGTATAGGTTTTTACTTCATCATACGCGCTTGTTGAAGAGTAATTCAAATTTGAGGCTGACCTCTTCATGCATATGTTACATTTTCTTCCCTTGGAGAATATGATGATCTTTGGCCAATGCAAATGTTTTTCGAGTTGCGAATATACTATAAAGCTTATAATCGATCATTTAAATGGGGAATCAAGTAGAATTTGATCTAAAAGAATAATAGGGTTTGATATGTAATATTTTTGCTCGCATAGGAGCATGTTAGAATGTTGTATATTTTATCTAGCCTGTGAGCCGAATTTGTAAGCCAAAATGTTGCTAGTTGAATTTAACTGAGATAATTGTCAATGAGAATATTTGAATTTTCATTTGCCTCCATATTTTGTGTTGATTTCATTGTGTTACTCTTGTTGCACGGTCTAGATTGTTCTCTTTGAGGACCCTCCTATCGTGACTACTCTAGATTGGTATTAGAGCGAGGTTTGTTTCTTACGAGATCTTTAGATTTTGCAAAGTTCTATTGGAAGGTTTGTTGTGGGGTGGAAGATTGAGGATCTGACCTGCAACTATAGAGGGCTTGTGTAAAGATAGGGAGGAGAAATGGTAGAAATGGAGCACATGGAAATGCAAACCATGTTGTGATGGAGATGCTAAGAGGAATTGTTGCCATATTAGATGCAGTTGAAATGACCCAGAGAAGAGGTTAACTAGTTGATGATGTGATTGATGAAGAAGTAGAAGTTCAGAAAGAAAGAGGAAGAGATGAGCAACCTGGCCTAGATCAGGGAGAAGAGAGGTTCATAAGATCCCTAACTAAAGTGAATACAAGACCAGATTTCAATGCATCAGATTATAATGGTAAGTTGGATTCAGATGTATTGTTAGATTGGATCATAGAGATGGAAAAATATTTTGAATTTGAATGTACCTATGAAGATAAGAAGGTGAAGTTTGCTTGTACAAAGCTAAGAGGACATGCATCCCTTTGGTGGGAACATTTGTAGAAAGATAGATAGAGAAGAGGAAAGGAGAAGATAAAATAATGGGATCAGATGGTGAATAAGTTGAAGTCAAAGTTTATGCATGCAAACTATTAGATTAGTTTGTTCAAGAAGTTGCAAAACCTTAAGTACAAATAATCTACTATGACAGAGTATACTGAGGAGTTCTATAAATTGAATATCAGATCTGGACATTCGTAGGATGAGTTTGAGCAAGTAGCCAGATATGTGTATGGTTTGAGATCATCTATATAGAATGAAATAAGTTTGATCAAGTTGAAAAGTGTGGAAGAGGCATATCAGTGTGCCCTGAAAGTAGAGGAGAATTTCAATAAAAGACATGAGCAGAGATAGAGAGGAAGATGTGGAAGATTTCAAAGAGGAAGAAATTTTACTAGAGGGGGAAGAGGAGAAAGAGATTAGTAAGAATGAAAATTCATAACAGAGAAGTGATGGAAACTCTTATAGAAGAGGAGGCTATGGTGGTTACCGAAATGAAAGTTATAGAAGAGATGATAGAGGATAGAAGAAAAGGATATTCAAAGGAACCTGTTATAAATGTGGTGGAGAAGGACATAGAGCATTTGAATGTAATCAGGGAGAGACAAGTAGGAAGATAGAGAACAATAGGAGAATAGCCTTTGTTGAGGAAGAACATGCTGGATCATCTAATAAACCAAAGGATGGAGAAGTATTGGTGAATAGGAGAAAGAACCATTGCAGAGGAATAATTTGTTTTGGACCAAATACAAGGTGAATGGTAAATTTTGCAAGGTGATTGTTGATAGTGGAAGTTCTAAGAACCTAGTTTCTAAAGAGATGGTGACCAAACTGAAGTTGGAAAGGTTGAAACACCCGAAGCCCTATCAGATTTCTTGGATTCAAGATGAGCATAAGATACTGGTAAGTGAACAATGTTTGGTGAAATTGAAAATAGGAAATTACCATTATGAAGTTTTTTGTGATATCATGCCTATGGATATATGCCATGTTTTGTTGGGAAGACCTTGGTAGTATGAAAAATAGGCTATTCATGATGGAAATAAGAACATATACACCACTGTTGCTAATGGGATGAAGAAAATTTTGTTGCCATCAAAAGATGTTCCTACAATTGAAGTTTGTATGAATGCTAGGGTTTTTCTAGTTGATGGAAGGAGATTCCTTGATGGATTGAGACATGAGAATGTATGTTATGCCTTGGTGCCTAAGAAGGTTGAAGACTTGAAGCATTTGGAAGAACACTTGATAGAGATAAAAAAGATACTGACCAAACATGAGGAGATCATTTCAAATAATATACCTGATGGATTACCACCTATGAGTATTAGTCATTATATGGATCTGATTCTTAGAGCTAGTTTTCCTAGTAAAGTAGCACACCAGATGGCATTGACATAGAATGAGGAATTGAATAGAAAAGTGTAAGAAAATTTGTTGAAGGGTTTGATCAGAGAAAGCTTAAGTCCATGTGCAGTACCTGTTGTGCTGGCACCTAAGAAGGATGGAGAATAGAGAATGTGTACAAATTCTAGAGCCATAAACAAGATCATGGTGAAGTATAGGATTAAGGTTTCCTTTTCCCTAGATGGATGACATTATGGATTGTTTGAGTGGAGCCAAGTATTTTACAAAGATAGATTTGAAGAGTGGATATCATCAAATCAGAATCAGAGAAGGAAATGAGTGGAAAACAACATTCAAGAAAAATGAAGGATTTTATGAGTGGTTGGTGATGCCTTTTGGATTGACAAATGCACCGAGTAATTTCATGAGGTTGATGAATGAGGTATTGAAGAAATTCTTGGGTAAGTTTATGAATGTTTACTTGGATGACATCTTGATTTTCAATAAGAGTAGAGAAGAAAAATTGTTGCATATTAGACAAGTTTTGTAGAGGTGAAAAGAGGAGTAGTTGTTGATAAACATTAAGAAATGTAGTTTCATGAAGGAGGAATTGGTATATTTGGGATTTTTTATATATGTGGATGGATTGAAGATGGACCCTGAGAAGGTAAGAGAAATTTTTGAGTGGTCTACACTAGATAGCATTGGAGAGGTGAGATCATTTCATGGATTGGCTAGTTTCTACAAGAAGTTCATTAGAAATTTCAATTCTATTTGCAGTGCTATGACAAAAGCAATGAGAGGAGATAGGAAGGATTTTAGATGGACATTTGAAGTAGACCAAGGTTTTGAGTTGTTGAAGCAGAAGGTGACTAAGCAACTTTTGTTGGATTTACCATATTTCAATAAGGTATTTCAAGTAGACTGTGATGCAAGTGGAAATGCAATTGGAGCAGTACTAAGTCAAGATGGAAGACCTGTAGCTTATTTCAGTGAGAAGTTGAATGATGCTTGGAGAAGATATTCAGTGTATGATCAAGAATTTTATGTCATTGTTCAAGCCTTGAAGAAGTGGAGACATTATTTGTTTCCTAAGGATTTTTTTTTGTATACGGATCATCAAGCATTGCAATATCTGAACAGTCAAGGTAAGTTGAATCAGAGACACCTGAGACGAGTAGAGTTCTTGTAGAGTTATACTTTTCTTTTGAAACATAGGAATGGGAAGTCAAATAAAGTTGTTGATGCTTTGAGTAGGAGAAGGAATTTACTAATAGAGATGAGAATGGAGATATTAGGCTTTGATGAATTGAAATGCTTGTATGAAGTAGACCCAGATTTTGCAAAACCTTGGAGAGATTGTAGAGAACCTGTTTTGGAGGATAGAAGTCAGTGGTTGGATTATTTTATTTAGGAGGATATTTTTTTTAGAGGAAATCAGTTGTATATACCCCGAAGTTCAATGAGGGATAACTTGGTGAAGGAGAAGCATTGTGGTGAAATGTCAGGACACTTTGGAATTGATAAGACAGTGGCATTGGAGAGTGAGAAATACTTTCGGCCATAGATTCATAAGGATGTTAGGAGATTTGTGTAAAGTTGCAAAGTTTTTCAAGTTGCAAAAGGGAGTAGTCATAATGTCAGATTGTATAAGCCTTTGACAGTTCCAGAGAGACCTTGGGAGGATATCAATATGGATTTCATACTTGGTATAATGATTCAATATTTTTGGTGGTTGATCAACTTTCTAAGATGGCACATATTATACCTTGTAAGAAGATAATAGATGTAGTACATGTAGAAAAAAAAAATTCAAAGAAGTGGTTAGATTGCATGGGTTACCTAGAAGTATCATTTCAAATAAAGATGTGAAGTTTGTTCGTTACTTTTGGACATGACACTTTGGATGAAGTTGAAGATGGATTCACAGCTCTACTTTGCACCCACAGACTGATGAAAAAATAGAGGTAGTAAACAAAATTTTAGGGAATTTGTTGAGATGCTTGGTTTGAGAGAAGACTAGAAGTTGGGATTTAGTCCTTGCACAAATAGATTTTGCTTACAATAATTCAGTGAACAGGAGTACATGAAATACACCTTTTGAGATTGTTATTAGAATTTACCCTAGAGGTATATCGGAGTTAAGAGACATTAGTATGGAAGATAAGAGGAGCACAAAAGCAGAAGAATTTGCAGAACATATGAAGAAGTTGCATACTCAAGTGAAACAACAATTGGAAGACATGAACCAGAAGTATAAGGAGAAAGCAGATGAAAAGAAGAGACATAAGAAATTTGAAGTTGGAGATGAATTGATGGTATATTTGAGGAAGGAAAGATTTTTGGTTGGTACATGATAGAACCTTGTAAGAAGATAATAGATGTAGTACATGTAGAAAAAAAAAAATTCAAAGAAGTGGTTAGATTGCATGGGTTACCTAGAAGTATCGTTTCAAATAAAGATGTGAAGTTTGTTTGTTACTTTTGGACATGACACTTTGGAAGAAGTTGAAGATGGATTCAAAGTTCAGCTCTACTTTGCACCCACAGACTGATGAAAAAATAGAGGTAGTAAATAAAATTTTAGGGAATTTGTTGAGATGCTTGGTTTGAGAGAAGACTAGAAGTTGGGATTTAGTCCTTGCACAAGCAGATTTTTCTTACAATAATTCAGTGAACAGGAGTACATGAAATACACCTTTTGAGATTGTTATTGGAATTTACCCTAGAGGTATATCAGAGTTAAGAGACATTAGTATGGAAGATAAGAGGAGCACAAAAGCAGAAGAATTTGCAGAACATATGAAGAAGTTGCATACTCAAGTGAAACAGCAATTGGAAGACATGAACCAGAAGTATAAGGAGAAAGCAGATGAAAAGAAGAGACAAGAAATTTGAAGTTGGAGATGAAGTGATGGTATATTTGAGGAAGGAGATATTTTTGGTTGGTACATACAATAAGTTAAAGATGAGGAAATTTGGACCTTGTAAGATCTTGAAGAAATTTGATTCATGAATGCATATGAAGTGGAGTTACTGGAAGGTATGGGTATATCACCTATATTCAACATTGCAGATCTATATTAGTATCATGAAGCAGAATTCAATGTAGACAGTGATACAAAATTCAAACAATTTTCAGCTGAGATTCGATCTCGTGGATTGTGAGGACCATCCCCGTGAATCACTTTTTCATTAACCCCAGATGTCTAATGCAGGAGCATCCTTGGCTCTTGGAAATCTTGCATCAACCAAAAATATTTTCTTTCAGTTTTTTTGTTCTTGTTTTGTTCGTACTCAGTTCATGTTGGTGGATTCATCAAATTTTCTGTTCTTGGATTACATCATCTACATGTTCATTTTCCTTGTTCCAAGATTTGCATGATTGGATCTTTTTCCTTAACTTCTTTCTTGAAACTAGAATAATTTCAAACTTTTCGGTTCCATCATCTTCATGGTGTACCACCACCTTCATTGACAGAGTAATTCAAATTTGAGGCTGACCTATTCATGTGTATGTTACATTTTCTTCCCTTGGAGAATGTGATGATCTTTGGTTGACGCAAATGTTTCTTGAGTTGTGGATACGCTATAAAGCTTATAATTGATCATTTTAATTGGGAATCAATTATAATTCAATCCAGAAGAATAATAGGGTTTGATATGTAATATTTTTTCTCGCATAGGAGCATGTTAGAATGTTGTATATTTTATCTAGCATGTGAGCCAATTCTGTAAGCCCAGATGTTGCAAGTTCAATGTAACTGAGATAATTGTCAATGAGAATATTTGAATCTGCATTTGCCTCCATATTTTGTGTTGCTTTCACTTTGTTACCCTTGTTGTATAGTTTGGATTGTTCTCTTTGAGGACCCTCCTACCGTGAGTGTGCCACAAATGAAAAAGGGACAACAAATCCAGTTTACTAGAGAGTTTGAGAAGTTTACTTATTGAAACAAGTTAGATGAAGCAATGGGAATTATAGGTCTTCTTGTTTCCAATCACATGCAATTTCACATTTCCAGTTGTACAACTCATAAGAAAATGTGGAACAAATTTTAAGATCTCTTTGGTAAAGTTAATGAGTTCAAGATTTTACAATTGGATGTAGAATTAACAATTTTCACTTGATACCTTTCGATATATTGAAGACTTCTTGGTACAACTCAAGTCTTTGCTTTCTAGACTTCAAGGTTGTGGTATAACAAAACTAGATAAAGAATGTGTATTCTTGATTCTATCAAAGAGCTCAAAGTTCCTTATCAAATGTTTGCTTCTTCTTTGTATTCTACAACAAATTCTCTTGGAACAACACATGTAATGCCTTATTTTGAATAGTTTTGTGATAGAATCACAAGAAAACAATCTAAATTAATCTCTATGGATACTATCAACTCTTCAAAAATTAAAGCATTAGTTGCTCAATCATCTAAGGGAAATAATAAAACTAAGGATAAAGCTAATAGATCACATTTAGGCACTTCATTGGATTCATCTCCCTCATCAAAAGGGAAATTTTCTAAGGATAAGCTCAAATTTACTTATTGTGTAATAATATGTTGGGAATAGGATTCCATTTAATTGCAATCCTAAACATATTTCATGTATCTTGTAAGTCCTTGGAAAGTGTTCCCCAACACTAGGAAATTAGAAAAAGATTAAATTCGAATGAAATGAACATGTTAATTGACATTTGTAATTAATTCTAAATGATAGGAACATGTGAGGGCATCCAAGATGAGTTCCTAAATAATAAGAGCACATGGGGCACCCACATGGAAGGTGGAACCCACCTTGAGTTAAGTTAATTGTTTGGAGAAAAAGATAACACTTTTGTAATGCATGTAGAGATCCTAGAAGTTAGGGATTGATGTTTACATGCGTGAAGTTCAGTTTAGTATCAGTTTAATTCAGTTCAGTTATGGTTCAGTTATCTTCATCTGCATGTAGTTAGTTTTAGTTGAATGCTATTTGACTTCAGTTGACTTGGAATGCATGACTAATGACTTGAGTTGCATAACAGATAATAGGTAATACATTTAGTTAAATGGGGATGATCAATCATGCATGATATTTGCATGAATGGTGGAGAGATATGTTTTAGTTAACATATATTGACTTGGACCCACTTTGGGCACCCAAGTTGGCATCTTGGACTTAACACTTTTGCATGATAAGATATTTTATAAGGCTGAGTTAAGTGGGCCCATTCTTGGGTGCCAACTTTGAGGATAATCTTAGAAGATATCTTTGGAATTAATGTTGAGTTATGACTTTAGTTTGGGATGCACAAATGGATGAAGGACTTGTTTTGACATTTTTCTTCATGGCAGAACTCTACATGCAAGGAATAGGCATGGGTTTTGTGAGATAAGAATTGTGCTTTGTAATATTAAACTCTTTGGAGTTACAAGGCTCATTATTGTGTATTTAATGCAAAAAGTTGATGAGAGTTTATTGGTTGTGAAGAAGAATTGTTTAAGGTAAAAGAAGCATCTCAAGCAAGGATTGGAATTATTGTAATCTTATTCTGAGATTAAATAATACATTGGTTCTTGGTGGAGTCCTTTCCCGAAAGGGTTTCTCCATGGTATATGTTGTGTAACTTCTTTCTTCTAGATTTATTCTTCTATAATCTTCTATCTACTTCTACAAATGGTAAAATGAATTAAACAGATAATCATCCACAAAGAAATTTTAACAAAGAACACTTATTTAGATCTACAACTACAATAGTTTTACAAATTATTAAGCTACATAATTACCTCCATTTTCAACATTTGGTATTAGAGTTGAGGTTGGGTAGAGTTTGGTATGCCTTTCTCTTAAAAGTTTGAAGGTTTTTTGGCTGTATTGGGAGCTTTTACTATTGTTTTATTGTTGATTTTGGAAAATAAGTTTGTTACAATGAGTTTTAATTCTTGTTTAGATATTGAAATATTCAATGGATCTAATTATGAGATGTGGAAACTAAAAATGGAGGATCTCCTTGAAGGGAGAGATCAGAGGTCAGTTGTTGGTAATGAGACAAAGTCACCTACAATGATGTCATATGAGGATTGGGCTAATCTTGATAAGAAGGTAAGAGGGACCATAAGATTATGTCTTGCTAATGTTGTTCTCTTGAAGTTTTTAGAATAAATTACTACATATAAGTTGTAGAAGAGAATATGTGATATTTATCAAACTAAAAGTCTTACTAATAAGTTGTATCTGAAAAGATAGTTGTATTCTTTAAAGATGAAAGATGGTGATTCTGTTGCAAATCATTTGAATGCTTTTAATTTGGTTCTAAGTCAACTAGCATCTGTATATGTAAAGCTATAAGATGAAGATAAATGCATGTCGTTACTTTTTTCTTTACCAAAATCTTGGGAAAATCTAATTGTTTCTATCAGTGGTAGTGGTGCAGATCTGAAGATGGACAATATAATTCCTACTCTCCTATCAGAGGAGATGAGGAGGAAGTCTAAAACAGAAATACAAGATTCCTTGTATGTAATAGGTAGGCCTAAGAAAAAGGAACCTAAGGGAGACAAGGAAGGAAATGGTAAGTCATAAGGACGGAGTAAGGTAAAGTGTTGGAACTGTGGTAAATCGGGACATGTGAAGAAGGATTGTAAGAACAGGAAAAAGAGTACTGATCTTCTTCTAAAGAGGAATCCTCGGATGATGGTAATCATGCTTTGATAATTTCATGTAAAGATGTTAGTGATGACTCTTTGCTTGATGTTAAAGAGTGATCTCCATGATGATGATGGTAGTCATGATGCTCTTTGCTTGATGTTAAAGAGTGATCTCCATGATGATGATGGTAGTCATGATGCCATGTGTAGCTTTTACATAGGTTCAGTGGGAGTTGTTGGTAGTGATGTTGATGCATCATTGGTAAGGTTATCTTCATGTGATTGGGGATATCATTTTTTCTTGGTTTAGACTGGTTGCTATTATGTCATGTTTTACTCTTGATATGCATTTAGCGTTTGGCATGGTACTTGTTCTCTTGAGACTAGGATGTATATATGTTATGGTGCATGTAATCTCCTAGTAGGAGATGGTTAGATCATGTTGTCATGTTTAAGTTCTTGATTCATGATTGGAGCTTTGACATTGATCTTGTGTAGTTCTCTTAAGTATTGGGTACATTAATCATTTGCTTGATTACTTCATGATAATTCTATGTTGCATTTGGATTTTGGCATGGATTGGTTGGTTTAGGTCCTTATGGATACTTGGAGAAATAGGTGAGGCTTGAGTTCTCTTATGGTAAGAGATATATGTTGAAATTGTTACTTGTAAGAAAGGCTATTTTCAACAGTAAAGACTGAGAAGCCTACACCTTGGTTGGAAGTGAGTTCAACACACTCGACGGTTTCACATGCCTCCAAAGAGGTAGTTTGGATATAGAGACTTGGGAAAGGTATTGGTTTTAATTGTAAGTAAGTTAAACTTTAATATGATAGTCAAAGTGTTATGTGTTTAGCCAAAAATCTTGTATATCATGCTCGTACTAAGCATGTTGATGTTTAGTATCACTTTGTGTGAGAAATGGTTGAGAGTGGGAAGGTATTAATTGAGAAAGTTGACACTTTAATTAATGTTGCAGATTATCTTATAAAACTAGTTCCTATAGATAAGTTATCTTGGTTTTAATCATTTTCTTGGAGCTTTATGATTATGCAATTAAAATTTGCATTTGAAGTTGGCATGGATTGATTAGTTGATGCAAGAAGGCCATTGGCCTTGATTCATGTACTTGATTTATAATAATGATTCCTTGTTTAGAATCATTGCAATGTATAATGTCAAGTGGGAGAATGTTGGGAATAGGATGCCATTTAATTGCAATCCTAAAGTATAGCTCATGTATCTCCTGGGTCCTTGAGAAAGTTCCCCAAATTAGGATTAGAAAGAGATTAAATTTGAATGAAATGGACATGTTAATTGACATTTGTAATTAATTATAAATGATAGGAATATGTTAGGGCATCCAAGATGAGTTCCTAAATAATAAGAGCACATGGGGCACCCACATGGAAGGTGGAACCCACCTTGAGTTAAGTTAATTGTTTGGAGAAAAAGATAATACTTTTGTAATGCATGTAAAGATCCTATAAGTTAGGGATTGGTGTTCACATGCATGAAGTTCAATTTAGTTCGTTTCAAATGGTTTAGTTTTAGCTTAGTTCAATATCGCTCACTATCGCTTACCAGTCAGTCATTATGGTCTAATTATCTTCAATTGCATGTAGTTAGTTTCAATTGAATGCTAGTTGACTTTAGTTGACTTGAATGTATGAATAATGACTTATCGGTATGATGTATAGGTGATACATTCATTTAAGTGGGGATTATCAATCATGCATCATGTTTGCATGAATTGATGGAGAGATATGTTTCAGTTAATAGAGATTGACATGGACCCACCTTGGCCGCCCCTGTTGGCATCTTGGAGTTAACACTTTTGCATGAGTAAGATGTTTGTATATTGAGTTAAGTGGGCCCATTCTTTGGAGCCAACTTTGAGGATAAGCTTAGAAGATATCTTCAGAATCAATGTTGAGTTATGACTTTAGTTTGGGACACCCAAATAGATGAAGGACTTGTTTTGAAATTGTTCTTCATGGTAGAACCTACTAAAAGGAATAGCTATGGGTTTTGTGAGATAAGCATTATGCTTTGTAATTGTAAACTTTTTGGAGTTTACAAGGCTCATTATTGTCTATTTATTGCAGCAAGTTGAAGAGAGTTTATCATATTTTATTGTAGGCTGTGAAGAATAATTGTTGAAGGCAAAAGAAGCATCTCAAGAAAGGATTGATAAAGAATTATTGTAATTGTGTTCTAAGGTTAAATAATACAAGTACTATTGATTTTGGTGGTGGAGTTTTTTCCTGAAAGGGTTTCTCCACGGTATATGTTGTGTCACTTCTATCTTTTGGTCTTATTCTTATACAATCTTATGTCTACTTCTACAAATGAAATGAATCTTTGTTTATAATCATCCACAAGTAAATTAAATAAAGAACACTTATTTGATACTTAGCTATACATTTTGAAAAAGTATTAAGCTGCTATAATTACTAAAGGGAATGATGAAATCAAAAATCCTTCCAAGATCTAGAATGCACTTCAGTATCTTATGCTTCTTAAAATAAATCAGATTTTAATCATCTTGATACAAGCACATACTACTATGCCTTAAAGCAGAAACAAACATAGTTTAATTTCCCATGCATTAACCCTTCTAGGAAAGTTGATGTAGTTTCAGATCTAAGAAAATTTCAGCAACATAACGACATGTAAATTAACATTTCAAGAATGAGAAACACAAAGAATAGAAGAGAGATAGACAGAAGAGAAGAAAACATGACATACGTGGGGAAAACCCTTTCGGGTAAAAAAACCCACACTCCAAAGCATCGAAGCAATGTATTAATCTACAACAATAAGGTTATAATACACTTGCAAGCTTGCAACCTAACATGGATTGTTACTACATCTGCTCTTCTAGAGGAAATTCAACAACACTCTTCTTTAATACCTACAATCAAACTATGCATTCTGCTAAATGCAAGCATCTTATTTAGGAGGAAAGCTTAGAGGCTTTAGAAGAGTTTAGTGTCCAAACCCATGTGGAAATAATATCCTCACACTAGCATAGGCATGATTTGGACATTTGTACAAAGATTCTTAGCTCTTACAATTGTCACAACAGATGCAAAACCCCTCTCCAAGCTTGGGAACCTAGTTCATTCTTATAGTACAGGAAAATTACAAATGTCATCTATATGTACCATAAAATTTTGTCACACTTACAAAACATTCAACAACAAAACAAAGAATATGTCAAACATGACTATCACACTTATTATTTCACACTTTTGGCATACCCCACTAAGGCACCACACCTTCTCCATTCAAAATATACCTTATGACATATCATAGAATATGTCATAAGATGACACCACTTGTCCTAGGTCCATGATTCCAAGATGGGATGCCTACCTCCACATGTGATGAAGATGTGTCATGCAGTCACCTTTGATGGGGATGGCACCTAGCCAGTAGGTCCCACTTAATGACATGACATTGTAGGAAATTAATTAAAACAAATAAATACAATAATACATTAAATAATTCAATGTTAGGACTCTAAGGTTGAAACACCTTATTCCCAACATTCTCCCACTTGTTGAAGACCTGTCAAGAGTCAAATTAAATCAATGGCTTAAGGCCCCAAGGCCCATAGATTTAGAACATAATTTTGGAGAGAAAGAATCCTCCAGAGAACAATATTAGCCATCAGCTAGACCAACAACCAAACCAAGTTTCCATCATCAAATTGATAAACCCACGAGATTAGAAATGGCACCCACAACAAATGTTGATCCATCCAATCTGCCATACCTCAAAGGTATCCAAAATAAAAGTATAACTTATGCCAACAACATATCCATCCCATAGACTACAATCAAAGGCTCACTATTGTATTTGACTACAAATTCCAATGAATGTTTGGTGACATATCGACAAAATATTGTTGACTTACCGATACAACATTGATTTAAATTTCGTCATTGGATTTTTGTTGCTTTAACGACCAATTTTTATACATTGAAAACATGACCCAGCATTGTCAATTAGCATGATGAAAAATTTTGGCGGTGTTCATCACAAAATCAACATATCTTCGTCCATCTATTGACGCAAAAAATCATAAAACATTGCAGAACACCCATTTCAAATCATTGAAAAAACACCAAACGTTCATCCATTTTCCGACGAGGTGGAGCAAACTGTCATTTCCATTATGATGAAAAATACATCACATGTACAACAACCTCATCACAATTTTTTGTGGTTCGTCAAGCTATGTTTGTCAAAATTGCAACGAAACCCTGCGGTTTAAAAAAATATATATTCGTTCAAACATCTTCCCTCCCTAACACGGTTATATGTATGGGTTTTGTTCTTTGCATGAATAATTTGGCCGATATATCTTTTGGTATAAGTCACTCCGAGAATTATTTTTCTTTCCTTGCATCCTTTATCGATGTAGCTTATCTAATGTAATCCTATCAGAGAGACTTCATTCTATCGGGCTCAAAGTTATTCATTACTTCCAATGGTGATACTCCCATCTATGAATTCCATTAGCACAAATTTCACCGATGGTGCCTTATTTTATCCACTATGTCTTTGTAACTTAAGATATGTTATCCCAACTAAATGTTATTGGTGTAAGATGTGTCGTTGGGCAGTCCATTTTCTATTGTTCTGATATCAATGTATTCCTCCAATGAAATATATCGGTGTACCTCATGTCGAAATCCTGAGTGAGTCTATCTTTTACTTTCTTGAATAACCCATCAGTAGAACAAAAATAATGTGTCCCCAATACAAGCATTTTATCTTCATCAAAGTAGTATTTGAGATTAGAATTGTCACTTGCTAGGCTTCTAATGGTTGATGAGTATTTTTTCAAGGAAGCTTCCATGAGTTATGTCGATATGCATTTCCTGTGGTGCTACATTCTCTATTTGTTCCTTTTTAATCAAAATATACAGCCCAATTTCTTTTGTCAATCGGTATTAATGTAACGTGCCTATGTTGATATTGTACAATGTGCTTCCTCATTCATGTAGGCCATTCCTCTAATGTTTTAATCGGTGAAGCTTGCTAGTTGTTGTGCCGATATATTGTATCGTGTCAATATAAAGATATAACATGATCGGGCTGACATAGATACTGCTAGGCTAATAATTTATATCTCTTCAATTTGAAATGTGTGAACAATGGATCTTGGATACATATAGTGAGTAAATAGCTTATAAGAACAATGGTAGAAGACCCAGCAATGAAGACTTGGGAAAAAAATTCCATAGAAATTGTTGGATACATCTCACATGACCTGCAATAATGCAAGTCCCAAAGCATATGGGCATAGTGTTGAAAACCCACACATGGAAACTAGGGATCCAAATTTGTGTCTTAAGGTTGTGGAATCCCTACAAAAGCCTTATTAACCAATCAAAAAGTAAAAAATTATCTACTAATTTGAAAGGATTAATCACAAAATCGGTTTTAATAGTTGAGATAGTTACCTTCTTCTCTCATAGTGGAATAAAGTAAAATATGTTCGTAACATTTTATAGGAAAAAGTTAGTGTAAAGACAACATACAAGTATGTTGATGCCATCATTGAATTGCACACCAAGCTCATGAATCAAAACTTGTATATCCCCAAACACAGGATCCATCCGTGGATAGCTTCCCCTGCAAAAGTTGTCATCTAGGGTAACATATGAGATGTGTTAAAAAGTAAAATAAGTACAAAGGGTAACATATTGAAGCAAAGAGAAATAATGAAAATTGAATAAGCTTAAAAGTGCAGCATAATGAAATATTGGAAAGTGCATTACCTTATTGAGCTTCTCTTTGTTTCAAGAATAGTTTAATATTCTCTACTTAATAGGGCCAACTATGTGATGGTGGAAGCTCATTTGGCCCTTCCCCCCCCTCACATCACTCTCAATTCCCCATACCCGATCATATAATATTAATCATTCATTCATCCATTAATAACATATAGCATTCATTCATTAACATATAACATTCATTCTTTCAATTTTTACATATTATCAAAAATATGGTTGTCAAGAATATCATTTTTTAACATTCATTAACATATTATCAAAAATATGGCTGTCATAATATGATTACATTCACTTTTTTTTTGTTTCCTTTTTGCAGCTAAAAAAAGAAGAAGTGGAGTATCATTCTCTAAATCATATGTCCCTCATTTAGTTGTTCTTCCCTCTGCTCATGATCTTAATGTATGCCTAGTCATGTACTCACGACGTGGAGGCCGCTGCAAGGGGGGTCTACTGTACAATAACAAAGAAATGTTAAATTGATATGTTTTATTATTATAGTTACAAGTGTTTCATTAATTAAAGGAACATTAGAGTGGTTCTCTTTACCTGATGGGACCACATTATGTTCCTGATCTTGTCTTATAGGCTCATGCTCAACATGTTGAAAACCCTCTAAATCCTCTGGAGTTGAAACACGAAAAGTTACATTAATTAATACACCAATTGAAATTAAATATGTTTAAAAGAACATTAGAGTGGTCCTCTTTACCTGATGGGGCCACATCATGTTCCTAATCTTGTCTAGCCTGATCATGTTCAACATGTTGATCATGCTCTACATGCACTAAAGTTGAAACACGAAAGGTTACATTAATTAATACACCACTTGCAATTAAAGATGTTTAATTGTACTAATCCATAATATGTTTTGTATAGTGCATGAATACATCCAGTATCAGGATGCACACCATGACCTTCATTTGCAGGTTGTGCTCCACCCTCACCAAGTTGTATTCCAATGTCATGTGCAGTATTATCATTGTTTTCCTATTTAAAACAAATAGGCACATAATTACTTTATGTTGGAAATTAATATTGAACAGATTGCACAAGTATTTAATTTTAAATAAACTTCATTGATTTTATTTACCTACGTGTCAGATTCAGTGGAAGCTTGTGTTTTCCCATTCAAGAGTCTTAGGCATTCATCCACAGCTCCATAGCCTTGTTCGAAGGCAATCTTTAGGTCCTCTTCTATGGGAACTCTATTGAATTTAGAGCCCTAAATTTTTGCATAAGATAATGAATTTTGCTTCTATGGTGTGATAAAACCAAAATTGTTTGCAATTTATTATTTGGATGCAATATTTCATTTATTGGTACTTACAATTCATGTAGCTAATTTCATATAACCACCAAAGCCAAGTTTGTGATACTCGTGTTTTTCTAGTCTTTCCTTTGTTTCCTTCGATGTGTCGGGCAGCCTATGAAAAGTTTGAAATACGTTAGATTATGTAAAAATAAAGAGTAATCAGTATATAATTGCATTGTTGATAGTATCACATACCTTCCTTGGCCTGGTGGTGTCTTTCCATTTTTTCTTTCAGCCTTCTCATTTCCATCTAACACCAGGTCCTTCCACTCCCTCTCCAAAATCATGGGGGGACGCTCATACTTTTGTTCTTCTCTAAATGTGACCTATATTGGTCCCTCAAATACTTTAGATAGGTACCAGCTTTCTTAAAGACCTTTTTTTCGATTGAATGTGTTATTACCAAACAGTACAACTAAACGGTTAATGAGCTCATCTTTTAAATCTTGATTTTGGGCATTCCACTGTGTACGTATGGTGGGCCCAAAGATCTCCAATGTAATATCATTTATATGTTTATAAAAAACATCATTTCCTACAAAATGATCGTGGGATCATTAGTCTAAAAAGAGTGATCAATAAATAAATTTCATTTGGATTATATATAATAATAATTAAAACATTTTAAAGTACTTGGGACCTTCTCTATCTTTATGGGAACAAAATCCTCGGTCACCACAAATGTGACCGGAAATGTTCTAGTACTAGTAATACGGGAAGATCCAGGAAATGTTGCTAAAACATCACCAATACTAGTGGCCTCTACATCCTCGGGTACATGTCCTAAAGCATGTTCTAGCATGTGTTCACTGCTAGAGGGTGCACTACTGCTAAAACCCTCAGTTAGGGTAAGCAGAGACAAAAATAATTATGTTTCTCCTTTATTAATTGGTGTTAATTGGTGGAATCTTCTGGTTTCTTGTGAGATTATCCTACTATGAATTTTCTTTCATGTTTCAGTGGATTTAGGGAAAAATCATAAAGATAAGATGCAAGGAAATGAAGTTTCTTGACTAAAAAACTGTGTGTAGTTTGTGAAAAGAGTAAATATGAAAATACTTTGTAGACCGACTTTGATGCTTTGAAGAGAATATACCAATCAAACTAAACATGTCCCAAGAACTATACAAGTGTACTTTGGTAAGGAGTTAGTAAAGCAACAAACCCTTATGCAAATTAGGCCTAATTAGGCCTAAATTTGTTTGAGACAACAATATTTGAAGCTTTTGTTGTAAAAGTTTTGATACCTGTTTTGAATATGTTTTAGATCTGCAAGGAGGGCATTTAAAAGTGTGGATAGACTTGTGTAATAGTACTTATATTGTGAGTGAAGCCTTGACAAATAGGTTGGCAAACCTACAAGCATTGCAAATAGGGTATGAAGGAACCAGTGACAGTAAGAACTTTAAGTGCTTTTGATGATTAAGTGTGAGTTCTTGGTTGTTTTGGTTAAGAGATTACCAAGGTATACTTTGATCTCATTTGATATAAGGTTTGGTGTAAGCATGAAGTTAAAAATTCCATTACTTTGACTAATATGTCTAATAATAGCCCTATTTTGGAGACTAGAATGAAAGTACAGTATATGATTTTGTTAAATTGTCAAGAATAAAGGATGGGAGATGGTTTACATTTGTTTGAAGTGAAATGGAATGGAAATTGTGTGGTCTATATTAGTCTAAATACTATTGTGAATCAAATTACTTTATGTTGAGTTGAAATTGTTTTGGGCTAGCCAACTGATTGAACATCTCAAAGCTTGGTTGTTCAAACTAACCAGACACCAGTACTAGGTAGTACTTAGGTTTTTTAATGGGAAATTGGCTCAAATTGACCAAAATATAGCATGCAACACCTCGATGGGAACAAACAAAATCTAAATCATTGTACTTGCAACAAGATTTCTAAATTTGGGGGAAAATCACTTGCAATCATTGTCCCTTGGTCAATTTTCCCTTTATGAATGCCCTCACCTCTCGCTCTGGCTTTCCTCCTACCAAATGGTTCCTAGTCTTCCTCCTTGACTCAATGGCCTTGCAGCACTCATCCAGTGAATTCTTGCAACTCTCCACTTAGGGGTTGGATGCAGTGGTTCTCGGTGCAACTCTCAAGTTAGGGTCTCGGTGTAGTATGCTATGTCGTGCTCATATGCGCACGGGGCCAAAATTCAAAATATATAGTTTATATATATGATATGTTAACATATGGTTTATATACAAAATATATATGCTATGTCAACATATAGTTTATTTTATTTTCTAAAAAATATAATTTTCAATGTATGGTGGCTTGTTGAGCTTTTATAGTTGGTTTTCTCTTTCTTTATAATTTTTGATGATTTATTTCCTATGACATGATTTAATATTATCTATAGTCCTAGTGATTTTTAAAAAGGCTTATGATATGTGATGTTTAATCATGATGGATGTTTAAGAATCAGTGGTTGAAATACTACTTGACTAAAGATTGAGCTATCTGATATTTTTTCATTTAAACATCATGGAAGAAATGCTTGCAATAAATGTCTTATTAATGTAGCCTACAGGGTTTCTTTTCCTAGTTTTTTTGGTCCTATTCTTGTTATGACTTATTTTTTTACATTGTTCTATTACCATAATGGGGAGCATATCTAGTGAATCGATTCTTTCAATCTCTTTGATTATTATCCTTGTGCATAACAAGTTTTGTCCTATGATTCATTGATTGTTGGTTTAAAACACTCATTACAACTAACATGGATATGAATTATGATGTGGGTGTGAGAAGGGATTGTTGAATATGAAGGAATGGTTTAGGAAAGTACTCCTTAATCTAACTGAGTCATTTTCTTGTCATGGAATGTGTTAAGAGACTTTAAAATTAATATATTCAATATAGTTAATATTGACACATCTAAAGCATGCCAAAGGAACTTCAGAGATATGTTATGACATAAAGAATATTGTTAAGGTGATATCAAGTCTTGATCCATTAGGGTAGGAAAACATAGATGCATTGGTACAAAAGGTTCCATTCAACTTGGAGGAAATGGATAATTACCTAAGGGGCTAATGTGAGATTGGACCAAGTTTATATTATGATACAAATAGCTTGTGAAAAGGGGTGATGAAATGGTTAAGTATGGGAAATTGTAGAGATAAATATAACACCAAGGGAAGAACACTAGAACTAATTTTAGCACTGTGGATTAATCCAAGACTCAAAATTCCACTAAGAGGCATCCCTTACCTCTTAAATTAATTCCATAGGTGGGTTTATCCTCCAATATAGTGTCATTGGTTAGCTTATCATGTGAACTTCCGCTATAAGTAGGATTACCATACACTTTCATAACATGCATGTGTGGTTTCAAAAGGTTTATGCATTCTTGTGAATTTGAAAGAAAGGAATGTTTTGAATTTTCCAATAGGTGTTAGGGGTTAATTTGACTTGGTTTTAGCATTACAGTGACAAACCTTGTGTTTTAGTTTCCATAAATAAAATAAACTCATTTTTCTAGCTTCTTATTATCATCTTTATTTTCAATGAGATTTTTAAAGATCATCTAAATATTCATTTCTAATGAAAATGCACAAACTAATGTGTAATAGATCCAAGGTGAGGCTCAGAGAGCCTTGTCTTTTGAAACCATTAACCAAAGAAATTCTAAGAACAATATATGAAAGAGGTGAAGAATAAGGAAACTTGTATTATTAGGAAGGACGAGATGCCTTTATATAGCATGACCTCATGTTTGAGTCTTGAAACCTTCCCATATCATCAACTAATGTGTATAGGCTAACCATGTCAATTTTCACTCCATACAAGCACAAATTGAAAAAAATTCAACATTGGCCCCATTCACATGTCACTATGTAGGGTCAACATGAGGAAACACTAATTTTTTGGGAATGAAATAACCAAATATATAATCAAATAATATCTAATCATAAATAGTCATAGAGTAATTAGGATTTGATCATATGGAATATTCTAGGAGACCTACAATAGTTGTTGTCAATTAGATTTGCACCCTGCTGAATACAAGGTTCGGCAATCTACTGAAACATGGAAACCTTCTTCAAATTTGGGTGATCTAAACAAAGAAGGAATATCTAGAGTGAGTTGGTTCTCCGAATGATAAATATTATTCTAAGTATTTTCTACGAAAAGGGATAAAAGGATAACTTGAAAATAAAGCCTTTGACTAACAGATGATTTACCAAACTTATAAAAATTCATACCTAACCACTCGTAACAGTTTCTCTATCAAAGTAATCCTCACAATATCATTAGCACATATTTCATTAGTGTTTTGCATGAAGATCTGGAAAACTAAACACAACATGCAACCTAAAACATGTAATTTGGAAACAGCAAGACATATAAGGATTCAAGTTTGAAACCACAAATACATCAGATTGCAATTACAAAAATTGAGACAGAAAATAAGAAGGACAAATCTGGTGCTGTATTAAAACTGAAAGAGTATTTGTCTAAACTGAGTACACTAAGTTTACAAGCTCAAGAATGTCAAGAGCAAGAAACTGTCTTTTGAACTAGGAAGAAGAAAAAATACTAAGTCTTTTCAAAATATATCTCTCAAGAAACCCTAATCCGAGCTCACAAAGAATCAAAAGGAAAAAATCTTCAAACTGTCTCAAAAGACTACATAAAAGCAGGAAAAAGCACACTGCTTTTATGATCAAACTGTAAAGCCTCTAAAAATAGACTAAATCTGCTTTAAAAGCTAGAAAAACACCTTCTCTCTCCAAGATAAAACTCAAATCCAACCAAGATAAAGAGTCAACACAATCTGCTAAAAATTGCAAGAAATCATAAAACAATTTATAAGGATTGCTTTATGCTTCTGCTTTACATCATTGCAGATTTTACAATTTGTCCATTTTTGCAATTAAAGATTGCAAAATCTTTTGCAAAAAGAATTTCATCCTTATTTCACCAATACAATGGTTGATTTTTCTTTTAAAAAATCATAAAAATATCAAAGTATATCGCTCTCTCTTATCAACATCTCTAATTGATTTCTCTAAAATCAATTGCAAATAAAACCCTAAGTGTCAAATATTTCACCCCCTAGGTCATAAGATATTTACCATTTTAATCTTAATCGACCACCTTCACAATCCATAACATAACCCTAAAGTATTGACACTCTACATTTTAACTTAAGGCAAAAATGAATTTTAAATGTATAAGCACCGGCCCTAAGGACTTAGACACAATGACCTAGGGACATGAATTTTCGGCCTTTCAAAACATTAGGCTTCAGATTTTAAAATTCATAATGCAAAAATATCCCTAATTTGAATTTCTCCACATGCTAAGGTCAAAGGTGAATATTCAAGGTAATTATAATGTTGGCTCGAATTAGGGCAAGAGACAAAAGAATTCAAACCCTAAAATGATTTCATTTTGCAATTACCATTTTGAAGAAATTGAGCTCTGCCAGAAAGGATAGTGCCACCACCACCATGTTTAGGGTTTTGATTTGGTTCTCTCTATTCGAGCTTTATGGACACTATGTATGAGCTCGGCCTCTCTGTGCTTCGATTTCCTCATTTTGACTGCAGGGGTAACTATTCCTTGTTACTTCGTGGCTTCTCCTTTTAGTTCTGAAAGAAAATATTGGCCTCTTGGCCGCGGCCTGTACATACTTGTTTCTGATTTTCTTTTACATCTCTTGTGACTATTCTTATTGGCCAATATGCACGAACTCGGGCTTTGTTTGGAAGCTTCCATGAGAGATCTTGCTCGGGGGTTTTTGTTCTTTTTTAATGTGCACAAGGTAAGCTATTATTATAGTTTTTATGGCTTCACTCTTGAGGTATTTTTGGTCTTGTAGCCGTGGCCTTAACATAGTCTTTTATGCATTTATGATGGCTACTTACTTCCTATGCTTATTATTTCGTTGCTTCTGTGTTCTTTGTCTCCACTGGCCATCCTATACGAGCTCGCACTGGATGCTTTGCTTGGGGTTTTGAGACTTTACAAAGCTTAGGTTGCGGCTATGAGCATTATCCTACAAGCTTGAATTGGTAAATTTTTCTCAAAGGATATATTTCATTCTTCAGAACTTAAAGAAATTTTCTTTTATTTAAGAAATCATGGCCATACACAGGCTGCACCATGTGTATCTTAGAAAAGCATTTTTAGAGCTTTTGGGCTCGACCCAAAAGAAAATAGTGTGTATTCAGTGTTTTGAAACAAACGCTCTTGTGGGTATTTGCAACTTGAAGAAAACACTACATTTTGTTTTTCCTATAGCAACACGAAGTGGGTATATGAGAACTCTACATTTTAAGCTCAAACCCTCTCATGGGTATTCCAGAAATGGCACTAAATATATGTCTTGAACATGGCCTAACCATGATTTCATTGGCACTTCCTCTCTAAAATAGAGAGCTTAAAAGCTTTATGTCCTTGTGAATTATTATCTAATTTCCTAGCCATTACATGGCCACGCCATGTGTATGCTGAATATGAGCTTTCAAAGCATTATTGGGCTTGTCCCATCATGATTCCTTTTCACTTCTATTATTTCTTGAAAGACCCCTTCCTAGGCATCATTGCAAGCTGTAATTTTTGTATTTAAAATCAAACCCCAAATGTGGGTATTCTGTATATTCATTTTGCATTCAATTTATGCACTTGACCCATCATGGCTGGTGCTTTTCTTTGACATTCACTTTGAAAACCCTTGCATGGGTAAGCTAGAAATTGCATTAAATCTGTTTGTATTGATATTCATGTGAAAACTAGCTCGACCCATGAAGATTTACTTATTTTTATTTTGTATATGTCTTTTTGTGAAGAAGAGTACCTCTAAATGCATTACTATTTCCATACTGTTTTCTTTGTACACATAATTTTTTGGATTACTTTACTCCACCATACAACAAACTCTTGTTTTTTGTCCTTGTACTTCACATTTGATAATGAAAACAGTTATGAGCTCATTTTTGCTTAGTGACCACATGTACCCTGATAGAACAGTGGCATCTATATTCTTCAATCCACTTTGATGCTACCTCCTTATTGATTTTTTCCTTGAAGAAACTCAGGATGATTGACTTCTTGATTCTATTCTTGGACTTACGCAGAAATATTAATTGAAACATTGTAGTTCTATGAACTGCATCTACTTGATTATTTTAGTGCATGATTAACACTTCAAAGACACCTTATGTTATGCTTGTCATTTCCTTGTCATTTTGGAACGATCATTTCTCACCTTGTAATTCCTAATGTTGAATTTGCATTATCAGCCAAACTGTAACTAACTATTCATTTACCATTTGAATGTAATGCCTATCCCTTCATACTCTTGGGCTTCAACCTAGCACTCTTCATACATTTTTATGCTCCACTTAACAAATTGTTCTGTGAATTTGTTCTCTTCTGAGATAAAAATTAAAACAAATCTCTTCATTAAGGCATAATGTATGCTTGTTCACTATCCTTGGTTTGTGAGAAAGAATACTCATGAACCGAACCTAATATATGATCATGATGAACAAATAACACTATAGCAAAAGAACATGAACCATAAGACAATGTTCAAGATGAATGTACTCAATTAAGTGATTAAGTGGATTAAACTCACTATTCACCTATAGCTTTCATAAAGCATTGACCTGAGGTTTATGAATGCACAATTGGTTTAATAGCTTGATGGATAACTCGGATTTTACTCTTTCAGTTGTATATCATTTCCTTTTTGATGAATATGATGATACGATGTCTTTATCAACCCACTTGTGATGAATAAGGGCAGCATGTCGAGCTCTACCCTTGTGGGAGCCCATTTTTCTCAACACGCTTGGTCTTCGAATAATAAACAGCATCGTGATTTTCCCTATACCTACATAAGGAAACAAACAATGTTAGCGTAAAAACAAGATATGATGATCATGTTGATGTTTCCCTTCAGCTCATTTCTTTGTACTTTACTTGATTGTTTCAGTGTATGATTGATAGCAGGTTGCACTATTGTTGGTGATTCATATAGGTATCTTCATAATCAAAGCCTCTAACATCCCTATCTTCCTTCCTGCAGGTCAACGGAGCTCTAGAAGACAAAGGTGCACCATTTCAGTGTCGACCATCAGCCAATCAGGCAATGATGATTATGTAGTTAATTATGTGATTTCTTCTTTTGCATCTTCCATAGTGTAGTGTGCTATTAATGATGCACTGTGACAGTCCCATCCACGGCTTGTGTGGATATTTGATTTCATCTTATGCTTTTAATTTGAAAAAAAAATGCATTTCAATGCAATGTTGTATTATCATTTGTATTCTTGCAATTAAATGAAGCTATGTAAATACGAACCACTTTCATGAAATAAATGAAAGCATTTGAAATGCTTTGTTGCTTATATGCTCAATTCTGCACTTTATTTAATTCTAAAACATTGAATAATACTTCTAAAATTTTGATTGTTCTTTTCAAAGCATGACTATCCCTTAAAGAATAATGAACAAAGTGTAAACAACACCTAAGCATAATGAAGAAATAACTAAAATTTCACCTTAAGATATAACAATGTTTAATCGAGCTCCACCAATTAAGCTGCGGCGAAAAATTGGTAAAATTTTGGCTATTTCCACTAAATGCTTGCCTGCTAAGCATTGACCAGTTGCCTTAAAACATTCTATTGGGTACAGAGTCAAATTTTCCCCTTCTTGAAACTTAGAAACTTAAACAGCAATACTCCAAACAGTAGCAAAAGAAAACAAAACTGAACTGAAAGTAAACTAATAGGCCCTAATGGCCAACAAAAAATGTATAGCAGCACTTAGGGAAAGCAAAACTATTGAAAGTAAATGTGCAGAACGCACTTATTTGCAATACTACTCTACTTAACTACGAGATAACTTATCTCAAAGGCAATGCTTGAGGTGAATCCCATTAACTGGGATAGACAGCACCTCACCAGTCAACTTGGAAAGTTGGAATGTCTTGTGTTCCTTGCACTCTGTGATCACATAAGGCCCATCCCAAATTGTATCGAACTTGGAATGTCATCTAGGTCTACTTTTAAATTCATTCAACTTGAAAACTAGATCTCCAACAATGAAATCACGTGGTCTTGTCCTCTTATCAAAAGAATTCTTCATCTGAGCTTGATGTATCTCTAGCTATCTTAGAGCTTCCTTCCTAGTTTCCTCTAGCTCTACCAGCTATGCAAATATCACCTCAAGAGGTTGTTCATTCAGCAATTCCAGTTCTTTAACATAACTTAAAGTTGCCAATTCAATAGAAACAGGTAACTTAGCTTCTTTACCATAAGTTAAAACAAAATGTGAACAACCAGTGACCCTTTTGGGAGTTATTTAGTCATCCCATAGAGCTAACTTCAGCTTTTCATGCCATGTCCTTTGATTATCTTCAACAATATTCTTGATTAACCAAATTTGCACTATCATCCAAACTGTAACTAACTGTTCATTTACCATTTGAATGTAATGCCTGTCCCTTCATACTCTTGGGCTTCAACCTGGCACTCTTCATACATTTTTATGCTCCACTTAACAAATTGTTAAGTGAATCTGTTCTCTTCTAAGATAAAAATTAAAACAAATCTCTTCATTAAGGCATAATGTACGCTTGTTCACTATCCTTGGTTTATGAGAAAGAACACTCATGAACCAAACCTAATATATGATCATGATGAACAAATAACACTATAGCAAAAGAACATGAACCATAAGACAATGTTCAAGATGAATGTACTCAGTTAAGTGATTAAGTGGATTAAACTCATTGTTCACCTGTAGCTTTCATAAAGCATTGACCTGAGGTTTATGAATGTACAGTTGGTTTAATAGCTTGATGGATAACTCGGATTTTACTCTTTCAGTTGTATATCATTTCCTTTTTGATGAATATGATGATATGATGTCTTTATCAGCCCACTTGTGATGAATAAGGTCAGCATGCCGAGCTCTACCCTTGTGGGAGCCCATTTTTCTCAACATGCTTGGTCTTCGAATAATAAACAGCATCGTGATTTTCCCTATACCTGCACAAGGAAACAAACAATGTTAGCATAAAAACAAGATATGATGATCATGTTGATGTTTCCCTTCAGCTCATTTCTTTGTACTTTACTTGATTGTTTCAGTGTATGATTGATAGCAGGTTGCACTATTGTTGGTGATTCATATATGTATCTTCATAATCGGAGCCTCTGACATACCTCTCTTCCTTCTTCCAGGTCAACGGAGCTCTAGAAGACAAAGGTGCACCATTTCAGTGCTGACCATCATCCAATCAGGCAATGATGATTATGTTGTTAATTATGTGATTTCTCCTTTTGCATCTTCCATAGTTTAGTGTGTTATTAATGATGCACTATGACAGTCCCATCCACGGCTTGTGTGGATATTTGATTTCATCTTATGCTTTTGATTTGAAAAGAAAATGCATTTCAATGCAATGTTGTATTATCATTTGGATTCTTGCAATCAAATGAATCTATGTAAATATGAACCACTTTCATGAAATAAATGAAAGCATTTGAAATGCTTGTTGCTTATATGCTCAATTATGTACTTTATTTAATTTTGGAACATTGAATAGCACTTCTGAAATTTTGATTCTTCTTTTCAAAGCATGACTGTCCCTTAAAGAATACTGAAGAAAGTGCAAACAGCACCTAAGCATAATGAAGAAATAACTAAAATTTCTCCTTAAGATATAACAATGTTTAATCCAGCTCCACCAATTGAGCTGCAGCGAAAAATTGGTAATAGTTGTAACATCACATGAATTAACAACATTAAAAAGTACATCATGAATTAATTATGTAACCATATAAGTCAAATATTATTCTATCAAGAAATTAATATGAAATAGATAATATAATCACATTACTCATACATTTAAATGTCATTGATCTTCTTCTTCATCCAAATCTTTGTCTGTATAATCCAATCGAGATTTGAAATTGTAAGGATTGGTCATTCTTACCTGATTTTTAGCTTTCAACTAAAATCAGGTAACCATAGTGTTTTTCTTTTCATGTCGTTTAAACATTTAAAGATAAACCATAAAACTGCTAGTTTCAATATGCATGGAGTGATTGTCAAAGTAAATCATATTACATTTTGTCATTTCAATGGTGCATTACAACAAATGAGAAAGAGAATCATGTATTCAAATGTAATTTATTTTATTGATAATCATTAAGGTATATATCCCTCACAAGTCAAGGGAATAGCTCTCTTATTCAATTGAAAATATGAAACAACTTATACATGAATGAGTAGAATGAAACAAAAGAGAATGTGCATGTAAGAATGGAACTAGTCATTTCCTATGAATGACTGGTTACAAGTCGCCTATTGTCATGTGGCTGCTGCCCCAAACTACTAGTGTCCCTCCCAGCTCCGTAGCGCTCCTCACCTTGTATCTGAAGAAAACATGGTGTTAGAGCAAGGCTCTAAGCAATGAATGATTCAATCCTTGCATACACACCTACTTATGCATGTATAAACTGATCCATAAGTGCATTAAACCAAAACATTCAACATATGCATATATTTTCTAAATGTTTGCTTCATGTACAGATTTAGGACAAGTCTGATTATTGTTTCATTATCACATCAAATGAATCATGTGGGGTAAATGTGGCTCCCACAAGGGTAGAGCTCAGCATGCTTTGAAAGAAAAGGAAATTAAGCAACTTGATCAAAGATTTATCTCTTATCAATGCATTAAATCAATATGGAATCATACCAGTTGATCAACTTTCATTATCAGATTCAAAAGATGTATCATACTGTGTTGATATGTCTTTCAATCTTCTTAAGTGGACCCTTGATCCATTTTATAAAAGGAAGTGATTTTGAAGATGCATCAAGTTCAATTATTCATCAAGTGTCTTCATAGACACATCAAGTTCAATTATGCATCTTTTAAAAAATGAGGAAGCATTTTAGGTTGTCGTTAAGCCCCTCTCACCATGACCCTATTGGGAAGTAACTCATCACATAGGGAAGTGAGTTGTTAGGTCACCCACATATGTGACAAGTGGCTGTCAAATAAAGTTAGAATGAGGATAGTATGCATGTTTGTCACATATAATAGCAGCAAGAGTAATGGTTGACTCATGGTCATGGTACAAGTATAATGATAGCAAATTTGCATGAGCTTACAAGGTCAACAAGCATGGGGGGTATCCAAAACAAAGCATAACTGTCATCATGGCAAAGAAACATGGCCATCTAATTCATTGCCCCATGAGTTAGATGAGCTAAATTTATATGATGTCCTTGAGATTGAGAACATGACGGGATTGAAAGCATTCCAAACATGAAAGATACAAACAGCAACTAAAGACAAAATCCGAAGTTGCACAAGGTTGAATTCAAGGCCTTCTCAACCAAACATTAGACAATAGGTTTTCCAGCTAGCAATCAATGTGTGATGGTTTGAGGAAAGGAAAAAGGAAAAGACATTCAAGAAACATCAACTCTAGTTGACATAGATATCTACATATCATGAATATGTCATTAGAAGAGGGTTATGACAACGGAACCCTCATATGATGTCATCATTTCCAATTAGACATTCATATACATTGGTAGGATCAATGTCGGGCAACAATGCATGTAAAGGAAATGAAGACAAGTTACAAGTGACAATCAAGCACTAAGGAATAAGCAAAATCCAATGTGACCTGGTCAATATACTTTGGAGAAGACATCAATCATAGATGTCTTGAAGAACCATGAAAAGGAGCAGAGTTATGAAGTGTGCAATATCATTGGAGGAGGACATTGCTTATGAAATGTTGATGACAAAAGGATTCACAAATTTGAATGTCTTGAAATTGAGAAGAAAAAAAGGGGCCTCTACTCTCTATACTGGACCATCAACTTATGTCAGTTAGTGAGATCAAGGTTCCCAATAGTCTCAAGGATTGTACTATGCCCAAGTCACAATGTTAATGACTGTGCAGGACTTTGAGGAAAGTCTAAATACCCTTCAAGAAAATCATGAGCAGTCATAAAGTCACAAAAAATTGGGAACACACATGATAGAACGCAGTACAATAAGCAAGTGGAACAAAGTTATGACCTACTCACCTCTACACATAAATACAGTCAAATAGAGGGGGAGGTGTTAGCCCTCTCAAAGATACTTAGCAGTAGCAAGCTTCAAAGAACAATCCAGACAAGTATAATGCATGGCATTATCTTAGAGTAAACAATGGCTATAGGTGATAGTCATGTCAAGAAAATGAAGGCAATGCTATTTGTAGGATTGTTTTGACAGTTGAGAGCAGCATGTAGGTGGTCTGCTCCTTAGATCATAGGGGTATGGGAAGTACAGTGATAGGATAATTCAATCAAAGCATAACATAGTCAGCATGTATCTGGGGAAATAACTCACAGTGATGAATGAAGGAAATAAGGCAGTTATAGTCAGCATTGTATCTGAGACGGTGACATGAAATGTGTAAGCCTAACAACAATAACCTTGGAGTTTATCAGAGGTAGAGTCATGAAACATGCCAGAGTAATCATATGCTCACAAGGATAGTCAAGCATAAATGACTCATAAATCCTTATGATGGCAATCAAATGAGGGTATTACAGTTGTTTTAAATGTACAAGGAGGTGAGCTATCAAAGTTCACTAATAGAGAAGTGTTCATGTTGTTTTACAACCTAAGGTATGCCCTCAATGCATAAGTATATATCAGGAATAACTCATGAATGCAGTCATCAATACAGGAAAAGCTTTGACAAGGGTAAAACATTTCATCAATGAGATTAAAGTTCCATTAGAATTTGTGATCAAAAGGCAGTGGCTTTAGTATTAAATTTTATTCATGTTTAATGCAAGATGGCAACTAGTGTAGTGTCCTTGACAATAAAAAATGCAGTTATGGAGCCTATCCAGGCTGAATACAAGAAGATAATAGAGGAAGTCAAGTAGAGCCATTTCATTTCTTTTCTTGAAGTAACAGTGAAAAATTAAAGCACATTACCAAATGAACAAAGGAAGCTTTTGTTCCAACAGGTGACCCCCTATGGATTCTCATCAGTTATCATAACCTTGCATAGTTTTATCACACAAAATGGAGCCACATTTTTAATATTCTATAGGAAAAATAAAATAAACTTGCAAAAAATCATCCATGTCTTGCAATAAATCTGAGCTTTGTACAAAAATCTAGTGACCCATTTGGGTTATTTATCAACAGTTAAGGAGTTCAAAAAAAAAATGAATGCTAGAAGAAACCCAAGCAAGGTTTATTCTCAAAATGCAGAAATAGACAGAAAATCGCTAATGCAAGAAAACCCAGTTCACATGATGAGGGTCAAGCCACTTTTGGTTTTCTTTTCCTTTTTTCCAGAAACCCGTCTGGGTTATTAATTTTTCCAATATTCATGAAAAAGAAGAAGGAAAGTCAAAAGATTACAGGAGGGTTTTAAAAATGAACATGAAGGACACATTTATCTATTCATGGCCACGGCTAGTGAGCTTTTGTAAGTCAAGAAAACAATAGAAAAAACACTGAGTCTATTCAATTTTGCAGATAATGAAGTTTTTCTAAACAATTTCATAGAGACAGAAGCAAAATGAGACATTTGAAAGCTTCTATTCAAGCTCTTCTTACTAACGATCTAGAGGAAAATACAATATGGAGGTTGGCTGGGAGCTTACCTAAGCTCAAACACCAAGATGCGCAGAGTTGTGCCATTTAAAAAACTTCATGTTAAGCTTCATTAACCTCCCATGGCAGCTGTAAGCAAGGAGAATAACCACAGAGAAAAATGCAACAGAGAAAGTCCATCAAAGTATATTCATGGTTGTGGCTTGTAAGTCAAGAAGTGGCCTCAAAGTCAAAAGATGTGAGCTTATGTCAAGCAAAAACATTTACCTAGATCTCGTGATGTTTTCATGATGAGAAATGTAAAAAAATGGCAGAGAACCTACGGGAAGAAATCATTTTTCCTTTGTTTTCTCAAACCCTGGTGGCAGAGCATCATTTTCTAGATTGTTCCAAGCGACCAAATGACGGTGTTTTTCTATCATTCAGGTATTATCATTAGGCTTTGACCCTTCTTTACATATCGATAGGATTTTTTATCCCTTATTTTAAAAACCAAACACATGAAATGTGATGGAGTCGATGACCACATACTATTGCCTTAGACATTTTTTTTTATGCCTTTATTTATTTTCCCCATTCTTTAAAGCTTTGCTAAGTCTTCACTATGCCATGTGTTATCTCTTAGGCCTTTTATGCCTTAGGGATTTCTTCCCTTATTTGACTTATGTTGAAGTGTGTATTGACAATATGTTGCCATGAGACCCTTAAGTGATGCCTTGTCTTGCCAACATCATGTGACTTGGGTATTCTTTCCAAGAGTCTTGGAGGTCAGCCTTATTAGCCAAGTAATATTGAAACTATGTGGTTTTGCAAACCATGTGATTATGACACGTGTGGGAAGATGCAGAATATGGGTGGTAAGTTGATAGCCAAAGTTCCTTTGAAGCTTTTGAAATCTTTTTCCATAGCATTTGATATTACATTTTATTCCATATATGAAAATCATGTAAGTGATTTTAAAATCACTTTTATTGTGCCTTATAATGCTAATGTAACACAGAAAAATGGTGGGCCCCTTTAGATTTGGACCTAATTGTAAACTGATTTGTTAATTGATGTTTTATAAATCACTTAACAATTCACTATATTTAATGCTTGAAAATCCATGTGTTTTCAGAAACACACATATTGCATGATAGGGAATGTGGTCAAATGTTGAAATAGGACCAATGATGATTTGTAGAGGTGTGAGAAGTGTGTGATGTTGTTTGGACTATTTTTAGTGGGAATGAGGCCAGCTAGAGGTATTTTTGTCACACTTTTGGGATGGCTATTGGCTTAGCTTATTTTTTCTCCATGTAGAAGGCATTTTAGAGACTTCTAGAAGGTTCTTTTGGGGCCATTTATGTTTTATCCGAGGATAATATTCTAGAAGCACATGTGTTGGAGGTTTTGGTGGGTGTTGGTTAAGTATGTACATTTTTTAACATTTTGGGAGTTTTTTCTTTTTCAGCAAGAGGATAACTACTATTTTGGAGTTATTTTTTCATGAAGTTGCATTGTAACGCAGACAGACCTAATATATAGTAAGCACTTTGATTTAATAGATTGGAGCATTGTTACCTTTTCTCTTCATGTTTTGTGGTGTGTTATTGATGATTGATCAGTCTATTTTGTGACAATTCATTTTCCTTACAACTTGTCCCATGTTTCATGCATCCATTTGATAGAAAATGTATGTTTATAGGTTATAAACTATGTTGTTTAGTAGTGTTATTGATTGTGAAATTTGTCTTTTCCTTTTAAGAACACTATTATAGACCTCTTTATAAATTATTGATGTGAACTCCATTCGATAGGGATTTGTGTGAGTTAGCTTTGAAATATTAATTTAAGTGTGCAAGGCTATTAGCAGGTCTAAATTGTTTTGGTATATCACTTTAGTCTCTTTCCAGCATTAGGTTTATTTTACGCAACTCTTACCCCTATCTTAGAAATTCAATAGTTAGGTGATATCAAACAGGGAAGCTGACCCACAATCCAAAGGTCTGCTTTCAGATAGGTTACCCACAACCTGAAAGCATTCCAATGTTGGTCCAAATCTACTAAGTGCAATTGGAAAAGCTTAGAAAATAGGGTGCAAATTTGGTGTCCTAACAGTTTTGGCACGCCTATTGGGACAGAATTGTCATTTCGGACTAGAAAAACACATCAGTTTGTTGGTTTTGATATATTGTCAGCAATATTTTTATACTTTTAAAGGTCACACCAGCATATCTGGCAGCTCCGAATAGGAAAATTAATGATAGATCAATGTTGTGACGGCTTATGAAATGAATTCAGACAAGGGGAAATTTTCTCCCATTAGAATATTTGCAACTTTCACCACCTCGTAGGAGAGGAAAACCAACAAGGTTATTGTTTCATCAAGAAAAATAGTTTCAACTCCACCAGCAGTGAGAGTTTTCAGCCCAGTAAGACAACAAAACTTGGTGCCTGTTAGCTCTAAAAAATGCAAGTTTGAACCACGAAAGGTGGCCAAGCTTTCACAAGGTTCTCGGGTAACAGACAAGGTCAAAAAGACTTTGGACCTTTTACTCTTCAGGTGTTGCAAGACCTAGGTGGGTGTACCTATCTGAATGATGCAAGCTTGACCTATAATTATCTTTCATGCAATGATTTGTCCCGATGGCATATGAAAATGGACAAATAAAATCAAACTTGGTATAAACTATATACCAGTATTCAAAACTAAACCCTAACATGTTCAATTAATAGATGTAAAAGATATGAGTAAAACTAATGAATGAAAACAAAAAGACCAGTGCCTTATAAGATTTACGGAGTCAAAAGAAATATGAAACAAACACCCCTATTTTGGTAGACATTCAAGTTATTTAGCATTTTATTTGGTTTATAGCTTGTATAAACATGCAGGATTATGATTATTGAGTTCTTCTTAGTGATCCAATTGACATTCCCTAATTACTATGATCAATTCAAAGAATTTAATCTTTACTGGAAAGAAACTATTAATTGACCATACAGATGCAACAAATGTGCACTGACAAATTGGGTATAAACTTGTTACACCAATTCAAATAACCAGAAAACACCATTTGGAGACAACTTCAATAATACTTTTCAATGAATACCATAAACAACCGATACCAGAAACAATTGCACCATAGTATTAGATTTCCATTGATATCTCCATGATTTTACACATGCAACACAGTCTCATTTTTTGCCAAAAATTATGTTCTACTGTCTCTTCTCTATTCTCTATCCTATTCTACCTATCACCCGCATTTTGTTTTCAAAACGGGTATTTATACATTGAGAATATGAAAGGACACATCCTTTCAGAAATAGGAAAAAACAAAATTACAAAACAAAAGATAGAGAATAATTAGGCTCTATTTAGCCACAAGTGAGTCTTAGTGAGGTGATCCAAATAATCCTGACGCTCATATGTGTTTGCATCTCCAACAGCATTCCAGATCGTGATTTCCATCTTGACCATCTCCTCATTCTTCTCACTCACTTCCTCCAATGATGTATCCTCTCCAGAAGTTGTCTTCATGACTTCATTCAGCATTGACTCACATTCATTTTTCCATCTAGTTGCATCTTTCAATTTTCCTTTATCATCATAGAATGTGACCACAGTTCTCTTGGAAGCCTCAATTAATCCTTGTTCATCCCCTTGCAATTCATCATAGAAGTTTCGATGGTGATTGATAATTTGATTTGCAGCTTCAAGTGCAGTACTGTTAGCATCATCACTTTGGGCCAGTTCATGAAACTTCTCCATGATTTGTCCATCCATCCTTTCATGCTCCCTTAATGCAGCCAAAGTATGAGAATATTTTCTCCACAATTTATTTAACCAAGATTTCAAATTATCCTGCCTCTTCTTAACAATTGTTGCAATTGCATCATACTTCCCTTGAGTAGAGGCACTTGATCCTATCCAATGATCTTTTTCCTGAGAGCTTTCTCCTTGAATGAGCATTTTAGCTGGCTCCACTGAAATACCAACTAAATCTTTCAGTCTATCATTTTCTCTCAACATTCTTTCATTATTCGCCTTATACATTTCTATATCTTTTATCAGCATTTGGATATGTGCTTTATTCAATTTTGCAATATTGATCCCAATCTCTGCAGTAGCCACTAGATCAGCCTCTCCAACCTTTAGGGTCGTAACATGGCCAAATTCCTTCTTCGTGTCAATTACCACTGATTTCTTGTGGGGTGGGTACAAAGCCCATATCATCAATGATCCTTCATCAGTGTTGTACTTAGAGCCTGCATACACCTTTGTTACCTTTTCTTTATCAAGCTTGTGTGTAGCATTATTGTCTCTTAAAAAGCTATCAAAAACTAATGCAAAATTCAAATCAAGTCCAGGAAAAATCATGACACCAGCATTTTCCAACATTTTCCTCCCCTTTTCAGGAGTCATATTTATCATTTCATCATCCACACATCTTCTCAATTGACCTAGTAATTGCTCTTCATTCCCTGAAGTGACATCACCAACATTTTCTTTGATTTCTTTCCCCTTCTGTTTATACAGTAATTCCTTGAATTATGGGGAATTTATAAACTCATCATCGGAAACAAATGATCTGTACTCCATATGCCTTGCATCAATATCACCACTTTCAATGCTTTGTTCTCTGTTTGGGAAAACATACTTTTGAGTCCTCAACCTAGACACCTTCTCTACTTCGCCTTTAGGCATATCATCCTTTGGTGTCCCCTCATCTCCAGAAGACAATAATTCTACCTCCAGACTACTCCATTCGGCAAGACTCACCCTGAAATACTCTGTCGGTATAACTTTCAAACCTCGGTGAAGCTCATACCAAAGACTTCTTTTCCTGGCGATATATATCCCTATCGGCATAACTTTTTGAATCAGCAAGACTCCACAGCTTCTCTCCGATAGCATTTAAAATCCCCTACACCTTATCGGCAAGACCCGACGCCTTCATCAAGATATTACCCCGACATACTTTAGTCTTACCGATATATTTCCTCATGTTCTAATCGATGAAACACAATGTATTCGCCATGACTTCTCAACAATACCAATCAGTTTGGCCGAAATGACCCTTCTACATGCTAGTCGGTAAGACAAATTGAAATCGTTGTGACATTACAATGACAGCCCAGCTTATGCCGATATATTTTTTCTATATGTCGGTCAACAAGAAAAAATACTTCGCTATAACTTTATCCCGAAATGCTTCTCCTGCCGATATGAATCTTCTCAATCACCTAAACAAAAGAAAAGTCTTGTCGATTATCTGCAACAAATACATGTTATTGAAAATTCAGGTCGGGGAGACTTTTACTATGTCTTGCCGATAGGGGTCTTTCAATGAAATATGTAGGACTAGATGGATTCAAATGGGTCACATGACAGAAAATAAGCAAGACAATACAAAGAGGGAATTTTATGCTTATGATGAGGACTCAATGCTGGAAACTCTTGGATGCAATAGATTGTAAAAATTTCAAAATTTTACAGTTCTAATAGTGTCTCCGACTGGGGATGAATGATAGTGAGATCATTGCAAGGATCCAGATTTCTAGTGAGCAAACCAAACTCAAAGTGATGGACTAGGTGAACAAGACAGCATGAATGAGAATGCAAGTGACCCTACACTACTGTACATGGAATAAAAGATTACATAAAGGAAAATCAGGATTGTCCATGTACTTGCAAGTCCTGTTCCTTTTATATCCTAAACTACTGTGTATGGAAAAGAATTTTAAAGAGGATTACCAAGAGTTGTCCATGCACTGGCAACCCTTAATCCTTTGTGTTACTTCAAGAGAAAAATTGTTTCAGAAATTGCCCATGTACAAGCAATTCCTGATCCTCACTAGCCATATTTTGTAAATAATAAGAGTCTTCGCCTTTCTTTCCAACCACAACAAAAGGCCCCAGCCACAAAGATTCAAATTTACTATGCTTTCCCTTCTCCTGGCACCTTGCATTCCACATGAGTACCAAATCACTTTCTCCAAATTTCCTATCCTTTGCCTTTTTGTCAAATAAATATTTCATCTGCATATGTAACTTTATATTTTGATTTTGAGCCACTCTGCTTATTTCATCTAGTTCAGCTAGCTGCTCCATTCTTTCCTCCATGGGTTCAAGAATATCCATATCTTCCTGAAGGATGAACTTGTAGACTGGTAACAAATTCTGCAAAGGCATCCTAGCCTGTGTTCCATACACTAATTCAAATGGAGACTTCCCAATTTCCTTTTTTACTATAATCCTATCAGCCCAAACAACCAGTCTTAACTTCGAATCCCAGGCTCTCTTATTGTTACCTAACATTCTCCTCATAATCTTCAGAAGACTCTTATTACTAGATTTTGCTTGTCCATTAGCCTGTGGATGGTAAGGGGCTGCATAAGAAATAATAATACCATTTGAATTACAAAAAAAATTGAACTCATCTGACCTAAAACACATCCCATTGTTAGTAATCAACCTCAATGGTGCACCAAATCTAGTAATGATATTATCCATAAAAAAATGAGTTACCACCTTACTTGTGGCTTGTTTTGTCGGGATCACCTCTACCCACTTGGTAAAATAATCAGTGGCCACTAATATCCACCTATGTCCGCCACTTGATTTTTCTTGTATTTCTCCAATGAAGTCAATTCCCCATTGATGAAAAGGGGCATCAACTTGCAAGGGTCGAAGTGGCAAAGCTCCCTGATATTTTAGTTTTCCAGAGAACTTTTGACAAGCTGCACATTTTCTCACATATGCAAAAGAGTCATTAAATATTTTAGGCCAATAATAGCCTGCCCTGAGAATTTTATGCGCTGTTGTCTTTGCTGAGTAATGTCCTCCACACACTCCTTCATGCATTTCATTTAAGACATGCTTAGCTTGAAATTCATCCAGACATAACAATAGTATATCATCCCTATTCTTCAAAAATAAATCTCCATCCATAAAAACATACTTAGAAGCCTGCAACTTCAGCATTCTTTTATGGTTGTCATTCATTCCTTCTGGACACTTCATGTATTTAAGATAATACATGATATTTGTATACCACTGAGTGTGCTCAATGCTTGCAATTACATTTTCTTCCTCTACATTACAAATTTGGTTTGCTTCAATATTTGCCTCTGCCATTAATTTAGCCAAGCCCTGACCTCTCACCAGTTCAGTAATTTGTATCTCTATGTCAAATTCTTGGATTTTATTGATCCATTTGCATCTTTTACCTGTTACTTCAGATTGTATTAGAATATCCTTGATAGCTGCATGAGGAACATAAGCAATTACCTTTGCTCCAACAAGATATGGCTTGAAAGCTTTTACAGCTCTCACTAGTGAAAATGCTTGCTTCTCCATTATATCATACTTTAATTCAGACCCTTGTAATGACTTGCTGAAGAAAGATACAGGTTGTTCATGACCTTCTTCATTCTTCTATAGCATAACAGCAGCAACAGTGTGCATTGAGGCAAATGAAAAAATCTGAAAAGGTTTTGAAAAGTCAGGAGATTTAAGAACAAGAGCCTCCTTGATGGCTCGTTTTATGGATACAAAAGGTTCCAAAGCTTCTGCAGTCCACTCTATCTTTTGTCCTTTCTTCAACATTTTTTATATAGGTTTAATAATCTCAGCAAAGTTAGAGACAAATCTCCTAACAAAATTTATATGTCCAAAGAATGACTGTATTGCCTTAACAATTTTTGGGACAGGGATTTTATCAATGGCCTCCACTCTTTCAGGGTCTATCCTGATCCCTTCCTTTGAAACAATATGTCCCAAAAGTTTACCCTCTGTAACTGCAAAATTACACTTCTTAAGGTTTAAGCTAATACCATATTCAAGGGCTTTTATAAATACCTTTTCCAAATGATGAACATGATCCTCAGCCTTCTTGGTGTAAGCAATGAGATCATCCTGATATACCACCATGATAATATTGATCAAATTAGAAAATGCCACATCCATGGCTCTTTGAAAAGTTGCCCCTGCATTAGTGAGACCAAATGGCATTCTCAAGTAAACATACATTCCCCAAGGAGTTGTGAATGTTGTTTTGTATTGCTCAGATTCTTTAACTTTGACCTGATTATACCTTGAAAATCCATCCATCATAGAAAACAACTCGCAACCTGTCACCTTATGCAATATGGCCTCCATATTAGGCAGAGGATAATTGTCTTTGAGGGACGCTATGTTTAGATTTCTAAAATCTACACATAATCTGATATCTCCATTTTTCTTTCTGACAGGGACTAGATTTGAAACCCATGTTGAATGTCTAATTGGCTTAATGATTCCACCATCTCTAAGCTTCGCCAATTCCTCCTGCATTTTAGGTTCCAGAGTTGGATTTATAGGCCTTTGCTTTGTCTGAATGGTTTAGCATCTGGTTTCAATGGTATTTCATGCTGAAACAAATCTTCCTTGTATGCTTTTAGATCTTCATAAGACCAAGCAAATACATGTTTATACTTTCTCAGCAATTCAATCAACATTCTTCTAATTGTAGGATTTATCCTTTTCCCTATGTATACCCTTTTTGGTGTCATATCAGGCCCCAAGTTAATTTCTTCGATGTCTTCTCTTTTGACTGGAGTCTGCTTCATAAGGGACCGATCACCTCCATCATACACCCTCTCAAGTGCCACCAATCCTTTAGGAAGTTTATTGGTTTTAAGCTGCAAAATCTCCTTCCCAAATACTGTTTCTTTTCCATCGACTTCTTCAACAAAGGCATTAAAGTCAATCTCTTGGGCTTCATACTGATCAACACAGTGTAGAAATTTTAAAAGGTCAGTATCATCATTAAAAACTTTCCAATTATATATGTTATCAGGCATAGCAGGCCTTGTCTTGAATTCAATTTGTGACACTCCAGCCAGTGTAATATCATCTCTTTTCAATGCTACATTCGCGAGAAAATCAGCCATTATGTTTTTTGATCTATCTACCCATTCAATTGAGAAGGCATCAAACAGCTCAATTGTATCCCATATAGCATTTATGTATTGCTTTAGTCTTTTGTGTTTCACTATATACTTTGACTTAATTTGTGAGACAACTAATTATGAATCCCCAAGAATAGCCAACAATTTGATTTTATGTTTCACAGCTATATTTAATCCTGTTAATAAAGCTTCATATTCTGCCACATTATTTGTACATTCAAATGTTAATTGGAATGAATACTTAAAAGTAGTACCTTCTGGTGAAAAAAATACTATCCCTGCTCCATTACCTTCTTGGCTACAAGCTCCATCAAAGTACATCCTCCATACACCGTTGTAATTCCGTGCAGCATGCTTCTCAATTGGATCACTATTAGTTAACTTTGGCTGGGTTGGTTCTACATTGAAACTCCCAAGATCAACATCACAGAAACAATTTATTTGATCTTGTGGCACACAATCAATAAGTTGATTCATCATTGGCTCCCTGTACAATTTCACCTCTTGGCCATTTACTGGAATTGTTGCATAAGATAGATCAAACTAAACATTTCCACCAATTGATGTCATCCACTATCTTGATAAAAGCATACCAAACTAAGGAGGGGTGTCTATTACTGTTATATCAATATTGTAAGCTACTTGAGGATAAGCAGCTAGCTTGACTTCAACATCCTTCATTATACCTACCACAGGAATGGGTCTATTATCCATTGCATAACATTTTCCTTCATATGTATCCACCCACATGCCTAGTTGTTTCATCACTCCCACTGGCATAATATTCATGGCAGCACCAGAATCTATCATGCAATTTCTTAACAATTTGTTATTTATGAGTAATGTAGTAAAAAAGGGGATCAACTTGTGGAGGACTTGTTAATACATTACTCAAGCATATTTTTGGAATACTTACTTTATCCTGCTTATTTTTAGCAGCCATCTTACTTTCAGAATTTACATGTTTATCACTTTCATTTGTTATCAATTGCACTGCACTGTCTCTATATTCCTTAATCTTCATCATCTCAAGAAGTGGAACAGACATCTTTACCTGAGATAAAGCCTGAGTAAAATCAAAAGAGGACCCTTCTGCCTTAATCATTTTCTTTTGTCCTGATGTTTCTCCTTTGTTCTCTTCTCTCTCTTTTTTACTTGGTTGATCAGTCTTTTGAATTTCTTTGTGTAAGTCTTTCTCTGCATCTTTTTGGACAGGCTTTTGTTTACTTTCTTCATGTGGTTTGTTTTCAACTTTCTTTGAAACTCCTTGTGCAACTTTTTGATCTTTCTTAAAGATACCCCTAGGGACACCCTCTTTCTCATTTACTATCCTATTTCTCAGCCAATACTTACTCCTTGCTTCTTCTACTGCAGCAACAGTCAATCTTTCTATCTCTTCCTCAATAAGTCTCCTCACATTACTGTGAGCAGCCACCTCAATAGGTTGTGGTTCCACATAATCATCCTCAGAGTCTAAAAAGACAAGCCGCTCAGCCATATGGACATTGTACCTTTGTTCTGCAACATCATATTCATAACCTCCCTCCTCTGAAGATGAATACCTCTCCTCAACATGGTGAAAATCATTTGAAGTTAAGTAGATCATGTGATCTTCTCCACCATCTCCCATTAACACTCCTTCTTGCATTCTCTAGGCTACAACACAATACTCAGGGGAATGTGGCTTATCACAAGCCTCACAAAAATAATTATTATTCACCATATACGTTCCCTTCTTTCTCAATGGATCAGGAGTATCCTTATTTCTAGGCCTATCTATCATAGGTTTTCCATCTTTCCAGTTTGTGTTATAGGGCATATCATGTAGCCTAGGCCTTTCATTCCTATATGTGTTCTCTTGCTTATATTGGTAATTATTGTTTTATTAAGGAGCTCTAAAGTTGTCTCTCTTATTTATTATCCCAGTAGCCTTTTTGTTGTTCTCAATTGTTAATGCTATCTTTTGTGCCTTAGCTAAGTCCCTTGGGAACCTGTTTCTCAGCTCATACCCTATTTTAGGGTTGAATGCATTCAGGTAAACACTTAATGCTACAGAATCTGGTAACTTTGATCCAGGAGGTATTTTATTTTGTAGTTTATTGAATCTTCTATTAAAATCAAAGATTGAATCATTCTGACCTTTCTGAATTTGCATTAGTTCATGGAGAGCAGTGTCTAGTGCACTCAGATTCCCAAATTTTTTAAGGAATTGATCTTGAAATATCTGGAGAGAATAAATAGAAGTTGTTGCCATGCTATTGAACCAATCCCTAGCTTCCTCAATAAGGGACATCATGAATAACCTCATATGAAAATCTTCATAACGTACATCCAAATCTTGAATGAAGGCATTGAAACTCCTTAAATGATCCTCGACAGTGATTACATTACTCCCTGTGAATTTAGGCACCAAATTTCTCCAAGAACCATCCATAGGATAAGGGTACAACTGAAACCCTGCCAAATCAAATTGTCTAATGATAGTGGTATACTGATGAGGAGGAGGGTTGGGTGGATACTGATATTGATACATAGGATTATTGAATTGTGTGTTATGATGTGGCACATGATGTTGACCAGGAGGTGGATATATATTTGTATGTTGTGTAGGAATATGTGGTGGATGATTTGGCTGTCTATATGGATTCCCAGCTTGAGGGTGAGGGACCCCAAATGGACCAGAATACCCTGCACCATGATTACCTTGTTTATGGGGTGGTACATATTTTGGGGGAAAACCAGATGTGTGAGGAATGTTCTGAACTCTCTACAGTTTGAATTCTCTCATTGCTTGAATCATTTGGGCCTTTTCTTGTTCTTCCCTCTCCTTTTTCTGAGATTCAAACTGTGCTTTAACTTCTTCATAAGTTAAAGATTCATAATCTTCTTGATGAATTTCCTGATTAGTAGGTCCATTCTGATTACCTTGCATTTTTTGGTCATATTCATGTTGAATTCTAAGTCTTTCAGATTCCAATCCAGCTTCAAATTCGGCATGTTTTCTAGCTTCAAGTTCAGCTTGTTTTTGAGGGTTGTAAAAAGGATTTTTCTGATCTTCTGGGGTACAAGGCTCTTCAGTTGAACTATCTTTCCATGTGTTAAAACAATTCTCACCATAAGGTATTGATGATTTGTCTTTGTTTGTAAAGAACATGTCCTCACTTTTCCCTTTACCCTTGTTAGCCTTATCATCTTTTTGTGTCCACTTACTGCTACCAGCAGCAGCTCCAGTGTGACCTCCCTTAAACTGAGATCTTCTTCCATTCATGTTGCAAAATTTTATTAGAGTCGCCACTCACTTTCCTAAAAGTGAGAAAAGATTTTTTTTTTATTATTCCCAGTGGAGTCTGTTATTTCGTTTTTGACTCTATGATTAAGGTGCAAACTCTGAAGCTTATTCCCCAGCTAAGTCACCAATTTCTTAGCTCTCAAAAACGCAGGTTTGAACCACGAAAGGTTGCCAAGCTTTCACAACGTTCTAGGGTAACAGACAAGGTCAAAAAGACTTTGGACATTCTACTCTTCAAGTGTTGCAAGACCTAGGCGGGTGTACCTATCTGAATGATGCAAGCTTGACCTATAATTATCTTTCATGCAATGATTTGTCCACGATGGCATATGAAAATGGACAAATAAAATCAAACTTGGTATAAACTGTATACCAGTATTCAAAACTAAACCCTAACATGTTCAATTAACAGATGTAAAATATATGAGTAAAACTAATGAATGAAAATGAAAAGACCAGTGCCTTATAAGATTTATGAAGTCAAAAGAAATCTGAAACAAACGCCCTTGTTCTGGCAGACATTCAAGTTATTTAGCATTTTATTTGGTTTATAGCTTGTATAAACATGCAGGATTATGATTATTGAGTTCTTCTTAGTGATCCAATTGACATTCCCTAATTACTATGATCAATTCAAAGAATTTAATCTTTACTGGAAAGAAACTATTAATTGACCATACAGATGCAGCAAATGTGCACTGACGAACTGGGTATAAACTTGTTACACCAATTCAAATAACCAAAAAATACCATTTTGGAGACAACTTCAATAATACTTTTCAATGAATACCATAAACAACCGATACCAGAAACAATTGCACCATAGTATTAGATTTCCATTGATATCTCCATGATTTTACACATGCAACACAGTCTCATTTTTTGCCAAAAATTATGTTCTACTATCTCTTCTCTATTCTCTATCCTATTCTACCTATCACCCGCATTTTGTTTTCAAAACGGGTATTTATACATTGAGAATATGAAAGGACACATCCTTTCGGAAATAGGAAAAAACAAAATTACAAAACAAAAGATAGAGAATAATTAGGCTCTATTTAGCCACAAGTGAGTCTTAGTGAGGTGATCCAAATAATCCTGACGCTCATATGTGTCTGCATCTCCAACAGCATTCTGGATCGTGATTTCCATCTTGACCATCTCCTCATTCTTCTCACTCGCTTCCTCCAATGATGTATCCTCTGCAGAAGCTGTCTTCGTGACTTCATTCATCATTAACTCACATTCATTTTTCCATCTAGTTGCATCTTTCAATTTTCCTTTATCATCAGAGAATGTGACCACAGTTCTCTTGGAAGCCTCAATTAATCCTTGTTCATCCCCTTGCAATTCATCATAGAAGTTTTGATGGCGATTGATAATTTGATTTGTAGCTTCAAGTGCAATACTATTAGCATCATCACTTTGGGCCAGTTCATGAAACTTCTCCATGATTTGTCCATCCATCCTTTCATGCTCCCTTAATGCAGCCAAAGTATGAGAATATTTTCTCCACAATTTATTTAACCAAGATTTCAAATTATCTTGCCTATTCTTAACAATTGTTGCAATTGCATCATACTTCCCCTGAGCATAGGCACTTGATCCTATCCAATGATCTTTTTCCTGAGAGCTTTCTCCTTGAGTGAGCATTTTAGCTGGCTCCACTGAAATACCAACTAAATCTTTCAGTCTATCATTTTCTCTCAACATTCTTTCATTATTCGCCTTATACATTTCTCTTTCTTTTATTAGCATTTGGATCTGTGCTTTATTCAATTTTGCAATATTGATCCCAATCTCTGCAGTAGCCACTAGATCAACCTCTCCAACCTTTAGGGTCATAACATGGCCAAATGCCTTCTCCATGTTAATTACCACTAATTTCCTATGGGGTGGGTACAAAGCCCATATCATCAATGATCCTTCATCAGTGTTGTACTTAGAGCCTACATACACCTCTGTTACCTTTTCCTTATCAAGCATGTGTGTAGCATTACTGTCTCTTAAAAAGCTATCAAAAACTAATGCAAAATTCAAATCAAGTCCAGGAAAAATCATGACACCAGCGTTTCCAACATTTTCCTCCCCTTTTCAAGATTCATATTTGTCATTTCATCATCCACACATCTTCTCAATTGACCCAGTAATTGCTCTTCATTCCTTGAAGTGACATCACCAACATTTTCTCTGATTTCTTTCCCCTTCTGTTTGTACAGGAATGCCTTGAATTCTGGGGAATTTATAAACTCATCATCGGAGACAAATGATTTGTACTCCATATGCCTTGCATCAATATCACCACTTTCAACGCTTTGTTCTATGTTTGGGCAAACATACTGTTGAGTCCTCAACCTAGACACCTTCTCTACTTTTCCTTTAGGCATATCATCCTTTGGTGTCCCCTCATCTCCAGAAGACAATAATACTACCTCCAGACTACTCCATTCGGCAAGACTCACCCTGAAATACTCTGTCGGTATAACTTTCAAACCTCGGTGAAGCTCATACCAAAGAATTTTTTTCCTGGTGATATATATCCCTATCGGCATAACTTTTTGAATCAGTAAGACTCATCTTCTCTCCAATAGCATTTAAAATCCCCTACACCTTATCGGCAAGACCCGACGTCTTTGTCAAGATATTACCCCGACATAATTTAGTCTTACCAATATATTTCCTCATGTGCTAGTCAGCAAAACACAATGTATTTGTCATGACTTCTCAATGATACCAATCAGTTTGGCTAAAATGACCCTTCTACATGCTAGTCGGTAAGACAAATTGAAATCACTGTGACATTACAACGACCGCCCAGCTTATGCTGATATATTTTTTCTATATGTCAGTCAGCAAGAAAAAATACTTTTCTATAACTTTATCTCGAAATGCTTCTCCTGTCGATATGAATCTTCTCAGTCACCGAAACAAAAGAAAAGTCATGCTAATTGCCTGCAACAAATACATGTTAGTGAAAATTCAGGTCAGGGAGACTTTTACTATGTCTTGCTGATATGGGTCTTTCAATGAAATATGTAGGACTAGATGGATTCAAATGGGTCACATGACAAAAAATAAGCAAGACAATACAAAGAGGGAATTTTATGCTTATGATGAGGACTCAATGCTAGAAACTCTTGGATGCAATAGACTGTAAAAATTTCAAAATTTTATAGTTCTAACAGTGCCAAACATGGTTGTTGCAAGAAACTAGGTTTTTGTGCCATTCAATGGTGGCATTCCACTTCAATTAGCCCAACATGATGATATCTTAGTGGCTGCTCTTAAGAGTGTGCCATATTTTTTAGGTGGATATCAAACTACACTGGTTGAGCATATTAAGGACATCTCAAATATTTGCTCGGTGCATCATATAAAATAAGAAAATGTTTCCTTGAGGTTGTTAGTGGCATCGTTCAGAGGTAAAGCACTCCAATGGTTCTGGAGTTTGGCAGTCAATTCCATCCGAACGTGGGATGAATTGGGAGAGGTACTTTGTAAGCAGTTTGAAGACAAGTATGATAACTTGTCATTGGTGGAGCAGCTGACTCACATTAAATGGACTCCTCACAAACAGATGATGGATTTCAATTTTCGTTTCCAAAGAATGTGGGATAGAATTCTGGGCACTACAAGGCCTCTAATTGAGTATGCATTTCTCTATTTTTTGAGAGCTTTAAACAGTGAGGTTGTTGTTTTAATACAATCTATGGGCAGAAACACCTTGCCAATAGCTTATGACATAGTTGTGAGAGCAGAAAATAGCCTAATACAAGCTGGAAGGATTGCCCCTAGGCCTCCTATGCCATTTTTTCCTAATATTCAGCCTCCTACAGCTTTTCCACCACCTCAATTAGCCCCTTTACCAACTGTTGTTAACACAGAAATTGTTGTCCAAGGACCATCTCAGGAGCTGCATGAAACTAAAAGAAGCCAATAGAAGATCGAAAACTTACTTTAGACATTTTCCAATGAACTTGTAACCCTTAAAAAGCAGCAATTTCAAGGTTTCAAGCCTTGGCAGTCTCAAAATCAAGGTCAAGGACAGCAATTTTAGACTAATAAGTAGCCATATCAGGGAAATTTTCAAGGTGCACGAAAAAATTTGAATCTGATGCCATTTCAGAAATATAATCTAGTTCCAATCAATGCAACCAGAGATGTGGTACCAACTCAAAATAACCTTGTAGCAGAGTATGACTGGTGTAATCCTTGCAACCAGGCCCATAATTAAACTACATGTTTGAATGGTGTGATGAATCAAGCATTGATGGTTTAGAATGGCTCAAGTGTGCAAGATGTGCCTAATGGTGAATCATCCCAACAGCAAGAGTTCCCTACAACTGACACAACTCTCCTAAATTGGCAAGGAGAAGAGTTTTGCGGAGTAAACAACGATAGCTCTCCAATAGCAACCAACACACGAGCCAAAAAGAGAGCCCCCTCGAGATTGGAAAAGCAACAAACAAAGAAAAATAAGTTGTTGTACCTTCCAATCCTCATATATCACACATTTTGTAGAGAAATTCACAAGGCATCAGTGGTGGATAGCTTGGGAATCAACCCCAACCAGACCACTTACAGATAGACCTTGTTGCTGCAAAGACTCATCAAAATGTAAACATTGTCACACCTTTCAACATTATTGAATCCATGAAAAAGATAAATGTGAGTATGTCAATGTGGGATTCCCTATCTATTCCCAGTCAAAAGGACTTGTTGCAATCTGCCTTAGCTAAAGTAGGCATTTCAAATGATATACCAGTAGGTCAACCCAAGGCTGTCCTAAAAAATACACCTCAAGACAGTAGTAAACATCCAAGTAAGGATGTCAAACCCCCCCCCCCATTTTATGTGTCCTTGATAATAGGAGATAAACTAGTTCACAATTGTATGGTGGATTCAAGGGCAAGTAGTTATGTTATGCCCAAACAGAATGCTAATAATTAGGACTGAAGTATCAGCCTCTTGAGAAGGGAGTTGTACAATTAGATGGGATAGCCATTAATACTATAGGTGTTATCAAGGGTTTTAGCCTTACCCTACACGCTTGTCCCAATTTCTCCATTCCCCAAGACATATTTGTTATTGACTTACCTCCGCATTTTGCTTTATGTTTATAAAGGGATTTCACTGCCAAGATAGGAGGTTATTTATCATCAGATTGGTCTCATATGGTGTTCAAAACGAGATATGGGACTAAGGTAGTCATCAAATCTGAGAAACTTACTAAGGATCACATTGAACCATATGTTCCAAGTGCGGTTAATGCTAATTGTGTTGTTTTTAGTGATGATGAACTTGTTGCTACTCAAGAGCTACAAGCAGAAAGTATACTAGATACACTGCTAAGTGAGTGGGTAGCAGAGAATATTATTGATAGCCCAAATGATAACATTGAGGAAACTGGTTTGGGTGTCTATGTGCTACATAAACCTGATTTAGTGATTCCAAACCTCGAAAAGGAGATGGGACAACAATCAGATTAGCAAGATGGAGTATGGAAGATGTTCTTTGACGGTTCTCGAAGCAAGAATGGTGTTGGTGGGGGTGCAATGCTTGTGTCCCCATAGGGTGACAAATACTACTCTTCTTTCAAATTCACTTTCTCTTGTACTAACAACACTGTTGAATATGAAGGTCTGGTTCAAGGCTTGGAATGGGAACGAAAGCGAGGAATTGGCTACTTGCAAGTGCATGGTGACAGTGAATTGATTGTTAATTAGGTGAGATATTTGCATGTCACTAAGAATGATGTTTTAAAATCCTACAAACACGGGGTGTGGGATATGATAGAAGATTTTGATACTTTCAATCTAATTTCTATTCCTAGGGATCAGAATAAGCATGTTGATAGATTGGCTGCCATAGGTGCTCAAGTTGATATTCCAAGTGAAATTAGGAAGGAAAATTTGTAGCCATATGTTAAAATAGTTATTAGACCTTCTATTTTGGATAATAACGTTCATTGGAAAGTCTTTGAAAGTGATGAATAGGTTTTGAGCTTCATGCTGCAAGAAGATGAATTTGCAGTAGTCAGCCAAGAGAAGCTCAAACAACACTATGATGATCAGATCATCCAATTGAAGTCCAGCAAAATTCCCAAGGGTCTAGTCACCTTGGAATCCATTTTCAGCACGGATGACCAGCTTAAAAAGAGTAAAACCAGCATGCAGGTCAAAGAAGAACACTATGAGGAGCTTGAAATCTTCAAAGGTAAGCTCCTTAAAGTTGAAAAAATTTGTTCACCTATAGATAAGAAAGCTTTTATTGCCCTCTATCAAGAGTTCTAGGATGTATTTGCATGGGAATATTCTAATTTGAAAGGCTTTGATCCCCAAATTTCCCAACATACTATAAAGCTTGATCCAAACTCAAAACCTGTTAGGCAAAAATAGAGGCCTTTAAACCCCAAACTTGAGCCTCTTATGGTCAAAGAGTTGACCAAACTGATTGAGGGAGACATCATTTTTCCAATCAAACACACCCCATGGGTCTCTAACCTTGTCCTGGTTAGAAATAAAAATGGTGAAATTAGGTTGTGTGTTGACTTTAGAGACCTCAATAAAGCCTCGCTAAAGGATCATTATCCCCTACCCTCAATGGAGTAGATTCTGCAAATTGTAGCTGGTTCAAAAAGATTCTCATTACTTGATGGTTATTTAGGTTATAACCAAGTTTTAGTCAAAGAAGAGGATCAGTACAAGACTACCTTCACCACAAAATGGGGCACCATGGCTTATAAAAGGATGCCTTTTGGCCTATCCAATGTTGGTGCCACCTTTCAAAGGGTAATGGGTAGGGAATTTAAAGGTTTGATTCACAAACTGGTACTTATTTACCTTGATGATGTAACTGTGTTTTCAAAGAAGGATGATGAACACCTTGCACATCTGAAACAAGTATTTGAGAGGTGTAGGGAGTATGGTATATCCCTCAACCCCAAGAAATGTATCTTTGTTGTCCATGAAGGAAAGCTTTTAGGACATATTATGTCAAAATAGGGGATCACCATTGATCCAGAAAGAGTAAGTGCCATTTTGGATCTGCCCTTGCCCAGCCATAAAAAGGGGTTGCAAAGTTTTCTTGGTAACTTCAATTTTGTTAGAAGGTTTATTCCTGACATTGCCAATTAGTTGAAACCACTAACTACAATGTTAAAAAAGAATGCTAGTTTCAGTTGGACCAAGGAGGCCAAGAATAGTTTCAAAGTCATAAAGGAAGCTTTATCATTAGCCCCTACTTTGGTAAACCCGAACTTCTCAAAAGACTTCATTTTATATGCTTTTGGTAGCATTGATATAATTTCTGCAAAACTGGTATAGCAGAATGACGTTGGCCTAGAACATCCAATTTCCTTTTTTAACCAATGATTAGAGGAGTATGAACAAAGATATACTTTTGTAGAGAAACATGTACTACCTGCCATCAAAAGCTTGAAGAAGTTCAAACCCCTTATTTCTAACAGCAAGGTACATTTAATGGTTGCTCACCCAAGTGTGAAGGAATTATTGCTAAGCAGGGATCTAAATGATAAGAGGGTAGGCTAGATTACAAATGTTATGGAGTATGATGTTGAAATCAAGATAACAAAGCTTGTCAGGGGTAAAGGGTTTTTGTGAACAGCTAGCTACGAAGGTTGAAAATGAAGGAAATGCATAAACAGAGGTAGTTATGGTTGCTAATAATGGGCTTGAAGCAGATGCAACTACAACAAATGCAGGTTGGCTACAAGATATGACTCACTTTTTGCAAACTGGTGAGTGTCCACCAAGTCTAGATAAAGCCAAATGGAGGTATTTCAGACTGCAGTCTATTCCTTATGTTCTGATTGGCAACATTCTTTTTAGAAAGGACATTAATGGCATCCTTTTGAGATGCATTGATCAACATCAAGTTGATAAATTACTTCATGAGTTCCATGATGGAACTGCAGGGGGTCATTTTCCCCCAAGAACAACTGCATGGAAAATCATGAGAGCTAGCTATTATTGGCCAAGCTTGTTTAAAGATGCCCATGCTTAGGCTAGGAAGTGTGTAAAATGTGCCATTTTTGTAGGCAAAGAGAGGTTGCCAACTTTACCATTGCAGCCTATTCAAGTAGAGCAGCCCTTCATGAGATGGGGCATTGATTTCATAGGTGCCATTAACCCACCTTCAAGTGCAGGTCACAGGTGGGTACGTACTGCAACTGATTATTTCACACGATGGACTGAAGTAGTGGCTTTGAAGGAAGACAATGAAAGTGTTGTTTTAAATTTTTATGATGATTTGGTAACCAGTTTTGGGGTACCTGAATCAATCATTTTTGATAATTCTTTGGTGTTTGTTGGGTTAAGAGTAAGTGAGTGGGATGTAAAAAATGGCATCCATCTGAATAGCTCATCAAATTATTACCCTCAAGGTAATGGTTTGGCTGAGTCAACCAATAAAAACCTCATCAGGATCATCAAAAGGATTTTGGAAGATAACCAAAGAACTTGGCATAGCAAGTTAAAATATGCCTTGTGGCTAGATAGGATAACTCCAAAGAATTCCATTAGAACCTTCCCTTATGTATTGATATATGGTAAAGAGGCAAGGATTCCTTTATTAGTTGAGCTTCCAGCTCTTGATATAATGAACCAGCTTGAAATGTTTGAAGAGGAGGACCCAATGGTTGTCTGATATGCACAGCTAATGGAGTTGGATGAAACCAGAGGTAGAACCATGAAAACAATGGAGTTGCATCAACTCCAAACCAAGAGGGTGTTTGATAAAAGAGCAACACCCAAGGTGTTCAAAGAGGGAGATGAATCAACTATTTGCAATGTTGAGGGTAGATAGGTTTTCAAAGTGTTTATTGCTGGTGTTATGAGTTACAACTATTTGCAATGTTCTTTTCAACTAGTGTTGGTTTTCTGAGTGACCACGTGCCCAATGGATAGCACAAAAGGCAGTTGGTCTCATGTTTAGTAGGAAAACATATAGCAGATGTCACCATAAATGCTACCTAATTTTTAGCTTTTAGCTGAAATCAGGTAACCATAGTGTTGTTCTTTTCATGTTGTTTAAACATTTAAAGATAAACCATAAAATTGCTAGTTTCAATATGCATGAAGGAGTGATTGTCAAAGTAAATCAGATTACATTTTTCCATTTCAATGGCACATTATAACAAACGAGAAAGAGAATCATGTATTCAAATGTAATTTATTTTATTGATAATCATTAAGGTATATGTCCCTCGCAAGCCAAGGGAATAGATCTCTTATTCAAATGAAAATATGAAACAAATTATACATAAATAAGTAGAAGGAAACAAAAGAGAATGTGCATGTAAGAATGGAACCATTCATTTCCTATGAATGACTGGTTACAAGTCGCCCATTGTCATGTTGTTGCTGCCCATAACCACTTGTGTCGCTCCCAGCTCCATAGCACTCCTCACCCTACATCTGAAGAAAACATGGTGTTAGAGAGAGGCTCTAAGCAATTAATGATTCAATCCTTGCATACACACCTACTTATGCATGTATAAACGCATCCATAAGTGCATTAAACCAAGACATTCAACATATGCATCTATTTTCTAACTATTTTCTTCATGTACAGATTTAGGACAAGTATAATTATTGTTTCATTATAACATCCAATCCAGCATGTGCAGTAAATGTGGCTCCCACAAGGGTAGAGCTCAGCATGCTTTGAAAGAAAAGGAAATGGAGAAACTTGATCAAAGATTTATCTCTTATCAATGCATTAAATCAATATGGAATCATACCAGTTGATCAACTTTCATTATCAGATTCAAAACATGCATCATACTGTATTGATATGTCTTTCAATCTTCTTAAGTGGACCCTTGATCCATTTTATAAAAGGAAGTGATTTTGAAGATGCATCAAGTTCAATTATGCATCAAGTGTCTTCATAGATGCATCAAGTTCAATTATGCATCTTTTAAACAATGAGGATGCATTTTAGGTTGTCGTCAAGCCCCTCTTACCATGAACCTATTGGGCAGTCACTCATCACATAGGGAAGTGAGTTGTTAGGTCACCCACATATGTGACAGGTGGCTGTCAAATAAAGTTAGAATGAGGAGACTATGCATGCTTGTCACATATAACAGTAGTAGGAGTAATGGTTGACTCATGGTCATGGTACAAGTATAAGGACAGCCCCTTTGCAGGAGCTTACAAGGTCAACAAGAAAGGGGGGTATCCAAAACAAAGCATAACTATCTTCATGGCAAAGAAACATGGCCATCTAATTTGCTGCCCCATGAGTTAGATGAATGAAATTTATATGATGTTCTTGAGATTGAGAACATGACAGGATTGAAAGCATTTCGAACATGAAAGATAAGGACAACAACCAAAGACAAAATCTGAAGTTGCACAAGGTAGAATTCAAGGCCTTCTCAACCAAACATTAGACAATAGGTTTTCCAACTAGCAATCAATGTGTGATGGTTTGAGGAAAGGAAAAAGGAAAATACATTCAATAAACATCAACTCTAGTTGACATAGATAACTACATATCATGAATATGTCATTATAAGAGGGTTGTGACAACAACGGAACCCTCATATGATGTCATCATTTCCAATTAGACATTCATATACATTGGCAAGATCAATGTTGGGCAACAATGCATGTAAAGGAAATGAAGACAAGTTACAAATGATAATCAAGAAGTAAGGAATAAGCAAAATCCAATGTGACCTGGTCAATATACTTTGGAGAAGACATCAATCATAGTTGTCTTGAAGAACCATGACAAGGAGCAGAGTTATGAACTGTGCAGTATCATTGGAGGAGGATATTGCTTATCAAATGTTGATGACAAAAGGATTCACAAATTTGAAACTCTTAAAATTGAGAAGAAAATAGGGGGCCTCTACTCTCTATACTAGGCCATCAACTTATGTGAGTGAGTGAGATCAAGGTTGCCAATAGTCTCAAGGATTGTACTATTCCCAAGTCACAGTATTAATGACTGTGCAGGAATTTGAGGAAATTATAAATAGCCATCAAGGAAATCATGAGTAGTCATAGAGTCACAAAGAATTGGGAACACGCGTGATAGAACACAGTACAATAATCGAGTGGAAGAAAGTTATGAAATCCTAAAAAACCTAGGTCAACTTCATGAGAAGACCACAATGATATGACTGTTATCATATGAGTAGTTTCTTTCAAAAGGAGGATAGTGTGCTTTATTACCAAGTGAATAGATGTTGTGGCAGTCATATGGATGAAAAGCACAGTCACGGTAATCAAATGAGCAGTCCACAATGATCTCATACTAGGAGAGCACCAAAGGGATAGTTCACCTACTCACCTCTACACATAAAGACAGTCAAATAGAGGGGGGGTGTTAGCCCTCTCGAAGACACTTAGCAATAGCAAGATTCAAAGATCAATCCAGACAAGTATAATGCATGGCATTATCTTAGAGTAAACAATGGTTGTAAGTGATAGTCATGTCAAGAACAAGAAGGCAATGTTATTTTTAGGATTGTTTTGACAATTGAGAGCAGCATGTAGGTGGTCTACTCCTTACATCAGAGGGGTAATGAAAGCACAGTGATAGGATAATTCAATCAAAGCATAACACAATCAACATGTATCTGGGGCAATAACTCACAGTGATGAATGAAGGAAATAAGGCAGTTATAGTCAGCATTGTATCCGAGACGGTGACATGAAATGTGTAAGCCTAAGAACAATAACCTTGGAGTTTATCAGAGGTGGTCATGAAACATGCCAGAGTAATCATATGCTCACAAGGATAGTCAAGCATAAATTACTCATAAAGCCTTATGATGGAAATCAAATGAGGGTATGATAGTTGTTTTAAATGTACAAGGAGGTGAGCTACCACAGGTCAGTAATAGAGAAGTGTTCATGGTGTTTTACAACCTAAGGTATGCCCTCAATGCATAAGTATATAACAGGCATAACTTGTGAATGCAGTCATCAACTACATGAAAAGATTTGACAGGGGTAAAACTTTGCATCAATGAGATTAGAGTTCCATCAAAATTTGTGATCAGAAGGCGGTGGCTTTAGTATTAAAGTTTACTCATGTTCAATGCAAGATGGCAACTGGTGTAGTGTCCTTGACAATCAAAAATGCAATTATGGAGCCCATCCAGGCTGAATACAAGAAGATAATAGAGGAAGTCAAGTAGAGCCATTTCATTGCTTTTCTTGAAGTAACAGTGAAAGATTAAAGCACATTACCAAATGAACAAAGGAAGCTTTTATTCCAATAGGTGACCCCCTATGGAGTCTCGTTGTTATCATAACCTTGCACGGTTTTATCACACAAAATGGAGCCACATTTTTATATTCTACAGGAAAAATAAAATAAACTTGCAAAAAATCATGCATGTCTTGCAACAAATCTAAGCTCTATACAAAAATCTAGTGACCCATTTGGTTTCTTTATCAATAGTTAAGGAGTTCAAAAAAAAATGAATGCTAAAAGAAACCCAAGCAGGTTTTTTTCTCAAAATGCAGAAATAAACAAAAAATCACTGATGCAAGAAAACCCAGTTCACATGATGAGTGTCAAGCCACTTTTGGTCTTCTTTCCCTTTTTTCCAGAAACCCATCTGGGTTATTAATTTTTCCAAGATTTATGAAAATGAAGAAGGAAAGTCAAAAGATTACAGGATGGTTTTAAAAATGAACATGAAGGACACATTTATCTATTCATGGTTGCAGCCAGTGAGCTTTTGTAAGCCAGGAAAACAACATAAAAAACATTGAGTCTATTCAAGTTTGCAGATAATGAAGTTTTTCAAAACAATTCCATAGAGACAGAAGCAAAATGAGACATTTGAAAGCTTCTATTCAAGCTCTTCTTACTCACTATCTGGAAGAAAAGACAATATGGAGGTTAGTTGGGAGCTTACCTAAGCTCAAACACCAAGATGCGCAAAGTTGTGTCATTTAAAAATATTCCTGTTAAGCTTCATTAACCTCCCATGGTGGCTGTAAGCAAGGAGAATAACCATAGAGAAAAATGCAATAGAGAAAGTCCATCAAAGTCTATTCATGGTCGCGGCCTGTAAGGCATGAAGTGGCCTCAAAGTCAAAAGATGCAAGCTTATGTCAAGCAAAAACATTTAACTAAGATCCTATGATGTTTTCATGAAGAGAAATGTCAAAAAATGACTGAGAACCCATGGGAAGACATCATTTTTCCTGTGTTTGCTCAAACCTTGGTGGCAAAGGATCATTTTCCAAATTCTCCCAAGCGACCAAATGATGGTGTTTTTCCATCATTTGGGTATTATCATTAGGGTTTGACCCTTCTTTGCATACTGATGGGATTTTTATCCCTTATTTTAAAAACCAAACACATGAAATGTGATGGGGTCGATGACCACATACTATTGCCTTACGCATTTTTTTTATGCCTTTATTTATTTTCCCCATTCTTTAAAGCTTTGCTAAGTTTTCACTATGTCATGTGTTATCTCTTAGGCATTTTATGCCTTAGGGATTTCTTCCCTTATTTGACTTATGTTGAAGAGTGTATTGACAATATGTTGCCATGAGACCCTTAAGTGATGCCTTGTCTTTCCAACATCATGTGACTTGGGTATTATTTCCAAGAGTCTTGGAGGTCGGCCTTATTAGCCAAGTAATATTGATATTATGTGCCTTTGCAAACCATGTGATTATGACACGTGTGGGAAGATGTAGAATATGGGTGGTAAGTTGATAGCCAAAGTACCTTTGAAGCTTTTGAAAGATTTTTCCATAGCATTTGATGTTACATTTTATTCCATATCTGAAAATCATGTAAGTCATTTTAAAATCACTTTTATTGTGCCTTTTAACACTAATGTAACACAGAAAAATAGTGGGGGCCTTTTGATTTGGACCTAATTGTAAAGTGATTTGTTAATTGATGTTTTATAAATCACTTAACAAATCACTATATTTAATGCTTGAAAAGCCATGTGTTTTTAGAAACACATATTGCATGATAGCAAATGTGGTCAAATGTTGAAATAGGACCAATGATGATTTGCAGAAGTGTGGGAAGTGTGTGATGTTGTTTGGACTATTTTCAGTGGGAATGAGGCTAGTTGGAGGTATTTTTGTCACACTTTTGGGATGTCTATTGGCTTAGCTTTTTTTTTTCTCTATGTAGAAGGCATTTTAGAGACTTCTAGAAGGTTCTTTTGGGGCCATTTATGTTTTATTTAAGGATAATCTTCTAGAAGCACATGTGTTGGAGGTTTTGGTGGGTGTTGGTTAAGTATGTTCTTTTTGAACATTTTGGGAGTTCTTTCTTTGTCAGCAAGAGGATACCTACTATCTTGGAGTTAGTTTTTCATGAAGCTGCATTGTAACACAGACAGACCTAATATATAGTAAGCACTTTGATTTAATAGATTGGAGCATTGTTACCTTTTCTCTTCATGTTTTGTGGTGAGTTATTAATGGCTGATCAGTATGTTTTTTGAAAAGTCATTTTCCTTACAACTTTTCCCATGTTTCATGCATCCATTTGATAGAAAATGTATGTTTACAGGTTATAAACAGTGTTGTTTAGTAGTGTTATTGATTGTGAAATTTTTCTTTTCCTTTTAAGAAAATTTTTATAGACCTCTTTATAAATTATTCATATGAACTGCATTGGATAGGGATTTGTGTGAGTTAGCTTTGAAATATTAATTTGAGTGTGCAAGGCTATTAGTAGGTCTAAATTGTTTTGGTGTATCATTTTAGTCTTTTTCCAGCATTAGGTTTATTTTACGCAACTCTTACCCTTATCTTAGAAATTCAATAGTTAGGTGATATCAAACGGGGAAGCCGGCCCCCAATCCAAAGGTCTGCTTTCAGATAGGTTACCCACAACCTTAAAGCATTCCAATGTTGGTCCAAATTTGCTAAGTGCAATTGGAAAATCTTAGCAAATAGGGTGCAAATTTGGTGTCCTAACAGTCATATAATCATCATTGTCATTGATATCAATTTCAATAATGTCATCATCCACATGAATATCATCTTCATGAATGTTAACTCCTACATCATCATGATCTAGTTCCTCTTCTTCGACATCTTTGTCAAGCACATCATCAACTAACTGTTGATCCTGATCATCATCTACATCATCTTCTAGTTCTTCGGTATCTTCTTCTTCCACCACATTATACTTTACTAGCCTTCCTCTTGGATCATGTCTAACAACAAATGACGAACCCGGTTTACTTGGAACCTTTGAGTAAAATACCTACTCACATTGGTTGTGAAGAACATAGGGCTCATTTCTAGCTCGCTCAATCGACCTTGTATTAACCATGGTAAATCCATTATCATGTTCAATAACAGTTCTCTTGGGATCATTTTCATTCAATCATAGCCTGTACCATTGGACAACGAATAGAACTAATTTGAAGGACTTAAAGTCACACTCAAGTATATCATCCAAAATCCCATAGTATCAATTTTCTAAGACTTCTAGATGTATTTCGCTTCTAGATGAAACATTAGTCACCTAAAAGACTGCAATTATCCCAGAATCACAAGTTTTCATGTCATCCAAATTTTTGATTCAAAATTTATGACCATTGCACCACATAGCCTTGTAGTGTTTCACTTGCAATATGTCAAACATTTAAAAATTATTGCATTGTCAGTTGATAAACATATTTATTCTTGGCCGAATGTATGCAAAGAAAAAAAAAATCAACATATATATACATCAATATAATTGAAAATAATTAAATAATATGGGTGATTAATATATGTATGCGTACATGTTTATCTCTTAAACTATATGCTAAATCAATTTTCTTGGAATCTCTATTACAATGAGCTTCTTTAACCAATGAAGCCACACCTTCCCATGTTAATGTGTGACTGGATTTTTGACATCATTCAATCCATACTATTATCCAATCAAGATTGTTTGCAACGTACAAATGTATTGCATCCCACTCTCGACCAACTGTATCAAAAAAAATTGAAATTCACAAATGACATATAATTAGTTAATTACCACTATATACGACCTTAATTTATAATTCATGTACCTAAAAACCTAACATCCCACTACCAATGATCTTATTATCTTTCATTGTTGGATGAATTCAAATTAAAGGAGTATGCACAAAGAATAAATTATGACCCTGAAGGGTACATACACTCTTGTAAGAAAAAGAAAAATCTTAGTGGATACACCCATGTTCCTATACCGGGGGAAGATGTGTTTAAGAACAAAGAAGACAAATAAGTAGAGGAGGTTATAGAAAATTTCATGGAGTTAGAGAAAAAAAAGCAAAGGTTGCAAGAAACAAATGATTCATCTGAAGAAGAATCTACGGGAGAAAATGAAGCACAATCGCAGTAGAGAACAACCTCTCAGATGATGAATGATGAATATGAATAACTCCCTAAGAGGGACTTACAAGTAGCCAAGGAATTGCATGTAGATGTAGATGATAGGCTTACAACCTATGAATCCTTTATTTCTAATAATGAGTTTTTCAAGTGAAGAGAATCTAAATATTTTTTATATAATTACAAAGGCAAAAGGTTGAGGGAATCCATCCCAAATATTACCCCTAAAAATGAACATATGATGAAAAGGTTGAAAGATGATATAGATAGTGAAGTGTAGAACATGACCCCTAAAAGGGGTAGACAGTTGTTACTTGAAGCTGGTGTAATAGTATTTCCTGGTTGGGACCTTAGTACCTCTTTAATTTTTGGTAGTTTTTTGCATAACAAGGAAGGAGAATACAAGTTAAACATAGAGGGTGTGAAGGAAAGTTACATAGGGTCAAGATTCAATCCTGATGAAAATTCAATGTTGATATGGGCATTATACCCACCTCACAAAAGTCCAAAGATCATCAATATCAAAAAAATCCTTTGGACACATGATGACCCTTAAAGTTGGGGAAATTAACCCTGTGGCTTCAGTAGAGATAGGCATAAGCATTTCCAAGTTCAACAAGGCACAAACAATACAGTTGATGAAAGAAATTATTACAAAATGAAAAGTGAAAAATTAGATTTGGAAATTACTGCCATGAAAGATTCCAGAATGAGGATCACCTTTGGAACTGATACATAGTTGCAAGAAGAACATCAACAGGTAGTAGAAAAGATGAAGGACCTTCAGTTTGACATTGTGGCAATGATGTTGCACAAGAGATTTACAAACCTAAAGATATTCCTTGATGATTTTTGGCATGTTCACAAAAAGAACTATGAAGCCATTCTTGAGCGTGGGAGAGTGAAAAATAGATTGGGTACTAAGAGACTTATTTTTTGGAGTAATACAATACCAGTACTTTTCTATTTGTGTGTGGAAGATTCTTTCATTTGGACTAGTTCTTTGTTGTTTCTTTTCAAGCAATTGAAGGCAATGTAAGATGTATTCTAATTAATCTCCATGACCATCTTATAATTACCTCTCACTTTCCTCAATCTACCTTTCCCCATCAAGTACTCCCCTTTGAATTTGTTAATGGAGTTGGGATCCCAAATACGATCTACATGGATCTTTGTTGTGAACTTAAGAAGATATTCAGTAATGTACACCATGGTCTGGTATACCATATATCCCTCCACCATAGAACCCTTAGGATGTGCTCATTTTCTAACCAAAGCTTTCAAAAATTTCAATTGCCTCTCAACCATCCACATTGACCTTATGTGTACAAGTCCACACAATTCAATCTCCTCAACTTGGTGTATGAGGTAGTGTTCTTGTGCATTGAAAAATGTCAAAGGTAGACACTTTTACATTTCACACATTAGATGAGGAATTTTTCTCCTCCAATAATTTATCTTCTTTATGGATTTCTTTAGATTACTACCATCTACAAGTGATTCAAGGTGAAAATATATTAACAAGATTTAACAAAAATATACAATATATTACATAACAAGTAAAAAAAATTACAAATATAAGATCTATATAATGAATTGAACAAATATTGCTACTTACCTCATGTATTTTCCAAGATCATATATAACTTGTTTGACATTGTTGTCGAAGTTGTTTGGGAGAGATAGGGGTAGAACGTACTACAACAATTATAAAATAATCTTTTCATTATTTTTCCAAAACTAGTAAACATAATACACTGAAAATTACATGCAGTATACAAATATATATAAAATATACCAGAATAATTACCTTAATGAAGGTATGCCAATCATGTGTTTTCATCCTTGACCCAAATTCACCTTTCTTTGCTATGATATTGTTTATGTTCAACAAATCCTATGGGAAATCAATTTTTTCGTATGACTTCTTTATAGCATTGCTTTGCTGCTCCATTAATAACCAAGGAAGGGTGCTTATATTAATTTGGTCTCCATCACTATTTAATTGAATGAAATCTTTCATTGAATGATTGGCTTCTTGAATGTCACTACAAATTTTGACAATTTTTTTCTTTTCTATGCCCTCCATCCAATATTTTCCATAACGTTTCTATTATATTCTTTCTGATATGCATTGTATCAAACAAATGCACAATTTGTAGCTTCTCATAGTAGGGAAACCTACTAAATTGTCAGGAATAACTTTTCAGTCCCTATGGAAGCTAGTCATTAATTCCTTGACAACCTTCATGAAGCATATAAGTTAAACAAATTAACAACAACAATCATTGTCAATTACAACATGAGTAAACAAAACACAATATAAAAATATAAATTCCAAACATATCATATATGATAGATAAACAATTTTATCCAATGTATAACCTTGACGATTAATTCTATTATATTCCAACTTCCATAGGTGAGGTGTCATTCGTCATAGTTTTTATGTAGTCTCTTCTTTTCCATTGAAAAGATGTTTCTCAGTAGTTTGATACTTATGATTTTTGTGAAGGAAGTGTCTATACTCATCAAACACCTGCTTTCCTAAACTTGTTGAATGATGAGATTTCATCTTTGGACCACAAACTGGACATGCAAATTTTCCCTTTGTTTGAAGACATGCAAGACCATATATAATTGTATTAAATATGTCAATTTTTATAATTATATATAATGAATAGATTATTTAAAAAATATGCATGATATCTACTTCATAAAATTAAATATTTTTAAAGTGCAGTCGAACATTATAACATACCACAAAAATGTGTTAGCCCTGGGGCATCATGAATTGTCCATATAAACATTGCATGGAATTGAAATTATCTTTGTCCTATTGGTCTGGAGATGTCATACATAGTGACGCCATTCCATAACTTTAGTAACTCGTCGATAAGAGGCTCGATATATACATTCATATCTTTAACTTAGTACTTACGTAGTTGAATGAACATAAACATTACATAATTATTATAACCATTTTATTACAATAAATATAAATTAATGTACATGACTATTAAATGAAAAAAAAAATAAGTCATTATGCAACAAATAAGATAAATGAGATGCTACTACATTAAAGAAAATTGATGTAAACAAATACCTAGAACAATCATTTCCAACATTATGTACTCCCTCTTTATTGACATCCATGGAGGAATGTTATTGTTGATAACAAAATAGGCCACACCAAGTAAATAGATCTTAGCTTTCCAAATGGATTGACACCATTCGCTGCCAATGAAAGCCTGAGATTATGAGGTTCTTCTTTAAAGTGTGGCCATTTTTCCTCCATGTCCCTAAATGAATAACCATTCGCAGGCATTCAAAGAATGTCATCTCCACTTATATTTCATGCATGGTAATCCATAAATTGTGCTAAGTTTTCACACCTAAATAATCGTTGCATACATGGAATAATGGGAATATAACGAAAAACCTTGAAAAACATTGCGAGACACCTTTTTTGTTAGTTGATCTATTTGATATCTACTGATATGAAATTATGGGCATTCTGTTTCAAATTCATGTTGTTTATGATATATAATATGATCATTGGGACATGCATCTATTGCTTGATACTCCATTCCAATATCTTTCATAATGGTAGATAAATCTCAATATGGGCGGGGTAAAATATTTGATGGTGGTGACAAAAATTCACCTATCAATCTACAACAAAAAAATAATTTGTTAATATAAAAAATATTAATGGTACATATTTCATCCTTTATTTACTAGTGATGAACTAACAACAAAAATAGATGAAAAAAGATGACATATATGACATACCTTAACATCTATGAGATTGTTATGTTGGATAAACCATTCATAACCTTCAAGTTCACCAACGACAATATAGCAAAAAGAAGAGTTGTTTGGGAGCCTTCATAAAGGGGCTCATATGCCTTCTCAAGTACAGGTAAATCATGAACATCATCAAAGTCATCTCGGTCATCATGATCAACTGTGCCACTAAATGTGTCATGGATCAATGTATTGTACCATCATCTTCAACTATTTTTCTGGTGCATGATCATCTTCTTCCATAGTATCATTAACTTCATCTTCGATATTCACAGCTCCATGTTCCTCCGCTTGCAAAACCACATTCTCCAAGCTGTGATAATTCATATCATGTGCCCTAGGGCACCCCACCTTTATAATAATGATCAACACAAATAAACCATTATCATGATCAAGTGATTTTTTTTATATAAAAAATGTTAAAATGATATAAACATTTACAAATTCAATCAATATAAAGACATATAATGAGCAACTTACCAATGGATGATAATCATGCCCCCCTTCAACATGACCATGTTGCCTACAATGTTTCTCATCTGTTGTGATTAAAATTCTTCTTGTCTTTAAGCCCTTGCAATTGTTGCGAGGACAATAACATTTCCCATCACCCTTTCTTTTCAATATATCCCATGATCTAGAAAATGTCTCTTCATTTTTTTCTACACTAATATTATCTAACATGATTTTTCTTTACCAAGCTTGAATATTTAGATCTTCAAAAAATATCAAACTCACACTCCAATAATTTTTAATCATAGATAGGTAACAAAATCTAATAATTCTGATATTTTGCACCAAAAAAAATCAGCCTATAACCTCTACAAACTGTCACAAGTATAGAAAATTTGCAAGTATAGCAAAACACTATTGCAAGTATAGATAAATTGTCAACTCACTTTTATTTATTAAAAAACATTCGTCAGAACCCCAATGAACACTAACCATATACCCATCAGCCCACAAATTAAGGATGCTAACCATATGTCAGCCCACAAATTGATGGAAGGGGATGGTTGACTTTAAGTGTATGTTGAAATAGTGATGAAAATCATGGAGTGTCGCAATTTCGATGAACGTTGGGCATAAAAAAATTTAAAAATGAAAAATTTCACATTAAATACACAAGTACCCGATGATACATCTAATTATACATCTTTCATCAGAAAGTTTCATTGTATTTTGCAATCAAATGAGTTAGTGGCTCCATGTGTCAAAGCCGTCGCCAAGAACACACCCATCCAGGAACTCCCATTGCATGGGTAATGCCAAATCTGAAAAAGATCAAGGCATACCAAGTCTACCAATAATATCATATAAAAAGTGTAAACAACATCATGTAGTACCAAGAAACATCCACAATGATATGCAAAACATGTAAATGAGTAACCTATAAGAGTAACTCTCACAAGAAGTCTCCAAAGCTCTCCCATGTTCTCCACACTCAACAAAGGAAAGAGAAAGAAACCTGCTAAAATTTAGAGCACTAACATTGAGTTGGATAGGTGCCTAACTAAAATACAAGTGATGAAATAAACATTTAGGAAATTTACCTCCATTGTCACAATTAGAGAAAAACACATGCAAGTTGAATAGTCAAAATATCACTATATTGGGAAGCTTGGGTGACTATAAAGGTTACACAAATGACAAACAATGTTGGCACCAAGATGTTGCACTGCATTGCACATCATGTGGGAAACGCATTGTCTAGAAAAAATAGGATTGAGGTGATGCTTGGTAACTATATATTGCAACTAAGAAAAACATTAACATGATTATTATCTATCATTGAGACATGGATCTCATTGGGTGCACAAAATATGTGAACCAATTATTTGGGCTGCAAATAATGTGTTAGAACAATAAAATAACCCAAAACTCAAATATAAAGTCACACTCTTGGTAGAGTATACAATGCAGGAAAATTACAATCTATGCAAAGCAAAAAAGAATAAGTGCATTATACCTCAATTAAGTTAGCCTAAATTAGCTCTAAAAATGATGGTATGTGGACGTTCTTTAACAAATATTACTTATTTTGAAATCATAAGTGTATTATACGATTTACGAATTATGAAAATGTGAAACATAAGGATAGTGTACAAGAATATGATGAAATGAAGGTGGAAAACCTTTTTTAAATAGATTTTCCAAATTAAAAAAGAAGGGATAATATGGAAGGATATAATTAATATTTGATATTGAATTTCATGGATGGAGTTCATAACCTCTTGACAATTTTAAAGAGAGGGAAGAAGATTCTTGATCAATAGAGGAAATTTAATTAAAAAAAATTGAAAGATTACATGTGACAAGTAGAGGAAGAGGTGGAAGAACAAGCATGCTTACACATGTGTGAGCATGAAGGTAACATGTGTCAAGATCATACTCACACGTGTGAAAATTTGATGGATGAGTTGGAGGTCAAATACACTGCTAGGTTAACATACTCACACATGTTTGAACAAGTAGTGTGATGAGATAGGATGCTAATACATGTATGAGCATGAAGTGGAAAAAGGACACATGGTAGGAGAAAGGTTGAGATATTTATCCATACAAATGTATTGAATAGTTGAGATTAAAGGAGATTTATTTTTCATTAGTAGTGATGTGGAATTGAAAATTAGAGGAAATTTTAATAAGAGATTAAATTTCTTAATTGATTGGCTAATCATGGATTAATTAATCAAGAATAAGTTGGAAAAAATTTAAAGCTAAGGTTAATTAATTAATTTAATTTAATTGGCCTCTTCCTTGTAACCATCTCTAATATTACAATACCGTAACTATAAACATCTCCCTTTATAGAAACATTTCCACCCAATCCATACTCTGCAATTGATTTTATTCATTAAATTTTTAAAAAGCTAATAAAGAAAATAATTATCACAATATAAAGAAAACTCAAGAATTTTACTTGGAGCAATATATCCAATGGATCCTTTGAGTGCAATTTTTTGTACTTAGTGAATCTATGAAATTTGTAGTAGTTAAATAGGATATACTAAAATCAGTCACAAGATCTATAATGTTGGCATCCAAGAGCACATTGCTAGGATTGAAATCACAGTGCACATTTTGTAATGGAAAATCATGATGTAAATATTCCATGCCATGGGCTATATCTACAACAATTCTTAAACACTCAAACAATCCTAATTTACAAAAGCCTTGATCTTCCCTATCAGGGTGAAAATGCATATCCAAGCTCCCACTAGATGCAAATTCAAGAACAAACCTTACAAGTTAGGGTAGCAAAATGCACTTATGATCTAATGAGGTTATGGTGCCGAATCCTCCCTAACAATTTTCACTCCCTCTTAAAACTTTTGAGAGCTTCTTCATTTTTCAAATTAAGAGTCTTGATGGAAATTATCTAACCATCCCTTTAGATGCCTTTGTAGACAGATCCAAAGCTACCAACCCCAAGCAAGTTTGACTCATCAAATCTAGATGTTGTAATGACAAGATCTTGATAAGAAAATTTTGGATAACTAAGCTTTCAAAAAATAAAACTTGAGGGATGAACTAGTTTCCTTGAAATTTTATGCCTCCATAGAATTCATACAATGAAGCAGCATAATGCAAATGCAATGGTTCCAACAACTAAAAATACTAGTTTTTTGAGTAGGGAATGTTTTTCCTGAGTTTAATTTGGGCACAGAGGAAATAAATAATTTTTTGGGCCACATATTTCAGCATTCCTCATAAACAATGCTACAACTATTCTATTTGGAAACAACCGTACTTCTAGAATCTACCTTGAAAATTTATTGAAAGAAAGATCAATTTCTTGGATATTTTTTAATTTGGAGAGTGAATCTAGTATTGGACCTACATAGGTGTTGTGGATAACATTAGACACTCTAATGTTATGCAGTCTCTAAACTTTGGAATGACCCCAATAAGTCGATTACTAGATATATCTATGGCTTGCATCATTACAATTTTTCTTAGCTCTTGTGGCAATGACTCTTCCAGAGAATTATATGAAAGATTGAATTAGAATTGTAGGTTTTCAAGGTTCGAAATTACTTCACCAAGTATCCTTCCCCCTACTTCTTGTGCTGCAGAAAAAAAATGTCTTAACTATTGGAAATATTAAATATTTTGACTGAGCCTATGCACATGTCAAACTCCCCAGCTATTCACCTACCTATTAGGATCTTTCAACAACAATTTATTTTGGTGATTTTCATCCCTATTTTGAGCAACATTTCGCTGCCCACAGTCAATCTTTCCTACCTTCACTGAATGTTTGCACAAAGAGGACACATAGAAAATTGTTTAGTATAGATGCTACTTGTGGGACCCACCAAATAATTATGTGAATGGAAGCTACATGGCATGCGGGTGGGGGCCAATGAGGGAGTGAAAGGAAACGATCAAAATAGCTCACGGTGACGGCATGTGGGAGCATTTTGGGGGCCGATGGAAGAGAAAAGAGGAAATTCATTCGAATTGTGATGAGAAAACATGTGGCCGAAGTTGTGGTATTAACCAAAAAGAATCTGATGAAAATTGAAGGCACGGGTCAGTACTTAGCCAAAATCAAACCTAAAGGGAGCATGGTGAATTTTGAATTCACAAGACCTATACACCACATGTGACGTATGAGTCCCATTCGGCCCCTTTTTAGTGTTTTGAGCAGGAAATCAAGGTCTTAAGTTCAAATTTCATGAATGTTGGCTTCTAGGATCTAATATACAATACATTGGATGGATTTCCTAGATAAACAAGGTCTCAAATCATTATTTCACCTAAGCATTCATGATATCAACATAAGTTATCAAGAGTTAAGCATTCCAAGACTTCACAAGAGTGTCAAGAGAGTTTATAAGAGAATTTCTAAGGAATTCAAGGGTAGAGTCCATTTTTTTCAGCAATTCAATATCCATCATCATATCAAAGTCATTAAGTATCAAGCATGTTGTTGAGCTAGTGTTGTGATGTAGCATTGAAGATCCATTTGCAAGCATTGTTCTACATCCAATTCAAGATCAAGATCTACATTATATATGGCCACTTCGTGTTATATTGTTGGCTTACATCTCAAGACGTCATCCAAGGTATCATTTTCCATGTTGCATATTTCATGTTTCATGTTCATATTTCATTTTTTCATCACTAGGTTTAATTACCTAAATGGGGTTCAACCAAGGGAAACCCCTATTTCCTAAAAAATCAATAAGTTTTTCTCTCTTTAATTGTGATTGGAGATCTAGGTTTCTTCAGACTTGGAGATCCTTTCAAGACTAGGTTGCAAGGTTGGAGAGAGTTATCAAGTTGTCACAAGGTTGATATCTTCATGGAAAGTCGCCTACAAGTTGTGAATAAGAGTTTCAAATCTAGAAACAAAGTGTGGAAGGAAGAGCAGAGATAGGAGAGTAGATATAGGTCTTGACCCTCCAAAAAATTAAAGTGGGACTAATATTCCACTTTTTCCATATGAGTCCCAGTACAACACATTTTCAAAATTTTGGTGAATTTGGATAACCACTATGAGATTCTAGTTTTGGTACAAAAACCCAAGTTTGGGACTACATCGTCCAAATTTGCATATGAGTCCTAGTGGACATTAAACAATAATATTTTATGGTTTTGAATCTTTTTTTGACCTCATCCTTCTTCTAGGTACACCTCTCTACTTGCTTAGTCTTTTATTTTGCATTTCAGTTTCATTTTTATTAAATAGGACAACTGAGAGGGGGGGATGAATCAGTTGTCACAAATTATAACTTTCAACTCAATTACCAAAACTAATACATAAAATATTTAAATGATTAATCATCAAATTCCAATGCAAAAACTAAAATCCAATGCACAAACACAATAACACCATATTTACGTGGAAAACCCAATGAGGGAAAATCCATAGTGAGCATTAACTCACACTATAAAGAATATCAAAACTGATTACAAAAAGGATCACTACCTATATTAAGGACTCACTATCTGAAAAGGATACAACCCAGAGGATTCACTACCACAGAGATACAAAGAAGACTTGTTATAGAAAGATAACAATCCCAATGCAACAAAGTATTCCACCACAATCATTGATCAACTTGCATGAGTGATAGAGTTTTCCTTTTGCTCACTGCATCTAGAAACTCAACATTAAGCTTCAAACTAATCTACCAAATACATTACTCACATGCTTTCAAAATAGTATCAAATAAGCATCTACTCTTTTGCTTATCTTTCTTCTTTTCTTTTGTACATTTTTCATTACTATCTCATCCTATATTTATACTATCTCTAACCTTGAAAAGATACAAAGTTGGCCATCCAAATTCAAATTCAAATTAGGTCAATGTAAAAACATCCTAGGGTGTAATTATAATGAGGGAAACCCAAACACAAGCTTCACTGAGGCCTATAATAGATCCAACACACTCCATCAACTTTGAAGATAGTGCTTAACATATGGTCAACCAAACCAATATAAAACACATAGAACAATTAAGCTCAAAACTTCTAGAAACCAAAAATATATTCAATGTAATTAGAACATCTTAACTCTAGAATCGTAAGTCAAAAGACTTCATCAAAGAGAAATCTAGACCAGCAACATTTCTCCTGGACCTCAACAGAACATAGAAAAACATAGTCCACAACTGTTGAACATAACTCAAACTTCATAAAGAACCAATAGCCAAGAATCTGGATATATAGCAACCTTCAACAATAATGATTAACATATATGAACCACACAAATATAGTGACAAGTACCGGATCATCATTCTGAGCAACAACGGAATACTTGTAATCTTCCTTTAATACAATTTTCTCAATATCCTCAACATATACAGCCAACAACAACTAGAAGATAACCAATTGACTAGTTGACATCAATGACGACACTTTCATTCCTTTTTCCATTCTTGAAACAATCTCCCCCTTTTTCATTGATGGCAACACATGATGTGAAAATCCATCAAAGACACCATACTAGTTTTGAATATACTTCACAATATTTTTCATTTTGCTTCTCGCTATTAGAAGATAATATTCCTCATTACCTAATTTCTCTCATTATCTTTCTCTCCTTTTCACACACTTTCTCTCCCCCTTTTACAACAACTACAAAGGAAATAAAAACATTGAATCTTCCTTTGACATAAAAACAAAATACTCATAATGATAACACTTGAAATTACCTACTCACCCTAAGAGGTAGCCACCAAAACATCCGTCCAAAAAGATAGAACCATGAATCCACTAGACTAATGCATCTCCAAATGAATCTTAGTTTATGAAAGGAGGGGAAATAACCCCTAACTTCTCCCAAAGATACTCAAAAGTATCTTTAGGAGGAGATTTTGTAAATATATCTATAATTTGATCCTTTGTTAGAACATACTCAAGCTTGAATTCATTCTCCATGACTGTCTCTCTCAATAAATGATTTCTGATAGATATATGATTCGTTCTTGAGTGCATCACAGGATTCTTTGAAATATTAATTGTACTTGTATTATCATAGAAGATATAAGTGAGATCATCATATAGCACTGTGATATCTTTCAATGTTTGTTTCATCCATAGACCTTGTGTACAACAAGATGTAACAACAATATACTCATCTTTAGTAGTAGACAAAGAGAATGAATCTTTCTTCTTACTTAGCCATGCCACCAACCTATATCAAAGAAATAATGTGAAACCACTTGTACTCTTTCTGTCATCTATGCTTATGACCCAATTTGCATCTGTATAAGCACTAAGTGTAAAGTTAGTATCTTTAGGATACCATAATCCATAATCCAAAGTGCCATTCAACTATCTAAATATGCTTTCAACTGTAGCAACATGTGTTTTCTTAAGGTCTTCTTGAAATCTAGCTACAAGATAGACTGCATGCATAATATTTGGTCTAGTAGTAGTCAAATACAATAGTCCACCAATCATAGATCTATACTTTCTCTAATCAACCTTAGGTGAATCATCATCTTTACCCAACTTGCAACCAATCACCATAAGAGTAATTACCAATTTGGAACCATCCATCCCAAAAACTTCTTCAACATCTCTCTCACATACTTAGACTGTGAAATGAAAATTCATTTTGCAGTTTAATTAATTTGTAGCCCAAGAAATAAATTCATCTCCCCAAACATAGACATTTCAAATTCTTTCGGCATCTCTTCTACAAACATCTTGCACATATTTTCATTTCCTCCAAAAATAATTTCATCAACATATACAACTACAATCAAGATTTGTTAATTTTCAATCTTAATGTACAAATTATTGTCTATCATACCTTTGTTAAATCCTTTTTTAATCAAATACTTGTCTAACCTTGTATACCAGGCTCTAGGAGCTTCCTTCAATCCATATAAATCTTTCTTCAATCTATACACCATATCCAGTTGATCTATTAACTGAAATCCTTTTGATTGTTCCATGTAGACTTCTTCTTCTAGCTCACCATTCAAAAATGCTAACTTAACATCCATCTGATAGACTTTGAAATATTTATAAGTAGCTAATACCAAGAACATCCTTATAGCTTCCATTCTTGCTATTGGGGTAAAATTTTCTTGAAAATATATTCATTCTACTTGTGAGTAGCCTTCACACACAAGCCTAGGTTTGTTTCTAACAACTTATCCATTCTCATTCAACTTATTTTTGAATACCCATTTCGATCCAATGATATTTTTTTTGTCGATCTTGGGAACAATTCCCAAGTCCGTTTCTTCTCAATCTGCAAAATTTCTTCTTTCAGTGCTTCCTTCCAATGTTCATCCGTACAGGCTTCACATACTATATTTGACTCAATCTCAGAGAATAAACACAAATTTACTTCAGTAGCAGCTTTGCTTCTAGTTAACACACCTTTTGTCTTGTCTCCAATAATTTGATTTTCTGAATGATTCCTCTATAAATATTTTGGTGTCCTAGGGGAAATCACTAGATTATCTTCTTCTCTTTCATTATGTTCATTCTACTTTTTCTACTCATCTTTATCTTGTTCTTCCATAATTTCTTCTATTCTTGCGCAATCATGTTCATCAGACACATATCCATCAATATCAATAGAATTCTTCACTATTTCATCAACCTTCACATTCAAGCTCTCTACAATATTCCTTATTATTTTACTCAAACATTTGTATGCCCTTCTTTTGGTATAGTATCCAAGAAATATTCCTTCATTGCTTCTTGCATCAAACTTTCCCAAATTATCTTCATCTCTTTTGATATAGCATTTTCTTTCAAATACCTTGAAATATTTAACTATAGGAATTCTTCCATGCCATAGCTCATGTGGAGTATTTGTACTATTTTATCTTGCTTGAACTCAATTGAACACATATACAACATTATGAATAGCTTCTTTGTAGTAAACTTTTGGTAATCTATCTTCAGTGATCATTGACCTAATAGCCTCTTGAACTGTTCTATTTTTCCTTTCAACGACTCCATTTTGCTAAGGATTTCTCAGAGTAGATAACTATATATTAATTCCATGCTCTTCACAAAACATATTGAACTCATGGGAGGTGAGTTCTCCACCTCTATCAAATCATAAGCTTTTTATCTTCAAATATACTTCATTTTCAACCATAGCCTTGAATTCCTTGAATCTATCTAATGCATCTGATTTCTCTTTAAGAAATGTAACCCATGTATATCTATAATAGTAATCAATTAACAGCATAAAGTACCTTTCACCAAGTAGACTTCACACTCTGATAGGACCACATAGATCTGTATGAACCAAATCCAGTAATCTACTAGTAGATTTTTCTCTTGATCTATAATGATTTCTTGCTTGCTTCCCAAACTGACAATTCCTACAAATAGCATTGACCAACTTTGTAATTCTCAGTAAATATCTCATGCCTTGAACAAAACTAATCCTTGCCAAGTTATTAAAATTCACATGGAACATTCTCTTATGCCATAACCAACTGTCATTTATCTAAGTAATAAAGCATCATCCATCAACACCCTTAAGTTGATAAATATTCCCTTCAGATTTCTTTCTTGTAGCAATCAATTTTCTTGATCCTTTTCGAATCTCAAATTTCTCATCCTTAAACACAATATCATATCATATCTACACATCTAACCAACACTCAATACATTATTCATTAAACCCTTAACATAGTAAACACCGTCAGTATGATGCTTGCTGTCAAAACTTACTGAACCTATCCCATAGATTTTAGCACTAGTATCATCTCCAAACATAACCAGACCTCCATCATATTTCTTAAGCTTTACAAAATTACTCTTATCACCATTCATGTGATGTGAGAAACCACTATCAACTACCCAAAAATTCTTTTTTTGTTTAGCATGCAGGGTAGAGATAATTGTACTTTCATTTTTCTCCTTCTCATTCTCTGGAGGATTTTCCTTTACCCATTTTTCTAAATCAGTAGAAGAAGGTTCATCCTTAATCGCCAAGAACAAGCATTCATTGTCATTTGTATATTCATATTCTAAATATTCATTTGAAATACTAGCATTCTCATTCACATAGTAAGCTATGTTAATATTCTTTCCTTTCTTTTATTTCTCATATCTTTATGTATTCCTTTTAGCTCTTTCCAAACACTTTCTAGCATAGTGACCTATTTCTCCAAAACTAAAGCACTTAAAGGGAAAATTACCCTCATACTTACTAGAGCCTTCTCTCATTCTTCTTACAAAGTTAGCTTCTATTTCATCGAAGTTTTCTTCATCTAGATCTTTAGTTTTTGTAGCTTTAAAAGCAGTCTCTATTTTTCCTCCATTTCTTAGACTTGGCTTCCTCATCTCATAAGATGTCAAAAATCCTAACAACAGATCCTTAGTACAAGTCTTATAATCTATAGTCTACTCAATATCACTCACCTTCTCACTATAAGCATCAAGAAGAGTTATGAGAATCTTCTTCACAATTCTAGTTTCATCTATAGTAGCACCAAGAGATCACATTCCAGCCACTACCTCATCCAATCTCTATGCATAAGCTTTGACATTTTCATCTTAGGACATATGTATAAGATCAAGTTGTGTTTCTAGATTCTATAATTTTTCCTTTTTAACTCTTTCATCACCATCACGTGCTCTTTCTAAAGCATTCCAAACTTCCTTATTTTTCTTCAAATTATGAACCTTAATCAACTCAAAATGTACCAGACTATTTTTTAAGATGAACTTTTCCTTACTATTCACTTCATGTGCTTTGATTTATGTAGGTGTAATCAAACCATTAGCAAGAGGGGTGTATGGATTCTTATAAGCTTTTTCCACATCATATTCACAATACTCCATATATTCTTCCATCAATATACTTTCTAGATACCATAATTTGTTCCATCAAACCTCAGATAATCAAAGACCATTTTGCTAGCCATCTAGGACCTTCATCAAGCGGTTAAGCTCTTCACCAAGGAACCAAGCTCTAATACCAATTATTGAATAGGGAAACTAAGAGGGGGGTGAATTAGTTGTCAGATTATAACCTTCAATTCAATTACAAGAACTAATAGATAAACTACTTAAATGATTAATCATCAAATGCCAATGCAGAAACTCAAATCTAATGCACAAACACAATAATGCCAGATTTATGTGGAAAACCCAATGAGGGAAAAACCACAATGAGGATTAACTCACACTATAAATAATATCAAAACCGATTACAAAAAGGATCACTACCTAAGCTAAGGGTCACTTCCTACAATAAGGACTCGCTGTCCAATAGGGCTACAACCTGAAGGGCTCACTACCATAGAGATACAAAGAAGATAAAGAATACTTGTTATAGAGAGAACAATCCCAATGCAACAAAGGATTCCACCACAATCACTGATCAACTTGCATGAATGGTAGAGTTTTCCTTCTACTCACTACATCTGAAAACTCAGCATTAAGCTCCACATTGATCTTCCACACACATAGCTCACACACTTTTAGAATAGCATCAAAGTCACATCTTCTCTTTCACTTATCTTCCTTCTTTTCTTTTGTACATTTTTCATTACTAGCTCATCTTGTATTTATACTATCTCCAACCTTGAAAAGATACAAAGTTAGCCATCCAACCTCAAATTCAAATTAGGTCAATGCCAAAACATCCTAGGGTGGAATTAGAATGAGGGTGACCCAAACACACACTTCACCGAGACCCATAATAGATCCAACATGCTTCATCAACTTTGAAGATAGTGCTTAACACATGATCAACCTAACTAGTATAAATCAAATAGAACAATTAAGCTCAAAACTTCTAGAAACCAAAAATATATTCAATGCAATCAAAACATTTTAACTCTAGAACTGCAATTCAAAATACTTCATCAAAGAGAAATGTAGATCAACATCATTTCTCCTAAACCTCAACTAGGACACAAAAAAACATAGTTCACAACTGGTGAACACAACTCAAACTTCAAAAAGAACCAATAGCTAAGAATCTAGATATAACAACCTTCAACAATCATTACTAACATATCTTAACTGCACAAACATAGAGACAAGTAATGGATCATCATCTTGAGCAACAACTGAATACCTATAATCTTCCTTTAATAAAATTTTCTCAATATCCTCAACATATATAGCCAACAACAACTAGTAGATAACCAATTGACCAGTTGACATCAATGAAAACACTTACATTCATTTTTTCATTCTTGCAACATTTTCATAGGTCATTTAGTTAGGTTTTGCATGGTACTTTGCATGTTACGTTCATTTATTTTCTTTTCAAGCCCTAGCTTGGTGGTGAACCCCCTTATTGTCTTTAATCACACCCCTAGGACATTCCTGTTACAGATATATTTCCCTCATTCATTCCTTGGATTGATATCTCTAGGGTTTCCTTGAGTGAAATAGGACCCCACCCTTGTGCTCCATCTCCTAAAATGAAGGGCCCCCTATTTTTGTTGTTTCGTAAAGAAAATAAGATAACACTTATTTCTAATCTAGAAAGTTGTCCTAATATTTTCACAAGAGAATATGCAATGTTTACATTAGGATTATAAGATAAATTATAAAATTTAAAACCCAAACCATAGTGTGATGGTTAATTTTAATCCAAACTCAAATGTAATAAAAAAATCAAACGAAAACAAAATAAAAAGAGAAAATGTCTAAAATTCTCTTCAATAATCATCTTAAAAAATTAGAAAGTTAGTAGTTTCTACAAGTATTCTTCGATTAGCATGAATATTTTATAAAATAGGTTAGTTTTTTTAAAACTAGGCTAGGTGTTAGCTTAAAAACTAGGATAAAAAAAAATTAAAGTGACAACAAGACAGAATGTTTTTTGTGGCACGGATGAAGGCATATATGCCCAATAGTTCGTTGTTCATCATGATTTTGCTAAGGGGGCTCTGAGATTACCTTGTGGCTGAGGATTACAAATGAAAGAAGCGGGAAAAGGGTGAAGGCGATGGCTCCGAGGAGTTTTGCAGACCAACTCAGGTTTTTCAATGCTTCTCCAATGATTCCCAAGGTGTCCAAAAAATGTAATTTTTCTATTTCTCTATCCACATTTTGATTCAGTGGAAAACAGAATGTGGAAGGGATGTGCAGGGGCGCTGATATGAAGTTTTGCAATGAGGCGTCTACCCAGCACTTGGGGTACCCATTTGACTGTATTTATTAAAAATAAAATCAGCGGAAAACTAACGGGTGCAGACGTTTCAATCATCTTCAAGCAGATTTACACCATTGATTGAACATTTGAGGTTGGTCATTCTCATATTGGATATGCCTTCGGCTAAAAAATAGAGAGGGAGACAAAGATATAAAGAGATCTCTTTCTCTTCCCAATTCTCTCTATAACATCTTCCCATATGTGCCTCTCCCTATCCCTCTTTATATATATCTCCCTCTCTCTACCTCTTTATATAACTTCCTCTCTCTACCCAAGTAAGTGTTGTAGTTTATTCTTGTTCAACTCAGGTGATCTAATTTTCAATAAGATTCCTTCATCTAACACCAAATGTCTATGTCGGTATAGTCCCGTGTTTTGTAATCTTGTAGGTGGAAAGCCTTATTAAAGGAGATTATTGCAACCTTCTTCAATGTAGATGAGAAGACTAGACTCTGTTTCACTCTAAACAATCCCAGGATGATGGTTTTTTTCCATCCTCCCAAAGATGAGGACAATTAGGTGTAGAATAGGCCCTCAGTATGATATACATTTCCATTGGTTTGGATCTTGTTTTTAATTTTGTAAGAATCCTCCATTTTCTAGTCTTTGGAGGACATCTTATAACTTTGGATCTTGTGTGGCTTTCTTTTATGAATCCTCCATTTTCTAGTTCTTGGTTGATATCCCATAGTGGAAGACATTAAATGACTTAAGAGTGGCAATATATGACTTAATTGGATGGAGTTTTGATGTGTTTTGGTCCTTGGTAATTTCTTTGGAATGTTGATTGCATGTGCATTGATTCTATTGATTTAAAGTTTACAAATTGTTAAATTGTTTTTAGATTTTTTCAATATCCATGGCTAAGATAAATGATTTTGTTGTGCATTGTGTCAATTTATTTGTTGGAATATAAAGATCTACATATTACAATTTATTATTATTTCTCATTGGTTATGTGAGTTTGATTAAATTTATTTCATATTGGGTGGTATTTCAAGCATGATTGAGTCATTGTGTTTACATGGTTGTACTCTATTAAATGGCTTTTGGATGGTGGCTGCATTGACACTTGATGATTTATGCTATAGTATAGATTTGAATATTTTGGTACATTTGATTGGGGTTTTGCTCTAATTGTTTGTGTTTTTTATTTACAAGGTGAGGACGTTCCCTTCACAGAGATGTTGGGAACATTCCTATTTGCAATGGGAGCCATGATATGTGTGCACATTGACAACATTGGTCTATTAGCATTCTCAATTTATGGATTTGAGTTTTGGGTTCCCTATGCTTATTTAGAGCTATGACAAATTATTGAACTCTAATCGTCATCAAATCTCAAACGCTTAGTGTTTATGCATGTTTCTTGCATATTGAAATTAGTCTCTGGCTACAATTTGAAAATTTTGAGACATTAACAAAATGTTATGTTATTGAGTGTTTGAAGGAAATTTGGTTATGTTCAAGGGGGGTTTAATGTCATGCAATTTTTTTTATTTTTTGTAAACATAGTCTATATATATATTCTATTTTAGCATTAACTATTTAAATGATGTTTTCCCATCGAGGCATTTATATTTAATGTTTTTTTATCATTTATCACGAGTGATATTTGGTGATTGTATGCTATAACTATTTAGAGAGATAACTCATAGTCAAGGGCGTGATGCCTAAGATCGTATATTTGATCATTTATCACGAGTGATATTTGGTGATTGTATGCTATAACTATTTAGAGAGATAACTCATAGTCAAGGGCGTGATGCCTAAGATCGTATATTTTATAGATAGAAAGAGGGAGACGATGAGATAGGTTAAGCTATCAGCCTACACAATTTGGTGTATTTCCTTCCGTTTGTGATTTGGAAAGTCCGATAATCAAGCTTATGTGTTTCTTTTCGCATAACAAAGTAAATGATGATGACACTCTTATTGTATATTATAATATAATTTAATGGTATTAAATTATGATGCAATTAATGAAAAAATTATTACAAACACACAATATTAATATTATTGTTATTTTAAATTCCTACAATTGATATCTCTCGACGTTTTCTATATAGACTCTATGATAAGATAGATATGCTAATTTTATTTACAATGGTAGTTTTGCCACGCATAAGTCGTTATTCCTAAGTCGATTCACAAGGCTTTATGGCAGATTATATTAATGGTTATGGTGGTCACCATACTTAGGCACCATCATGGGCAGTTAGTTATTTTTAAAGCCATGTAGTGGCTGATTATTGCAGTATGCAAGCTCATATTAGCCATCATATGAAGTGGCGTGGTGAATCTTTATGCACACGATCCTATTCTTTAGCTTTCACGACTTGGGTAAAAAGTGAAGGAAGTGTTTATGCTGTCGTGTGTCGTGGCAGTATGAGGAAGAGGTCGAATTGATTTAGAAGATTTTTTTCGAACTGAATGTGAACTGCATAGTGAAGTCGTGGATTTTGGAATAGGATAGACACAGTCAAAACTGCCAGTCATGGCAACATTAAGGGCTGCATAGGCGACTATCTTGTATGGCATTCTTCACACCTGGCAGTGGATGCAAACCGTGGTGTTTGTGGAGCTATTCGAGCCTCCAAAATGGATAACTGATTTCTATATTTGGTAAATTCATTTAGTAAGCAGAAGAAAACCATTATCGGTGAAGACAATAAATAGAAACTTTTTGCTCATTTTGGAAAACGTTTTTTGAAAAGAGGAGATTGGGAAAAAGAGTGCAGTACCTGAAATTTGGGAAGGGTGAATAGTATTTTCTTGTTGATTAGGTTTTGAGCATTGTGAGAATAGTTTTTGGGGAAGAGAAAGAGTTGTGTGTATGTTAAGAAAAGCTAGAGTTACAATTACAAAGGAGACTATACGTGGATCATAAAGAGCAGGAAATATTGAGTCGGTGTTGCTGAGAGTAAAGCAAGGAATAACAATATCAAAGCCAGGTTATTCATTTCCAAGCATGGCTTAAATGATTCTTCTTTCTCTTTAAAAATTTGATAAAAGCTCTTCTATTTGTCTGACTTCAATTATGCTAGTGCTATGTGCAAAAGTGTGGTTGTTTGGGAAAGTATATGAATGTATGTACGTAAAACCTAATCTAGATTATTTATGCTTATTCATAATTTAAAATGTAAAAAGTTAATAAGAATTGCAATGACTAGTTGATTAGGATGAATAATCACACTAGTACACATTTAAATCATGGGAGAACTTAAAGGAAAAATCTTAAGACTCCCTAAGCTGAGTTTTACCAAACAAACTAGCTTCATTAATCAAACTAGTAAGACTAGAAAATCACTTAGAAATGATATTTCATCCATCTATTAAGATAGTGTCTTTATATACATTTGTTATCACAAGTTTATATTGCATTTTCAGTAATAAGGTTTGAATTATAATAGAAACGATAAAGTCTTTATTATCATTGAAAGTTACAAGTATTACATATTAGACTAAGGGTCATTATTATTATTACTTATTAATGGAAAATCACGTATCTTGAGTAGAGGACATTACGATCACATAGAAAACCTAAGACCATAAAAATAGGAGAGTCGATTACTCCCTTGTGACTATTTTAAAAGTACTCGAATAAGAGGCAGTTGCCTAGACCCAGAATGTTGCGGGCATGTAACACGAGTATTCGGCTTACATGTGTTAAACCTACTTAGTTGAATAGTTGACACTAGTGAAGTCATCACTACTGAAAAAGAATATATTTGAGTTAGTACATCTATGTCAAACCAAAAGTAGAGTTAAACATAGGTTAGTAAGATTTTCAAGTTGAGTTAGAGGTGGCATGAACTTACGACACCGCTTCCTTAGAAAGTGGATGATTATATATATATCAAGACTTTGGCCAAAGTAAGTGCAAAAGTTGTTGCTTGCACTTGTCGTTTCATTGTGCTCCAAGGTTGCATAACTTGTCAATAGCATCATGCATAGTTAGAAAATGTCTATAGTTGTATGACCGTACATGTTATGTAGGACACAACACTAGATAGTTAGATGGCAATACTAGAGGTTCCTATACTAAACTCTTTGTCGAAGGGTAGGGCCACTTCTAGTTGGAAGGTGTGTGGGGGACCATCAGTCTACGGTTGGAGGTAAAGTGCTTGGGTGATGCTCTCCTTCTTGCAAACAACACGCCAAGACTTGTGAAATAGAAGAATAATCAACTAAGGATTCTTTGGCCTTGTTCTTATTGTAAATTGTGAAATTGTTTAATTGATCAAGAATTCTAATTGTAAACTATATTTGAAAAGATATGTCATTTACATGATATTTAGTTATGTTATTTCAATTATGAAATGTTATATGAAATTTCTTTATGTAGAATGCAAAATGTGTTATTAGAGAATAAAAAAAATTGATTTATTATTTTGAAGGCATTGACTTATTTACTTCATGAAATAAAACCTAGGTGAAAACTATGAGAGTATGGTTAGAGATGTTACATAGTTCTTGAAGCATTTGGATTTCCTAGCAAGTATTGTAAGATGGTTAAAACTTTAATGAATGATGCAATGGCACAAGTGGATATAAATGGATCACTTTCAAAAAAGATCTCATTATAGATATCAATAAGCCAAGGTTGTCCACTTGTTCCAACACTATTTGTGATAGCCTCAAAGACCATTTATTATCTTTGAAAGAAACAGTTAAAAGAATCGTGATTAAAGGGATAACCCTACCCAATGAAGAGGATTTATTAAATATCCAATTTGCAAATGACACTACTTTATTTTTTACACTACTTTATTTTTCCAACTTAAAGAGAGGAATTTTGAAAATTTAATATATAAATTGAATATTTTTTGTGTAGCATTTGGAGTAAAAATCTCCATGGAAAAATCCATCTTGTTATGCTAGAACACCCCTCCCCTCCTTCGCCCTCCCCTCCCCAAATTGGCTCTCCAAATACAGATTACCAATGGGGGGACCAAATAAGCAAGTGAGATATTTGGGTATTCCATTTGCAATTGATCTTTGTTTGAAGGATATGTGGTTGTAGATTAATGAAAAAAATGATTAAAAAATTAACAAATGGAGCAAATACTACCTCTCCATGACAGGGAAATTCCAAATTTGTCAAAAAATTCTATGAATTTATCATATATACTAATTTTTTTTGTGGCTAATCAATAGTTACCAAATTAATGAGATACAAAAATCTATTAGACAATTTTTATAGTCGAATAGTAAAGGTAAAGAAGAAAAAGGTAGCAATTAGATGGGACTAGTGTTGTTTAGATAAATGTAATGGAGGGTTAGGTCTAAAAGACCTAAGAAAACAAGGCCTATCTCTTGTTGTGAAGTGGCTATTTAAAGCAAGCCCTGGAATGTTCTAGTAAGGAAAAATATTCAACTTACCACCCCAAAATTTGCTAAGTCATGGGATCACCTTCCCCTTTGTGACCTAATGTTGGTCACTTCCCTGTGACACCAATTGAATCCAATGTATTCAAAAGCCTTTGGATGGCTTCGGAGCAAATTAGACATTTAATAAAAAAATCGTGGAGATAAATGATAACAGTCTTAGAATTAGTTCTCTAGTTCCATATGGTGGAATTTATACCATAAGGAGAAACCACTTACATAACTACAAGGGTGCTCAGCAAAAGACTAGAATAGAAGGGGTGTTAAATGTTTTTAAGACATTTTAATCAATCAACAATTAAAAAGTTGGGAGGTTATAAGTGCAGAATTCAAGCTACCCCAGTCCCACTGGAGGACATATATTGTGTTAAGAGAATCATTGTCGAAAACAAACTATCAAGCACAGTTTGATAATAATAGTGAGGAAATAGATAGGTTTAATGGTTTGATGGCTCTAATTTAAATAAGGTAAAAACTAAGACTATATATAAGGCTCTAACTAATAATAAGGAAATCTCCAAACATAATAAATGAATTTTGGAATTTAGAGTTAAGATAAAATTTGGATTACTAATTTCAAATGGATTTGGAATGATACTCTTGAACCAAAGAAGGCTTGCTTCAGATGTATGCTCATCTTACACAAACTCTCGAGTATATCTCTTACTCACTGTTTAAAAATTTGTGAAATCTATAAAAACCCGAGTCTATCATGCATATTTTTTTATGAATGTTTTTTTGCAAAAGAGGTATGGTATATGTTTTGTTCAAATCTGAATGATTGGGAGGATGTAGAAAAAATAGGATAAAAAGAAATCTTAATGGGGTTTATAAATGGATTATATAAAATAGCTAACTCATTTTGGCTAATATTTTCTACTGAAATATTATGGTTGATCTGGAAAGCTAGAAATGAAGAGTTGTTCCAAGGTAAGAAGACAATACTCACTGAATCTACAAGAAGACTCATAGTTTTCAATTTCTTAATGTAGGTAACTACCACATTGGAGATTCCAAGAGTAAATTTTTCAAGCTGATTAAAAATGAAGTGGGGATCAATAGGAAAAAGGTAAAATATGCAAGGCATTGGCCTTTTAACAAGGAAGATAACTTTACATATATGAAGGATTCTTTAAAGTTCCAAAGGAAACATAACAAGAAATATAAAGATAAATTGGAGAAGGATCTAGGGCAGCAAAAGGGGCAAAGGTTCTGCATAAACCAAGGAGAAGACCTGGACCAGTTCATTGAGAATATGTCATACTTTGAGCCACCAAGAGAATACCTTGACCAGCTTAGTGAATCGAGGAACAACAGAAAATTCATATAAGGGGCCAAAATGTAAAAAATAGGCTAAACTATAGTACTAAGATGTGATACTATGAATTAGATGGTAAACTCATAAGAGACAGCTAATAAAATATGCTTTGTAATTTCTCCTTTTTGTAAGCTATAATCATTCAAAAAAAAGATTGCAAAAGTATATCTCTAGCATGTGTTTGATTAAGTTGCATACAATCCTACTACACATCATTTGTGATTGGGTTTGTGTCTTCAAGAGAAAATTTTAGCATGAACTCTTAAGCTCACAAGAGAAACATGGCATCGTACCTATTGTGACCTTTTCACACATCGCCCCATCGCCGATGGGGACCCCCAGTTGTCTACTATTTTTTAGGGTTTCGTCTCCTTGCAACGGTTTCGTGGGGTCACCCTTTTTGAGAGTTTCAAGTCAGTCTGTCGAGAGTCATCCAAGCCAAGTCAATAATCCATGCTTGAATCAGTGCATAAACATCATGGAAGTGCTCAGAAGGCCCGGGAGACGAGGATCGCCTGTGCTTTCGGCCAATTCTGACACTTCCTATTTTTTAGGGAATCTACTTTTTTTGCTTTTTCATTTTTTTTCATTTTTGGCATTTTTGGACCAAACGGGGCTCCCTATTTTTTTAGGGATTTAGCTTTTTCTATTTTTAGAAAGTCAACCCTGGTCAACAAGTCAACTTTCCATCTTTAGATCCAAAAATCAACCAAAAAATAAGGAGAAAATCGAAAAATCAAGTGAAAAACCAAAAAAAGCATGGAAAAATCAGTCAAAAATTTGAGAAAGTCAAATTGAAAAGCATCAAATTCTGGAAAAATCAGTCCAAAAATCAGTCAAATCTAAGCAAAAATCACAGAAAAATCACCCAGAAGAGTATGAAATTCATGAAAACTCTGGCTAAGTCTGAAGAATTCGCCATAAAGAAGCTAGCCCTTGAAAAGAGGGACGAGGGAGAAAATGTCTGGAAGTCTTCAAAGTCCGCTCAGCACTAAGGAGAGGGTGGCAAGGACTAAGGAAAGTCCGCCCAGCACTAAGGAAGGAATGTGCCAAGAGGTTGGAAAGTCCGCCCAGCCACAAAAAAGAAATATCTAGACTCCTCTAAAGTCTGCCCTTAAAAAGTGGGACTTGGCCAAACACTTCCAAAGTCTGCCATACTTTGGCAAATAGGTTGGGAAGTCCGCCTAGGCATGTGGGAGAGGAAAAATTTGAAAATTTCACTAAGTGTTGGGTGCCTAAAAGGAAAATCTGAAAATTTGCCTAAGTTTAGAAGGCTTAAAGAGTGGAAAATCAAAAATTTGGCTAAGTATTATGACATTTCCAAGAGGTAAAGTGATAAGGTAAGTGCCAAGAGGTTAGGAAGTCTGCCATGCTCAAGGGGAAATGTCTGAGACTTAGAGAGGTCCGCCCTCACCTTGTCCAAGCACTGGGAAAGTCCGCCATGGTCTATGAAGGGGAAAAATTACAATTTTTGCTAAGTGTTTGGTGTGCCTAGTCAAGAGAAATTCGAAAATTTGCCTAAGTATAGAGGCCCAAAGGATGAAAATTGAAATTTTTGGCTGTGTTATGACGTTTTCAAGAGGAAAAGTGTTAGAGTTTGAAAGGAGAGTGCTAAAGAAAGTTCACTATGGTATGTTGAAGCTGGAAGAGACTTGAGGAAGTCCGCCTAAGCCAAGGCAAAGGGAATAAGATGAAGTTCGCCTAGCATAAAAATGGAAGAGAAATTTGAAAATCGCCTAAAGTTTGGATGTCTAGAGGAAAAGTTGGCCAAGTATACAGAGAAAGGATGCACAAAGCAAAGAAAAAGGAGAGCTCGTCCTTGGCCAGAAGGGATAAAATTTGTCAAGCGTCAAGGAAATTCGCCTAAGAAAGACATCTAGACAAAGACTGTGCCTAAAAAAAATTCGTCCGAGCAAGAAGAAAAATTGACTTTGGCAGAAGGAAATAAGCTCAGTACAATAAAAAATTCGCCATGGCAGGGCAAAATAAGGATCTGGCATAACATTTATCAACGGAATGGCTAAAATTTTGGCTTGGCTAGACGAAATTGGGAATCAAATTGGAAAATAAACTTTTAGCCAAAGAAAATGAAGAGAAATTTGAAATAGCCATGGGTCCAACACGAACGGGTTGGAAATAAATTAAAATATTTTAATATTTTAATAATTTATTTCCAAATACTTAAAAATATGAAATGCCTTGGACAAAATAATGGATGGAAAGGCAGGCTTAAAGTCTGCCCAAGGTGAAGATGTCCAGCATGAAGCAAAGTCTACCCAAGGATGGATGTCCAAGACAAGTGCAAAGTCCACCTAGAGAAGTGTCCAAGACAGTCCAAAATCCGCCCTCAATCATGGTGGAAAATATTCTAAGGCATGAAGTGCCTAGAAGGGAGATGAAAAATGGCAAGCTTAGTGGAAAGCCCGACCTATCTCTTGGCAAAAAATCTGTAAGTCTGCCTTACCTTGGGAAGACAAATGGAAAGAAGTTCTCAAAGTCCGCCATACACTTGTCCCAGGCTTGATGAAGTCCGCCCAGCCAAGGAAACTCAAAGAATTGGCTAAGTAAAAATTCAAAAATTTGGAAAGGCACCAGTGAAGTTTGACCTTGCTCAATGGGTGGACGGCACAAGAAAGTTTGACTTTGCCCAAGCACATCATGTCCAAACCTTTACAAAGTCCGACTTTGCTTGGAGAAGGTACGTCCGAACATCCATAAGATCCGCCAAGTACAATGGCAAACATGATGCAAAGTCCGACCTAGACCAAGAAAAGAAATGTCAAAGTGTTGAGAAAGTTCACCCCAATTTAAGAGAAAAGATGGTAAGCACTAGAGAAAGTTCGACTTCTCCCCAGGGATGTTTGTCCAAAGTGGCTTGAAGTTTGACTTAGGCCGAGAGAGAAAACGTCCAAGCTCATGTGAAGTCCGCCCAAGGAGAGGATGAGAAAATTAGCTAAAACTCAGAAAATTGGCTGTGTTGATACCTTGGGGAGAAGAATTCACTAAGTGTTGGACGGAAAACAGGAAGGATGAAGAGGAAAATAAAGAGGAAGTGAATAAAATCCTTGTCCAAGGATGGAATTTGTCCTACATAGCACAAGCCAAATTCAAATTTGAAGAAAAATCCACAGGCAAAGTTCATCCAAAACCTTGGCTAAATGTTGAATAGTTTGTATGAAGGTGGTGCAAAATGAACTTGAATAGCCAAAATTTGGCTAAGTATGGGAAATACTTCACAGAGAAAATTCCAATTTCCTCCATCATGGCAAAAGCACAGGGGCATTCTTCTCCAAATTCAAGACACTTGAAAGGATATCCAGACATCTTGGAAGGATTCCATCTACAATCCCAAACCTGTTGAAGCAATCAGGGCAACTTCTTGAGGGATTTCATCTCCTGAAGAATTAAAAACAAGCTTCCAATCAGAATCAGATGGTGACAAGAAGAGTGTTCCCAACACATCTCCATACTTAGACAATTTCTCAACACAAATTGGAGAATCCAGAGAGGAAATCCCAAGGAATAACATCAACCCAGTTCAAGCAGGAGGAAGTTCAAAGCAACCAACTTCAAGTCCAAACCCCTGCTCCAAGGGGAGACCTCTAGACCTCAAAGATTCCAATACAGGTAAGAAGAAGAAATCAAAGTCTCAAAAGGAATCAAAGATCAAAGCTAGGAAGGAACAAGCACAACGGACAGAGTCATCGGCAGGGAAAATATTCTAAGGCAAGCACGTGGAAGAAAAACGAAGCAACCAAGGAAGGCATCCAGTACGCTGAGGTGGCGCTTCGTCATCTTCCAACCAATCAAATTCTTCCAAATCAACATACAACAACTTTCTATTTTATTGTTGGTTTATATTTAGCAAAAGGACAAGTGTCCTCAAATGAAATTTTCTCATTGGTTGAAAGTGACAAACCCTAATTAGGGTTTTATTTTGTAATCTCGGTCGTTGATTTGAAATCAATCTTGGCCATTCAATTGTAATTGGGGAGCCTATAAATTGAGCTCGCCCCTCATTTGTAAAGGTGTGGAGACAGTATCTGAGATTGTTGCATTGAGACTATTTCGAATAATAAAAGCTCTTATGCATGATTTGCTTGGAATAACTTTTATTGTCAAATAGTAAGTGAGGTTGCATATCTTCTTCCGCCATAGATTAAAGTTAGAATTAGATTACATAGAATTTGCTTTGAAAGTTGGTTAAGTGAATGAGAGATTGATCGTATGGATTCAATGGTGAAGTGTTGCTCATACTTTCTTCGAATGGATGATTTGCATTCGATGCGTAAAGTTAGCCTGAGCTTATAATTGTGGATGCCTAACTTCGGTCTCATTCAAGATTTGAAAATTACAATCACATCCCCTTGAAGATTGCACCCACTTTGCGCATGTTGTCCAGCAGGAGACGAAACAAAGTGTGGTTTATTTCCTTTCACCTAAATCTTTACTGTCTCTCAAATTCCTAGGCATAGAATAGATTCCTTGAACCCTTATCTTTTTTCTTTTTTTTTTTGAGACCCACATTGAAGTCCTAATTGAGAAGCCTTTAATGATAAATCCGCCTAAGTCCCAAACTTGTGAAAAGTTCTTTAACGTAAGTCCCCTTGTTTATTACCAGCAAATCACAACAGCCATTGAGCTTATCCACACGTCAAGACCTGACAAAAGAAACCTTGGAATCACCATATGATCTTCTCGCAATCTTAGCATACGTGGTGGTTTTTCAAGAGAGGATAGAGTGTCTTTGGACATTTTATTATGTGTGTTCGGTGGATGATAAAATGTACACCAACAGTTCCATCTCCAGATAAGTGTGCAAATCGAGGTAATGAACAAATGTCTAGAGGGCCACCTTAGGATGTAAGGTAGGGGACAAAGGAGGAAACTAGGTAGAATAGTTGTACTTGACAGAGCATTAGTACAACACCACGTAGTACTATGTAATCAAGATGGTTGTTATCAAAGCATTGTTTATTTGTGAGCCTTCATCACCTCTAGACTGGGTAATTCAGAGGAAAGATGCTTAAAACAGTTGACATGCTAGAGGAGATACAAAATGTCCTAACAGTGTTGAAGCCAAAGGGAAATTTGATGCATAGGACAGAGCTGTGTGACATACTCCTTGTCTATCCCCAATTATATATAAGCAACTCTTGTTAATGATTAAAAGAAAGGGGAAAGCATAAGCTGCAACCTAGGATTTATGAACCATATAGGATTCATGCAAATGTAGGAGAAGTGATCTATGCCCAAGATATTTGAAATAAGGAAGGAATGCATTATGTGCTTCATGTTTCTTATTTGAGGAAGTTGAGGTTGAGCTTGTCCTGTAGATTGATATTTCTATCATGGATCGAGAAGGAAAGCTTGTGTTCGAAGCAAAAGGGCATAAGGACGTAAGAGATGAAGATTCTTTGAAATCAAGCATTTAACGTGCAAGGTTCTTCCTGGAGAAGATGCAATGTTGGTGATCGTGGATTTCCTGGGAAAGCACCCAGAGTTGCCATTTACTAGGAAATGTGCTCAAAATTCATAAGGGGCCAAGATGTGAAAAAAGGCTAATTTTTTTCAAGAATGGGAAGAACATTGCAGATATTTTTCTTGGCATTGAGGACAAAAGTTGTTAGAGGGGGAGAACATTCTATATGCCTAGTCACAGCCTAGTGTAAGGAGTGTGATATGGCCTACTTTTTGCTTAGGTCCATGGTCTACGGTTAAAGATAGTTAGTAGGATATATGTTGTGTTTGTTTAGTTTAATGCAAGTTTTAGGGTTTCTTTTGGAGTCTCTAGGGTTTTCTTCCCCACTGGTTAGGGAAAACCAATCATCTCATTTTTCATTTTGAAATCAATCTACTGCAAAGAGCTACCATTAGCTCCCTTCTTGTTTACAATCAGATTTGTTCGTGTTTACAATCTAATTAGCTACCTTGTGTGAGCAGGTACCCTCATTCTACTATTTTGCATTTACATCTTATTTCTGCAAGTTTGTTTTACCAATTTTCTACTTGGAATGCGACAACATGTATAAACCCAAAGTTCTCTTTACACACCTTTTGAATCAATTAGTGCCTTGTGCCAAATGAATCTTGTTACTACATTATGATACATCATACGACCATAACAGATTATATTTTCTTCATTCAGAGTTTGTATACATGCAAAATTCTTGCTTTTTGATAAAAATAAAGACAGCTTTATTGATCTAATTTTCCTAAATTATGACATGTTGTGACCTATTTCATACATCACCGCATTGCAAATGGGGACCCCCAGTAGTTTGCCTTTTAGGGCTTTTCCTTAGCATTACAATTTCATAAGTCTATTGCTTTGAGTGTTTGGAGTTTTGAGGAGTCATTCGAGCCAAGTAGAGAATTCAAGCCCAGAGCAGTGCCTAGATGTCATCAAAGTGCTCAGAAGGTCTAGAGGATGAAGAACGCCATGTTGAGTCAATTCTAACACTTCCTATTTTTTAGGGATTTTACTTTTTTTTTGCTTGATTGCTTTTTCTATTTTTGGCACTTTGGGACCAATCCGGGAAGCAGCTTTTTTGCCTGTTTTTTGCTTTTTGCTTTTTGTTTTTTTCAATTTTTTTGAAAGTTGACCTAGGGTTGGGTCCCATAGGTCATATTGTCAACATTTTTATCTTCAGAGTAAAATTTTTGTACCTCCAAGAGTAAAAAGAAAGAGAAAGAGAAAAATGGGGGTTTTGTTCCAGAAGATCCAGATGACAGCAAGAAATTCATCCAAATATTAGGAAGAGTAAGCATGGCACAAGCATCACCAGGTTTTCCCAAGCTTGAAATACTATGTCTAAGGCTGAAGCAAAGTCCGCCATGCACATGGCCAAGACCAAGATGAAGTCCGCTTGGAAGAAAGAGAAGAAATGGTGAGCTAAATGTGAGGTCCGCCCAAGAATGGATGTCCAAGACAAGATAAAGTCTGCCCTTGGCATGAAGAGCATCATGTCTAACCTGAAGTTCGCCCAACACATGAAATGGCTAAGTAGCTTCCAAGTCCGCCCTAGGCCAAGGAAACAATGTCAAGCACTTGATGAAGTATGCTCATGCTTGTCCAAGAGGGGTTGAAGTCTGCCTAGCTCAAGTAAGAAACGTCCAAGCCACTGTCAAGTCCGCCCAAGCCTAGAGAGTGGATGACAAGACATAGGTGAAGTCTACCAAGAAGTGGCAAAGATCAAGTGAAGTCCGCCCCAAGCTCAAGGAAGAAATGGCAAAGCTAATTCAAAGTCCGCCCAAGAAAAAAAAAATGCCTAAGTGTTGATGAAGTCTGCCTAGGGGAGAGATGGGAGATGGCAAGCAAGTCATCAAGTCCGCCCATACTGATCCAAAGGAAGGTAAAGTCTGACCAAGCTTAGAGAATGAATGGAAAGATAAACGTGAAGTCCGCCCTAGAGATGGCATGGAAAACTCAAAGTCTGCCCAAGAGGAGATGCTTAGCAAGCCTCAAGTCCACCATGAAGCCAAATGAATAGACCATGCCCAAAATTTCAAGAGGAAATCCATGAATAAAATAAATTTCACCATGATGAAAGGTTGGAAAGATTGGAAAAATCAAAATTGAACACTAAGAATATTTTCCAACACTTTCAAGAAATTTTTAATGTCCAACACTTAGAAAATTTTCGAACTCAAAAGAAAATCAAGAGGATTTTGGCTAAGGATGGCACCCTGATAAAATTAGAAACTTGTCTTGAAGAATTTCAATAAAGATTAAATTGCCATGGTGGACAAAATAAAGCAAGACCAGGTTCGACGAATGTCAAAGAAAACATGAAGTTGCTAAAACCAATCGAACTCTTCAACTTTATAAAGAGTTTAACTTGTTATTTTCAACTCATTCTTTCAAAGTTCGATAGTGAAAAGATTTTAGCTCTCCCAAAGTTACGAAAAATAAAAATTTTGAAGAAGATTCTTGGAGAGAGTAATTTTTCAAAGTGGAGAGCAAAGAACGAAGTAAAATTTCTAAATTGGAGGACTAAATTTCTAGAGACAGAATTTTCAAAATTCAAGGCAAATTTACCATTAAAAGTATACAATTCCAAAGGTTCAAAATCTAAGTTTGATGGATTTCTTCATTCTTCTTTTGTCTTATTCACCTATTCTCGCAAAATTTGCCAAGTGCTTAGCCAATTTCAATTTGATTTTTCACAAAATTTAACTTTTCAACAAACTGAAAGTGAAAATTTTGAGAGGAAGGTCCAAGAAAATCAGAATTTAAATCTTAAAATTAATATTTTTCTTCATTCTTGCAGGTTGATGACCACCGAAGGAGAACCTTTGAGAAAAGCCCATATGAAGCTCGCCAGTAAAGGACTACAACCAGAATGAAAAATCAACTCCAAGTGGAAGAATGTCACAGACACCAACCTTGGACATGTAGATTTCAAAGATTTCAAGAAAAGAATGTACAAGCAAGATGGATTCCTGCCAACACCTATTGCTCGTCAGATGATGTAGAATGGCATTGTCCAAGCAGCTAGATTTCCACCAGCTATGGAGTGTGTTGAATTGATGGTAGAATGTGTCATACACTACAATGCACAAGAGAGGAAAATCATTGCATCGGATGGGAGAATATTGGCTCATCTTAGAGAGTTAGCCATTCAAGAAGCATTTGGCATTCCAAGTTATAATCGAACTTCATACAAAACCAAAGAAGATGCCAGAAGATTGTATGAGGACCAGCCAGAGCTTTGTGCAATGAATATCAACAAGGTGTGGTTAGAGAAACCGAGGCCTTCCATCAAGAAAATGCCTAAGAAATTGCTTTGTACTAACTTCATGGAGGAGTACGGAGATACTATCTTGATATTAAAGAGAATAATGGGCAATCCTCAAGGTGCGCCATTTGAAACATGGATGTATTACTTTATTGATGAAATCACTTCGGGTGTCAAGATGTTGAATTGGTCACAGATAATCACTGACAATCTCCATGAGCAATTAATAAATATGGAAAGGACAAAGTATTTTTACATGAATTCTTATATTGTTTACCTATTGGCCAAAACTTACATATACACAGCACTGGTCTGCAGAGGCGTGGTAGGAAATGGTGAAAATAAATTCAAATCTTATGATTGTCATCCACAATTGCAACTCTACGAGAAGACCCACTTCAAAAGGGCAAGTGATTCCTTCCTGATGTACATCACCAGAATATTAGGAGGAATGCATCAAAGGCTCACTCATGAGGCCAAGAGCTTGATCAGCAAATATGGATCCTAGTTTATCCAATTTCTGAGATTCACCTATATAAGAGTTCAAGGATTCACCGGATGTCCTTACCAACTTCTGATCTATTCAACTAACAAAATGGTCTTGCTCGAAGTCCTCAGGCAGTTGGAAACATACCAAGGCCTCCAGAGATCAAAGCAGAAGGCAACTATTACCTTTCCATTCTTCATCAGGAATATGTTGGAGTCTTGTCCATTGGCACAAGTAGCTAAAAGCGCCAGGTTCAAGATGCAATAGTACCCATTTACATCTTACCAGTCCAGGGTTGATTTCGATCCTCACCACCACATGGGGATCGTGTATGGAAGTATAAACATAAGGTAGACCTAGAGGATTTCTGGGCGAATGTCGCAAATGAATATGAAATCAAGAAAAGACTATGGTCCAGATTGCCAATGGATTTGATTAGAATGACTGAGCTTTTTTGTGTGCCTGATCAGCTAGAGGATGATGGGGAATATGTCCAGCCAAGCTTTGATGAGAATCGGCCTCTTCTTCCTATGAAATGGTCAGAACTAGAGCTCACAGACTTAACCACCTTGATGAAGCCAGTTGTCAAATATTCACAGTGGTGGGTGGATCAGCAAGTCCAAGAGCTACGGCAAAAAAATGTGACTAACTTATAATTTAATGGGTGAAGTGGAATCCTATTCTTCAAATGTTGGTGCATCCCAAGGTGATGAACCGATTGAAAGCACTCATTCTAGGAAAAGGAAGGAAGTCATTGATGACTACATAAGGTCAAAGTGGAAGAAAATTGTAGACGAGGAGCCTATACAAAAGAAGCAAAGGTCAGGAACATCTCATTCTGCCATGTCCAGGAATGTGAACGAGATATTAACCATTGAGGATGAGTCCTTGGCAAAAATTAGAATTCCTTCTCCAATCCTCAAGAAGAATATTGAGTCAATCCAACCAAAGGATGATGAACCCCCATCTCCCACAGGCACAGAGATACTGGAGTCCGAAAATGAAATGGATATTTTGGGTGACGAATTTCAAGAGGGAATTATTTCCGCTCTTAGAGGAGTCCAAGATATCCAATGTGAAGGAAATACTCAAGAAGAGCGGCATTGAGCAGCCTACAATTCTTGATTGGTTAAAAGAAAGATTGAAGATAAAAGTACCAGTAGAAATTCCAGAAGATGATACGGTCAATTTCTTGGCCAGGTTAGAAAGAGTTACTACAAAGAAGTCCGCTAAAATGTTTTCCACAATCCAAAAAGATGAGACCGACCATCGTACAGTGCAAATTGTCATACCGACAATGGATAAGTCAAAGGAGGATATTGCTCCCCAAGAGTATGCCATCACTACTGTCGACTTGGGTCCAACAACAAAAGGTCAAAAGGTTGAAGACTTGGACAATTCAATCACTACCATCAAGGCGAGGTTGGAAAGGAAGTGGCAAAGAAAAGAGAATATATAAAGGAGATTTAGCGCCTGAAGGAATACATTCAACATTTGACTAGACCTCTTAACCAAGACGGTCCAATGGCTCCCCCACTTTTGAACTTTTTGTAGGAAATGGTCAAAGATCTTGAAGAAGAGATGGTCACAGATAGAGAAACTAAGGAGTGGATAGCGAGCAAAAGTGAAGAAGCGGTTGCATTTGTGGAAAGATTGGTATTGGCTTACGGGCAAACTTCCTCTTTGCTTTCAAGGATTGCAGTTATAGTAGAAGCATGGGACAACCTTCAAGATATTCAAGACAGAATCATCCCATGCCTTAGAGTGTTGAAAGGAGTTCCAAAGCAAGAACTGATTGATGAAAAAGTAATTGCAACAAGTGTTGTGTATGATTTCAACAACTGGTACTGGTCATTAGTCGCACAAAGCGAAGTCTTGGAGAAGGTGAAAGCCGATAATATCATAGATGAGCAAATGAGGGAAATTCAGAATAAAATTTTACTTGTAGCTGCAGATATACTTGAGACGGACATTGTCCGAGAAAATGATATGCAACTAGAGAGTCTAAAGCTCATAATCCATGAGACTTTCTTCGCCATCACTGGGCCAATCTTGAAGCAAAATTTGACTAAGGCATCAAACTTCTTGTCCATCAGAGATGCCTTCCAAAGACAAGAATCAAAGTGGAAGATTGCTTTTGCCGAATGTGTAGATGATTTGGACATGCTGGAATTCAAGGTCAATATGTTGCCACATGTCACAATAGAGAAGGTCAGCACAATAGTGTTCAGATTCATTGAATATAGTGCCACTCAAGAGGATAAGGATGCGCCTCCTAGGAGATAGCTCCTCGTGCCACTTGTCTTTCATCCACTGGTTATTAATGATTGTTTTGGGAAACCCTAATTAGGGTTTATTTGTCTTAATCTCTACCGTTGATCTCATATTGATCTCGGACTTTCATTTGTTTTCAAAAACTCTATTTGAACTCCAATTCTCTCATTTTCTTTTTGTGGAGAGAGTTTTATGAAATTGTTGTGTATAGCTACTTTGGATAATAAAAGTTCATATGCATGATTTGCTTTGAATCCTTATTGTCACGTGGTTGTGTGGTTGCATATCTCCTTCAACATAGAATAGATTTAGTATAGAACATAGAATAGATTTTAAAGTAGAATTTGATTTGAATGCATGTTAGATGAATGAAAGATTTGATAGCATAGATTGGTGAAACTTTGCTCATACTTTCTTTGAATAAATGATTTTTGTTCAATGCGTAAAGTTAGTATGAGCCTATATTGTGGATGCTTAACTTATGTCTAAATAAATATTGTTCAATTTGATGGTAGTTATTCACGACATGAAAATCATAAACACACCCCTAGAAGATTGCACTCACTTTGTGTGGTTGTCCTTAGTGTGGTGAAACAAAATGTTATTATTGGTTTCACCCAGTCTTTACCATCTCTTGAGTTCTTAGAATTATCATAGAACTTCTAAACCCTTGTCCTTTTTGCACTTTTTTGAAACTCCAAAACCGAAAATCCAAAAAAATAAAGGAGAGGATTACTGCCAAATTTGCCTAAGTCCTAGCTTGTAAATGATTTGTTAATGTAAGTCCCTTTGTGTATTACCATCATATCACAACGACCATTGAGCTTATCCACACGTCAAGAACTGACAAAAGAAACCTTGGAATCGCCATATGATCTTCTCGCAATCTTAGCATACGCAATGGTTTTTCAAGAGAGGATAAAGTGTCTTTGGACATTTTATTCTGTGTTCGGTGGGTAACAAAATGCACACCAACATGACCCTCTACTAGTAACACTTTTAGATCTAGTAGGGTATGGTTGTTTTTCCTTTAAAAATTTTTAAAATTACCGGAAAATAAAATAACTATAGATTGAAGTACCAAAATAAACACTCATATCCTGTTAGATAGCGACAGTAAGCTGGCCAAGCTCTGATCACCCAAGAAGCCAGAAAATTGGAAAATCCAAAACCCAATGCTAAAAAGCTAAGTTACTGAACCGCAATTGCATACAGATTCATGGGTACAGTATGCTGATATGGCAAAAAGAAAATAGGGGGCTGGTTATGTTCTGGGTACATCCATACAAAAAAAGCATATAAAAATCATAAATATATAATAATATTTAAATAATACTAATATATTAATATCATAAAATGTTAATCTACTTTCTGAAATAATATATACAAATAATAAATATATATATTTAAATATAATTTAATGATCATATTAATGTTAATCTATACTTAAAGTTGCAAACTAAAATAATTATATTCATGGATAAACCACAGTTTGTAAACTCAGACCCAGCTAAAACTCGACGCACCCAAATTTGACTTGGACTTAGTAACTCTGTGAAACTCAGCCAATTAAAATGAGCAAAAAACTGCTGATTTTCCATGTTTTTTCTGAATTATTTCCTGCATACACAGTCATTCTGTGTCAGGCAAGTCCACACGGCAGCCTTGCCAAATACTCACAAATCACAAGTACTTGCAGCAAGTCTGCATCATGGACTCACCAAAAACCGTCTGCTCCAAGTTGCAAGTTCAAGCACAAGTAAATCAATATGCTGGAAAAGCTGCAAGTTCTTGCCAAGTCTGCAAGCACTCAAGCCAGTTTGCAATTCATAAATAGAATCAAGACTCAATTCGAGTTCCTAAACCTTAATAACAGATATTAGAATCATATGGAAAAAACAATTGAAGCCCAATCAGATTGGGCACATTATAAATGTGGCTATCAGCCATGTGCTTCAATAAGAATACCCATCTTCCACGTGTATGCAATTATCCCAAACGACATCACATTTTGTACTTTTCACTCCAGTTCCCATCAACTGGCTAATTTTTCATAAAATGTAATAATATCCTAGAACTACAAATAAAAAAGCAGAAAATAAACTGAATTGATCAAGTCATCCCTCGAACTGTGACAAGGCAATTTGCTTTCTGACTTTTAAAAGCATGTCAGTTTTTAGCTCTCAAAATAGTGTATAGGGAACTCTGTATGGAAATTAAAAAGAGAATCTTAAGATGTAAGTTCTTTATCTAGTTCCTCTCCAACACATGACCTGTACAACACCTTAATGCTGCTTGGTAAATGGGAAAAACTCCTCAAAATTTTGATGTAGAAATCAGGCCCATTGCCTAGGGGAACGATGAGAATTAACTGTCCAATACACATAATCACCATGGTAAGCTATTTTGTTCTCTTTACTATCTTTGGATTCTTGCACATTCGCACACTCAATGGGGTGACTTCTACAAGTTCATCTTCTTGAATATACTCAATACAATCATCCAGACTGTAATCCAAAGGTGAATCAAGGACCACTGCAAAAATAAACTTAGTGTTATCATGCAAAATAGATGGTTTTTGAAAACTAAATTTCATTAGTCAGAAATGTATGAGGTATGCACCTGTTGTTTCCTTATTGGAACGGACATTTGTTGCCGCCTTCTTCTTGCAAACATTGAGTGACAGATCACCAGGTCTTTGATGGATGCCTACAATTTGACCTTTGTAGACATCTACACCAGGACCTATAAACATCTGGCCTCTTTCCTGAGAACTCATTAAGGCATATGTAGTACTGGTTCCTGTCTCAAAGGCTACCTGTTTGTGGAATACTTTTGTGAGGTACAACTTCAAGAGTTATCTAATGTGAATTTCTAAATATCTAAAAGCAATCCAACTTAAAAGAAAAAAATTGCATTAAGAACAGCCATCATACCAAAGAGCCTTGGTCTCTTGTACTGATGTCTCCAGCCCAGGGTCCATATTCATCAAAAACAGTGTTTAAAATGGCAGTACCTCGAGAAGAAGTCAATATTGCATTTCGAAGGCCAAGTAGACCACGAGTTGGTATTTTGTATTTCACCAGGGTGGTGTTCTCCTGACTACATTCAAATCACAACTGAAAATTAATAAGGCAGTTTTCCTGAGAATACCATTAACAATAACACTACTGCCAGATTGATTGGAAAACTTGAGAATAACTAATCCAAAAGAGCGACACTACAGTTCAATCATGACACGATTTTATTTAATGGCAGCAAACTAATTGTCCTCAGATTTATGTAACAAATAAGAAGAATACAGGCTTCCAGCCAATAACAGCTGAGTGCAAATGTGAAATGATTGTCCGCTGATAATAAATCAAGTTTGTTGAGACCTAAAAATGTTTTAAACAAATGTGAATTCTTTTAGTAGCACCCAGAAAACCAAATATTTAAAAAAATATATAATATGACTAGTCTCTAATGAAGTAATAATGAAATAAGAAGACATGTAAGTAATCATAGGTTATCTCCATAATCATCCTAAAACTTCAAACTTCAAACCAATCAGTATCTTGGTCCTTGACTAACAGTTCCCTACTAGCTTCTACTTTTAGATAACAAATTCCAATGGGGCATTCCCATAAACAAATTTCCCTTTGAACCTCTGATGAAGTGTAGATGAGATTATAATTACTAGAACTTACCGCTCTACTCTTTATAATCATCATTGCTTCATTATGCAATTGTGAGCAATAATGGTAATGGAAAGGAGAATTGACATTATGCTCAGTCAGAAAATTGCTGTCAAAGTATAAATCATCTCCTCCCTTACATACTGAGATTTTTGGCCACATTGTGGTGTTTACCTTATAAAGATAGCAGAATTCTCCACTGGCCGTTGCAGATGGCAGCTCTGGGACTCAATTTCACTTGGCCACAAAGTGTGAAAGAGTAAAATGCAAGATCTGGTTTCAAATGATAAGAAAGAAATACGAAGAGAGAAAAGACACCTCCACAAATTTGAAATCAAAAATATTATCTTACAGTACACAGAAAGGATATTGATGTTACTTGTGGAATTAAGAAGTCCTATTGAAAACCCTTTGCATGTCACAGAAAGAGATAAAAAAGTAAAGCTACAATGAACTTTGTTTAGTGGAAAATTATGTGAAAGAGGATTGTGATTTTTTTGAAAGCTTGCCAGCAATAACAAATTGGTAAATCAAAAGGAATCAGGCAGCAAGATTGCTCATATTACTTCCATAAAGGCAAATGGAAAAATGTTTTTGTGGATTTTCTTACTTCTATGATGGTCACAAAAACAACATTATTTTATGATGACACCTATGTTACCAGGATTTGTAGAACCCTGGCCAAACCAGAACTGATCTGGTCCAGTCTGGGTTCAGGTCTGGCCTAGGTTTTCCCAGGGTCCTGCCCCAGGCCTCTGGGTTGAGCCAAATCCAGGGGTGGGATAGGACCCTGGATAACCCCATGGAGAATCTGCTTGGGACCCAAAAAATATTTTTTTAAGAAAAAAAGCTAACATCTCTCCTTAGTCTAGCTCAAGGATGAGGGGTGCAAGGCTGCTGCACAGCGTCATTTGCATTGTGCAGCCAGTGGGACTGGCACCTGCACTGCTTGTTCTTCCAATGAACCAGCTGATGGCATCAATGCTCTCAATGAAGAGCAATATGATGATTTGAGAGTTCTAATTTTCTAGCCCTAAGTAACATCTCTCCTTAGCCTAGCTCAAGGATGGGGGGTACAAGGCTGCTGCACAGCATCATTTGCATCGTGCAGCCAGCGGGACTGGCACCAGCACTGCTTGTTCTTCCAATGAACCACCTGATGGCATCAATGCTCTCAATGAAGAGCAAATTGATAATTTGAGAGTTCTAATTTTCTAGTGATTTTACATGTGCTGATGCATTATATAAACCATTTTACATGTAATGTCCCCTTTATAGCCCTATGTTATAAATGGCCATTAGCCTATTTCTGAAGTCCCATAGACTACTTGGAGGCGTTTTTAGGGTTTCCAAGATTCTTGGAGGTTTCTCGTCTACTTTTCAAGAGGTTCTTACTAGAAGTTTGCCAATGGGGTTTTTGGGTCTTTCTGGGTTTTTTGAGATCCTTGGTGGGCAAGCATTTCTATTTTTTAACAGTATGCTATTTTTAGTAAGTAATATTTCTGGCAATGGTCCCGACAACAGTTTAGTGCAGCTCTTCTATTCCTAGCAGTGGTGGCAGTTTTAGTCATTGAGATTCTGTCAGTTTTGGCAATTCAATGGTCCCACCAGTCTTGGAGTTCGAAAATGGCAAAAATGGTAATTGAAGTTATTCAAGTTATAAAGTTTTAAAAAAGGTAACCTTTATGGACCCCACACCTAGGAGTAACAACTAAAGGTTGTTTTTAAAAGGCATCCATGTGCTTGCTCAAGTTGGACGCCTAAATGAGAGGGGAAAATTAAATTAAAGTAAATTTGATATTTCTCAAGTTAGGTGTCCCCTTTTGGAGGGAAAAGGTTTTCAAATTTTTGAGTCTCAAAATGTTATATATACACCCCTCTTGCTCTCATTTTCACTATGTTGATTGAGGATAATGAAATGTTGTCGGAGTGAGGATTGAATCCCCTCAAGGGATTTGGAGACGAAAACCTTCAATGTTGCTCTAGTTTCGGAGTTGAGAGATACTCCCTAGCTGGACTTTGGAGTGGGTTCACTACAGGAGTCACCATTGGAGTTATTGGTGAAAGTTTTTAAGTTTGTTTTCAATTATGGATTGTTTTGATGTCTCCTAGCTATGTTTTGGTGTGTTAACTCTTGTTGTGGCGATTTGGAAGCTTTTCCAAAGTGATTTTAGAAGATTTCAGTTTGCTGGTTGTTCTTTCCTGCCCTAGGCCGTACCATTGCATTGTTCATGCTAATTGAAGGTTCAAAGACCTTTCTATGGGCATTGTTTATTCTTGTTTGGTAGGTTGAGGCAACCCTTGGTGCAAGAAATCACGAAAGATCCCCAACCCAAATCTGATCTGATTTTCTAAGTTTTGTCTTTCAAAGCTTTTGACCAGCGAATAGGAAGGGTTTCGCTTTTGCGTTTTTCTGATTTTTTTGTGTGTTTTTGCTGAATGTTGATAAATGCAACAATATTGCAAACTAGAAGGAAGGAAATTGATGCTAAAACTTAAATAAACCATACAATTTAAATAGAGAGCAATAATGATGAATTTATTGGCTCAAATGTCATTGTACATACCACAAATTTGCATATAACAATCTGATACAAACTTGAACAGCAAAGACAACCCGTTTTCAGCTTCTTCCCAGTTTCACAAATCTGCCCCAAGGTCTGATATGAATTTCCAGCTAATTGAGTATGAAAATCAGATCCAATAATTGGTATGAAACCCTTCATAGCACCTAGGGTTTGAAGCCTATAATCTTGAAATGATGCAGCAGCTGAGGTAAGGTGTAGAATGAGTTGCCAAGGCCTTGAGAAAGCCTATACTGCTTATGGCTGCCCCTGATCTGTTACAATATGTTGATATAATACTGCTGCAAACTCAAATCAATAAAATATATACCTGAAACTCATCCAATAAAGCCCAAATGAAGACCCAAGGTAGGCCCTCCCCAAAGGTGAATTGGGTTCTCATCCAATCCACGATAGCCTTTGAGAGTTTCCGTTCCCAAAAGACTAAAGCAACTCTGAAACAATTCTCCAAAACTCAAACCTACAAAGTGTTTTGTAAAAATGAGAGTAGAATGCTCAAAAAGAAGCCCAACACATTGCCTTATAACCTCTCATGGACTTTTTTAATAAAATTCAATAAAATAATTTTTTTGAGGGTCTTTCCTCATTTAAAGAAAAGGGCCACTTTTTAAAAACAACTTGAGTTGCTAGGATGGGGGCACTTTTCACTATTCACCTTATGATTTTTAGTTACTATTCACCTTTTACTATTCCATTAAATCAAACCTTAATATTTTCACTTTAACTTTGGATTCATCAACTGAACTCCAAACTGAAAGGCTCATAAGGCTCCCAGCTAAACTCCACAGCCCCCGATAGGGTCCCCTAACTTTTGGCTGACCTACAAGAACCCTAATAGTAGGCCAACCTCCACTATGACTAGGCTGTCTAAGAGACACTACAAATCAAAATTTATGGTGGCATGAATTTCTAGGAGCAAATCACCCCTCTTATTGGTTGTACCTCTTTGGGGGTTTGATACGTGGTTCTTAGTGACAGAAATTTTCTCTTCATCCTTGTTGTTATATGTGTTTGGGAGGCACCTAGCCTATGCATTTGCTTTGCAGACATTTTGGAAGAGATTCATGGCGATTTGAGGGAGTTGTGTTGTCAGAACCCTGATGGTTCTCTGTTTCAAACCCTAATTGATTTTTGTTCGTTTTTGCAATATTTCGTTTTTTTGTATTTTTGAAGGTTTTCAAGCAAATTCTAAAAGGTACGATTTTCTCAAAAAATGATAATAAATTCAAATAAATTCCAAATCTTCACAGATTAATCTCAAATAAGCCAGAGAACAAAGGCGCACTATTCCATTATTTTTATAGAACTTTTACAGAGATGAAAAGTTGATAAATGAACAGTAAATGAATCAATTTCAAAAGAACCTGGTGGCGGCTGTCATAAATACAGTATGGTATGGCCAGAAACAATAATGAATCTCCAGCTTCTGAAACGCAATGCAAGATCTCCAGTAAATGCTCAAGACAAAGCCAGCGCCTAGAACTGAGTGCCAGGATCTAAAAGCCAGAAGAAAATCTCTGAAGGAATAAAGTACGGCCTGCAGGTACAGAAGTACGGCTTGTCTGTAGCAGCAATAATAATGGTACGGACTCCAAGGAAAAGATGCCAGATCACTGATTAATCCCTCTGCTGAAGTCGCCTCAAATGGAAGATGATTTTCTCTGCTTCTCACTGAATAAAAAACTCAATAATCTCAAACTGTGATCTCTGGATGAAATCACCAAGTGCCAGCTTCAGCTGATATTTCACAGCCTCAGTCTGCCTGATCTCTGAAGAGTTTTCGTTCTCCAGAAACGTTCGTCTGCCAGAAACCCTAGGGTTTGCAAACTCCAAAGCTCAGAGGCAAGAAGACAAAATTGAATAATAATCAAGATGTTCGATTTTGCCTTGAGAAGAAATATATATCCTCTTTGAAAAGTTCGACCCAAATCTCCTTTAAAATAATCATTTAAATTAATGATTTAATTCGCACTTTTGACTTAGGAGAAATAATTAATTATTGGCGTCCCCTTTTTAATGAATATAAATACTCATTAAGTCACCTTTTAATAATATATTATAAAGTATAATTAAATACTTTATAATTAAGCCAAATACTAATATTTAAATATTTCAATAAAGTGACTTTAATATAAAGTCAAATTATTAAAATATTTAATAACTCTACCATTTCCTATTCACAAATCAACCAACAATAATCGGGTCGCATTCTCGAAATAATGGTCAACTGTGTGCCCCGCCTGAAATAGCAGCCTGGCCGACCGTATCTTTCTAAAATAGAAAGTTTCGAAAAATGCTCATCGAAGATTCCGCTAAGGCCTTAACTCCGATACAACGCGAACCGAGCTACCAACACAGCAACGGCTCCAGATGATCCTTCAACACTTCGTCACTTTACCAGGATCGTGAATGATAGGCTAACTCACATCAACAGGTTTACTCAGGGATGGGGACATGATACCGCTTCCTCCTCAAATTGCTTCGTCTCAAGCAATCTCAACTCGATGCCGTAAGATCTCCTCTCAATTCTATGTAGCATCCTCAACCGGGTAAATCTCCACTTGACCGATATTCTCATCACACGCCTCCGTAGGTGTCTCTCTCTCATCTCAAGGATAGTCTCAGGTACTAGTATCAATTTCCCTTCATCATCAAGGGGTGGCAAAACTGGAGAAGGTATAACATGCTGACCCAATGCCTTTTTCAGGCGAGAAACGTGAAATACATTATGGACCTTGCTATCAGCTGGCAAGTCCAACTCATAAGCAACCTCGCCCACTCGTCTGACAACACGAAATGGACCATAGTAGCCAGGTTTTAGTTTCTCTGCCCCACTCTTCCGCAGAGTAGACTGACAATACGGCTGCAACATGAGGTACACCATATCACCCACTCCCGCACGCCAACCTCTTCCTCTTTATCAGCATACCGCTATGCTTTATTTCGCGGCTCTCCTCGATATTGTCTCGCAGAGACCTCAATATGTCCTGCTGACTCTGCATCATATCCCCTGCACTCGGCACTCTGCTATTGCTCAATATCAAATCCAGAAGGTTGGGCGCCTCATACCCGTACAAAGCCATAAAGGGGGTCATCTGTATCGTCATATGGTGAGTCGAGTTATAACAATATTCGCACAAGTAGATCCATCTCACCAAAGCTCTCTGCTGACCAGCTATATAATTGCGCAAATAACCTTCCACCCACTTATTGACAATCTCTGTCTGTCCATCTGTCTGTGGATGGTAGCTGGTACTCGGTGTCAGTTCGGTTCCGCACAGCCTGAACAACTCCTGCCAAAAGTTGCTCATGAACCGATTGTCTCTATCGCTGACTATCGTCCGAGGCAATCCATGCAGCCGGAATACCTCTCTGAAAAACAACTCTGCAGTCTGCGATGCTGTGAAAGTAGTAGTAATCGGGAAAAAATGTGCATATTTCGTCAACCGATCCACCACTACGTAGATGCACCTTTACTTCCCCGGCTGCAAAACCTGATAAAGTCCATCGATAAACACCTACTTCCCATCGCATCGGAAGTGGCCGGAGCAATCCAACAGATAAGGTGTCTCGCTTGTTCTCATATAATACGTAACACTAATTTTACATACTGCAAAACATCAGTTTTCAGCCCTTTCCAAGTAAACCGTTCCCTAACCATTTTGTAAGTCTTGTAGTATCCAGGATGGCCCGCCATAGGAAGGTCGTGAAAGGCTCTCAAAACTGTAGTCCGTACCTCAGAGTCAGGAACCAAAAGAATCCGCCCCTTGTAAATGATCAAGTCATCTACAATAGTGTATCTGTCATCCTGCTCTGTCCTATCAACGATGCTAGAAGCCCATGGGTTCTTAGCATACTCAGTGATAATCCGATGCCTCCAATCCTCTGTGATCTGTGCTAAGGCATTCAACTGGGGTCTGCGAGACAAGGCGTCAGCTACAACATTCTGCTTTCCCTTAATGAAAGTGATATCGAAGTCATATGACTGCAGTTTACTGACCCATTTTTGTTGCCTCTCATTCAAGTCTCGTCCTAGAAAAATGTTTTCAGTCATATGATCCGGCAGGCGAATCAATTTGTCGCTTACCGTGTACCTCAACTTAGCCAATGCATGCATAATGGCTAACATCTCCCTGTCGTAACATCAGAAAATTTCGCCCCCGAGCTTCGCTTCAAATGCAATCGATGTCGCTTCCCTGCATCAAAACGCTCCCAATGCTCTCCCCAAGCATCACGTAATAAACCAATGACTTCGAAGTCAGCAATGCTAAAGTACCGACATGAAGTCATATGATCACCTTAAACTCACAGCACTCCTTCAAGGCCAGGTGACCAAAAAGCCCCTTTCTTCAATAAGTCAGTAAGGGGTGTGGCGTGACGTGAGAACCCGCTAACAAATCTCCTGTAGAATGCACACAACCCAATGAAACCTCTGAGCTGCGTAAGGTTCTCAGGTACCGGCCAGTCAACAATAGCTCGGACCTTTTCAGGGTCCATACTCACTCCCTTGGCACTGATGATGTGCCCCAGATATAATAACTCCTCCATGCCAAGCTCACACTTGGATTCCTTAGCATAGAAAGACTCGTCTGCTAAGATACCCAAGACTGTATCCAAATGAGCCAGATGCTCATCCCATGACCTGCTATAAACCAAAATGTCGTCGAAGAAGACTAACACAAATCTCCTCAACTGAGCACTGAAAACCCTGTTCATAGTTGCCTGAAAGGTGGCAGGTGCATTGGTTAGCCCGAAGGGCATAACCAAGAACTCGAAGTGACCGCAATGACATCGGAAAGCGGTTTTCTCAATATCCTGCTCCCTCATCTGAATCTGATGGTACCCTGATCTCAAATCAATCTTCGTAAAGAAGACTGCTCCGTGCAACTCATCTATTAGCTCATCAATACGTGGAATAGGGTACCTGTTCTTGATTGTTCTTTTATTGAGCTGCCTGTAATCGATGCACATCCGAAGTGATCCGTCCTTCTTCTTCACCAATACAACCGATGAAGCAAAAGGGGACTTGCTAGGTCTGATATGACCCATAGCTAACAACTCATTAATGGTCTTCTCTATCTCATCCTTGAGTCGTTTCGGATGTCGGTAGGGAGTGATCATCACGGGCTTTGCGCCCTCCTCTAACTCAATAATATGCTCCGTACCTCTGTCTGGAGGTCTACCAGGTGGGATGTCACTAAACACTCTGGAGTGTTTAGTCCTCAAAATCTGAATGTCAGGGTGGTACTCACCCTTCTGCGGCTCCTGCTGGGCTGGCATCAACATGCACTCTGCCGCCCAGTCAACCATATCATGACGAATGAGCCTCTCCATCCGTCTGAATGAAACCATCCTAAGATTACTGTCTCTGATAGCCTTGATGACATGTGGTCTCCCGTCAACCTTGAATTTCATCTCCATATCACGTAGGTTGAGTGTGAACTCACCCAGATCATGTAACCATGCCATCCCTAATACCACATCTGTATCTCCCATATTAACAACGTAGAATTCAGTCTTGAATTCATAGTTGTTTAGTCTCATCGGAAGATCAGTAATCTTTCGGTCACACCTGAGAGTATATCCGTCAGCCACCTTGACTCGAATACCCTCGAAGGCCTCTGTCTGGATGCCACGCCTCTCCACTAAACGTGCATCAATAAAATTGTGTGTAGCACTAGTATCCAACAAGGTAATCACCTTCTGACCTGCTAAGAGCCCACGAAGTCGAAATGATCCATCTCTCTGAAGGCTAGTCAAATGGGCTTCCTGTAGCTTCCTTCCACCTTCATGTTCAACCTCATTTTCGGACCTCTCATCATCTGAATGCGCGGAATCAGCTTGCTGGTCTGACAGATCAGATTGCTCTTCGCCCTCGTAAAACCACTCCATTTGATTATTTTTGACCTTCGGACGAAGTGGGCATATATGTTTTTCATCATAGTGTGCCTTGCACCAAAAACATAACTTTTTCTTATGCAATTCATTCAACGTTTCCCTGTCAAAAGGTGGCGCATTCTGTCTCTTCGGATCCTGTTGATCCTTCCTCCTGTCAAAGGGTCTATTTCTGTCATTGTTTCTATCGAAAGGCCTGTTGGGTCTCGTGTATGGAGTTGACCCTGAATTGAACTTGCTGCGAGGTGCTGCAAGCTCCATGCTTCTCGCCTTCCGCATGGCCTCCTGAAGTGTAGTTGGGTCAAAAGCCTTAACCCAACCTCTCATGGGTTCTGTCAAACCCTCAACGAAAAGTATGATAAGTCTCCGCTCTGAAATTCCCGTGACCATGACTGCCACTCTCTGAAACTCACCAATGTATGAGTCCAAACTGCCTGTCTGTCTGAGCTGAGCCAACTCTCTGAAATACAGTTCTGGATCCTTCTTATCAAATCTCTCTATCAGTCTGCTGGTGAACTCCTGATAGGTATTGACCGCATGATGGCCTAGCGTGTACATGCCATGGTGCCACCAATCGTGTGCTACTCCGTCAAGATGTAAAGTAGCAAATTTAATTGCCTCATCCTCCTGCATAGGCCTAAGTGACAAGTAATTGTCCAATTTCTGGACCCAAGACCTCGCTGATGTCTTTTCAGACCCATCAAAATATGGCAATGTAATCTTACTCACCGCATACTGCAAATCCCTATTCACCTGTGGCTGCGGCTGCTGATGCTGTGGGGGTCTACGGTCAAATATGCCTCCTCCTCTGGGTTTATAAACATCTATAAACTCATGGAATGTAAGTGCCTGCCGGATCTCAGGTGCTAGTGACATGTACTCACCATGAAATCTCGTCAAGTCTGCCACAGACATGCCATTGTGTGGCTGAAACTCCCGAGCGTCAGCCTCTCGATGCTCCGGGCTCGAGTCTCGTGGGTGGAGTTCCCTAGGTAAGAAAGTAGGGTCGGGTTCGCCTCACGCCTCCTATAGATCTGAGACGGTCAGTCGCAGGTACCTGGAGTTAATGGTTGATCCAATCGCAGCCCCACTCACCGTCTAACTGGAATGTATCGGTGGGCGACAATCGCCTAATGGTACCCATCACCGGTATTACATCATATCCACTTTCATATTATCGCGTGCCTCCGCCTAAACTCCTCCCTGCGATATCAATACTCCTTCGCATGCGCTCTTCCTCGGATCCCCGCGAGTCTCGAGGAAGCCCCACGTTTCGCCATTAGGCTTCGCAACACCGGCTTTCACTACCGCCGAACCGGATCTGCGGAATACCAGCACCTCCGAATCGCGTTCGACCTTCGATAGGTGGACCTGTCCAATCCTCGTCTTTGCCTGTCCCTATGCCTCTAATATACTGAATAGGATCTCGGCTCATGAAAAAGCAACCAAAAAGCACACTGAATACTGAAAAAGCTACTGAAAAGGCACAGGATGGCAGGATAACTGTGCTCTGATACCACTGTCAGAACTCTGATGGTTCTCTATTTCAAACCCTAATTGATTTTTGTTCGTTTTTGCAATATTTCGTTTTTTTGTATTTTTGAAGGTTTTCAAGCAAATTCTAAAAGGTACGATTTTCTCAAAAAATGATAATAAATTCAAATAAATTCCAAATCTTCACAGATTAATCTCAAATAAGCCAGAGAACAAAGGCACACTATTCCATTATTTTTATAGAACTTTTACAGAGATGAAAAGTTGATAAATGAACAGTAAATGAATCAATTTCAAAAGAACTCGGTGGCGGCTGTCATAAATACAGTATGGTACGGCCAGAAACAATAATGAATCTCCAGCTTCTGAAACACAATGCAAGATCTCCAGTAAATGCTCAAGACAAAGCCAGCGCCTAGAACTGAGTGCCAGGATCTGAAAGCCAGAAGAAAATCTCTGAAGGAATAAAGTACGGCCTGCAGGTACAGAAGTACGGCTTGTCTGCAGCAGCAATATTAATGGTACGGACTCCAAGGAAATGATGCCAGATCACTGATTAATCCCTCTGCTGAAGTCGCCTCAAATGGAAGATGATTTTCTCTGCTTCTCACTGAATAAAAAACTCAATAATCTCAAACTGTGATCTCTGGATGAAAACACCAAGTGCCAGCTTCAGCTGATATTTCACAGCCTCAGTCTGCCTGATCTCTGAAGAGTTTTCGTTCTCCAGAAACGTTCGTCTGCCAGAAACCCTAGGGTTTGCAAACTCCAAAGCTCAGATGCAAGAAGACAAAATTGAATAATAATCAAGATGTTCGATTTTGCCTTGAGAAGAAATATATATCCTCTTTGAAAAGTTCGACCCAAATCTCCTTTAAAATAATCATTTAAATTAATGATTTAATTCGCACTTTTGACTTAGGAGAAATAATTAATCATTGGCGTCCCCTTTTTAATGAATATAAATACTCATTAAGTCACCTTTTAATAATATATTATAAAGTATAATTAAATACTTTATAATTAAGCCAAATAATTCAATATTTCAATATTTCAATAAAGTGACTTTAATATAAAGTCAAATTATTAAATATTTAATAACTCCTTAATTACTCCTTATTTCTCCGTCAAATCAACCAACTACTGAACTGGGTCGATTCTGAGCTGAATGGCTGAACCAGGTGCCCTGCCCGAAATAGCAGCTTCCGCCTGACCTATCTTTCTAAAAATAAAAAGTTTCCTGAAAATGCTCATTGGAAGATTCTGCGAAGGCCCAACCTGATACAACTGCAAACTGGAGCTACCAAACGCTGAGCAACGGCTCCAGATGATCCTCTGAACACTCCTGTCAGCCTACGAGGATCGTAATGATAGGCTAACCTCGTCACCAGTCTGTGCTGACTAGGATGGGGACATGACATGTGCTCATTTGGGAGTTGTTGGTTGGTGTATTTAGCCTGTTGTATGTGCATATCACACTATTGTTCTGAGTTTCAGACTTGTTGCAATAGCTTGTTTATCCTTCCATTAACCTCCGGTGACGATATCTTGAGGTATGCTTGTTATAGTTTGAAGGGGGTGCTATTATTCTTCATTGCAGCAGCTTGGGAGGTCACTTCACATTTTTGTCATTTACCTCTCATAACAACAATATGTAATGATCTAATTTGATTATACTGAGCTCATTGTAACACCATCGATTGTACTATTGGTAAATGCTCTTGTATTTGCATTTGATACTTACCCAATTGAACAAGTGGTTGCTCCCGCTGAATAAGTGGTCGAGCTTTATTTTGGTTACTTGTTACTCCCATTGAATAAGTGGCCGAGTTCATATATTTCCTTTCTTGTTATGCTCGCTGAACTATTCAATATTAAATGTAATATTAATGGTCATCTTAGCATTATTTACTAGTTAGTTAGTCATAAGTTAACCTGTAGTTAACTTACTCTTTAGCTTTCGTTTGTTTCAATTAATGCTTAGTTAACTCTTTTAGTTTAGTTTTACTTTGCTTCCAATTACGTTTAGTTAACTCTTTCAGTTAACTAAATCTTCTCCCTAATTTATAGGGTTTGTAAAGTCTATAAGAGCAAGGCTCTTTTTTAATAAAATTACTCTAATTATTTGTTAAACCAACATGGTATCAAAGCTCATGTTCAAGCCTTGTTAGCTGTTTTTTCGAAGGTTATTTTTTTTAGAAATTCGTCAGAATTGTTTTGCAGATTTTTGAAGAAATTTTTCGAGGCCTTTCAGAAGTCTTCTTCACAGGCTCTTTTTCTAAAGAGAAAAATCGTTGCCATCTTTATTTTTTCCGCAAGGGTTTTTTAAATGCAGATTTTCAATCGCGTGGGTTTTTCTATTATTTGGCGCACGGAAGAATCGTGTGGGTTTTTTTGTTCTTTTGCACACGGAAGAATCCCGTGGGATTTTCAATTCTTTGGCACGCACGATTTTCTTAGACTCCTTAGCCACACGTTCTGTGTTTGGCATGATTTGATCTTTTGGGCATCGAGTCTATGGCAACCTTTCTGGAGTTTCTTGGCGCACAATTTGGGGTTCTTTGCTGGGCGTCTTTTGTTCTTTTCTGGGCATCATGTTTTCTTTTCTGAACAACCTAGGTGTTTATTTTGGACGCGTTTAGGGCCGCATTTTTTCTGATTTAGAGCTGCTTTTTTGGCTCCTCTAAGACGCGTTTTTGGTTCGTGACCTATTTTTGGGCAACGGGTTTTGAGTTGCGCACAATCTGCTTCGAGTTTCTATTTTTTGTGTGTGCTCTTTGTCTGTTCAACGACGGATGTGTCTCTGCGACCTGCAACCCGCCTGAAGCCATTTTTCTACATTTTTTTCCAGAAATTTTGAAAAACATTTGAGCCGACTAGGGTTTTGGCAATAAATCCTCTATTTCCAGTTGAAATTTTATTGAGTGCAGATTCTTTGTGGGTTTTTCAAGAAGTTTTCTAGGTTGCCTTCAAACTTTTCTGGGTACTTTAAAATTTGCACCTCATTTTCCGTTCCAACAGATTTACCTTAAAATTGGTGCCTAGTTTGTGATGATTTTCATAGCAGCGTGAAGAGCTGATTTTTTAGCTAGTTTAGAAAAATTTCTAGGAAAATAAAAATTTGCAAAGAGTTTTCAAAAAAAATTCAAAAATTTACATAGTTTTTTCTATAAAAATTTTGCTGAGTTTTTGAGCCTCTTTTTCAGACAATTTTTTAAAAAATCAGATTTGTGCCAGCTAATTGTCCAGTATTTTGCCAGCTGATCATAGAAGTTACCTTGTTTTTCATGCTTTGGAAAACAGGAGGGATGGCGTCTTTGTCCAATATTATGTTGGAAAGTTCGCCGAGATTCAATGGAAAGAATTACAACACATGGAAGCAGAGGATGCTTACCATCTTTGAGTACCGGTGTCTAGATGAGTTTATTCTTAGTACAAAAGTTCATCCCACTACTGTTGGGAAGGATCAAGACAAGTATTGTGGAAGTAATAGGGAGGCAGTCATGCTTCTTAAATTATCTATCGCCGATGACATGTTACTAGAAATACCATCTAGTAAATTTGTTGCAGAGATCTAGAAGCATTTGAAAGATCTTCATGAGACCTCAGACAAGGGAAGGGCTTTCTTTTTGAAGAATATGCTCTTTACAATTATGATGGATGACCAAGTGTCTTTGCAGGAGCACTTGATAAAAGTAAAAATATTCACGATCAATTGGAGGCCATTGGTCATAAGGTAGAAGAGGAGGATATGGTGGTGATCACATTGAAAAGTTTGCCACGTTCCTACAAGCACTTCATCGAAACGCTCAACATTGCATCCACCAATGTTGACTTGAAGTTTGATGAGATGTGCAACAAGCTTTTACAACAGGATCGGTGGAAGAAGCAATTTGGGAGCAGCAGTGAGTCTCCAAGTGTTGAACAAGCATTTACTGCCAAGGATGTTGGCAAAGGCAAGTCCACTCAACAGAAAGGTCGAGGCAATTCGGAGGAGGGCTCCAAGAAGTCTTTTACTTGCCATTGTTGTGGGAAGATTGGTCATATACAGAGGTATTGCAAAAAGCGGTTGGCTAATGAGACATCCAACCAGGAAGCATCTTAGCAAAGTGCTCTTGTAGCGGAGCAGACCGAGCAAAAGGAGTCTGCACACTTTGCATTTTGATGACCAGCACAATATAGGTAGACTTAGTTTTTTGTTTGTATGATGACCATTAAGGGAGGGTATTAAATATTAAATGTAATATTAATGGTCATCTTAGCGTTATTTACTCTTTAGTTAGTCGTAAGTTAACCTGTAGCTAACTTACTCTTTAGCTTTCGTTTGCTCCAGTTAACGCTTAGTTAACTCTTTCAGTTTAGTTTTAGTTTGCTTTTAGTCATGTTTAGTTAACTCTTTCAGTTAACTAAATCTTCTCCCTAATTTATAGGGTTTGTAAAGTCTATAAGAGCAAGGCTTTTCTTTAATAAAATTACTATGATTATTTGTTAAACCAACATGAACAAGCGAAGGTTGGTCGACTTGCCGCCAAGTGCTTTGCTTTTCTTTGTCACATCTCAAACTTTGACAATGTTTGATTTTACTTTATATAGAACTGCAATATGAGTGTGTGGTAGAATAAGTGTGTGAAATTTGAATGATCGAATAAATGAACGTTATTTTATTTTAGAAAAATGAAATGTGATGATTATTGTTTAAATTCAAATGATGTAACTGTTGTATAACCTTTTCACAGCATCGCCCCATTGCAAATGGGGATCCTTTGTTTTTTTTCTTTTTGGGTTTTTTGCCTTAGCGTCGCAACTACTAATTACCATGTTTCTTTTACAATGGGGAGTTTGAAGTTAGAGTTTGAGTAATCACCCAAGCCAAGTTGAGAATTCAAGCCCAAAACTGTGCATAGACATCATCAAAGTGCTCAGAAGACCCAGTCGACAAAAAACGCAATTGCTTTCACTCAATTCTACCACTTCCTATTTTTTAGGGATTTTTGTTTTTTTGCTTTTTCATTTTTGGCATTTTTGGACCAATCCGAGACTCCTATTTTTTAGGGATTTTGCTTTTTCTATTTTTGGAAAGTCAACCCAGGTCATGTAGTCAACATTTCCATTTTTAGAATCAAAAATTCATGCCACTAGAGGTAAAAATTTGAAAAAATAAAGCAAAAATCAATGAAAAAAATCAAGAAAAGTTAAGGAAAAATCACATGGTAAAGGTTTGTGCAGATGATCCAGAAGAATTCAAGCATGGCCAACCTTCAAGTTCATCCAAAAGGAAATGTCAAAAGAATCTGGCTAAATCAAGTTGAAGTCCACCATGTTCAAGATGCACTTGTCAAGACTCCTTGAAAGTCCGCCTGGAAGATGATTGAAATGTCTAGCACATAAGAAAGTCCGCCCAACACATTGGCAAATGAGCCTCCAAGTCTACCCAGACTTGAGAAAGAATGGAAAAGGCATTAAGAAGTTCGTCATTCCATGACTTTGAAACAATTTTGGGCTAAAAATTGCTTATAATTGCTTGAATTAACAGAAGGAGATGATTACAATATACAAAGGAGGTAGATCACTGTAGACATTTAAAATGTCTAAATACCTCACCTACAAACTACTGTAGCAACAGTAGTATTGACCATTAATAATAGAGAATATAATATTCTAACACCCTCCCTTAATGGTCAATCGTCTAACTAGCCTACATAAAACACTTTGCAGGTCGTTTGGTCACAAATTCTTCAGAACACTCTGTTGTGGCTAAAACCCTCCCTGGATCTATAGAATGTTGATGACCAAGAGTACCAAAAAGAATCCAGAAAAAAACAGAGAAGGTTGCCCCTTCTTTAGAAAGCTCTGCAACAGGAGACAAGAGCCTGCCACTGACTTTGCCACTTGAGATGAGTCTGCCACTAACCCTCCCAGAATCTGCAGAACTGCTAACTAGAAGTCATCACAAAACGTCCAACAGAGTTGTCCCTCCCTGAAACTAGAGACACACCAAGGACAATTGCCACGATTTTGAGGATAAATCGGCAAACCATCGAAACTTTTGCAGAGGAGCATGACGCCCAAGAACAGACTGCAAGAAGCTAGTTGTGCAGATATTCACCCCAGCAACTTGAGGTGTGACCAAAACAGACTGCAACAAACCACGATTTTTGAGGAAAAAATCACTAAACCCAAGGATCCAAAGATTACAAATCATCGTTTTTTTTTCGGAAAAAAAGGGTAAAACCAAAGAGGAATCCCACGCATTTTGCGAATTACATAAACCCAAAAAGTAGTTGGCACGGAATCTGAAACACGGATCAGCATACAAAACATCGTTTTAAAGGAACAACGGTAAGCCCTTTAGAAACCAGAGAGCCCTCCCGTACAACAGAAACCCTGACTAGGGTAAACAGGAACTGACCCTTAATTTTTGAGAAAATTATAAACCCTACCGGAATTTTTTAAGGGAAAAAAAATTATGAAAACCCGTACAGATTTTTTTAAAAGGAAAAAATATTAAAACCCAAAAATCTAAAGAGTACCCAAAAAATTTCGTCAACACCCATTTGCACAAATTTCAAGGCACGAACTTCAAGACACCCAGAAAAATCGAAGACCAACCCATTTGAGATCTTGAAAAACCCACCAGGAATCTATAATCAGAAAAAAAATTCCACTTGATCTGAAGGGTCAAAACCCTAGCCAAAAATTGTAGAAGCCTTAGGCGGCCATGAGAGCACAAAAAATTGCAGACAAATTCATTAAATCCTCTGAAATCGCAGCAAAAACCCTGGCCGTCATGAGAACACCAGAAAGCTACAAAAAGATGTCTGAAATCCGCAACAAGAAGGCCCAAACATGACCAAAAACTAGAAGCCGCGGTCAGTCTTTTTCAAAAAAAAGACGCATCCAGAGATTGCAAAGGTCGTGCGAACATAAAAAGCGCAAAGGCGTGTCCAAAATCAATTAAAAAAAAGCGTCTGAAGTTGTAGACAAATCATGTCCAAATGTCAAGAGGAAATGCACCCAGATTTAATATAAATCGCACCCAGAAATAAGCAAAGAGGACACGCGAAATACACCAAAAGAAGGTTGTGCCACCAAAGACTGATTAAAAAACGTGATCTTCCTTTTCGTGTTTCAGATGAAAATCACACCATACAGAGGATGCACAAAAATGCGAGCTTCAGAAGTCTTTGCAGAAAACGCACAACCAAAAACACACGCAGCCACGAACAGCAAAGAAATGCGCCTGAAACGAGCCGAAAAACGCGTGCTCTAAATAGAAAAACGCGTCACAAGAAGTCGCGCAACCAAAAAATGACGTCCAGGTCTAAAAAAAAATGCGACTTCAAGAGATCTGAGAAACGCATTTTTGAAAGGAAGAACGACACATGCTAGAAATTTTCAAAAAACCTTTCCTTCGAGCTACGAATCAACAAATGCGATTTTCAAAACAAAAAAAGGATTTTAACCTTCAAATTTTAGAAAACAAGCAAACCCGCGAATTACAGTATCAACCCCACATGATAAAAAAAAATTGAAACCCTCCCAAAATCCTAAGCCCTCCTATGAGGAGGACTCGGACCCACTCTAATACCATGAAACAATTTTGGGTGAAAAATTGCTTATAATTGCTTGTATTAACAAAAGGAGATGATAACAATATATAGAGGAGGTAGATCATTGTAGACTTTTAAAATGTCTAACTACCTCACCTACAAACTACTGTAGCAACAATAGTATTGACCATTAATAATAGAGAATATAATATTCTAACAGTCTTGGCTAAGATGAAGTACGCCAAAAAGTGGAAAGGCACTAGGAAAGTCGGCTATGGAGATTTGGAATGAAATTCTTGAAGTCCGACCTCACTTTCAATAAAAATGGCAAAGAAATTGAGAAGTCCGACCTGTCTTGGAATAAAGTCTTCAAAGTCCGCCCTAGGAAATGTCAATAAGTCTTCAAACTCTGCCTTGCATTTTGGAAAGAAATTCACCATGGAATGAAAGCTAGAAAGTCCTGCATGCCTTCAAAAAACATTCTCCAAGTCCGCCATCAAGTGGAAAAGAAAATGCAAAGCCCGCCATGGAGATAATGAGAAGATAGCAAGGAAAACTTGAAGTCCGCCTGCCATTTGGAAAGAAATTCACCAAGTTTGACTTAACTTGGAAACATTTGGAAAGCCCACTTTAAAGTCCAACCAAAGGAAAATGTTGAATGGAAAAGAAACTCCAAAGTCCGACCTTGGCAAGAAGACTTCAAAGGTTGCCTAGACATCAAAGAGAACATGGAATAAAAGTTTCAAAGTCCGCCATGAAGGTAAAGAAAAAATTCCAAGTGTTAAACAAAGTCTGACTTTGCTAAAATATGGAATGTCCAAACATTAATGAAGTCCGACATGGCCTAAGAAAGAAAAATGTCTAAGTATTGATAAAGTTCGCCCGAGGAGAGGATAAGAAAATTGGCTAAGTGTTGATACCTTGGGGAGGGAAATTAAAAAAATTGACTAAGTGTTGGAAGGAAAACAGGAAGAATGAAGAGGAATAAAGAGGAAATGAGTAAAATCCTTGTCCAAGGATGGAATTTGTCCTACATAGCACAAGCCAAATTCAAAAATTGAAGACAAATCCATAGGCAAAGTTAATCTGAAACCTTGGCTAAATGTTAAATAGCCTATGTGAAGGTGTTACAAAATGAACTTGAGTAGCCAAAATTTGGCTAAGTATGGGAAATAGTTCACAGTGAAAATTCCAATTTCCTCCATTGTGGCAAAAGCACAAAGGCATTCTTCTCCAAATTCAAGCCACTTGAAAGAATGTTTGGACATCTTGGGGGGATTTCATCTACAATCCCAGACCTATTGAAGCAACCAGGGCAACTTCTTGAAGGATTTCATCCCCTGAAGAATTAAAGACAAGCCCCAAATCAGAATTAGATGGTGACAAGAAGAGTTCCAAACAAATTTCCATACTTGGATAATTTCTTAACACAAATTGGATAATTTGGAGAGGAAATCCAAAGGAATAACACCAATCCAATTCAAGGCGCTTGTGGGAATTTCAAAGCAATCAATAAAGAAAACCTTAATAACTTCAAGTCTAAACATATGCTCCAAGGTGAGACTTCCAATACAAGTGAGAAGAAGAAATCAAAGTCTCAAAAGGAATCCAGGATCAAAGCTAGGAGGAAACAAGCACAAAGGACAAAGTCATCGGCAAGGAAAATATTCTAAGGCAAGAACATGGAAAAATGAACAAAGTGACCAAGGAGGACACCCAACCTGCTGAAGAGGTGCCTCGACCAATCAAATTGTTCCAAGTTAGCACATCCAGATTCAATGAACCTAACACTCCACCATACAGCAACTTCCTATTTTATTGTTGGTTCATATTTAGCAAAAAGGACAAGTGTCCTCGAATGTAATTTTCTTATTGGTCGAGAAGGAGTTAGTCTTGACAAGCCCTAATTAGGGTTTTATTTTGTAATCTTAGTCGTTGATCCTAAATCAACCTTGGCCATTGAATTGTAATTGGGGAGCCTATAAATTGAGCTCACCCCTCATTTGTAAAGCATGGGAGCATGTTGCAAAACATGTTGAGATAAGTAAATTGTTGCATATGACTGCCAAAGTAATAAGTAATGCATTGTTCAAATTGATGGTGATTACTTCTCTTATTTTGGAGTTGGCATGGTCCTTATCCCTCATCATAGTTTAGATTTTATTTCATGTATGTTAGATGAATGCAAGATCTGATAAGTATTGATTTATGGTGAAACATTTGCTCATACTTTCTTTGAATGGGTGATTTTCGTTCAATGCGTAAAGTTAGCCTAAGCTTACTTTGTGGATGCTTAACTTCTATCTGGATAAATATTGTTCTATTTGATGGTAATTATTCATGACGTGAAAATCATAAGCACACTCCCTTGAAGATTGCACCCACTTTGTGTAGTTGTCCTAAGCGTAGCGAAGCAAAGCATGGTTATTGGTTTCACCAAGTCAATATCGTCTCTTGGATTCTTAGGAAGTAGATTACAACTTCTAAACCCTTATCTCCTTTTTCAATTTGTTTGATCCAGGACCCAAACAATAGAGTTTCATTATCTAGACCTTCATTGTGAATTGAAAAAGCCTAGCATAAGTCCCTTTGTATTACCAGCATATCACAATGACCATTGAGCTTATCCACACGTCAAGACCTGACATAAGGAACCTTGGAATCGCCATATAATCTTCTTGCAATCTTAGAATACGCGGTGGTTTTTCAAGAGAGGATAGGGTGTCTTTGGGCATTTTCTTCTGATGTTTGGTGTGTCACAAAACACACATCAACAGTACTAGAATACAAATGGCAAGTAATCACTATGGATTTTATTCAGGGTTTGCCTATGACCAAGAATCGACATGATGTTATCTTGGTTGTGGTTGATAAATTGACAAAAGTAGCTCATTTCATCCTTGGGAATCTTAAGGATAGCTCATTGGTCTTAGCGAAGAAGTTTGTACAAGAGATTTTCCGATTGCATGGAGTGCCAGAGACGATCATCTCTGATCGCGACACTCGTACAACTACCAGATTCTGGACGACATTGAATGCTTCTTTGGGAACGAAATTAAATTTTAGCTCAGCTTATCATCCTGAGACCGATGGTCAGACTGAGAAGGTGAATCAGGTAGTGGAGGATCTCCTTAGGATATACTATATGGATCAACAACATTAGTGGGAGGAGTATTTACCTTTAGTGGAGTTTGCATACAATAATTCATATCACGCCTCTCTAGGTATGGCACCATTTGAGGCTTCGTATAGTCGTAAATGTTGCACACCTATCAGTTGGTATAAGGTGGAAGACCGGATTCTTATTGGGCCAAAGATGTTGAGAGAAATGGAGGATCAAATGAAGTTGATTAAGGAAAAATTGAAACAAGCTTCAGATCGTCATAAGAGTTTTGCAGATAGGAACCAAACCTTTAGACAGTTCCCAGTGGGAGATAAAGTCTTCTTGAGGGTTCGACCGCAGAAGAGTTCAATCTCTTTTGGCAAGAACTCTAAGCTTGCCCCTAGATATGTTGGGCCATTTGATATTTTGGAAGTCATCAATCTAGTTGCTTATAGGCTTGCTCTACCGCTAGCTCTCTCTCGTATACATAATGTCTTCCATGTTTTTGTACTCAAGCCATACCATCTAGCTGTTATTCATATCCTTGACTGGCATGCATTGCAGGTTCAAGATCCAAGGGTGGTGCTAGTGGAGCCCACCAGGATTTTGGAGAAGTGCAATGTTAAGTTGCGAAACCGAGATGTTGTGCAGTACAAGGTCCAGTGGGACCAGTATTCGGTGGATAGTGCCACTTGGGAAAATGCAGAAGATATAGATAGATCTTTTCCACATTTGAAACTCTAGCATGCTTTCTATTTTATGCTTATTATGACTCTTTTATAAACTGGTTGTTTCAGACTATGTTAAGTAGATGTTTGTAATAAGACATCGAGACAATGTCTCTTCCAAATGGGGGAGGATATCACGTCTCAAACTTTGATGATGTTTGATTTTACTTTATATAGAATTGCAATATGAGTGTGTGGTAGAATAAGTGTGTGAAATTTGAATGATGGAATAAATGAACATTATTTTATTTTAGAAAAATGAAATGCGATGATTATTGTTTAAATTCAAATGATGTAACATAGAGAATGATATATTAGAATGATGAATTGTCTTTCTTTGATTTATATTTTTGGGACACTAATCTATTAATGGGTGTCTGAGTTTATACGAGATGCAGGTTTGTCGAAGACCAAGAGTGTGGTTGAGGTAGAGGAGGTTAGGCACCTGGCAGGGTTAAGTTGGAACGGATCCTCTTGCATGCACACACCACTTAGTAATCATATAAATTGCATTTAGGATGTTATTTAATTAATTATTTATATTGTTTTACTTTGCAATGTTTATTTAAATTAATTAGTGGTAAATTTAAAATGCATATAAATAAAAGAATTGGTTTAGTATATTTTTAGTTGATACTTTATTTGAAGATTAAGATGTTATTTATTTTATTAATTGAGGATAATGTGTTGCATAGAAAACAAACCTTGCTTTCTTTTTAAATTAGATTTATTGGAAAATTTAGAATAAAATGAAATATAGGATTTTCAAAAAAAAATGATAAGATAGAAGACATAAAAAGTTAGAAAAATATAAGAAAAGAAGATTAAATTTAGAAAACAAAGCAAAATAACGCTGGAAAAAGGAGAAAGAAAGTAATAAAAGTTTTTAAGACTCTTATTTTCTACACAAGAGCATGCATTCTGAAATTATTAATTTCTTTCATCTTTCTTCATTTTCTCTTTTTCTGAAAACAAAATTGGAAGCAAGGCAAAAACAATAGAATCAGTTGAAATTGGGAAAAGAAGAGGAATAGAATAAGAAAGGGCAACTGAATCAGAGCAATTTTATTAAGTTAGCATTGGATTCCAAGTTTTTCAATCATTATCTCCATGAAATTTCACTTTAGTTATGTGTGTAAATGATTCATTTTTATTCTCATGAGAAAAGATCTAAATTTGCTTTCAGATCAATAGTGTCTTGAAAATATATATTATTTTCCTGCAGAAAACCAATCAGACTTTGTTTTTCTATAGAAAACCCAATTAGACTCTGTATTTCCATTATTTTCTAAGTCTACATACATATATATATATCTTTCAGAGTACACACACACACACACACACACACATAAATATATATAAACATATATTTTTCTGCACTGTGTTTTGATATCAATGTCTCAATAGAGAAAACGTAGCTTTTATGCAGTTAATTGTTTAAATTTTATATATAAAATTTATTATACAATATAAGCAGCCTGTAGCTGCATCTGAAGGGCTGTGGAGAGGCTAGTGACCTCTCCAGCAGGGCGCTGCCCTCCCCACAGGGGCTGCGCCCATGGGGAGCAGCTGTCCCCTCTTTCCCCACCATAGGCTGTTAACTTATGTTATTTTTTCCTTTTAATGCTTCTAAGTTCTGCTCAAAACTCACCTCTGGCCGCACGCCCCTCCTTCCTTAGTATTGCTTTCAACCTTGAATTCATTCAAAGTTTCAAAGATTAAAACTTATGATTCTTTTCAAGTCTTCAACTTTGTTCAAATTTTCGCCTGTGCGCCGACTGTAATTTGAATTGCTATTTATATATATGTGTGTGTGTGTGTGTGTGTGTTTATATGTATATATATATATACAGAATGAAATCTGTATAAACTGATAATTGTATATAAATATATATATAAGTTGTGTATACAGAATGTTTTTAATTGACAAAAAACTATTTTCAGTACACACACACACACACATATATATGTATAAACTACATATATATATATACAGAATTTAATTGTAAAATATATGCAAAATCTAAGCTGGATATACACAACTTTTGTTTGTCTAATGATATTATGAAATCACTGAGTGTGTGTTCTGGTTTTGTAATGTTATTATTGACATATAAAACTGATTTTTAATGAATTGTGTAACCGAGTTTTTATTTCTGTATTATAAATATTTTTTCCTAAATAAATATCTATATATTTATATATATATGATTCATATATAAACATAAATTCTTATGACCATGTATATATAATTATTCTAAAAGAACGATTTAAATCTGTAGATGGATGAATCTCATGCATGCTGAATTATGATTCTGAATTAGAATTTCAGTTAAACAATAGCAATACCATTGAAACACATTGTATCACCATCTTTTATGAGAAACATATGAAGTAAATAGCAGATTGTTAATTGCTTTGAACAATTATTGATTGAATATTTCCTTATCAATGATATTGAAAACTTGTACAACAGCTAGAGAACTTAATGATGAAAATGTACTTGAAAAAGCTGAATGCATGGAAAACACTTGAGATATTGTGAAACTTGAGAAAATTATGCTACATGTATTTCTTTATAAAACCACTTCCAGGACAGGATGTCAAGTGTGGATTTCCAGAGACAATAGTTTTCCTTTTCAAAACTATCATATTTGATTTACTTTTATTGTTTGGCCAAGCATATGCACCAGTGAAATAGATGGAATTTAAAAACCTAGAAATTATTAATATTAGTCTCTGCCACATCCTACATGCAAGAGATATGTCATTCTAGATTAAGATTGCATATAAGCATCAGGGTTGCATCGAGAGTTCCCTCCTGTTTCTCCATTCCAGGTTGCTAGGCTCCTCGCGCAGAGTCAGAGTTTTCTTCGAGCTAGGAAGAAATCCAGGGAAATATTATGCTTCATGGTTAGGCGGAAAAGGCGCCTAGACCCACTCTTGGTCTCGACTTTGCAAAAGACAAAGCAATGTCATGGCAGTCGAGCACCAAGGATCCCTCATCATATGGATACTTATATACATTTCTTGTATTACTTTGTATGGCTTGCATAGCCAATTGTAACTTGACTTGTGAACTTGATGTAATCATTGATATGTATTTACATTTGTAACATTGAAATAGATGTGGTAACACTACTTGATGTAAACTTTTACATTCGACATTGTAATTGCCTTGGAGCAATCTTATTAACATATATATATTGTTTCATTATTCTTATGTGGAAATGAATTTTGCATTAATATCCTTAATTGGAAATGAGAATATACTTTGAGTTTTCCATGTTTAGAAAGTAAGGTGGATGTATCTTTACATTCTTGTACTTCCCACTCAATAAGCGAATGTTTACTTTCATGCATTTGGCTTTCTTTACTCACCCCACTGAAGAAGTGGTAGCATAGAAAAATTTAATTGTAAACAGTCTCACCGTATGCTCTCACCTTGCCCACATCAGGATCTGGGTGATCAGAAAGTGAAAGTGTTTACTTTTAGTTGGCTTGTTCTTTCCATGTAATGCAAGATCCCCTTTCCACCATATGCTCTCACCTTGCCCACATGTAGGTGATCAAAAAGTGAAGGGTTGCTTATTCAATTGTTTATCATTGCATTTTGGCTAACGCTAACGGGTGACGTTTGGAAAAAATTAAGGGTGGGTTATTACACAACATAGGATGATAGCAAAAATAGAGTTGCAAACATGACCCAATCTTTGTTTTATGAGACACAAAATGAGAATATTGGAAGAATCCACTATAGATATATCATATATATTTACCAAAAGTGGTACTACAAAAATCTGTTATAAGCAATAAAAATACAAAACTTTCACTACATCTATGGAAGGATTTTCTACGGATTATGTTTCCAAAGTGAATTTTAACAATGGAGATCATCACCAACTAATGGAAAAATGGAAAATGGTGAAGGAAAATATGGTGTTACAATTTCGTATAGTAAAAAGACAGACAGACAATGTGCAAAGAGCATAATTACTCTAAGAATACCACTGCACAGTGCACTTAATATCCTTTAGACATTTGTATTGATATGATCAAGTAAATCATTTGGACATAGAATGAATTTCTAAAAGTTTCAATGAAAAAATTAACTTTCCTTGTAAATATTCAATTTAATGAAAATATTATTTCCTAGGAAATGCTTGAGAAAATGCAAAAAATAATTAAATGACTACAATGATGTAATGTCCCCTTCTTGCACCTAATCAGTTGGAGAGTTCCATTAGCCTATTCCAGAGTTCCCATAGGCTAAGTGGAGTTGGTTAGGGGACTCAGAGCCAATGTTGAGCTCTATGGTGGTTTTTGGTGCTTCAAAGTAGGACTTTCTATTTTTAGCAGTGGCCAATTTCAGTACTTACTATTTATAGTAAGTCATAGTGTATCTCATATTTGTGCCAAATTTGATGTTTGGGAGTACTTACTATTTTTAGTAGTTGCTATTTATAGTTAGTGTATTTTTGGCAACTGGTCCAGGCCTATGTTACTCCAGCAGTGTATATTTCCTGATTGGGAGTTGGTGAGTCCAAAGTTCATTATTGATTAAATTAATATTTGCATTTTCCTGTCACTTAAGTTATTTTTATAAAATCACTTTATTACTTGAGTGAGGGTCTTGGGGTCATCAAAAAAGTACCTTGTCATGCCTAGTTGATTAAAGTTGTTTTTAAAAGGCCAAATATTAAGCCTCAAAAGGTGGACGTCACACTAGAGAGATATAAGGATTTTTAAATAAAATGAAAAAGGCTCATGAGGGGGGCATGGCAGTCTTGGAGGGAAAACATTTCAAATTAAGTTGCCCTAATTTCCCCCCCACTTCTATAAAGCAACATTTTGGCTCTCATTTGTGTATCTATCATTTAGCAACATAACAGGATATTGCTGGAATGTGTTGGTAACAACTAACACCTCTGGAGTACAAGTTGTTATGAACAACCTATGCACACTACGCAATGAGTGCTCTTCGAATTATGGAGGGGAAGCTCCCTCGATGTACTTTGACAAATATACTTTGCAAAGGAAAAATAAGCTAAAACTACTTCCTGTCTTTTTGTTTCAGCTGCTAGAGGCACAAGACTTTCTTGAAAGAACTTCACGTTGCAGCTGAGTTTTCTCTGGTTTCGCAAATCAACTAAACTACAACTTATATCTATCCAATCTCCTCAGGAAAACAGAGCAAGAGGAAACGGAGCAAGGTTTGACTATCTGACGATAAGCGGGTTTAGACTCTCTACTTGAAGGCAAGGTGGGCACAACTATCATCTCAATCTAAACCAACTTATTGGGCACAACAGATTTAAGAATTTACCAAGACGATCTTATGAAACCCTAGGTGGTATAACACTTGATCGAATCAGCAAAGCCTTCACAAAACAGCCTTTATCTTTATAATCTCACGAAACCCTAGGTGGTATAACCTTCAATTATATTGATAAAGATTCACAAAACAGATTTATCGCTGCAACTTCTCGAAACCCTAGGTGGTATAACGATCGATCACAATGGTAAATTAACACAAAACAGCCTTATCACCTTAATCTTTTGGAACCCTAGGTGGTATAACAATTGATTTCAATGATAAAGATGTTCAAACAGATATATCTAATCTATGGAAAGAATTCAGCATCACAATCTTTCGAAACCCTAGGTGGTATAACAATCAATTGCAATAGTGAAGACACATGAACAAATACGAAAAAGAGTAATATTGAGGGCAAGGTGGGCACAGCATATATTCCTCTCTCAAGCAAAAGTTATTTACAAATGAGCGTAAGCTCTTATTTATATACATCAAGGTGTAGGGAACCCTAAAATCACCTTGTGTTATCTATAGTTCCTGCAATGCATGCAAGCAATGCGCCCAACCCTAATTAAGCAAAACTATACGCTTAACTGGGCAACTACCCTCGCCTTTAACTGAAACATCTAATCTAAAAATGGACAATTGTGCGAGCATGCACGTCCTTATTAAAACAAGTTAACTGGAAGACTATCATCAGTTAACGAAAACCCTAAATACAACTCCAAGTGTAAGAAGGCGATTCTCAGAATAGGTATGCATGTGATGACAACTTCGAGTTAACTGGAAAGGGTAACACCCAGTTCAACTCGTGTGTGTAATGTCTATTCTGAGAAGTGGGAACTGAAGTTCACTATGTGTGATCTCATGTACCGGGCGTAGCTCTCCTTTGTCCTCCAAGCAAGATTGTTCAACCCTGAAAGAATGTCCTCTTGGTCGTCGTTGAATCCCAAGTTAGGCTGCAACACTGGAAATATCTCTCTATGCGGTAGCACCATCTTGAATCATGATAATTTCTTTCTCCAATGAATTTCTTTTCAATGAAATCCCTTCTTATTCGAAAATGACTGCTTCACTACGAAGAATCCTTGAAGGCCCTCCTTCTAGCGCCAGTTCCTGTTGATGTGGTTTTTGTGACCATACCAAACAGCCGAAGAACAAAATAGTTTGGGCTACTCCGTTCTCTCTTGATCAAAGTATTCCATGCGCTAAGATTGCGAGAAAGTTCGCATGTTCAACTCCAAGGTTCCTTTAGTGCGAATAGACCCAGTTTGGTTGATGTGTATTGCTGTGTTCGTACGAGGGGACTTACACAATTGTCCAGATTCTTTTTGCAGTCAGCAGCTAATGTATGATACTGAAGGGGAATTCTTACGTGTATGATTTGGCAATGTGTATCTTTTCCTAAGACTAATAAGAAATATACGGAAAGTAAAAGGAAAGGGCCTAAGAAATTTGTACTCTATTTTAAATGCAAGGTATGTGGGGCTTCGTCTCAATAGACTTCAACCGGATTTCGCCTAGCCTCCGTCGGACAGCCTCAGCAAAATCGGTGCAATCTTCAAAGGGGATAGCGAAAGGTATTCAAGTTACAGTCTAACATACGTACACCATCAGAACAATGCATATAAGTGTGTAAGCCATAACCGAAGTTAAACACAAGATAATGTCCAGTTGACCACGCAAGGCAGACTTATCATCAACAAGCCGCTAGTGGTATGGAATAAAGCGAAGCTATCTCAATAAAACACCACACACCGAAGTAAGCTACTTGCATGAGTTAAACTACTTGGATACGAAAGGAAGAAGAAACCTTGCTAGCATTTCATGACAAGATGAATTTCATCATCAATGAAAGATCTATTATCATAAAATGTATTACACAACAATCTCCTCAAAAGTTTTCAAAGGGAAAACTTTCTCTCTTCTCCAAATTATGCAAAAATGCTCTACACTACTACACTATCTAGCTCTAAGGCTAATGCTCTCTCAATGTCTACTCTGGTTCTGAATCCTAATGTCTTACAAATGAGGGGGACTCCCCTTTTATAGCTAGCCAAGTCCCAAAGGACGGCTAGGGTTACAATCAAT
>VDFB02193867.1:547136341-547283762 GCA_007258455.2 Sequoia sempervirens
CACTTGCATTCTCTAGATATCTCCACTTGCACAAATAAATCAATTTTATTGATTTATTAAAAACCCTCATTTTCCCTCAACATGACAAGTTGATTTGTCCCTCCAACATTGCATTTATTGCTGTTTTTCTTGTCCCCCTCTCAAATTTTATTGCAAAATTTGAATTCAAATTATCCCTCTCATGGGAACTCTTCCCAAATTTTGCACATCCATTGGCCTATCATCACTTGACAAGTGGCCTATTCTCATTGGTGGATCTTTAGTCCCACATTCACCATCTTGGCCAATCTCTCATCAAGAAAATCTATAAAAGAAGGCTTTAATCCTCATTCACAGATCCACAACTTTCATGCAAGGTTACTCTCTTGATTTGAGAACTCATCTTGCTCATCATCTCTATTTGTATTTCATCATTTTGGCTTCTTAGCAAGGGTTGGGAAAGGGTCACTAGCACATGTGACACCAATCCACTATGGAATAGGTAACTTGTGGTTGCTTTCATAATGCTTGTAGCTTTCTTTCATCCTTTGTTGCATTTTTTAAGCATTTGCAAGGTATTTCATAGGAGTTACTTTGAAAGATTTGTGAAATACTAACCCTTGTATGAAGTTTAGTGCTTTTGCAGATTTTTTAAAAAGTATGCTCACACAAATACATTGACATTTCATGATGTTGTTGGTGTTATCTTTAGCTAGGAAATGCAACAGAAAAGAATAGATGAGAGTTCAACATTGAGTAATTCTTTTACTATAGAGAACATGGGAAGAACAAAGAGAGAGGGAAAAGACCAACAAATCATGGGAAGTCAAAGAAAGGCAGATCTAAATCTAGAGGAAGAATGGATTGCTGGCACTATAGAAAGCCAAGACACTTGAAGAAGGATTGTTGGTCTAGAAATCATAAACAAGGAGATGGAAAACATGACGACATCAAGGAAGCTAATGTTGCAAGTAATAAATTATAGGATGCTTTCATTTTTTGTTCAAGATAATGCTAATGATTCATGGATAATAGATTCAAGGGATTCATTTCATGCCATACCCCATAGAAAATATTTTATAGATTATGTTCAAGGTGATTTTGGATAGAAATATTTGGGTGATGATGAAACCTATTAGATTGCTGGAAAGGGAAAGATAAAAATCAAGTTGCAGAATGGAAATGAATGGTTGCTACAAGAGGTAAGGCATGTTCTAAACTTGAGAAGGAATTGAATTTCTACAAGACAATTGGGTAGTGAAGGTTGCATAGTTACCTTTTCAGACAAAGCCTAGAAGATAACTAAAGGTGCATTAGTAGTAGCTAAAGATGAAAAGGTAGGCACATTGTATTTGTGTATTGGCAATACTTTTTCTACCTTAGATGCTACAAAAATAATTACTATTGAGATAGTTATAATACTTTCTATAGGGATTTTAATATAATTACAAAACCATAGACTTGGACACATGAGTGAGAAAGGGATGAAGATCCTTCACTTTACAAAGTTACTACTAGGTCTGAAGCAAATTGAGTTGGAGTTCTACAAAAATTGTGTTTATGGAAAATAGAAAAGAGTTTGATTTCTCAAAGTTGGGAAAGAGAAGAAGAATGAGAAATTAGAGCTTGTGCATTTAGATGTATGGGGACTAGCTAAGGTATCTTCTCTTGGTGGCTCTTTCTATTATGTTACTTTTATTGATGATGTAACTAGGGAAACATGGGTTTATTTCCAAAACAAAAATAAAAATTGTTTGAAACTTTTAAAAAGCGGAAAGCTTTGGTTGAGAATGAGATAGGAAAAAGTTGAAGTGTCTCATATATGATAATGGAGGTGAGTATTGCAACAGAGAATTTGAAAATTACTATTCATACAATAGAATCCATAGGTAGAAAATGGCACCTGAAACCCCACAAGAAAATGGTGTGTCTAAGAGGATGAATAGAACCATTATGGAGCATGCAAGGAACATGAGATTTTATGTTGGACTACCCTTACACTTTTGGGTAGATGCTATACATACTGTTATTTATTTAATAAATAAGGGACATTCAAATCCTTTGAATGGTGGCATTCCAGAGGAAGCTTGGATGGATAAAATTATAAACTATTTATTTCTCAAAATCTTTGGTTGTAAAGCTTTTTTTCGTGTTGATATTGAAAATAGAGCCAACCTTGAGGCTAAGTCTAAAAAATTTACCTTCACTGGATATGGAGTAGATGAATTTGGTTTTAAGTTATGAGATATGCAAATAATAAAATCATTAGGCGTGGAGATATTATATTCAATGAGAAGGTCATGAATAAGGATCAGATGGAAGAAAAGAAGCATGAACATGCCAAAAAGGAGTATCTGGTGCTAGATGAGATTCCAAAACATAAAATGCCAACAGTACCTGATGCTCAGCAACAACAAGTTCTCCCATAGACTCTTGCAAGTGTTAAATGATCTACAAAAATAACTAAACCTCCAAAAATATTTTTCCATTATTAAATTCTATATTATTAATTGATTCTAGTGAACCTAAAGGTTTTGAAAAAGTAATGCAAGTAGATACCAAAAAGTAGTGGGAGCTAGGCATGAAAGATGGAATTGATTCCTTGCTATAAAATCAAACTTGGGGCTTAGTTCAATTGCCTATAGGTAAAAGAGCATTTCCAAATAAATGGGTTTGTAGTTTGAGGGAAGAATATGGAGGCAAGAAAAGATAAAATCCAGACTTTTGGTAAAAGGCTGTGCACAAAAAAAAAGTATAGATTTTGATGAAATATTTTCTCCGGTTGTATAGATGACTTCTATTAGAACTATTTTAAGTCTTGTGTCTGTGGAAGACTTACATCTTCAATAACTATATGTGAAAACAAAATTTCTCCATGGGGATTTGGAAGAGGAAATATGTATACAACAACCACAGGGATATGAGGTCAAGGGTAAGGAGAAATTTTTGTGTAGGTTAAAAAAGAGTTTGTATGGCCTGAAGCAAACATCTCAACAATGGAATTTGAAATTTGATAGTTTTATGGCTGAACAACATTACAAAGGATGTCATTTTTATTATTGTGTTTATTTTAATAAATTGGTTAATGACAACTATATTATCCTTTTTCTTAATGTTGATGACATGCTTGTTGTCGGGTCTAACATGTAGCATATTAATGAACTTAATCAGAAATTAGAAAATTCATATTCTATGAAGGATTTGGATGCAACAAAAAGAAATTCTTGGTATGAGGATCACACGAGATAGGAAAAATAAATAAATATTTTTGTCTCAAAGTGAGTATCTAGAGAAGGTATTGAAAAGGTTTAACATGTAGCATGCAAAAGAAGTTAGTACACTTTCAATATTAGTCATTTTAAGTTGACTAAGGAGATGTGCCCAAAGACACAAGATGAGGAAGAAAAAATGTCTAAGATACCATATGCATCAATAGATGGTAGCTTTATGTATGCAATGTTATGCACAAGGACAAATATTGCACATGTAGTGGGAGTTGTGTGTAGGTATATGAAAAATCCAAGAATGGAACATTGGAATATGGTAAAATGGATTCTCCAATATTTGAGAGGTACTACTTCAAAGAAACTATGTTTTGGATGAACAAATTCTTCTCTAAAAGGAGATATTGACTCTGATCTAGTGGGTGATATTGATAGCAGGAGGAGTTGTACAGGGCATACTTTTACTATAGGAGGTATTGTAGTCAGTTGGATTTCAAGGTTGCAAAAGGTTGTTGTGCTTTCAACCACTAAAACTAAGTATGTTGTTGCTATGAAATCTAGCAAGGAGATGATTTGGTTACAACATTTTCTAGAGGAATTGTGACATTGTCAAGAAGAGAGCCCTTTGTACACTAATAGCCAGAGTTCCATTTATCTTGGTAAGAATTAAGCTCGACATTCAAAAACTAAGCACATACAACTTAGATTCAACTTTATCTAGTTAGTTTTGGAGGATGGACAATTGAAGCTGGAGAAAATTCACACAAGTGAGAATCCTATAGATATGTTCACAAAGGTAGTTACATGAGAGAAATTGATTTACTCATCAGTTTCCATTGGCCTTCATGACTAATAATGGTGGAACTAAGAAACCAACCATACCTGTACAATCTAGTGGGAGCTAGAAGTGTAGCAGTGTCATCCAGGATCACTCTACTAGTGGAAGATTGTTTGGTGTGGAGCTTGATTAGTCTCCAAGTGGGATATTGTTGGTATGTGGTGACTAATCATGCAAATACAATACACTATTTACATATCCTTGCAAAGGTTTGGGGGTGGCAGTTCTTGAGAGTGGGGCTTTAGGGATGTAGCCCCTGAAATTTTTTTCCCCTTTTTTATATGTCAAGGAGTCAGTAGTTAATTTTTTTATTAACTAACAAATGACAAATGAATTTGTAAAATCCTAATTATAGAAGCTTCCAAAAAGCATGTGTTATAAGTAGCTTGGATGTAAGTTGTGGTATGGTATTCACGAGATTGTAATATGTTTTACACTAGTTAATAAAATCATTGGATGGATGAGTTTCTGTGGATGTAGCCCATATTGGGTGAACCATGTTAAAATTATATGTTAATCCTTTTTTTATGTTATTGTTCATTGTTATTTTTTGGTTTTTTAATCTACATATAATTGTTAATGTTTATTACTCTGATATGATTGAATCCTAACAATAAATGCTTCAAAAGATCACTTTTCAAAATAACATGTGTTTCAACATGAAGAAGATAATGTCTTAAATTTTGCATTACAAAGACGAGAGCAAGACATTGTTTCTCCAAGGAAGAATAATGAGTTTCATAATCAAATAGGACATGACTAATGTAGTAGACCACTCTTTCTCTCCCAACATCATTATACCGAGTGAGAAAAGTTTCCAAAGTGTATGGTGATGCAGTAAGGTAAAGCAAGAAGGGTTTATCTTGCATAGCTGACATTGATATGGGAGGATTGGCCAAATAAGTTTTTATTGAATCAAATTTTTTTTGGCACTCCTCATCCCATATGAAGTGAACATTCTTCTTTAATAAATGAGTGAAAGGAAGGGTACAATCAACCAATTGAGATATGAATCTATGAATTGCTTGAATCTTCCCTTGTATACTCTATAACTCAATAATGTTCCTTGGCAACTTAGGCAAGTTAATAATTACATCTATCTTATTCGTGTTGACTTCAATTCCATGATGAGAAACTATGAATCAAAAAAGTATTCCGGTGTGTACACCGAATAATCACTTAAGAGGATTAAGCCTCATCTTGTAGAGGGGTATGTGTAGTATCATGATGGGCCAAAAAGTGGCGATATGATGGGTATGTGTAGGGTATGTGCCTGATGACTTTTTTTTACCCAAAATTAATGAAATGAAAAAGGGTTTTTAAAGGAGATTCTCAACTTTCCACTAATATAAATTATGCTTTACTTTGAATTTAATAAATAATTATTATTCATTTTCTATTTGAATTACGACTAAAGTCTTGATTGATAGGTTGATTGAAAATCATCTATAGCTTTCAAACGGTATCAATTTTTTTGAATTTGAAACATGAATCACATTCTATGCTTTGCATACTATAGGATTTAAAAAAAAGAATTGAATTTCATGAAGTTTTGACCAAGTTAAGATGGTCAGAAATACAAGTTTTTATATTTTTTTAAAATTTTAATAATAAATTCATAATTAATTATTTACTTGGAAAAAAATTACAAAAAAATATGTATCACATCTGGACATGAGTCCTCTACTTATATCTAAAATATTATAAATAAATATTATCATTTTATTGTGGTTAGGGTGGTTAGAAAGACACCTACTTCTTATTTTTTCCTTGAAATTTAAGTACTTTTGCATTGAAATTTCAAAATTTCACCAAATATTTTTTTTTCTTTTTTAAATAAACCTAGTAGTTTAGAAACTAGATTCAATTTTCTATAGATTATATTCTTACATATTTTTGAAATAATATAGATAACTTATTCAAATTTCTACGTCAAGTTGCCTAACTATGATTTTTCTAAATTTTTTTCCACTTAAGGCCCTATTTTTTCCATGATGATCCTGCACATACCCAGAACCAAAGCCTTTCAAAAATAAGATGAAGGTTCCATACATGATCTTGACAGGTTATGGATTTTGCAAAGATATCATCAATGTAGTCTTTTAGGATTTTATGAATGAAATCATGAAATATTAAGGTCATTTCCCATTGGTAAGTTGCTCCTACACTATTTAACCCAAATGACATGACCACGTAACAAAAGGTACCCCAAGGGGTAGAGGAGGCTATCTTATACTGATCTCTTCTAGATTAATACAAATTTTATAATAGCCCAATAAGCCATCCATAAAGGACAATGCATGACCTACAATTTAGTCTATAATCTGATATCAATATTAGGCAATGGAAAATCATCCTTCCTTATTAAGATAGCGAAAGTCAATCTATATATGGATATGACCATTAGGGTTGCTAACGGTAAAAAATATTTGAGATCCAAGGTGAGTAGTTGATTGGACGGATAAAGCTTGACTTTAATAGCTTCTCTATCCCAGTCTTAACCAATAATGCAAACTTGGGATTAATCTTTTAAATTTTTTGCTTAATAGGCTTGCCATCGGGACATAATATAATATTGTGAACCACTATAGACTCATCAATACTAGGAATTTCCTAATATGACCAAGCAAATATATCTAGATGAGAGTGTAAGAGATTAGAGAACTCCTTAACTTCCTCGAAAGAGAAGCACTTCTTGATCTTAATCACCTTATTAGAAGATTTAGGATCCATGAAAACTTGGGTAGTATCCCCCTTAAGGAGAGGACTACAGTCTTTAGGATGTAGTATCGGGACACCATGAACTTGTTAGAGTTAAAATGACACTGAGAGGGGGGGTGAATCAGTGACTTAACTATTTGACCAATTTTTCAAATATTCAAACACACAACTTAGATTTGATCTCAATATCACTCTAATTAAAGCATTCATGAGTTGAATGTAATCATTCTTAAACAAAATTGAGAAAAATAATGAATCAATAGTGAACTGAAACAACAATAGCATAGTAAATTAGAGACAACACAGAAGAACAGAGAGACACAATATTTTTCCGAGTGGAAAACCCTCCTGGGGTATAAATGCCTTCCAGGCTTAATCTTTTAATCAACTATTCACAATGCCTTATAGGCTGATTTTTGAGCACCCACTCAAGGAGCACCAACCCCTCGTTTAGAGATATCTATCTCAAGGAGTACCAACCCCTCAAATTATGTTTTGAACAATAATAATGATTTAGAGGATTTCTCTATTTTCAGTTAAGCACATATCTCTTCATTTTCTCATCTACAGAGTACTTTAAAGATTCAATAACTGAATCCTCAAAATACTACATTGAGAAGAAATTTACAAGGTCTCTACCTCTTTTATTGTAGAGTTTATCCATACAATTTCATACAGCCAAGGAATTGATAATCTCAGAATTACATCAACAGTCGAACTGAAACATTGTTGTCTACTCCTCTTTATATATATCTTTTTGAATTAGAAAAAGATAAGTATCTGTCTTCAGAAGTAACGACTGGACAACCAAAAACAATACAAGTGTCATTTAACCCAGCTAAGTGCCATCCTCAACAAGTTTGAAACTTATGAGATCATTTCTCTACATAAAACGCACAGCTGCCCACCACAGAAAATCATAACAACTAATGTATGAAAGACAATACTCAGTCAGGGCATCATTTGTCATAGAGATGCAGAGATTAGTTAAAGAAAATGGTGATTATAAACCAGTATGTGCAATATGAAATGCATAAATAAAAATACCAGACAAATCTGTAACTCCCATGGCTCCATCAACCACTTTCGAGCTTCCAGCCAGAAAGGTGCATCAAACATAGCAGCCATCCCATTAATTTCTAAAACAAGAACAAATTTCATCTTGACACTGTTGTTACAACAAGCCAAAATAGTAAAGAATAGTTTATGAAGTTTTCTCATGATGGCAGCCAGGCTAGTGTTTGATACCCAGTCAAAAAGAATAAGCTCAAAAAGTTTTCCCTAATCCTTTTTAATTCCATCGATGAAACGTTATGCCGAAGGCAACTTTAATGTTGCCAGACAACCTTATGGTGTTCATTTTCACCAAGTTCCATCAGAGCCAAGAGAAGTCATATCGAATACATAATGTCAAGCCATGAGCTCATAACATCCTTTTGGTCGATGAGACAAAAAGGTTCTCTCACCGAAATGAAACCATCATTCGCTATCACTATAGATTTTGATATCAGAGAGACATCGTATAGAACAACTTTGTTATACCGAAGGTCACTTGATACACATTGTCACCATAACATATCATTTTTCTTGCTGACAAGTCCATCCATCCTATAATTGTCACTGTAACTTCAACCTATCGGGGAGATATCTTGTAGATTGTTTCAGTCATACCAAAACACGTTGAATTCACACCTGTTCACCAAGACTTCCAGAAACTCCTACCGAAGGCAATTGTCCAACAGCGGTCGGTGTGACATTGAACATTTGCTATGACATTTCAGCGAAGCCACAACCTCTGCTGATAAGACCTTTTGGTGCAAGGTCGGCGAGACACAACCTTTTCGCTATGACCCTTCACTGAAACCGCCCAACACTTGCCGAAAATTTCCCATTCAACCTCCGATCGATGAGAAGGTAATTTTGCTGTGACCATATACCGACAGAAAAAGCTTATGTCGAAGGACCTTTCTGCTATCGCCATAACAAAAAAGAGGTCTTGCCGATAGCTGCCAGAATGTTAAATTCAATGAATATCACATTAGAAATGTCTTGCCAATAGGCAACACAGACATTTCAAAAGGGATCGGGGAGACCCTGTCATACTCATGCCGATATGTGTAAGCTTGAATGAGAAACAACCAATACCTGTGATATGCAAAAAGAACCATCCTGACAAAGAAACCATCTTTCAAACTCTGTCAGTCAAAGAGATAGCATTCATAACTTGAACCAAAATTCTCATCATCATCATGAAATTGAAACATAACAAATAACTTTCTGTAATAGCTAAGAGACATCAAAGAAATTCCATTATAAATTATAAGGATCCAAACTAAGACTGATCATCAAAGAGAACCAACTGAAAGAGATTTTGTCATCAAGGAAAAACTATAAACACAACTGGGATCCAACAAACTCCCCCTTTGTCCTTGCTGGAAAAACACAAATGTCTGTCCCCCTTTTTGCCTCAATGAAAAATAATAGAAGAGAAGAATGTGCATTTCCATGAAACACAACTAAGAAGCCAACCAAAAAATATCATGAGAAACAGCTGCAAAAAAAGAGTAGTAGTGCAACAACCAAGATTGTAGGAGAGCTGTAAGTGAATCAAAAATATAACATGCTCCCCCTAAGCTATAGCTTGGAGATTTAGTGAAGTAATGATTGAGAGATAACTCCCAATCAAAATCTCAACCTTTCAAATAACTCTTTTGCTAAGGGCTTTGTAAAAATATCAGCCACCTGATCTTGAGATCCAACAAACTGTAAGCAGACTTCATTAGCCAAAACCTTTTCTTGAAGAAAGTGAAACTTGATAGCAATATGTTTAGTGCGAGATTGCATAACAAGATTTTTTGAAATATTTATCACACTAGTGTTATCATAGAGAATAGAAACATGTTTAGAAACATCAATACCCATATCTAAAAGAGTCTGACTCATCTAGAGAACTTGAGTACAACATAAAGTGGCAGCAATGTATTTTTCTTCAGTAGTAGAAAGAGAGACAGATACTTGTTTCTTGCTGTGACATGCCACTAAACGATCACCAAGAAAAAATGCAACACCATTGGTGCTTTTCCTATCATCCTAACAACCAGCTTAGTGATCATCAGTATAAGCAATCAAAGAGAAATCATTGCTCCTAGGATACCAAAGACCATAATCAAGAGTGCCTTGAATGTATCTAAAGATTCATTTGATAGTAGTAACATGAGATTCTTTAGGTGATGCCTGAAAACATGCAATAGTGCAAACTGCCTGCATAATGTCGGGTCTAGAGGTAGTTAAATATAAGAGGCTGCCAATCATTGATCTATATTCAGTTTGATTTGTATCAGGAGAATCATCAACCTTAGTAAGTTTGCATCTAGTAATCATTGGAGTGCTAACTAGATGGCATTCATCCATTTGAAATTTCTTAAGCATCTCTCTAGCATACTTGGTTTGTGAAAGAAATATTCCATTTTCACGTTGAGAGATTTGAAGACCCAAGAAGAAATTTAATTCTCCTAATAATGACATTTCAAATTCAGATTCCATTAGTTGAGAGAATTTTTTACTCAATGTATCATTGTTGCATCCAAAGATAGTGTCATCAACGTATATTTCAACAACAAAAATATCAAAACCTTCAGTTTTAACATAAAGATTGCTATCTACACCTCCACTAACAAATCCATTAGAAATTATATGACTGTCTAGCCTAGAGTACCAAGCTCTAGGTGCTTGTTTTAAGCCATAGAGGGCCTTTTTCAATCTGTAAACATGATTAGGCTTATCTTTGTAAATAAATCCTTCAGGCTGTTCAACATAGACCTCTTCATCTAAATAGCTATTTAAAAAGGCAGTTTTGACATCCATTTGATAAATAGTAAAGTTTTTGTAAATAGAATAAGCCAAGAATATTCTGATAGATTCTAGTCTAGCAACAGGTGCAAAGGTTTCACCAAAATCAATACCTTCTTGTTGAGCATAGCCTTTACAGACAAATCTTGCTTTGTTGCGAATAACATTACCATTTTCATCAACCTTGTTTCTGTATATCCATTTGCCTCCAATGACATTCTTGTCATCTAGTCTTGGGACTAACTCCCAAGTATGATTTTTCTCAATCTGATTAATTTCTTCCTACATAGAATTAATCCAACATGAATCTGAGAGAGCTTCATTAAAATTTTTAGGCTCAAACTGAGTAACTAAACAAAAAGCAATTTGTGCCTTTTCATCAGATTATGCAGCCTTTCTTCTAGTTTGAACTTCTGCATATTTATCCCCAATAATTTGATCTTTGGGGTGATATATAGCTAAGTTTTCAAATGAGCTTTTCATGCAACCTTTTCAGGACTTGCTTTTTCATTTTTAGGGCTTGCTGATTTAGCAACAGACTTTGCTATTTCAGCTCCTTCTGAAATTATTTCAAATTCAAGTTCTTCTTCCTCATTATCCTACAAAGATTCAACAATCAAATGTGGTCTTTCATCAAATTTTACATTAACAACTTCAAAAATCTTGTTAAGCCTTTTGTTAAGGAATTTATAAGCTTTTTTGTGAGTTGAGTGTCCCAAGAAGATACCCTCATCACTCTTTGATTGAAAGCTCCCAAGGTTATCATCATCTTTCTTGATAAAACACTTACTTCCAAAAATTTTAAAGTGTTTGACAAAAGCAGTTTTTCCATACCAAAGTTCATAAGGAGTGTGTTTAGATTTCACCCTAAGCTGCACTCTATTCAAAATGTATACATATGTATGAACAACTTCTTTCCAATACATATCAAATAATTTAGCTTCATCTAGCATGGTTCTAGCCATTTCTTTTACAGTTCTATTCTTACGTTCAACTACCCCATTTTGTTGAGGTGTTTTACTTACAGCATACTATCTTTTAATACCGTGTTGTTCACAGTAATCAATAAACTCTTGAGAGGTGAACTCAACTCCTTTGTCTGATCGAAGGCATTTAAGTTTCAGATCAGTTTCCTTTTCAACCATTTTTTGGAAAATTTTGAACCTTCCAAAGGCTTCTGATTTGTGCTTAAGAAATGTAACCCATATCATTCTAGTATAATCATCCACAAACAACATAAAGTACCTTTCACCATTAATAGACCTTGTTCTGGTTGGTCCACATAAATCAGTATGCACAAGTTGTAAAGGTTTTGAAGAAGAATGTTCTTTTGACTTGAAGCTTATTTTAGTTTGTTTACCACTTGAGCATTCTTTGCACATAGAGTTTTCTGGTTTGCTAAGAATTGGTAGACCTCTAACATTCTAATTTTTACTGATTCTAACTAGATTTTCAAAGTTTATGTGTCCTAATCTTTTATGCCATAACCAATTCTCTTCAATTTGGCCCATTAGACACATACCTTGATTATTGTCATTGCATGATGAGTCAAGAAGATTGTACACATTTCCTTTTTTCCTCCTTCCAGCGGCAACAACCTTTTTAAGCTTGTTCTTAATCTCACATCCCTACGAAGTGAAAAGAACATGATAACCACTATCACAGATTTGACTAACACTTATAATATTGTGCTTAAGACCTTCCACATAGTACACATTATAGATAAGAGTGTCTTCATTCAGAAGAAGTGAACCTCTACCTTTAATTTGAATACCAGAATTATCACCAAGCTTAACATATCCACCTACATAATCTTCAAGTTCTATAAAATTATCCTTTTTGCCAGTCATATGGTTAGAGCATCCACTATCCAGGACCCATAAGTCCTTTTTCTTGGAATGAAAAGTAGTTTGAACCAACATAGTTTGTTCAATGTTGTTAACAGTCTTAGGTTTCCAAACCTTTTTAATTTTTTGTTGTTTCGATTGCAGATCAACTCTGCTTTGTTTGACAGACTGTCCCAAAGTATTGCATTTAAAACATCTCATCTGTCTAACAAAACCATAGTGTTTCCTAAGACCAAACCTAGGTATTCTAGAATTCATAAGCCTACAAGTGCTCACCTTATGACCAAATTTGTTGCAGAAAAAGAAATAACCATAGAAAAAGGAATTGACTTTGTATGAAGGTCTATTACCTCTAAAAAACTTAACATTATGCTTACCAGATTTTGAGTAATTTGAACCTGAACCTTTGACTTCAGAAGAGGGGTTTTGTTTTGCATTGTCAGTTGAGCATTCACCCTTTTCAAAACCAACACCAGTTTTATCTTTATACATCTTTTGCTTGCTGAGCATCTCATTTAGTTTTAGAGTGCTTTCATATTTTTAAATTTCCTTCCTAAGATAGACTACTTGTTCTAGTTTTAGAATTTCTTGATCCTTGCAGCTTATAGTCTCTCGAAGACAGTCTTCAACTCTTTTAGCCTCTTCATGTTGAGTTTTTAGAGAGACCATTTCTTGATCTGGTTTACGTTCTTGAGAAAGAACTTGTTTTTTGAGTTTTCTAACCTCTTGTAAAGCAAATTTCAATTCACTTTCAAGATCTACTTCACCTTCTTCAACATCAATAGTGTTTGAATCATTTTGCTGAGTAATTTCAGCCATGAACAAAGTTTTATCTTCTTTTGCAGATAAATCTTCAGACTCAATATCAGATTCATCCTTACTAAATAGACTTTTCTTCTTATTGAAATTGAAGTTTCGTTTAGGTTTGAAGGCCTTCTTCTTAGGCAGTTTTTCAGTTGTCTCGTTGTCACAGATTTGATCATCATAGGGACACTTTGTAGAAAAGTGACCTATTTTTCCATAGTTAAAACATTTAAAGGGAATTTTTCAATTAAATTTTCCTGATCCCTTTTTAAATCTTCTAACAAAATGGGATTCTTTAGAATCAGACTACTGTGATTCACTGACATCAACTTTTTCTTTCTTTTTAGTGTTAAAGGCAGTTTCTTTTCCTGTTGAAATGTTTTTGCTAGTTCTCATTTCATAGGCAGTAAATATTCCTTGCAGGCTGTCTAAGGTAAGTTGCTCAAAGTGTTTCTTTTCTTCTAGGGCTGAAACCTTAGATTCAAATTTAGGTGGTAAGGTTTTAACAACCTTTGTGACAACATCAAATTCATTAACAGTTTGACCTAGACCTTTCATTGCATTGACAACTTCATCAACTCTTAGGAAATATTCAACCACTTTTTCATCATCCTTCATTTGCAACTCCTCAAACTGATGTTTGAGAGTAATGATTTTTGACAATTTGACTTTCTCATTCCCTTGATATATAGTTTCAAGTTTTTCCCAGATATCATGAGTAGATTTGCAATGCTTGACTTTAATGAACACATTGTTAGTTAACCCACACAAGGTGGCATGCTTAGCTTTGTCATTTGTTTCATACCTCTTTTTTTAGCATGATCAGTGGGAATAGAGGCTGGTACATTATAAGCAGTTATAACCATGCTCCAATCATGAACATCAAAAGAAATAAGAAAAGCTTCCATTCTGATTTTACAAAACACATAATCTGTTCCATCAAATAATGGAGCTCTGGTTATAGATGCACCATCTTGAGAATGTGCCATTAAAAATAAACTCCAAGACCAAGATCAATCCAAGGTGATAAAAACCTACCAGAGGACCCTACGCTCTGATACCAATTGTTGGAATTAAAATGACACTGAGAGGGGGGGTGAATCAGTGACTTAACTATTTGACCAATTTTTCAAATATTCAAACACACAACTTAGATTTGATCTCAATATCACTCTGATTAAAGCATTCATGAGTTGAATGTAATCATTCTTAAACAGAATTAAGAAAAATAATGACTCAATAGTGAACTGAAACAACAAAAACATAGTAAAATAGAGAGAACATAGAAGAACAAAGAGACACAATATTTTGCTGAGTGGAAAACCCTCTTGGGGTATAAAAACCACTCCCTAAATGCCTTCCAGAATTAATCTTTTAATCAACTATTCACAATGCCTTATAGGCTGATTTTTGAGCACCCACTCAAGGAGCACCAACCCCTCATTTAGAGATATCTATCTCAAGGAGTACCAACCCCTCAAATTATGTTTTGAACAATAATAATGATTCAAAGGATTTCTCTGTTTTCAGTTAAGCACATACTCATCTATACAGTACCTTAAAGATTCAATAACTGAATCCCCAAAATACTACATAGAGAAGAAATTTACAAAGTCTCTGCCTCTTTTATTGCAGAGTTTATCCTTACAATTTCATATAGCCAAGGAATTGATAATCTCATAATTACATCAATAGTCAAACTGAAACATTGTTTTATGCTCCTCTTTATATATATCTTTTTGAATTAGAAAAAGATAAGTAACTATCTTCAAAAGTAATGACTGAACAACCAATAATAATACAAGTGCCATTTAACCCAGCTAAGTGCCATCCTCAACAAGTATGAAACTTATGATATCATTTCTCTGCATAAAACGCACAGCTGCCCACAAAGAAAATCATAACAACTAATGTATGAAATACAATACTCAGTCAAGGCATCATTTGTCATAGAGATGTAGAGATTAGTTGAAGAAAATGGTGATTATAAACTAGTATGTGTAGTATGAAATGCATAAATAAAAATACCAAACAAATCTGTAACTCCCATGGCTCCATTAACCACTGTCGAGCTTCTAGCCAGAAAGGCACATCAAACATAATAGCCATACCATTCATTTCTGAACCAAGAACAAATTTCATCCTGACACTGTCGTTACAACTAGCAACAATAGTAAAGAACCGTTTATGAAGTTTTCTCATGATGGCAGCCAGGCTAGGGTTCGATACCCAATCAAAAGGAATAAGCTCAAAAAGTTTTCCCTAATCCTTTTTAATTCCATTGATGACACGTTATGCTGAAGGCAACTTTAACGTTGCCAGACAACCTTATGGTTTTCGTTTTCACCAAGTTCCATCAGAGCCGGGAGAAGTCATATCGAATACATAATGTCACACCATGAGCTCATAACATCCTTCTGGTAGATGAGACAAAAAGGTTCTCTCACCGAAATGAAACCATCATTCACTATTGCTATAGCTTTTGATATTGGAGAGACATCATATAGAAAAACTTTGTTATACCGAAGGTCACGTGATACACATTGTTGCCATAACATATCATTTTTCTTGTCGACAAGTCCATCCATCCTATAGTTGTCACTGTAACTTCAACCTATCAGGGAGATATCTTGTAGATCATTTTAGTCATACTGAAACACCCTGAATTCACACCTGCTCGCCGAGACTTCCAAAAAGTCCTACCAAAGGAAATTGTCCAACAGTGGTCGGTGTGACATTGAAAATTCACTATGACATTTCAGCAAAACCACAACCTTTTCGCTATGACCATTCACCAAAACCACCCAGCACTTGCCAAAAATTTCCCATTCAACCTCCGATTGGTGAGACAAGGTAATTTCGCTGTGACCATATACCGATGGAAAATGCTTATGCCAAAGGACCTTTTTGTTGTCACCATAACAAAAAAGAGGTCTTACCGACAGCTGCCAGAATGTTAAATCCAATCGATATGACATTAGAAATATCTTGCCGATAGGCAAAACAGACATTTCAAAAGGGATCGAGAAGACCCTATCATACTCATGCTGATATGTGTAAGCCTGAATGAGAAACAACCAATACCTGTGATATGGAAAAAGAACCATCCTGACAAAGAAACCATCTTTCAAACTCTGTCAATCAAAGAGATAGCATTCATAACTTGAACTAGAATTCTCATCATCATCATGAAATTGAAACATAACTAATAACTTTCTGTAATAGCCAAGAGACATCAAAGAAGTGCCATTATAAATCATAAGGATCCAAACTGAGACTGGTCATCAAAGAGAACCAACTGAAAGAGATTTTGTCATCAAGGAAAAACCATAAACACAACTGGGATCCAATGCATCTATATTTGATAGAGAGGCCTCCTCATCCATACTAAAAATATACTCACCAAAGTATTCCTATTTTCTTAGGCGATACATGAATCGTCATTTATTGTGAAAAGAGGGCAAGCTGGAGTAGGAACCTAAGAATTATTTTAGTTCTTCCTCTAAGTAGAAAACATCTAAGTGGACTTCTTTGACCTCTTCTGCATCCTTTATTAATTGAAGATGAACTAGATTAAGATGTTCAACTGAAATCATGTTAACAATCCACCAAGGTTTTTCCTTAGATTATTCAATAGAGCATCCCAAACCCAAATAACACTTGTGAGGCTTAAAGTAGATAGGGACCTGAATTCCTTAAGACTCAACACATCCAAGGCTTACACCCATAACCATATTGAGAAATGACCCTATATCCAATACCATAGCACTTTTTTAAAGCCTCGTAAGGCAATGTTTTGATGTAGAAAGCATTGTTCCACCAATAGATATCAAATGTATCTGCAAGGCCACAATCATATCCTTTATTTGATTCACAAACTTTAACCTCCTTAGCAGGAGTAGAATTGTCGTCCTCGGTAGGGGAATGATTGGCTTCCTAAATGGGATCACAAATTTCCTTCTCCATAGGAGTCTGATCCACTTCCTTAACAAAGGTGTTTGAGGTTATCGAAAGTTTAAGATGAGAGGAATTCACTTTGTATCTTTGTAATGGCATAAAATTGTACTCCTTGCAATTTCACATGCATTCTTGCACCTACTTTAGTGTCCACTCACTTAGTATTTGTGTAGGCTCATTTTAGCCAGTGCATTAGCCTTTTTCCCCTCTTAGGATTCTCATCTCCCCTTTTCAGTAGCTACCCTCACGTGTCAGCTTTGCATCGATCCTTGTGCCTTTCTTGTTTGTGTCATTCTATAGTGTGACATGTTTTTACACTAGTGTGTTGCACAAACATCTACACATTGCGCTAGTGTCCTATGATGTTTCAATGCTCAAATAGTTGTTTCCGTGCATGTTTGCTACTTGTCACATCCTTTGGTCGGTAGTAATGGCTTGAGATGCCTTGTAACCACCTAGGAAGCTTCTGTCTACTTCTTTTATCTCCTTAAAAGATATCTCTTCAATCCATTGGTGTTTCTAACCTCTCTCCAGCTTTGGCTCTAGCCTTCTACTCTTCGGCTATTGCTTGCTCAACTTCATACAACTTGTTACAATGACTTCACTTCTAGCTTCATTCCAAATTCTAGCTTCTACTACTTCTCCTTCTTGAACATTCTTCTATCTTACTTGCATAACTCTCCTTGCTTGCTACAACAACAATTTTAAGCTCTCTTTACAACTCTTTCAAGCTCTCATAGCAATCCTTTATAGATCACTCTTGGCTCTTGTAGCTTTCTTTGCTTCCCTCCTTGGCTTCCTAAGCCTTGCATATCTACATTATTCCTTGCACCTTTGAGAATCTTGGGATTTCACACATCCCCTATCTATTGCATCCTTACTTCATGATATGGGCTCTCCTCAAGCGGGGATTGCTTTTATCACTTATATTTTGTGATATAGGTTCTCCTTTAGTGGGGATTGCTCTTATCATGTTGCATTTGCTTACTTCTTGCACTCTCTCTATCTTCTTGGTTGTCCATGGAGGTGGGAACACCAAAATGGGGGTTTGACTAAGGAAAACCCCTATACAACCCCAACAATATTCCTTCTCTCTTGTGTGTAGGTGAACGTGCATTTGGAGCTAGTTGGTGAACAAGTATCTTTGTGAGATTATCTTCACCACTTTAGGTCTTATTTACTTGTTTTATCATATCTTTTTATATCTCTCGTACTTCATAGTTTTGTTTTGTTCCTTTAGAAGTGACTAGCTAGGCCATCAACTTGTTTTCTGGTGGTTCGTACTATCTTTTTGGTCCTCTGGTTGTATGGATGCAAGCCCACCTGAGAGATGCCAGTGCGCCATGTTTTCATCCTAGAACCACACTTCTATCCTCAGGTAGAGAGCTACCTAAGGCACAGTGTTGAACCTGAAAATTGTCTCTCCTAGCCCAATTTGGATTTTGGGTCTAAAGAGTGGTTGCAAGACCTTATAGTCCTCATCATTCTCATCCCTTATCAAAAAAATCATTTTAGAGTGAGGTAAGTTAGGGAAGCCTTCTGCTCTTGGCTCTCCATGACCTAGGGCCTTGACATGGTCAATCCCCATCTGTTACATTTTTGGTGAACCTGAGATGAAGAAAGGGTATATTTAAAAAAAAACTAGGAATTTATTTACCCCTACTTGGTGGGGTCATAACTTTTGACTTGGTGCTCGAAATTCAAAACCATTTGCAGCATTGAAAAGGTTTCCAAGAGGAATAGTTCAATCCCTAAAATACCATGCCTTTGGTTAAAAAATTTTAGGGACCGATGCAAGTTTTGACCTCAAATTTTGTTTCAAAGACCTCCAAAAATTAAAATTACTAGAACCTAGAAAATACCCAAAAAATAAAAAAATCTAGATTTTTTCAGTTTTTCTCAGTTCTGTCACCCCAAAATGAATTTAATATCTTCTTTTATTATTTCAATATCTTCTTTTATTAGTTCAATATCTAATTTTTTTCAAAATATTAATTATTTTTCATTTCATGCATATGACGATGACTTGGCTTTTCCCATGTCACTTGATATCTTTGATCCTTCTCACAAAATTCCTCTTGCTTCAAAGGGTATTTTGTTGTAAAAAGATTAAATAATTGATACCTTTCTTAATGTTACTCTACCATCTCTTCATTCCTGTACACTCTCTTCTAGAGACGTTGCATTGGTGAATGATGAATCTCTTCTATATTCCAATGCACTCTCCTCTAGAGATGATGCATTAGTGAATGATGAATCTCCTTCCACATCTGATCCTCCTTGGATCAATGTTGAGAATATGTATTCAAATAATTATTCTAGTTGTGATGATTCTATAAATATAATCTATGTTTTTCTTATCCCTCAAAGGCCTACGAGATCAATCATTTATGTGACTCCAATTAGTCCTTCTCCTAAAAGGGTTTGTTCTATTAATGGTGTTCCATTTGATAGCAATTCCCTTCATCTTTCTAAGGCTCCCTCTTATAGAGCTATAGTTCATACTTATGAGAATATAATGAATAAACAACCAAGCCTTCCTCAAGCTCCTGAACCTACAAATAAAACACTTGGTGATTACGATCATGCTGAGAAACTCCAAGTTACTTTGATAAGATCTCACTATGGGACTTGCTTCATTCTACTCTAGTTTACTAGGGTATGCTTCATGAAGCCTTACAAAAGATCCTCTTACCTTCTTCTGCTAGGCCGGTAGATGTTGATGCATTGATAGCTTATATTTGTGTTGATTTGTCAAATATTACATATCTGCAGGAGCTCCCACCTCTGGATGTATAGAAGCAAGCAGATCATCTAATGATTATAGTCAATATTAATAATATTAGCATTAGACATACTCTTGTTGATGCCAGTTTAGCACTCAATGTATGCTACATGGATCTATTGCCTAAGATTAATATTGATCCATCTTATCTTAATGCTTCTTCTATTGACATTCATGGGTTTGATAATGTTGGTCAATAAGCCCTAGGCACAATAGTATTTCCTTTGAGGTTGGGACCTATTACCACACCCACTCTTGTATATGTTATGTCAGAAAAATTACCATATAAAATTCTTCTTGATAGACCATGGATTCATGCTATGGGTGTTGTCCCCTCTACCTTGCATAAATCTATTAAGTTCATTGTTAACAATAAAGTAGTCACAGTCAGGGCTAACCCTGAGGCTATGCACTTATGTGAAATGATGGTTTCCGATAGGGCTTTGGTTGTTCCTACTCTTATTCCATCAATGTCTTCTAGTGTGTTGATGTTTACTCTAGTAGTACCTACTACAAAGGATGCTCTTGAGATAGATGTCCCTGAAGAAGATCCTTCTGAAGCAAGAAATCTTAAGTCTATTACTTCTACCTTGTCTCAAGAAAATACATGTCTTGGTGATGATTGGGGTTCTTTAGACTTGATAGAATCCTTCACTAGGGAATATTATAAAGTCAACCCAATCCACTTAGACCTTCTGATAACATCATTCAAACCCTCTATCAAAGATCACTATTCTTTTGTATCGTGGGGTAATGTGAGAAATAGTTGTAATATCCTTAATGTAGATCCTCCTCCTTTTGAGGAAGATGATAACACTTCTATTAAAGAGGTTAATGATGGTGATCTCGTAGAGGAGTATGACCCCCTTTTCCAAAATAATACTCTCCATATAGATCCTCCATTGTTTGCTACCTGGGTATCTTCTTCTTGTGAGCAATCAAACTTTTCTCCACAAGAGAAAGGTTTTCTTCCTACTCCTCATTATTTATCTAAGCAAGAGTGTATTTTGACATGGCTTCTTAAATCTTGCTTAATTACTCTTCCTCCTACATGCAATAAATATTACAAACATGATAAAGCAAAACATTATTTCTATGCATACCATCGAGTGCCTGCCCATTTCACTAGTAAATGTAAGGCCTTGAAGGATAAAATACAACAACTTCATGATTCAGGTGCCATCACTCATTTATTTTCTGATGTACTTTCCTTTTCTTCGCATAACAAGTGATATTGAGGTTTACCTTTATCTTGTATGTTCTAAGTATCTTGCATGGTTCTCCCCCCCTTTATGTTGGGGGCAGTGATAACTTGTTCTAGAGATGTGTGTCCTTCTTAAGGACCCCCTCTCTTTTTTATGTCTTTCAAATGAAGCATCCCTTGAGTGGATCCCATTTCCTTTTGAAGGGTTCCCTTGAGCCCTTTCACTTCTCTTCTCTTCACTTTTGTATATACCGGATCCAAGATTTGTATTTTCTTCATCTCATGTATATGTCCTTCTTCTCTCCATTTAATAATTCTTTTATGTGTTAGTGTTTTTAATTTGGGGATGACACATATTACTAAGACAATTTTCTACACCAAGGTCTCTTTTACTTTGGTGACTCAAATCCTTGAGTGGATTTTTCTATTCTAACATTGTTGTTTGGTGTAGGTTTTTCTTCTCTAATGCATTTGTTTTGCAGGTCATCAGCCTAGGAGCATGCTTCCATTGTTCAAAGAGTTGTCTACTTCCTCTACAATATCCTTTTGGCATCATGATGTTATTTATTTTTGGTAGATATCATTTAGTGTGCATATTAGTGTAGATTCATATGCTTGCTAAAGTGGGGGAAAAATGTAATGTTGTAAAATTGCACCCCTTGGAATCTCACATACATTCTTCCACCTTCTTTAGTGTCCACTCCCATAGGATTGGTGTAGGCTAATTTTAGCCACTGCATTGGCCTTTTTCCCCTCTTAGGATTCTCAACTCCCCTTTTCAGCAGCTACCCTCTTGTGTCAACTTTGCATCCAACCTTGTGCCTTTCCCGTTTGTGTTGTTTTGTAGCATGACATGTATGTTTGGCCACTAGCACACTGTGTGGACTTCTGTGCATCATGGTAACATCCTACAATTTTTGAATGCTTAGATAGCTATTTTCGTGCATGTTTTCCACGTGTCACCTCCTTTGGTCAATGGTAACGGCTCAAGATTCCTTGTAACTACCTGGGAAGCTTATTTTTGCTTCTTTTCTCTTCTTAAAATATATCTCTTCAATCCATTGGTGCTTCTAACCTCTCTCCAGCTTTGGCTCTAGCATTCCACTCTCCAAATATTGCTTGCAGAACTTCATATAGCTTGTTACAACAACTTTACTTCTAGCTTCTACTTCTTCTCCTTCTTGGACATTCCCCTATCTTAGTTGCATAGCTCTCCTTGCTTGCTACAACAACACTTTTAAGCTCTCTTTACAACTCTTTCAAGACCTCATGGAAATAATTTGCAACACACTTTTAGCTCTTGTAACTTTCTTTGCTTCCCTCCTTGGCTTCCTAAGCCTTACATATCTACTTTGTATGTTCCACTTTTGAGCAGCTTGGGATTTCACACATCCCCTATTTATTGTATCCTTACTTTGTGATACGATTTCTCCTCTTCGAGTGGGGATTTCTTTTATCACATTGCATTTTCTTACTTCTTGCACTCTCTCTATCTTCTTGGATGTCTGTGGAGGTGGGAACACCAAAATAAGGTTTGACTAAGGCAAACCCCTATACAACCCCCAACAATTTTCCCTCTCTCTTATGTGTAGGTGGATGTGCATTTGGAGCTAGTTGGCTAATGAGTACCCTTGTTAGATTATCTTCATCACTTTAGCTCTTATCTACTTATTTTATCTTATCTCTTTATATCTCTTGTACTTCATAGTTCTATTTTGTTCCTTTAGAAGTGACTAGCTAGGTCGTCAACGTTTTTTCTAGCGGTTCATACAAGATTTTTGGTCCTCTAGTCATATGAATGCTAGTGCACCTGAGAGATGCCAACGCATCATGCTATCATCTTGGAACCACTCTTTTGTACTTGGGTAGAGAGCTACCTAAGGCATAATGTTGAACCTAAAAACTAGCTCACCTAGCCCCAGTTTGGATTTCAGGTCTGAAGAGTGGTTGCAAGACCTTATGTTACTCATCATTTTCGTCCCTCATTCGAAGCATCCTTTTAGAGTGAGGTAAAATACTGTAGCCTTCCACTCTTGGCTCTCTATGACCTAAGGCATTGACGTGGTCAGTCCCCCTCTCTTACATTCTCCAATGAAGAATTCAAAGAATTCCAAGGATTCCCAATCATCACCAAGGAATGTATTCAATTAAAAAGAAGTAGACAAGGAAGACTTAGGAATTTTTTCTTTAGGTTTCTCCTCTTTAGTGAAATTCACTTTGGGGACAACCTCTATAGACGGTATCACCAAGGAAAATTTCATTTCATCGAAGGTTAGAGATGGAATACAATTCTTAAGAGTGGAAAAAATTGAAGCTTGACCAGTGTATGCCAGTTCACAAAGGTGAGGTTAGTTCACAAAGGTGAGCTTAGTTCACAAAGGTGAACTACTTCCAGATCAGCTTTGACTGTGACCATTGGACTTTTTATAACAAATTTCAAAGAATGATGTAGAGGGGAAGTTACAACACCCACAAAATGAATCCAAGGTCTCCCCAAAAGAATATCGTAAGGCAAGGGGCCAAGAATCACATAAACCAAGGTGGGTAAGGTAACAAGGCCTAATGGAAAAGGCAACATTAACATGCCCAAGGCTTGTCGACCAACATTATAAAATCTATGGATGTACATAAAAGAAGTAGCTAAGTAAGAGGAATCAACCTTAATATAAGGTAGTAGATCTATACCACAAACATTGAGGGCCAAACTGGTGTCAATGAGGGTACATCTAATACCAATAGTATTAACTTTAACTATAATCATTAAAGGATTTGCTTATTTCTCCACATCTAGGGGTGGGCGTTCTTGTGGATAGAATTTAATATTCAATGAATACACAAAAATATGGGCCATAAATGCATTAAAATCTATTGTCCTAGTCAAGGCATGCAAGAGGATATTTTGCAAGGATTCCTGAAGCATACCTTGATAAACTGAAGTAGTATGAAAAAACACCAAAGTGAGATCTTAGTCAAACTAACATGAAGTTTCTTGAAAAGATCATAGTCTCTATGTGCTTTAGTCACAAGCTTAGGTGCTAAAGGAATAGTTGGTTGAGAAGGTGGTAAAGAAGTAGGAACTTGAGTAGTTTGAGGTCTAGGAATAGAAGGTTGTTGATCCAGATTTTGCTTATTTCTCCTTGTATTTTAAAATGTTTTCCCAACAACATTATTAGAATCTATAGCTTTCACAAACCTTGAATATAAATCCGGTGAATCATTATGATATGGAACTCCATAGATAGAATGGATCCTCTTAGGGGAGGGGCTATCCAAAGTCAAGTAAACAAGGGGTCTCTTAGGACTTGGAGAAGCCATGGAGACTATAACAATGTTCATTGACTCTTTGTCTTGTGAAGAACAAGTTTGTTCAGAAGACCTGTAGATAGAGGAAGATTCTTCTAAGAATTCATCTAGAGCATCATCCAACATATCAAAATATTCCTTAGAGAAAGCATTATCATAAACACTAAAACATTGCAGAAAAAGACTCAATATGGTTCATGTCAGGTTCACCAAAATGTGAGATAAGGGGGATTTTCTGCTCATGAGTCTCTTCATTCTCAAGAGAATCCCAAGGAAAAAAATTCCCTTAACCACCTCAATATTGTTGAATGATGAAATTGCAAGAAACCACACATAGAATAATGATCATAAAAGACTACTTTAGAATCTGAGTGAGCAAGGTTTCAAGATTCCTACCACAAAAGGAGGAGCTCTTAGCCAATGGACTGCAACATAATATCAAGATGCTAGTGTGGAACACTAGAGTCTGAAGGATGTGATAGTGTCCTAGGTAAATAGAGAGCTCAAAACATGGACAAAATAACTAGAATCCCACTATCTAACACAAATCCGAGGTTTGTTTAACAAAATAACTAAAAAGAAAGCAAAAAGTAAGAAAAAGTATAAAGGAGAGCTAAAAGAGGACTTACAAATGGCCAAACATTCAAAACCTTCCTCCAAGCTCCACTTTGGCAACCTATAGACAAAATGAATGGGGAAAATGTTGGTGTTGTTTCAGGGCTTACCATAGTCAAACCCCTATTTTTGTCTTCCCACCTCCACAGAAAACCAGATAGGTAGAGAGAGTAAATGAAATAAAAATGAGGAAGTGGTGAAAGAAATCCCTACTTGAGGAGGCCCAAACCATCAAATAGGAAATGAAAAAAATGATGTAATCTATTCGCAAATAGATAAGAGGAAGAGAGCATTACCAATAGTCCTTGGCCACCTCTTGAATGCTTGGAAGAAAGCTTTGGCTATTGGAGGGACCTCAGTCTGGTAGAGCTTCACTTGTAGAAGTGATTTACAAAGAGTAGAAGAGGCTAAGATTGAGAAGAGAAGTGATTGAATGATAAAGAACCTCCCAAAATGAGAGAAAAGGGAGCTTTTGTTATATGGAAGGGAAAAAGGAGCCATTACACTTAGGAATCTAACTAAAAAGATGCATGTACTAAGTCAAGATTTTGAGGTTCCACATTTCAAACTCAGAACACCATCAGGATGCTATCACATTGTTCGTTTGTGTGCCAAATAGGTGTCCAAAATGTTAGTTTTTAGGAAATGGGGTAGTGGATTGTTGTCGCTTCATCATTGGACCTCATGGAGTTGGAATTGTGAAATTTTGACCCATCAGGTTCTTTATCACAAATGTGCTTAGGTGCAATAAATGCTAGGCAAAATTCTAAAGTGTGAAATTTTTCCTAGGTGCAATTTTGTAACATTATAGTAACCCAACCCTTAGCCTTGGACGTACAAGTACTAAGTTATGACAATGTTGAGAGAAAAATTGACTATGTTTTTTATAAAGGGAAAAATGGGTTTTATAGGGACCCGAAACCACCAAGTTTACAAAAAAGAGAAAGGACTAAAAATTCCAATAGAAAAAATAGGCTACACAAAAGGAAAACACCGGAACAAGCAGCAACCACCCACAAAAGACTAGGAGGGTCAGACAAAAAACCAGCCGAAAAGCCAACAAAAATACTAGCCGCAACTAACCTAGAATCTTTAGAACAAACTCGCTCTCAGCCTCCAAGTTTTGCATGTCTTGAACACCCTTCTTGAAGGTTTGAATCATCTATGGTGTAGGAGGAGCCTTCATCTTCAAATTAGCCCTGGTCCTCTTTGAAATACCAACATCCTCATCCTAGTTTTTATCATTGACCTCTTCCAGATCATCAACTACTAAAGACCCCTGTTGAGCTTTGTCCAATTTTTTAGTTATGGCATTGATGATGATGACATTGTGTCTTGCCATCCTATTGTTCTACTTGGCTATGATTTTAACAATATTTTTCATTTTATCCAACTCAATTTCAACCCTTTTGTCCATGCCCGCTTGGTTCTGGGTTTCTTTACTAACACCATGATCTTTTCACTCCACCTCTTTCTGGCCAAGCACCATAACCTTGGCTCCCATTTATTACAATTTACTTTGAAATTCTAAAATGGTCAGCAACATTATTCCTAGCTAAACCCAGGACATCCAAAGTGGGTTCCCTTTCTAGGTTGAAGCAATTTTTAGCAGGGTTGGGGGTTACAGGGGAACCAATTCTAGCATCTCTATCCAACGACAGGGTAGCAAACGACGAAGTATTGTTAGCACCAGAATCCTCAAAATCAAGAGAGTCTTTAGAGTATGATACAAGGTTTTTAACTGGTAGATTCTTACCAACACTTCTGGTTTTAAGTGTAGAACTTCCCAACTTAGGTGCAGTGCAAGCTTTCACAGAATGGGGGTTAAGACTTTTCTTACCAATCTAGACAGAGGACGGGCTAAGGACCATCCTAACTGGGCTCAAATTGGGAAAATTCCAAGAGCAGCTGGGTTCGGTATCATCCTCCTCAGAATCAGGAGGGGCATCCAAATTAGCAGGGTCATGCATATTTTGGTAATGTTCAACAATTAACCTAATCAAACCAGCATACAAAATAGGATATCTTTTTGGGTTTTTCTTGTGGTCATCTAGAATTTTTCTGAAAGAATAGAGAAGATAGTAGAGAATAGAAACCCTGACCTTGTAGCGGAAATGGTTGAGTAGGGAAAAGTGATATCCGTAGGGCCTGGTGAAGTGACCATCCAAAGTAATGTACTCCATGATAACACAAATAACTTTTCTCTAGAGAGCTTTTATGGTATCAACTTCGAAGTAGCTGTTAGAAATTTTCACTAGTTTTAGTCTTTCATTTTCTTTCTTTGGAAATTTGATGAAAAATTCATCAAAGAAAACCTTGTCCCTTAAAATTTTGTGTCCATCAGTGGACATTCTAGTCACTTCAGCTATAAGGTTTTCATCGAGCTCAACTTTCCTACCAAAAAGGGTAAGTTCCCCATTTTTCCAATTCTTCTCAAAATGCTCAGTGGCCTCTTGATTAGACCCATGGTGTTTTTCTAGAAAAGGGAGTAAGCCCCCACTTTTTACTTTGTTCCACGCTTTAGTATTTCTTGTATGCATCTCAAAGCTATCCAGCTCAACTCTTATCCTGTCTCCACCCATTTTGGAAAGCATAGTGGAGCAGACAAAGAAAAAATCTTTACTTGAAATGGTCCTGCCAAATCTAAGATCCCGCAAAGCATGCCTGGAAACCTTACAGATTAAGCAACTAAGCTCGGTCCCATACAATCTAATTATTGTGATGTAATTACCCCGTCCTATCATCATTAATGAGGTGACACACTTTTTTTCCCATGTGATGCATCATAGTTCAATAAGGCCTAGACATTAATGCTTGATTCACTAACATTTAGCCAAGTGCACTATCCTTTACTCCTAACCCCTTCATTCACAAAAAAATTGGCCACAACATTAGATTCTCTATAGGCATGTGAAATATTTATATTATGAAACTTGGCTAAGGTCAAGATATAATCATCAATCCAAGACTTAATAGTCCACAAGGGGGGGGACCTACCTAAGAGATAATCAATAATATTTTTGGAATCCCCTTCAAGCCAAAGGTTTTTAAAATTTAGACTATGGGCCAAATTTATAATATGAAAAGCTCTAGCATCCTTAGCCAGGTGATTGGTTTGAGAACCAAGGGGAGTGGCAGTCACACATAGAAAGTTGCCAAAGGAATCCCTTATGACTCTGCCGCAACCCGCCACCCCAGGATTACCTTTAGCTGCTCCATTGAAGTTGGCTTTGACCCATCCATTAGGCAGAAAAGACTAGCAAACACCCTCTCTATCATTCTTAGCTTGTTTAGGGGCAGAGGGAAAATCAAGACTTATATTCCATTCCTTAGCAAACTTAAGATCATGGGACGAGTGAGCCACTATCTCAGAGTTGCTAAACTTCTGGGAGATAGCATTGACATTTTCTTTCATAAATCTGATTATTTTATCAAAAACAATATCCACCAGTGCTTCTTTATCTCTATAAATTATGTTGTTTCATTCTTTCCAAAGACCCCAAGCAACATGAGGGAAAGAGAAATACCACAAGTACTAGAGTACATGATTGTGAGTTGGGGCTTTCCATTGAAAGAAGAAATCTTCAATAGACAAGGGAAAAACCCAAGATAGTTGCTAGTAACAAATTATTTTTTCCCAAATTGAGGCAACAAAAGGACAGTGAAGAAATAGATGATGCACTAACTTTGCCTCTGTCTTGCAAAGAAAACATCTATTAGGTATTTGAAAGCCATGCTTGCAAAGGTTATCAACCATGAGCACCTTATTTTGGAGAAGGATCTAGATAAAGATATTGATTTTAGGGCCCATATGTTTGAACGAAGCCTTCGACCAGAAGGGGGGAGAAGCCTGGAAAGAAGTAATCCTGGCAAAAGCAGATGAAATAGAATAATTTCCCAAGGGTTCATCACTCCAAACAAGATGATCTTCCGTCTGATCAGGGCAGAGTCTGACTATGTTAATATGGTTGACAGTTTGTTTTCAAAATTATTTCGTGAAATTAAAAACCCATTATAGATGAGATTGTGTAGATTCCAAATGTGATTTTTTTTTTTCATAATTGGATTAATTTTTCTATTTTTCAAATATTTTTTTATGAAACTAGTCCATAAACTTAAAATAACATGTTTTTTTATTCTTTTAATAACTTTTTATTTTGTACATTTTAAATATATATATATATATATATATGTCAACATTATTCAAACAATTCTTTTCAATTTGGAAAATAATAATAATAAAATGATAATTTTGGGTTTACTTATGCTTGATGTACACGAGGGGTTTTCAAAACAAAAATTACGACCAATAAAAAATAATATTTAGAAAAAATTACAAAACAATATCCCAAAAAATCTTCAGTGTCTTCCAAATATTTTCCCAAAAGGATTCAAAAATATACTTTTATTTAGGTCAAAATATGGTTGACATACACATGCATGGTATGGTCTTGAAAAAGTGACTTTTAAAGCTTCATGTGCTTGTATGGGTTGAATTTCCTCATCTCCCCTTGTCTTGTTGGAACTTTGTGCACGTCATTGCCTCTTCCCTAGGGAAGGCTATTTGTGTTGAACCAAACCATTTTTATTAGAATCAAACTCAAAATAGGTCTATTTGGAGATTGATTTGCTCAAAGACCAAAAATAGTTGGTTGATATTTAGAATGGTAGCCTTCACCACACTTAGTGAGTGTAATATCAAAATCTACATGTAATACTTTCCTTCATTTCTAACCCTCTAAGAAAAATAAGGATTTCCCTCTAATGGCTCCTAGGGTCAAGACTCATCCATGAGTCCTTGAACCTCCTCATACTTCTAAGGCTACCACCAAGCTAAAGATGATGACAAATACAAAGAAGTGACTAGCCAAAAGTGAAAAACTATTACTTCCATTAGTGTTTAAAGCAAAGTTGAAGATCCCTCTACTATGCAGATGTATCTAATTTTTTCAAACCCTTATGTGATGAAAAAAGAAGCTTGAATAGCCTCTATGGAGCTTCCTTCTCATCAAAGGTTTTATCTAATGTCTCAACTTGTGTTGGTGCTTTTGTCTCAGCCAACAATACTATCTCGTCATTTCACTCTACAATAGTCTCATCTATCCCACTTGAGCATTTAAAGGATGAAGAGTTTATTTCAAAGAAGATGAATGTTATGCTTGTGCTTCAATTGAGTTCTCTCTCATTAATTTATTTTCAAAATCACTAATCCACACTAGAGGAGTTGGATGGTGATGGCATGCAAGACTCCTATCCATGATTTTCCTCTCTTAGAATGTTCAAAGTCTCACTGATCTCTCTAGAAAGTCTTTTGTGTGGGATACTTGTCAAAAATATTCTAGTATTGATGTTTTTGTCTTCAGGAAGTTAAGATTTTAGGTTTTCTACTTTTTGTAGCATGTCATGTTATTTGACCAAAGGGTTACTTGTTTTCCACCAATCAAAAAATTGTTTGTGGAGGAGTTGTCACTTTTGTTGTGCCATGGTGGAATTCTTATGTGGTGGTCAATGGGTCTGATTTGACTCATCGTTATAATTATTTTGGATTTTTTTTTTAATGTTTATGTACTTCCAATGATGTTGTGGAGAATCTTATATGTCGCGGATTATGGATTCAATCACTTTAGCCACTTGGATTTTGTGTTGAGAATTTAACATGGTTGAGGTGGCATATGATAAAGATGGGAATTTACCTTTTCATTGGTCAGCTAGTGAACAAGAGGTGTGGTTCTATATGTCTAATAAATTGGGACTTGTGCATATTTTGTACACACACCCCGCCATTGGTAGGGACCCCCTCTTTTCACTTCCGACAGGATGCTTTGCTCCTATCTTGTTTTGCATGCCCCATTTTCCAAGCCCAAATTGGTCATGTGCCTTCAAACGATCAAATTCCCCTAACCAAATTCACCTACTTGAGACATTCAAATCTGGGGAGAAACAAAGTCCCCCGTCCCTTTTCTTCCTTTTGTCTTGTTCCTACTGACTTGGTCCCTGATCTCTCGATTCATTTTTTTCTACATTTTTGAATTTAGGGACAAGTTTCCTATGGATTTTGGATGTTTTTGTGGTGCCCAAGTGAACTGCCAATGTTTCATTAAGTTTCAGGGGTTTCAGAAATTTCCTTCCAGAACTTTGTCCCTCTTTAGCTATTTTGAACATCTGCCGGCCCTTGGCGACCCGGCCTCCGGAACTTGGTCCCTCCATGGCCATTTCCAGGACTCCTTCCCTCTTTGTCTGTTTTGAACATCCCCCGGCCCCCAGTGACCTGGCCTTTGGAACCCATCCCCTCCATGGCCGTTTTTAGAATTCTATCGCTCTTTCGCTATTTTGAACTGCCGTGGACCCCCAGCAGTCTGCTTTCTACATTTTTGACTTTGGGGAAAAGTTTCTTATGGATTTGGGATGTTTTTGTGGTGCCTAAGTGAACTTCCAACATTTCATTAAGTTTTGGGGATTTCAAAAATTTCCTTATGAAACTTCGTCCCTCTTTGGCCATTTTGAACATTTGCCGACCCTCAACGACCTGGCCTCCGGAACCCGGCCCCTCCATTGCAGTTTTTGAGACTCCATCCCTCCATGGCTATTTTGAACATCCGCCGACCTTTGACGACCCAACATCTAGAACCCAACCCCTCCGTGGTCATTTCTGATACTCCAGCCCTCCATCACCATCTAAGACTTTCCTTTCGGGCCGCTATGTGCTCATTGTTGTTTCAAAAGGGTAGTGACCCTCTGAATTTCCCCTTCCAAGCTTCCCCTTTTTTTAAATGAGTCCAATCTCAAGGAATTTTTTCCTAGCACTCTTTCTTCCCCTTTTCCCATGTGCTACAATTGAAAAATCTTAGTTTTTCTAAGTTTTGTGAGGTCCGGGAACTTCCCTTCTAGTTTGTTGTCCCTCCTTCATTGCCTGCCCCCTTTGGGCCCGCATTAATGTTTATGGTCCAAATGAGCTCCAAATATGGATATTATTATTTTTTGATGATGCATGGATAGATCTAACAAGGAGTTTGCAAGGTTTGGCTAACTTTTTCCTTAATTTATTTATGAAAGCACTTATGACATTTCATGTATGAATGATTCAAGGAGCCTACTGTGGGTCCGTCTGAGACCCATCGAGAAAACTGAACAAGGAATGCACATAGCTCTTGTCACCATTCATTTCATGTTCACCTCTCCCCTAACACCCACCAATAGGGTCAGCGTTAGAAGAAGGCCTATGCCAAAGGAGTCAATGACAAAATGCAAGGGGGTGGTCTTGAAGAAAGCATAAAGGGGTTGTCCTCTTGAATAAGGGGCGACCAATCAATTGATTCCAATTGTCGACAGGCTCATTTGATCCAATAAGGAACATTGCAAACACATCAAGTAAGAAGGAAAATTTTAGGTACTTTCAGGTACAGTAAAAGGGCAATCATCTAAATGGAAAAATTGCTATAGCACCTGAGCACTAGATGAAAAAATAGAGAAAAGACAAGGAATGTATTTTTAATTGCTGAATATTGTGGGGTAGGTGAAACCCTATTGTAAGAAAATCTGGGCCATTTGTTGGAAATTGATCCTAGCCATTCATTTGGTCTTTGGAAAACCATAAATAGGGGCCTTCCCCTCATTTGAAAAAGGTTGGAGAACTGATGTAAAGACATTTTGCAGCAATAGAAAGTAGCATTGCATGATTTATGGGTGTTCCTTTTTAGTTTTCTCTTTATGTATGCATGGTTCAACTTCCCTATTAGTTTAGGTGTTAGTTTCTTGAATGGAAGTGGTGATGGTGATTATTGTTTTAGTATTTGATGAATTTTCAGCTCATGCTTTTTGTGGTTCATTGATGATGAGTCACTTTGCAAAGCTAGTCTAATCTCTGTACTTCATTGCTGCAACTTAGTTCAATTACATGTGCATGATGTGTGTGTGTAATCTGAAAATCTGTAGTCCTTAGAAGATTGCATTAGTTTTGTGTAGCTGTAGGTTCTCTTGGTCAAGCAAAAACTTAGTTTTAGGGAGTTTTTCTACTGTAGAAACCACCATGATCATTGTTCATTCGTAGTTTTAGGTCTAGGAACTTCTTCTCTCCCTTGCCCTTTTTCCCTTTTTTTAATAGTGACCTTAGGAAATGTTCATTGCACATTGTAAAACTAAATCCAATTATAAAAATGGAGTTCAAAACTGCTGTTTGAACCTACAACAAACGCACAGTAACTCTCCCATCTTAAGAACTTCATTTGCAAATCCAACTTCCCCGCTTTGTAACACATCCGTAAGTCTGCCTTGTGATTCCAGCAAATCACATGAAATAACTGGGATATTCCAAGCACTGTTAAGACTTGACATTAGAGACCTTGGGATAGTGTTATGCAATTTGATTGTGGAAGATTTTCTTTCAAGAGATGTGTGCATATATGCATTACCTGTGTTGAGAAGTGCATAAAAAACATATCAACATGACTTTATGATCCAAACATAGGTCGCTATCATAACCAACCTATTTGGTACACATGGAGTAATTTATGGGTTGGTTCTAATAGAGTCTTCAAATGGAGGGATCATGTCATGATACCAATGTGATATTTTTTCTCTTTTGCATCTTGCAATGCCCTACCAATTTTACCTCTTCCTGAGGTGACCCTGTTTGATCACTTCCCCATAAAGTTTGACATTAAATGGAAAGTGGGCCTTGGGCACCCTTTTGAGTCCCAATTGTTTTGAATACTTTGCAAATGAATCAGTAGCCCACACTAGCCCACATTAGAAAGGTTTAGAATTTGGAATGTCATACAACTCAGGCAATTGGGTGGATTTCTTTGTGGATTCATTCTATCCAACATAGCTCATATCTTATTTATATTTATGGTTTCCAACTAGCCATCTTTTGATGATGCTCATACAAGGCTAGTACCATGGATCTTCATCATTCCATGGAAGCACTTTCTGCCAATGCATTCCCTGTTTCTTTGCAAGTTTAAGTTGTGGATATTAGACAACAAAAAAAATTCTATCAATCATTTTACTAGAGGAGATTAGATCAAGGCCAAACTATATTGGCTTAAAGTTGGTGATTGTTCTTCTATAGAATTTTTCCACACTCTTCAAGCACGTCATGTTTTTTAGGGCATAAAATAATGAAAGAAGATCAATAGGTACTCATAGAGCTATAAGAGATTCTCTAGGAATTTATCAAAAAATATGAGAGGGTCTTCATTTCTAAAGATAATTCCTTAAAGCATGAAAAAATTTCGTACATGAATGTCTTCAAGCAGTCCCTTGTTGGTTCTCTTCCACTAAAAAAATCTTGTGAGAAATTTCTCTCCCTAGAGGATCTCAAGGAGGCTATTAATTCTATGGCATATGAGAAACATCTCGAGGGTGATGGGTTTCCTTGTTAGTTTTACAAATCCCTATGAGATTGTGTCCACCATAATTTTGTTGTATATTTGATTTGTTGAGTACTTAAAATGAACCTAGATCTGTTAGGGAGGGTCTATTTTAGAATGAAAATGAGTCTTGGATGCAAGTCATGTAGGAGGACATGATGGCCTTGAATAGTTGAAAAAAGTAGGAGTGAGTGAGAAGCCATATGTTCAATATTTAGGTTTGCATCATATTAATTTATTATTATAATAGAATAAGTCACCATTGATAATATATTTTCAATTATTTGTGGCATATTATTTTGTTTAGTATTTTTAGTAGAATAACTTATGAAGTGATTTGAGTGGGAGTTTAAATATTGGTATTATAAGGAAATCATTACTTGTATGAGGAAAGTTTGACTTTTCATCCAATAATTATTATTTTAAATAATTTTTAATAAATTTTTAAACATTTTATTTCTCATTATACATATATGTAATCTTTCATCTTCTTTGTAGAGTATTAAAAATATATATATTAAAATTTTATTCTAATATTTTTTAATTTTTATTTAATTTTTTAAAAATCTATAATTTTATCACATTTAAATTCTTATTATTCATTACATTTATTTTCATTTCTCTCCCTTTCAAATGTATTAAATATCTTGTACCATTTATATGTAAAAGAAAATTAAATTCCCTAGATTTATAATTCAATTAAATGGATTCAATTCAACATAAATCCTAGTATAGATGAATTAACTCGTAATTAGGAATGGTGAATATATAAAAGTGTGTTTATCTATAGCAAGAGAGATATAACATGATATTTAATATAGTATTGCAAATCTTATATTATAAGAATAGAAATAATGGATCTCTATTTATAATTCATTTTTGAATCAAAATAGTTTTGCAATTCTATGGTAGGTTTAATACGCTGATTTTAAGGACATTCATACTATTAATATATCAAATTTGTTACATTTTATTAGTGTTGTAGATTACAAATACATAGTGGATGGACAACAATGGTCATGTTCTTCTAGGAGACCCTCTTGATAGGATCAATTTTACAATATTAAGAAAAAACAAAGACAACAACCTTTAAAAATATAAATAATTTTGAATGATGCTACATAGAATAAAGTAGTTTGTATTTAAACTATCATGGCATAAGCATTTAAACAAATAATTATCAATAAAAAAATATTTCTTAAAAAATATTTAATATTTTTAAAAAATGTGTTTAACATATTGAACACATGTTGTAATTAATTGGTCCTTATTTGATGAATAAGCCCTTATTATATTTTATCAATTGGAAAGACAATAATTTACTATTAAAAAAATGAGAGGTGAGAAAATGCACACCCTCAAAGTCTAAGCTAGACCAAGAACAAAATAAAAAGAAGAAAAAATATTTTTGTGAAATTATCTAAATCTCTATCTTGTCTTCAATAGTTATACCGTCATCATGATTGACTCCCTTGAGTTGAATGGACCTAAACATTATGTGTCTTGGAAACTAAAAAATGTCACATTTACATTTATATTTCATCATTTTAATATTTCAAACTTGTATTAAAAGTAATCAAGAGATGTATCAATAAATTACGTGAATTTTTTTAATCCTCATTATGTAGGATTGCATGATATTAGTTACCTCTTGCATTAGAAAAAATTGCACCCACAATCTGCATCCAAGAGAATAAACATGAATTGGTTTGGTTAAGAAAGAAGACCCTAAAATAATAGGTGCTTATTTAATATAAAAACATAAAGATACTTATTCTTATATATATTTTCTTTCGTTATTATTTACATTTCCCTCTAATTTTTTTTTTAATGATAACTATATATTAACTTGTGAATATTTAAAAATTAATATTAAACAAATTGAAAAGAGGCCAGAAAAACTAGGAAGCATTAACTTAAAAAGATAAACATAGAGCCTCACTCTTAGTTTTATATATATGAGAGAGTGAGAGCTAACTAATCTAAGAAGATTGCAATGTCAGACCAATACACTTGAACCAACTGCACAAAATATAATGCTCTCCACGTTACATGGTTTATCAGAACTTTTTCTACAACCTTTATTGTGAGAGACAATTAGTCTCTGAATAACTCAACATAAAGTCTACTAAATCTGGGTCACAAAGAGGGGTCATTTCTGATCCATGGAAAATAACATATATTACATTCAAAAACGCCCAAGAAGATTTAAGTTAGCATAGATTATCTTAGATTTATGAAAGGGATGCAGATTCTCAATGAACCCTAAAAGTAGCAAGCAGGATATTTCTGAAATATAAACCACCACTGTAATACACACAATTTTCTCTCCATTATTGATTTGATTCAGAAATAGTAAAATGAGTGCTCAAAACTCTTCGACAGGAAGAACACACGAGTACAGGTGCTGCAGGAAATGGTTTTTGCGGCGCCTGTTTCAGAGCCTTCATTTCTTCCAACTCCTTCTGCAGTTTTATGTTTTCCTTTCTTAATGCCTTCAACTGTCTCTGCCACACTTTCATTTCGTTTTCCTTCGCTTTGGCCCTGCAAATTTTATTGAATTAAATTGGTTTTGTAATACTCATAATTTTATTAAATGTGATGAAATGAATTACTATATGGGGGAGATTATTACTTTGCTCTCCTATTTTGAAACCAAACTTGAACTTTTCGAGGGTTGATATTCAGCTGCCTGGACAGAGCTTCCTTACGGATCTGTAAACAAAAAACACTATTGATATTTAAGAAAAATAATGAATGTTTCACTCATCACAGGATGTTAACATTAATAATTTATGTTCTTTGATGACACCAACTATTAAATTTCACATGTATGATATAAGATGTTATATATGGGATGATTTTCTGAACTGAAGAGGTATCAGTATAAATTTATGTTTCCATATGAATAAGAAAAACAAATTTGTGAATTATATAAGATCGTCCCTAAAAAACTCTAAAAATAATTGATAAAATTTATATTATATTTTTTTAATACTCCTCCATTCCAGAAAGGTTACATTATTTCACAAAACACATTTTTAGAATTTATAATAGATTGCTACTGAACAAAACCATGAACATTTCCTGTGATAATCAAGAGTAAATTGTAAAATTCATTGAAAGCAATTTCGGTTTTAATTTTCAATATGTTTCTGAATAGTTAGATGAGAAATGATTTCTAGTGCTAATCTTAAAATCTAGACCTAAAATCAATATCCTTCTTTGGTTTCGTAAATATCTGGGTATATTTTAAAAGTACCAATTGATAGGTTGAAACAAAAAGAAAACTAAAATTAAATCAGACGTAAACAAGATAAATTTGCGTAGCCTAAATATAATTAACAGCTTGTAGATCTTTGATGGGGAATGTCAGATCAAACAATTTATAACAGTATGCATTGATATTTAAGAAAAATAATGAATGTTTCACTCATCACAAGATGTTAACATTAATAATTTATGTTCTTTGATGACATCCTCTATTAAAGTTCATAGGTACTTTCATAGGTATGGTATAAGGTGTTAGCCTGTGTCTGGGATGATTTTGATGAAATTTATAATCTTTGACTATATATGAACAGAAAAAACAAACTTATGAATTATATAAAATCCTCCCTAAAAACTCTATAAATAATTGATGTAATTTATATTGTACTTTCTTCATATTCCTTCATTCCAGAATGGTTACACTATCTCACAAAACACATTTTGAGAATTTATAATAGATTCCTACTGAACAAAACCATGAGCATTTCCTGTGATAAACAAGAGTAAATTGTGAAATTCATTGAAAGCAATTTCGGTTTTAATTTTCAATATGTTTCTGAATAGTAAGATGGAAAATGATTTCTAGCGCTAATCTTAAAATCTAGACCTAAAATCAATATCCTTCTTTGGTTTCGTAAATATCTGGGTACATTTTAAAAGTACCAATTGATAGGTTGAAACAAAAGGAAAACTAAAATTAAACCAGACCTAACATAAACAAGATAAATTTGCGTAGCCTAAATATAATTAACAGCTTGTAGATCTTTGATGGGGAATGTCAGATCAAACAATTTATAACAGTATGCAATTGAAAATCTCTATTAGAAAGCTTTTACTGATAAGGATATCAATAAAAATAAATTAGTGTCTATAATCTATTAAATCTTCTGTAAAGAAATGCTTAACGAGTTTACATACACACATATATATAACTTTGATGACTACGCTTTAAAGAGAAGGGATAAGTTACAATAAAGAAATTGTTATTAAATGGTGAAAAGTACACATACATTATCAATTTTAGGGTTTTCTTTGAAGCATCCTTCCAAATAAGCATATTGTTCTTCTGAGAATCTGATCCATCTTTTAATACCATCGTCCTCTTGTTCATTGCTGATCCTCAACAATCCATTCTCGCCTGTAAAATCCTCTTGCAAATCGTCATATCCGTTAGGGTTGCAACACGCAGAAGGTGATTTGTTGAGGTCCAGCCTATATTGGGCTGCCCATTTCGGATCTTCCCTCTCCAGGTGCAAAAAATCTTAGAATAACATAAATCGAAAAATCAAAAATCAAATTAATCTGGCCATTCGACAGAGATCTATTTACTTGAAGAAGTTTGGACCCCTGACAACAAATAAGCGGAAGCATGATGCAAAGGGGCAGGGGGTAACAGATCTAAGTTAAGAGGAGGAGAGGCAGGAGCGCCATTAGAGTGGAACCCTAAACCAATATTCACTGAATTCGCCACCCCTTTATCGCAATCCACATTACCCTCTTCCATTACAGTTAGTTATGAAAGATCAGGTAATGACTGACTGACTGATACAAGAGATGAGGAATTTATAGGAGAGGGGCAACTCGTATCGCGAGCTCTCAAAGCCATCGGAAATCCAGAAGTTTGACTACTCGGTGTGGGAAGAAAGCAATGAAAGAAATAATCAATCTCCTTATATATAATTAATTTAAAATTTGAATTATAGCTTTTTCAAATTTTATATTTTTATTCTATATTTAATAGTCATATTAGTTATTATAATCAATCTCCTTAGATTAAATATATTTAAAAATATTAATAATAATGTTTACATTTTTAATATTAATAATTAGTAATAATATTTAAAATTTAAAGTAATAGAGAGATGTATTAAGAAATGAAATGGGTTCTCTGAATTAAGATATGTGGTCTTAATTAATTTTTCGAAATAAAAAAATATATTTTAATTATTATATAACTTTAATTATTTATGATACATATTTTCATTCAAATATCTTTAAATGTATTTTTAAATTATTATTATTATTAATTTTTTTTTACATATGTGAAGTTTTCAAACTAGCATAATTATTTTTGGAAAAATTTGTATAAAATGAAAGAAATATCATTCTCAAGGCACTTATACAACTTAATAAAAAATCTTGTAAAAAATGTAATACTTTAAAAATAATTATTTCATGTTTAATAGTCATAAAAGGTATTATATTAAACCTTTTTAAATCAAATATGTCTAAAAGTTATATATCTTGAAAAAATATTTATAATTTCTTCATATTAATAATTATAAATCAAATTTAAAGTAATAAATATATGTATTAAACAATGAAAAGGATTATTTCATTCTTGTTATTTAGGGCTTTTGGTCAACCACTTTTTTCAAGAAAATAAATCTTTCAATTATGCTATCTTTTCAATTGTTTATAGCACATATTTTTCATTGAAGACTTTTTAAACATAATTTATAATTATTAATATATATATTTTTAGAATATGTAAAAAGTAGCATATCTATATGTTTTAAGAATAATATAAAAAGAATAAGATGTATCCTTCCCAAGGCACCAAATCCATTTAAATAATTGATCTTATAAAAATGAAGACCTCTAAAATGATAGTATAGTTTTATTTATTTAAGCCTTATATATTTTTTTAGGTATATATTAATTTTATTATAATTTTTAGATATACAATTAATTTGAAAAGCTATTTTATTTACTCAATAGTTAAAAGCTATTTTTTAGACTAATTTTTATGATGCAAGAGTTTTTCATATAACTTATTCACATTTTATCTAAATATATAAATAGTTATATATAGAGATATCAAAGGTTTTCTTATTTAAAAGTAATGTGAATTATTACAATATTCTTTATAATTTTTTATTTAATTTTTAATATATTTTAGTTTATATTTATGTGTTAATATTATTTTTAAGTTATAAATTAACTTTTAAGTCATAATTTTTAATAAGATATTTTTCATGTAATATTTTTATAATAATAGTTTATATTGATATATTAAAAATTAAAATATATATTCAAATTGTGAAGAAAATATTATTATATGTATAAACCATGTTTGAACATTAAAAACTAGTAGATATATAAAGTATAAATATATCTAAGGTAAACATATTAAATTTATTATATATAAAATTATATCTCTTGTTTCTTTTCTTTAGAATTATTTAACATTAAAAAAATAGATATATGCACTTAAGTGTTAGTTCATTTTATTTTAGAATTATTTTATCTACTAGTCTAAAATAAATTGGTATCTTTAATTTAGAAACTTTGTATTTTAATATTGTCATGCATTATTATTATCTATCTATTTTTCTATTCATATTAATTAAATAATTTTTAATTAAATTAAATTAATTCTCTTTTTCATTTCTATTAATTAAATAAAATTTAATAAATAAACTATTTTCATAGTAATTAATTAACTTTTAATAAATACCTCTTTTTCATCTATAGTTAAGCTTAAGCCAACAAATTTTAATTTTTTTATTATCTTAATCCTATTATCATTTCTATATTATTTAAATATTATTTAAATATTTATTTAATTTATCTTTTATCATCTTCCCTTCAACATTAATTAAAAAAAATCAAACAAATAATTTTTAAAAATTATTTAATTAACTAACACTTCTTCCACAAATTAAATAAATTAAAATAATTTATTTACATCTAAATTAAACCTTTCCATTCTAAAACGAACAAATAAAATTTGTATTTATTTCCCTCATTGCACTCTATCTCAATTTTATCTAATTTATTCTTATTTATTTACTAAATGGTAGCTCCTATCTATCTCAATTTTTCCTATTCATTGATATTCCCTATTAGTGTCCACCATTGCTCAAATATTAGTGAAGCACATAAATAGGAGCTTTAATTTGCACATTATTAGTCTATCATTGTCATTATCAGGCACTATCATTGTATTGACAAGTTGATATAAGTATATAGTGGTAGTTCTACTAGCCATCTAGCTCACTGGTTGTTCTTTGTTCAGGTTTAGGGGCCCTTTCCCCTAATTTTGTAATAAAAATCATACAAAATCTAAAAGATCATATATAAATAAAAAATCAAGTCTTATTGATAAAATGTGTATCATATTATATTATATTATTATGATCATATACATATATATAAGGAACATTAAATGCATAAACATTCAAACATCATCCAAAAAATTCCACATAGATAACATACATATGCCACTAACATATGATCTTATCTCATTAAATATGTCAAAAATGTATAATTTGTCATAACATAATGTCATGCCAAATTTATAGAAGGGCTACATGAGCCATTAATATACATGTGCATAGCCCATAGGATAAAATGATGCATAGTCTACAAAAATCTAGTACATAGTGCTAAGATGAGATCCCACCCTTAGAATTACCTAGTGATGAACACTCTAATAATCCAAGTTCCTATGATAGTCCAACTAATTTTCCTACTAGTGGTTGTATCAATGGTGGCCCCATGGTAACTTGACTCATTGACTTGAGTGATTTGTTCCTCCTAGACTAGCTTTAAGAAACAAAATTTGATATCTACTACTTTGGAGGTACTACTCTTTCATATATGTATATATAATACAAACCTCCCATGTAAATATCATGATCTCTATCATGGCTAATCATAAAGGTCATTGAGATTTATCTCTTTCAAAATATCACCTCTCCAATATGCTGACCCTACCATTGTCAAAATTATTATATTACATGATTAGGAATGTACCTCTCAATGATGTGTACTATCCTCCCAATCAAGCATCTTGATTTTCTATAATAGGGTAGATGTTTTGTATCATCCTCCTAGGCCTTACAATCTGTCAAAGACCTCTATATAATGGTTTCTAATTTATCTAGTTTCCACCTCTAGTACCATAGGTTATCTGGTCACCTATGTGTCACCATGCTTGTATAGATATATAGATAAAGGAATCCAATGCCTCACACTCTTCATGTAATTGGTCAAGTCACCAAAATATGATCTCATGACCATATGTATAATATAGTGTGACCAATGACATAATGAAGGTTAACTACACCTGATCTATATGAATTTGAGGCATGTTTAACCCACTAAGCATTAATCACAATAAGATCATTCACTGTAAAAAAAGAAAATGAAGCCATTAAAACTAACATTCTAAATAATCAAATCTTGAAAAACCTCTTATCTAAGACATTTAAACTTATCCTATTGGGGGAGTGGTGTCACAGTGACGTGGAAATGACAACTCTTTCCCAATCCCTTAGATAATGGGTTTTTTTCAATCAGTTTTATTGAAAAAAATGATGAAACCATTGATATGTGTATGACAACGTGATTAAAGCTAAATGAATATTATTCAAGTTATTTTAACATGATTTATGCTAAGATGATTGATATGGGTGTACACAAATATACTCTAAATGTATGCAAGCTTTAAAATATTAAAATCCTAATTAACAAATAAGCTAAATGTATGCATCTATGTTATCATGGAAGCCATTAATGGAAACTTAAAGCAACCATACAACTAAAAATGAACTAAAATATGCTAAATATGAGAAAATTATGAGTGTGAGTGTGAGTGAATTCAATAGCATAGGTTTTAATTTGAAAGATGGATCCATTTGTCTCTAAATAGTGCTTTATTTATAGGAAAGAAAATGAGAAATGAAGGGTTTATATAAAAAAGGATAAGCAATGGTCAAGGATGGGAGAAGTTGGAGATATAGATCATTGATTCTCATCAACGAGTGAGAATGCAAGATTATATTTAATCAAGGGTTCTCATTTGCTCCAAACAAACACTCTTTTGACTTGCACACATAGGTCACAAGGTAACTTGCTCAAGAACTCACATGTTTAGCTTGCTCAAGAAGCCAAGTGAGAATATCCCTTTTTCAAATGATTGGAGGAGAGAGAATATTTTTTTGAATATTCTCATGGGTGAAGAAAAAAGTATAATTTACAATTTGAAACAAATTTTGAATTGTTCAAAAAGGGGAAGGAATATTTCATGAGAATATTCCCATTTTGGAAGAATGTGCAAAGGAGGAATATTCCCTTGCAAGTGGAAGAATTATTAATTTCATAATTAAAATAAAGTTTCAATTATGCAAATTAGGAGAATTATATGATATTCATTAAATAATTGATTTAATGGAGATCAAATGAAAAATAAATGGATGAGATTGATTTGATCTATCAATGGTCACAAATTAAAGGAGAAGGGAACAAGGATCAACGATTCTCATCAATGGATGAGAATCAAAGATCACGTGGATCAAGAAAAGATCAAGGGCTCACAATTGTGCAAACAAACACACTTTGCAACAACTTAAAAAAGTTGTTTGAAAGTTTTTTTGGAGTAATCATTACCTTTTTTTGGAGGAAAATAGCAGAATATTCCTTTGGAATATTCCCTATGCAAGTGGATGATAGGGAAATTATCAATTTACTTAATTAAAATTAAATTTGAATGTGCAAGATGAGGAATGTGGGGATTTCATTAAATTATTGATTTATTCAATGAAAAGGAGATGCAAATATGATATTTAATTAAATATTTTATGTTATTTAATTAAATAAGAGGACTTAGGGTTAAAATTAAATAATTTTCATTATTTAATTATATAGGATGAAATGTTAGTGTGAGAGGGGGTGAATTAACCCAATTAGGTGAATTAGATTAATAGGTGAAAATGGGGCATTTAATTAAATAATTAGGATTATTTAATTAAACAAGCAAAAAGAGGATGAGTTTGAGGATGAAATAATGTTAGCTAGCCAATGTGATCCATTGAGACATTTTTAAGTGTCTACATATAGTAACTTTACATTGTAGGCTAGCTCAATATATATAGACTACCTAGTGCATATCATGATAAAGGTGGATGAGTACACATGTTCTCCACACAAGAATAGTGTTATTCTACAAAAATCTCAAAATGCTACTCAAAATTCTTGCCATCTCATTGATTGCTTCATATTGACTACCTTTGAGGATTTAGATTTCTTAGGTTGTGAGATTTTTTGAATAAGGTAAAATTTTTGTTTCCATACTTATTTATAGTCCATAGAACCCTAGTTCATTCCTCTAGCCTTAGCTCCTTTCCTTGATTTTTTATCTCATTATCCTCTTTTTCTTATTTCTTCTACCACTTAGCTCTATTTCTTCATTACATATAGTTTATCTTTCTTGTTAAAATCTTGACTAGAAAATTATCTCCTTATGCAATCTCTTGAGGGGAAACCCTACTAGTCACATCCAAAAAAGGATATAAAAATCATGACAAATCCTAACATGGGAATTGGACATTCTAGTAGGTGACTAATATCTTCTCATGGTCATCCATTTACTTTGTCAAACTAGGGAACATATACTTGAAATGGAGCGGCACTGTATGTGCACTAAGAACCAGTTTTAGTCACAACTTACCATAAATAAATACTTGGAAGGAATTCTACCTGTGCTACATGAAAGTAATGTAAAGTATTCTTAACTCAAACATAACTTAACCAAAGAAGAAATCATAACAACTATTACTAAGAAACAAACTATGAGCTAGCCTTATGCTGCAGGAACAAACACAGGGACGGATTCCCAATGCTGTAGGAACAATATAAGATTGAGTTTGCGCTGAAACTTTCAAGAATGAAATCTAACCTATAATCAATAGAAGATAAACAACTTTTATTCATAACTTAAAGTCGTCTACATTGATTGTTCTGCTCTCAGAAAACTAACAAAACTCTGATTCTTATTATGATACTAACTCTTACATAGTCTACTTGCTCACTCATACAGGAGGAACACTTATTTAAATCAGGAAAGCAACTAACTACCTAACTCTAATAGAGAGAGACGTGGATATAAATGTATCCTAAAATTGAGGAACAAACTTCATAAATGAACATATCTGTTCAACACGATTCAGAGAGAATTTAGCATTCCACTCTTCCTAGATTAATTAACATTTAGATTTCTTCCCAACAACTCAGTCAGAGAGTCTTCATTGGAACAACTTCCTCAAAGTCGTGCAGGAAATGGACTTTACTGCAAGGCTGAGATTGGTTGTGCTTGACTCATTCATGCTTCCTTCAACAACCTACGAAACACAAGGCAACAGAAGAAAAAGAAAGCACACATGGAAACTAGACGATATTTATTCATTAATCACATATTAAATCTATTTCATTATTCAAAAACCACATGCATTATATTAGTCATTTGGGAAGTCAAATAGGGTAATTAATATAGACATATAGAAATGTTAGGCCACAGGAATATAGGAATGTATTGTTATAGGATACCACCCAATAAAAAGGTCTTTAAAGAGTTAAAACAACCATTAACAACAAGAGTAAAGGTATTAAAAATACAGCATAATACTCAAATCATGAGTGTATTTTGGGCTCATCACCTACCTCCATTCCTTGGTACATTGGAACATATTAGAGAACATATTCAACAAAAAATTTCATATCAATATTATTTATTTAAGCACTTATTCCAAATTTTCATTGATAGCCCCCTTGTTTGGGCATTGGTCACAATTTTGGTTTTTGGGTCTACTGCTTCTTTCTTGGATGTTGGTTGGTTGCTATCACTAGCATTTCTACTACTCTTCTTCTGGGTTTACAACATTTCGTTAGGAGTTTCCATCATGTTTGGATCCTCTTGTTTGATAATGTCTTGTTGGGTTTGTGGGTCATCGTTGTGGACTACATTGTGGTCATTCTTTTTTTTTTCTTGCTACTCCCTACTATAATTGCTTGTGCTTGCTGGTGGGTTTCCTTAAGGGCCCAATGATTGGGTTTGTTGAGACATTGGCTGCTTTGTTCCCTGCACTACTATTTTCTTGGTGGGTGACTCCAATGTGGGGGTCTATGGGAGGTCTAGAGTGCAACTCATGGTTTTTATCTTTGTGCTACATGTCTATGAGTGACTAATTTTTCTATGGAAGTTTATCTAGCCTAACATTTGTATGACTTCAATGTAGGTTAATGTCAAGTTTTCTACTTATTTCTATGGCTTTTTGGACCTCTACTCTACTATATTTAGCATGCTAGTTGTTGTTCATGTTCCTATGCTCCTCTCTCATGCCCCTATGGCCTTTGGCCTAGGCTATGTGGGTTATCATTCCAATATTATATGATGATGTGGTGGTGTTTTTGTCTTTGATCGTTCTTTTTAGGACTCTATAGAGTTGTGGGATGCATTCTATTGGGTTATTTTATGGGTTTTGGTTTTGGATAATATCTACTATGATGATGTTGAAACCCTTCTTTTGGGTCTAGTTGATGTGGAACATTTTTCCTTCTGTTCCCATGATTTTTTTTGTTGGTTTGGTGGGGGTCACCCCTTGTTTGTTTTGGCTTCCCCTAATCCCTTTGGATTTTATGCTTTGTTTTCCATGGTGGGATACATTTGGTTACCTTGGCTCTTCTTGGATTCCCCTATTGAGGTGGGGATTTCTTCTTTTGAGGTGGATAATGGTCGTAGGAGTTTGGGTTTTTCTTTGGTGTTGGTTTTGTTGGAGTTGTAACAAGAGGGTTGTCACCCCTAGTGTTGTTGTGGAAGTTTTGGGTGGTTCTCCTCCCTCTTACTGGCATTCTCCCTTGCTACTCCTATTGAGGTGGAGTGTGATTCTTTGGTGGTGGTGTTCCAGTTTTTTTACAAGGTGGTTGTGTTTAGGGAAAATGGATTTTATTAATGGAGATTCTAAAGCTATTTTGGTAATCCATCTAGGTTGTGATGTTTCCTTCATCTTCTCCTATTAAGGTGGAGATTGGTCTTGCAATTGCTGTTGGGAGCTATTGTAAAGGGGTAATTGTTACCTCAAGTTTATTTCTCATAAGGTATTCCTCTCTACTTGTGTGGTAGAGAATTGATGATGGTGGGTTCCCAGTCTGATCCTCTTTCATTGTGACTACTAGTTTATTCTTGCCTATGTCTTCTCCTCTCTTGGAAGTTGTTGGATTTTTTCCTTGTCTTAGAAGGCTCATTTTGTGGAAGTCCTGGAGTTTTTTGGAGGTTGTTTCCAGTTGGGAAGTGTTTTTGCTATTGAGTTTCATTGGTTTTCCCCTGTTTCTACAGGGTGGGGTCTTAAATTGGGTGCTTCCTTCCTAGTTGTGTTATTGGCTAGCCTTTTATTGTTGTAGTTCCTTTTCTTTGTTAATGTTATGTAATTGGCTCCTAGCTCTAGTTAAAATATTTGGTTGTTAATGGTCCTATATTGTCTCACTCCTCACGAGTCTTTCTTTTATAAGTCTCTCATTTTGGGAACCTCCTTTTTTCTTCCTCAATGGCTACTTTGTAATGGCTAGTGACCCTCCTAGTTTGATCATAATCAAAACACTTATTCCAAATTAAATAAATTAAAAATAATTAATTAAAATTTAGACTAAATCTTTCTATCCTAAAACAAATGTTTGATTTATTTGTCTAGCTACACTCATGACTTATATAAATTTATTTATTTAATTTAATCTTCTATTTACTAATGTATAACTCTTATGCTATCTCAAATTTTCCTATGCATTAATATTTCCAATTAATGTCAACCATTGATTAAATATAAGTGAAAAGTATAAGTATAAGCCTTCATTTGCACATTATCCCTTAGAGTACATTATTGATCTATCATTATCATATACAAGAAATATCATTATCTATCTTATCTATTTATCTTGGATCACTATCATGCTATCATACTAGCATTGTACTTTTATGATTGTATTATTTTGAAGAGAAACCCACATATCAAACATTTGATACTATTTTTCATAATTCACATTTTCATCATCCACAATTATATACGTTAGAATTAGGATCCTTATATTTAATAAATAAATGGTTAGTATAAATAATGTTTCATTAAAAACATTCCTTTTACCAATGAAAGTGTTAAACCTAATAAGTCCAACCAGTTAGTGATAGAGGTATCCAACCCCTTCGGCCATATCTACAAGCCTAACAATTACATTCTAGGCATTCAGCTCTAGGTTCCCTTCAGGGAAGGAGATGAAATCAGCTATATTGTATTTATTTTCCTCCCCACTCCTAAACAGTCACCAAGATTTGTGGAGCTTCATCTTCTTTTGTTCCTTGTTTAGGCATAGAATGCCCACCACGAGATCATCTTTGGGCTCCACTGAGATAGAGTCAATGGTGTCAGCCACCACTAGATAAACCTTCTGCCTAAAAAATTGTCCATTGTAATTACCCCCTTGAGACATGCTCCCACAACCTTGGTATAGTTTATGAAAAAAAAATGCTATAGCATCATGTTGTCAAGGGTATGTCCCTGTCGCCAAAGGTCTACTCCAACCACCTTCAGAATAGTCACATGTTCCTTCTCTTGTGCATGGGGGAATATATAGTCTATATGTTCAATTTGTGTTACCTATGGGAGGACTTCGTTTTACTCCATCATGCATCTACAGATTACACCAAAGCACTCCACCATTTCTATTGGATAGGAACTAGTCATGGCTACATTCCCATTTAAAGACCAAGATGGGAAGCATGAGAGGCAAGTGAGATATTCACAATTCTTGTTTACTGAAAAATCCAAACAACACACATGACTTCGCCATCAAGTAGTCACATCATGTATTCAAAGTTTGGGAGCTAGGATAGTGGAATCACAACCAATTTACCATATGTTTGACCATGTGATCTAATCTGCCATAGGGTGAGACTCACTATTGACAATGGATTTTACGTCAAGGGGAAAATTGGAGCTCAAAAATGATTTCTCCTCAACATTCAACTAGACACCTATATTTTCCAATGCATCGACTATCGTGTTGGCCTCCCTATATATGTGGTGTATTGAAAATGAATCCAACTTGTCAAGTTGTTCAATGATGATTGGTATCCATTGACAAAGTTTCCAATTGGTTGCGCTTCTCTTGTTGATTGCATTAATATAGATTAGGGGATCACCTTCAATGTTAACCTAGTTGACCTCAAGTGTTCTACATAGCTCCAAACCAATACTAAGTGTCTCAAACTTAGCCTCATTGTTTGTGATGATATCCAATTTATAGAAAATTGGCCCAATACATTCTCCCTTATCATTTTTTATGAAGAAACTAGATCTGGCCTCCTTGAGGTTGCCCTTGGCAACCCCATCAAAATTTAATTTGTATTGTCCTGGCCATGGTAGCATCCATTGTATTAGGTCTTGTTGTTTGTTCTTCTTGATTGGGTCAAACCTGGGTTGCTTAAGAATTTTCCAAGCTTTCTAGAGCTCATTGTCCCAATTCATGAATTTTGTGTTGGAACTCACACAATAATTAGCATTTTCTAGTTCACAAATTCCATTTTCTATCTTCTTGTTTACTTCGTCTACTTCCAATGATTGGTCATTGAAGATCCTTCAGTTCTATTCTTTCCATACTTGCCATATCACCATCAAAGGAGATGAAATCCAGACATCTCCCCATAAATCCTTTCATTTCTTTGTCAGCCATCCTCAAAGAAATGTTAGTAGGTCCTATTATCATGGGCCTTCCCACCATAATGTACACATAAACCAATCCTAACATTTTGATGTGAACGGGCATGATAGTAGTAAGTGGTCAACCATTTCCCTATTATTCTAGCATAAAACAAAGATTGAGTGGCCTTTGATAGCTTATGTTATTAGTTGATCACCAATCAGGATTCATTTTTGTAGAATGATCCATAGGAAGGAACCAACTTTTCAGAATATATTTGATTTATAGCAAAGCGAGGTTGGCCACAATATATTCTTGTTTTGTGCATCTTGAATACTATAACCTAGTTTTTCCAAATAATTGCTTGATCAAGCACCACACCAAATAATTTCATCAGCCTCCTTTGTGATCCTTATTCTCCTTTTTTTTAGGGCATCATTGATCTAATGACCAAGATCTAATGGTAGCGACATCACATCAATTGTTAGCCACCCACTCTCCCAATCCACCTAGGGCCAAACATAATCTACCACCCTCCAGTCATATCGATCACACACAACACTAACCCAATCGCCACCAACCCCAACCTCCTCTATCAGTGGGATGTGGCCATTCCAAGAGTCATACCACAAGTTCATCTTCATTCCATCCCTAATCTTCCAAGATATATGCTTAGTAATAATTGACGTGCATTCCTAGATGAACTTCCATATTGCTAAATCACCACTTGAATTTTCTACTATGAAGATCCTGTTAGGATCATCCACATCTAGGTATTCCTTTTGGAAAATTTGGCACTAGACCTTCTTTCAGGTTCCTTAACTTGCTTCCAACATAATTTGGCTCCCAATGCTTGATTCACTTGTTCTAATTTCCTCAATCTCGTACCCCCGCCATCATTTTTTTGACACATGGTGTCCCATGAAGTAAGTGGTATTAACTTCTCCTCCTTAGCACCTTCCCAAATAAATCTTTTGAGGAAGCCTTCTGGATTTGATATTACCTTGCTCAGTAATTTGAAACACAACATAAAATAGACTAGTAGTGTAGAGAGGACATACTTTATCATTCAGATAACTCTAGTGAGTGTGATCCATTTTAGTTTCCACACTACTACTTTGTTGTGACATTTTTCCATCAGTTATCCCCATAATGATGATCTACAGGTACCTATGAAGAGAGGTACCCCAATGTGTTTTATCAAGAGGTACAAAATTGTGAGCCCCAAATACTAAGCAATCTATTTTTGGGTAACCTCTTTGGTATTGAAGAATACCACCTCAAACCTTTCATTGTTCAGAAGTTGACTCGACAAAGTAATATATTTTTCTAATGCTTCTTTTATCACCTTCACCTCTCTCAAATTGGCCTCTCCCAAAAGGAGTGTATCATCATAAAATGTAACATGATTTGTTGAGTCGATGTTAGGTCCTATAGTGACCCCTTCCATAGCCTCCTTTCTCTTAATCTTTTAAAAAAATATGCTCACTACTTCGGCCATGATGAAAAAGAGGAAAGGAAAATTTATGTTGTCTTGATGTAGACCATTTGATGCTTCAAAAAAACCACATAGAGAACCATTGACCAAAATAGAGTACCTAGGAGTTGAAATACAATAGTTAATAATTTGCAGCTAGTCCTCTTGAAAGCCAAAACACCACATCATGGTAATAAAGAAAATCTAATTCACATGGGCATATGATTTGCTAACATCCTACTTCATCATCATACCCTCCACCTTGTCTTTTGAAATTGTGTGAATAGTCTCTATAGTGATAATGATACTATTGATGATCTCATGCCCCAGAGTAAAACCATTTTTTTCACTAGATATGATCAAGCTCATCACTTTTTTTAATCTATTTGATTGTGCTTTGGATATAATTTTGTACATGGCATTGCATAAGGATATAGGATTACAATCTATGTATGATGTACATTCTTGTTTTTTCTGAATTAGAGGGATCACCATATTGTTAATATCCTTTATGAATGTCATTTTCTTCTTGAAGTCTTCCAAAAATTCCCATAATTCATTGGCCAAGAATTTCCATCCTTTCTGGTAGAAATGCACTAAGAAACCATCTAGTCCTGGAGATTTGTCAAGGCCTAGCTCAAACATCACTCGTTTGACTTCCTCTAGTGCAAAGGGTTCCAATAACATCCTATTTTTTGTTTCCCTGACTAGTTTGGGATACGATCCAGAATCTCTATGTTCTAAACTTGAGGTCCACTCCCATTATTAAATAATTCCTCAAAATAGTTGATCACTTTAACTTTTAACTCTTCACGTCCATCCATAATCCTCCCATCTTGTAGCTTAATATTAGCTACCTTATTCTATGACCATCTTCATCTTGAGGCAACATTAAAGTAAATTGTGTTGTGGTCTCCTGCCCTAAGCCAAACCTCTCAATATTTGTCCTTCCAATATAATTGTTCCTTTCCCAGCAACTCAACATGCTAGGAATTTAATGTTTTATCTTTGATGAATTCTATTACAATCATGCCATATCAAATTACCAACTCATTCAATGCTTCTAGTTCAGCTTCCACTTTCAATTGTTTAGAAAAGATGTCTCCAAAATAGGTTTTGTTCCATACTCCAAGCTTGTTCTTTATGTACCCTAATTTTCTAACTAGCTTGAAACTTGGAGTGCCTCTAAGTCATGCTTCTTCCTATCGCCAAGCCTCCATTTCACCCACCAAGTTTGGGTCTTTCCACCACATGGTTTCAAATTTGAAATAGTTGTTGGGGGGATTCTCACTCAGATTTAATGAAAGAATGATTGGATAATGATTTGATATCAAGATCAAAAAGATGTTGGTTGTAAAGTTGTAAGTGTCTCCTTGCCACCCAAGCCCCCCCAAAAAAAGATCTAGCCATTCGACAATATTTGTGAATCCTAATCTATAGCTATTCCAAGTGTATTGACCATCTCTTGGGGGGGAATCAACTGTTGGGATAGCCACCAAAAGCTCCTTGAAGTATGACATTTCTTTGTTCACCTTTTGTAGCCCCACACTCTTCTCATCAAGGCTCAAGATTGCATTGAAATCGCCTTCAACCACTCATGTTTCCCTTTGAATATGACCCATTGAGGATAAAATTTAATTCCAGACACCTAATTTTTCATCTACTCGAGTTGGACCATAAACATTAATCAAGGGGAAGGACCCAACACTGAGGTAGCACATTACCATCCCCAATAACTAGTTTTCTTTACTTTAAATTACATGGAAGTCCGTCATGTTGGTAGACTAGTTCTTTAGCATTACCACGTCTAGATCTCCCTCTACCACATTTGGAGATGTTTCTACCTCTCCCCCTTCCTCTTGCATTCGACTAAGCTTTAAAATCTTGCTCTTGGGAGGAACTTGCAGATCTATTTAGGCACTGCTCATGGGTTTGCAGAGAACCCATCAACTCATCAACAGAAAACGTTGTGAGATCCTTTTCCTCTTCAATGACAATCACCACTGCATCAAACTTCATGGGTAAGATCCTGAGGATTTTCTCCACAATCTTGTGATCATGAATGATCTCAATATTCACTCTCAATTGGTTTATCAAATTGGAGTCTTGTGTGGAAAACACAAATGGACTCATTGTCCATCTCAAGAGTCTCAAACTCTCTTTGAAGCATTTAGAGCTTCACCAATCTGACCTTGTCAATCCCGTAGTAGTTCATTTGGAGGGTTTCCCAAGCTTCCTTTGCATAGTTAGTTGTTTCTATTCTAGAAAAAATAGCCTCCATCAAGGCTACTTCTATCAAACTCAATTCCTTAGCATCTTTCCTCCTCAACTCCTTCAACTGGTTCTTCTGGTTGTTTGTGAGCACAGTATATGTTGTCGGGTTAGTTACATCATTGAATCTATTGACCACAAGCTCCAACAAATCATTGGTGACCATTATGGTCTCCATCTTCTTTGCCTAAACATAATAGTTTTTTCCATTAAAGGATGGTGGTTACTACCATCTCTTTCCTTCATCTCTAACCATGTCTCGTCATAGAATTTTTTTTTCCCTAACTCACAAGGAAATAGGGCCTATGGCTTTGATACCATGTCAAGGCTCTTAAAGAAAATGAAAGCCACAGAGCTGCTACTATATTTCTAGCCAAACTAGAAATACATAAATGCAAAATAAACAAAATGCAAGGATGGTCGCGCCCACAAAAGGATATGAAAATCAAAGTAAAACCTTTCCTGGGATTTGGACATTCCAACAGGTGACTAATATCTCTCTATGGGCATTCATTTACTTGTCAAACCAGGGGACGTATACTTTAAATGGCATAGCACAATATATGCACTAAGAACTAGTTCCGGTCACAACTTAGCAGAAATAGATACTTGAAAGGAATTCTATCTATGCTATAGGAAGGTAATGCAAATTTCTTTAACTCAACTATGATTTAACTAAAACAGAAACCATAACAGCTACGACTGAAACACAAACTATGAACTGGCCTTATGCTGTAGGAACATGCACATGGATGGATTCCTGATGCTGCAGGAGCAATACAAGACTGAGTTTGTATGAAAACTTCAAAGATGAAAGCTAACTGATGATCAACAGAAAAGAACAGCTAACTAACTAGCTACAGATACTTACTAAGTGGGCCCCCTTAGCAAGCATCTACTGATTACGTAGGTGCTGAACTCATAACTTCATCAAACTTTATTCATGAAAATAGAATGGTATACATTGCTTTGTTGATATGGAAACTAACAACAAACTCTGTCTCTTGTCAAACAGATTCTGCTTTTCATTATCATACTAACTCTTACATGATATCTACTATCTTTTTATCACTATGCTTCTATCTTACTCTAACTATTGTCTCCTTCCTCACTTGTGCAGGAGTAATTTATTTAAAATGAGGAGAGCAACTAACTAACTAACCCTATCAAAGAAAGACGTGGAAGTAAAGTGTATCCCAGAATCAAGGAACAAACTTCATAAATGAATTTATGCGTTCAACCCAATCCGGAGAGAATCTAGTGCTCCACTATTTCCAGATTGACTGTCATTAAAAATCCTTCCCAATGGTTTCGGTCAAAGAGTCTTCGCCAGAGCTTCCTCGAAGTCATGCAGGAAATAGACTTTACTGCAAGGCTGAGATTGGCTGCGCTTGACTCGATCATACTTTCTTCAAAAACCTACAAAACAAAAGGTAATAGATGCAAAAGAAAAGGCGTATGGCACATACACAATATCCATTCATTAATCACATATTTAAATCTATTTCATCATTCAAAAACTGTATGTGATATACCAGTCATTTAGGAAGTCAACGGGGCAATAAATGTAGTCAACACAATAAGTTGCAGGAATATGAAAATATTTTCCTATAGGATATCCCAATAAAAAGGTTTCAAAAGAGTTTAAACAACCATGAATAACAAGAGTAAAGATATTAAAAGTTCATCATAATATCCAAACTATGAGCATATTTTAAGCTCATCATTCTGCCCCCTACTTAGCCCAATGTTGGTCCTCCAACATTAACTTTCCTGGTAGTTTCTCTAAAATTAGTGGTTGCGGCATGACTCTGAAGTGGAGTTCCAAACCTATAATAAAATTATGTGAGAGTCTGCCACCTCTCATACCTAAGAGCTTTTGAATTATCATTAAGATTGGTAGCCTAATAAGGACAAAGGGGCCACATTAGCACAGGAGGTTTGAATGTTAATGGCAACCACAATTCAAATCTCTTTTGAAGTCCCTACTATATATATCTACTTGATCATTTAAGAGATATTGTGAAGTTTAGGGGACTGTGAGGTTCGAGCCTTCTTAGCCCAACAGTTAATCTTTCCCACCTTTTTTCACTTCTGGTGTATGCCAGTCTCCAAAATGAATATGATTGTTCCTAAAATTCATCATATACCTATTTCTCGAGATCAAATATTTTCGTTCTGGATGTACTATTATGAATGCCATACATCAGAGTAAACCAAGTTTTCAACATTGCATGGGGGTTTGAACTTTGAGAGCATAATGGAATAGGCTCATTCCTTTCAGCTTCCTCATATGTTTCCCATTGCCTTCCATAATTTGCTTCATTTGCTGCCCATGAAATAAATGATCTCAAATGGATATCACCAATATACAGAAGAGGGTTCCATTCTATTTTAGATGGAATTAAAAATCCATGTAGATAAAATTCACACAGAGAATTTCTTAACCAATTAGGGGCTACCTGGTATGCGTCATAAAATTCTTTAGCACTGCGAAGTATAGGATCTTGATTTCTGGAAATTCTCATTAGTTGGAACCATAAGAACTGTTCCTTAAGGCACAAAACATAAACTCTGGGTGGTGGTCTGCATTCCATAATCTGACCAGTTACTTTTAACATTTCATCCATTTTTGCTTTTAACTCAGAAATTTTCTGTTTCTGACTTTCAATTTCCTTTTTCAGTTTCTTCCTTTCTACCTCCCATAGACTTTGTTGCATGTCAGTCTGGGCTATGTGCCAGAATGTCAGGGTTTGCAATGTAACTGTTTCCCAGTTAGCTTTGACATATTCTAGAAACTCAATCAAAAATGTCTTCTTATAAACAATAATGGCTTTACAAGTTGCAGGGTGAAATGTACATTCAATTGTTCAGTCTGTTCTTGCTCTTGCTGTAGGATGAATTCTTGTTGCTGTAGTGGAGAAGATTGTGCTTCCTCTAAAAATTGTATAGCAACGATAGCCAAGTCATCAAGACTTGGTAACCCTTGCTTATTATGCCCCATTTTCTTTGTCTCAACTTGTTCCTCTTCAGGAACGAATGAACTCTGTGCATCATTTTCAGACACATTCTGAGAAACATCAAATTTAGACCCTACAAACCCTTTTGAAATTATAATAACCTCTGGTTGAGGTGAAGCAGGAGAGGTCTTACATTTTTTCCTTGTGGAAACTCTTCTTGGCACTAGTGCGGCTGCAGGAGGTGTTCTGGTAGCCTTCCTCTTTCTAGTCTACCTAGAGGGTTCTGGCCTACTAGAGGATGATGGTGAACTGGTGTTAGCAACAAGTGTTGTTGTAGGAGAGACAACTGTAGGGGAAGGTGCTGCAAGAGAAGAGCATTGCTTTTTTGAGGACGAGGGTCAAACTCTGGGGTTTGTTTTGCCCCAGATGACTCATCTGCCTTTGTTTTTCCCTTCTCTATCCTAGTGGCAGACCTAGTTTGTACCCAAGCAGAGGATTCCGGTGGGGGAGCTGCAGGACCAGGTGCTACAAGAGCAGATGACCCTTGCCCTATTCTACTAGTAGACGCAATTTCTTTCTTCTTTTTCTGAGGCCGTGGGGTAAGTACTCTAGGGGGTTGTGGAATTTGCAAGCTCTTTTGGGAAACGAATTGTTGCTAGAAAAGAGGTGAGACATCTCTCAAAGAGCATTCAATTAATAATTTGATAAGGCCATGGTGAGCAATAGAATTATCTTTTCCTTGTTGGGTTCTGTGGGCACGTTGTTCCATAAAATTTAGCAGGAAATTTAGAACATTTACAACTAACCCATGCCTCATATGACTTAATAATTTGAAATGATAAGAATGCAGGTAGGGGAAACGACCTTCACAAGTTAAATACCTGATTATGTAAGCAACGTATTCTGAATAAGGAGGAAGCAATGATACCCGCTTGCATCCCTGCTTGGAGACTTCCAAAGGTCCATCAGTGGGCATTGAAAACTCAACCCTTGCAGTGGTAGCATCTGAAGAAAAATTTTCTCCAATGGCTGGAAGCCTGGTTACTTCAACAATTATGTCTTCAGTTGTAACAACTGTTAGACCCCATACAGTAGCTTCCCCTTCAGAAAGGGTTCTCAAAAATTTCACAGCAGCCTCCTCATCAAAAGCATTTAAACTCTAAAATTAGTTTAACCATCCACAGAGGCTGAATGCCTGGACTGTTTGAAGATTTTGTAATAATAATTCATGAGCTATAGACTCATGTCACACCAGCTGACCACCCATGTTCACAGTTTTCCTCTAGCTGAACTCAATTCCCTGCTTGAAAATTCAAACTCTCTATTTCCCTTTCTGTTCTGGTTTCTTTCTTCTGTCGTGTCGTCACATTTCTTTCTTTTCCAAAAATAAACTTTTTGAACAAGCAGTTTTAATCGTAATTTACAAGAAAAACATGCAATAAAAATGACATGCGATCATATTTGGAAAGTACCAAAAAAATAATAAAGCAAGGTTATTTGCATAGTTATGGCAGCAGCGAAAAGACAGGTTTTAAAAGGTGGATTACCCTGCCCCCTACTTAGAGTATGACATGTGTCGTCACATGTACTAAAGAATAGGCGAAGATCGGGTAATAATGACTGGTTTTGTCATATCAGTAAATGAATAGAATAAAATAAATCAAATATGCGATAACAAAAGATATGGCGTACCTTTGATAATTGCATGTACTTGTGAAAAAAGATGACGACGTCTTCATGAGTTGACAGTTGGGAATGATATCATAATTAAGGGTGATGCGGATGGATGAAGTGGATGGGTGACGTGGGCGGACGAGATGAATGAATGGAATGGATGGATGGGATGGATGGATGGAAGATAAAGAAGTGAGATGGGGTGATAAATGAGAATGGAGAAAAATGGGTTTCCTTAAAAAAAAACCTTTATTATGAGCATGCTTTTTTTCAAAATTACAGTGAAGCTGTAGGAGAAAGGCTAAAGCCTTCAGCTGTAGAAAGAGTAGTGGGAGGATTCTGAATGAACTGCTGCATGAATTCTTCCTTTGAGATTGGTTTATGGTACAACTGGAGTCAGTGGCCATTAACTAGCAATTTGAAACGGACTGGATCAATTGTTGTTAGCTGTACAGCTTCATTGTCGAACACATTCTCAACTACATAGGGACCAAGCCAGCGTGTTGTGAGCTTACCTGGTTTTCTTGATATCTGGAATCATATAACAAAGCCCAATCACCAGTAGAAAATTTCTTAGTTTTGATGTGTTGATCATGCCATTTCTTCCATTGCCGTTGGACTGCTTTTGTATGTTGCAGGGTGGCTTTTCTCATTTCATCCAAAGCATTTAGCTGTAGGAGACGGTCCTTTTGTGCTTCAGATATTTCCATATTGAGTTCAAGAGCTGTCCTCAAAGTTTTGTGCTCAAATTCTATGAGCAACATGGCTGTTTTCCCATAAAGCAGTTCAAAAGGTGTAAACCCAGTTGTTGTCTTCCATGTAGTTCTATAGGCCCAAACTGCTTCAGGAAGTCTACTGCTCCAATATTTTCTATGAAGCTACACTTTCTTTGTTAGGATCACCTTAATTTCCTTGTTTGTAACCTCTACCTCACCATTGGCTTGAGGGTAATAGGGGCTAGACTTCCTATGTTTGATTTTATAGTCATTCATTAGTGCAGTGATCAAATTCGATGTGAACTGAGCTCCCTGATCAGTTACAAGCTCTCTAGGAACTCCAAATCTAGTGAAAAATTGTTCATATAGAAATTCAGCAACCTTGTTATCTCGAGCATGAGTCATAGCTTTTACCTCAACCCACTTTGTTACATAGTCTGTGCAAACTAGAATGTATGACTTTCCATTTGATGGTGGATCAATTGGTCCCACAAAATCCATTCCCGACTTATCAAAAGGGGTGACTATTACCTGTGGATATAGTGGCATTTCATTTGACTTGGTTGGTCTTCCCATACGCTGACATCTATCACATTTCTTTGTATAGGCCACAACATCCTTGTGTAACATTGGCCAGTAGTACCCTATTATAAGAACCTTCATTGATGTTCTTTTTGCTGCAAAATGTCCCCCACATAGTTCATCATGGCAATCATGCAAGATATCATAAGTCTCATCTTCTCTTACACATCTTCGCATCACTTGATCAGGTCCAGTATAAAATAGACAATTTGCAATCCATGAAAAGTTAAAACTTTTCTCTATTAAAAATTTCTTTTCTTTTGGAGAAAAGTGATCTGGTATTCTGCTTGCTGCTAGATAATTAGCAATGTCTGCATACCATGGAGTATGTGCAACAATGGAGAAAAAGTGTTCATCTGGGAATCTATCATCAATGACCTCATGTTCAACAGGTGTAACTGATTGAAGTCTTGATAAAAAGTCAGCTACAACATTAGCTCTTTCTGGTTTGTCAATTATTGTAATATCAAATTCTTGTAACAACAGGAGCCATCTTGTCAATCTACCAGAAATGGTGGGTTTGTTCATTAGATACTTGATTGCTGCATGGTCAGTGTGGATGAATATCTGATAACCTGTCACATAATGCCTAAATTTATTCAAAGCATACACTACTGCGAGCAATTCCTTTTCTATAACAGTATAGTTGAGCTCAGGACCTTGAAGGTTCTTGCTGATAAAGTAGATAGCATGCTCAATTGAATTTTTTTTTGACTTAAGATTGCTCCTATACCAAAATTAGAGGCATCAATATGTATATGAAAAGGAAAATTCTATTTTGGACCTTGAAGAATAGGGGCTTTAGTAAGCAAGTCCTTTAGTTGCAGGAAAGATTTTTCACAGGCCTCTGTCCACTCGAATTGAGAATCCTTAGTTAATAAGGCATAAAATGGACTAGCAATTTTACAGAAATCTTTTATAAACCTTCTATAATACCCTGCATGGCCAAGGAAACTTCTGACATCCTTTTGTTTTGCATGAGTTTGTAAATTCAGAATAACTTCAATTTTAGCAAGGTCGACCTGAATTCCATTCTTTGAAATATGATGGCCTAGAACAATACCTTCTTCCATCATTAGAAAACACTTTTCACTATTTAGAGACAAATTTTTCTCTCTACACCTTTTCAATACCTTTTCTAAATTCACCAGTGCTTCTTCAAATGTGACTCCATAGGTAGTGAAATCATCCATATAAATCTCCATACAGTCATGAGATATATCAACAAAGATACTAATTACTGCTCTCTGAAATGTTGTTGGTGCATTGCATAGACCAAAAGGCAAGACCGAGTAAGCAAATGTTCCCCATGGATAGGTAAAAGTGGTCTTATCTTGATCTTCAGGGGCAATTTTTATCTGATTGTACCCACTGTAACCATCCAAAAAGGAAAAATATATTTTGCTAGACAGTGAGTCTAGTACTTGGTCTACAAAAGGTAGTGGAAAGTGATCTTTTTTAGTGGCAGTATTCAACTCTCTGTAATCTACACACACTCTCCATTTTCCACCTTTCTTAGGGACAATAACTAATGGAGAAACCCATTGGCTGTCAGAGATTGGGTAAATAAAACCAGCATCAAACAACTTTTGAAGCTCACTTTTAACTATTTCTCTAAGTGTTGGATTTACTCTTCTTTGAGGCTGCCTAACTGGTAAACAATCTTCCTTGATATAGATCCTATGAGTAAAAATTCGAGGATCTATTCCTTGCATGTCCTCATATTCCCCTGCAAAACCTTTGTGCTGATCTTGTAGCATTTTTAATAAGACAGCCTGTTGAGATTGTGACAGCTTGCTATTGATATTCAAACAGTGACCTAGAGACAATTCTATCTACTTAGTGAGATTACTCATAGAATCTATAGGTGATGTTTGTACCTCTTGTTGAAGCAGGTTATGAAAAATTGCTAGAAGTTTAGGCAATGAACTCTCAGAATTTGGTTGCTGCTGAAAATATTGTAGATGGTTGCCATTTGGATCAGATGAACTACCCGTATCAGAGTTAAACTGTAGAATTTGAAAAAGTAAGGCATCCTCACTCTGAAGTTGTGATAATGGATCATTTTGAAGCATCATTAATTGAGCCAAGGAATTGGCTTCTTCAGTTTCTTCCCCCATATCTAGCCAAACAAGTTGGGACAAATCTGGTTGAGGTCTAGCAGGGGGATACAAAGCTAATTTTTTTGTGGACTATCCATCAGAAATAGTCATATCTCCAAAACGACATCCTATAAAAGCATCAGCAGTGGCTAACCATGGTCTACAAAGGATAACTGGATACCCTCCTAAAGTTTCCTTAACTGATAATATTGTGAAATCGGCTGGATACTCCCAAGATTCAAAGTGACAATTACATCTTCCACCATCCCATCAGGTTTAACTATGGAGCTATCTACAAGCTGTAGAACTGTAGGTGTAGACCTAATGTTTGAAATGTTCAAGGAGTCCATAGTATTCTTTGTCATGACATTAATGGTAGCACCTAAGTCAATCAAAACATTTTTCACAATTTGGCCATTTATATGTATTTGCACTACAGGACTTCCAGGGTCAACATACTTTGGAATAACTACATTTCCCAACATTATATCAGCCAATTTCCCTAAAACATGAATTGTTTGGGGATCCTTTTTCTTCTGTCCAGGCTTCTTCAAATAGGCCTTTTTAATAGCTTTTCCAAAAATGGGAACATCTTTAATAGCCTGAAATAAAGGGATTTGAATCTATACATTCTTGAGCTGATCTAAAATGTCAAAAGTGGGTTCTTCCATATATTTAAATGTAGTACTTTGCAACCTCTGAGGAAAAGGTGGTTTGTCTTAACTTTTCAAAATAGACTCCTTAGAAACCGTATCAGTGATAGGCATATGCTCAGTAGGAACAACAGGTGCAGTAGATTCTTCAAGGGGAGAATCTGGTATTTCATTAATTAGAGATGGTTGTGGAGCAGATAGAGTGGTTCCAGACCTCAAATGGATGTCATTAACGTTTAAGGCATAAGTTTGATATTGGTTGGCTTCGGCAAGATACGTAGGCTTCTATGGCTGCTGCTATTGCTTATTATTGGGATTTGGCAACAACTGGGTAGGCATAGGCATTTGTTTTGGTGGGCTAGTATTTGTGGCAGTTGTTGCAGGAGGTGGCATGAGGGCCTGTGGTTGTGGCTATGGAAGCTGTAGGAAGCCAGGGGACTAGTTTTGCCATTGCTGAGGACCTCTCCATTAAGGATTCTACTTTCAATTACCTGGGGGTGGGGTCCATTGTCCTTGTGGCTCCTGCCAACCTCCTTGAGGAGATTTCCATTGTGGGGTCTGATAATTAGGCCAACTTGGTTGAGATGTATTCCAGGGTGGTGGTGGTCCATATGTAGGTTGCCATTAGTTATTATAGCCAGAATAAGGATTACCAAAAATTAAAGGATCTTGAGGCATACCTTGTCTTTGAGCCCATGCTCTCCTTTGTGCAACAAAGAACACTTGATCATCATCACCTTCTACTGGCTTAAAGTTAGTAGGTAAATGCTTAGCTTCCAGATTAGCCACAATCTTGCATCTGCAGTCACGTTTCTTCTGTCTGCAGTATGGACAGAACTCGGCCAAAATTGCCTCGACTGCCTCATGTTTCTTCCAAGCTTGCATAGTGTCCAGTTGTGTAGCCATATTATTAATGATATCTTACTTGAAGTCAGACAACAAATTTGTTATCTCCATCTGGGAAACTCCACTGGAAGAAGACTTCCCCACTGTAGCATGATGACCTCGACCTTTTCTTAACTATTGCTCGAGTGTAGTTAAGACATATTTTCTTTATATCATCCCAAGGCAGTTGGGTTATATCACCTCCTCCCATCAGGTCTAGGGCATCTATACAGGCATCACTGATTCCCCTTAGAAAGAGTAGTTTCTGAGAGTCCTCATTGAGAGTATGGTTTGAGTTCCTTTTTCGTGAAAACAAGAATCTTGAAATATAATCTTCCAGACTTTCATCCTCCTTCTACTGAATTCAAAATATGTCATCACCTTTACTGGAACTCTTACAATATTCCTTATACTTCTCAAAGAATTTTGTTTGCATGGATGCCCAACTATCAACAACACCTCTTCCTAGACTCATGAACCATCTGAGAGCTCCCTCCTTCAAGGTGGAAGGAAATAACTTCAGTTTATAAGCATCTAAAGTGTAGTCATAACTGTGACAGAGGACATCAAACTCAAACAGAAAAGTTTCTGGGTCCTCCGTAACTAGGCCATAGAACTTGGGAAGTAATGAAGAGGGAATATTTTTAAGATTGTCAGTATCTTGCTAGTGAACAATGGGAAACTCAAAATCAGGAGGTGGATTAGGTGGATTATTTGCCATACTTGGTTGCTAGAATAACAGAGCAAATGGATTTTCCTCAGGTTCTTCTTCAGCTAGGTTAAATCATAGTTCAACAAATAGGTTTTCAGGGAGGAACCTTCCCAATGCATCTCTTCTTCTTCTATGCATGCAATACAATGAATGGTGGTTTGAAATATTTTGAAAATTTTTGACTAAAAAACTAAACTAATGCTAAAAATGACTTCTGAAAAATTCTTAGCTTGACACCATCCCCGACAACAGTGCCAAAAATGGTCGTGCCCACAAAAGGATATGAAAATCAAAGTAAAACCTTTCCTGGGAATTGGACATTCCAACAGGTGACTAATATCTCTCTATGGGCGTTCATTTACTTTTCAAACTAGGGGACATATACTTTAAATGGCGCAACACAATATATGCACTAAGAACTAGTTCCGGTCATAACTTAGCAGAAATAGATACTTGAAAGGAATTCTATCTACGCTATAGAAAGGTAATGCAAAGTTCTTTAACTCAACTATGATTTGACTAAAATAGAAACCATAACAGCTACAACTAAAACACAAACTATGAACTGGCCTTATGCTGTAGGAACAGGCACATGGATGGATTCCCGATGCTGCAGGAGCAATACAAGACTGAGTTTGTATGAAAACTTCAAAGATGAAAGCTAACTGATGATCAACATAAAAAGAAAAACTAACTAACTAGCTACAGATACTTACTAAGTGGGCCCCCTTAGCAAGCATCTACTGATTACGTAGGTGCTGAACTCAGAACTTCATCAAACTTTATTCATGAAAATAGAATGGTATACATTGCTTTGTTGATATGGAAACTAACAAAAAACTCTGTCTCTTGTCAAACAGATTCTGCTTTTCATTATCATACTGACTCTTACATGATATCTGCTATCTTTTTATCACAATGCTTCTATCTTACTTTAACTATTGTCTCCTTCCTCACTCACGTAGGAGGAGTACTTTATTTAAAATCAGGAGAGAAACTAACTAACTAACCCTATCAAAGAGAGACGTGGAAGTAAAGTGTATCCCAGAATCAAGGAACAAACTTCATAAATGAATTTATGCGTTCAACTCGATCCGGAGAGAATCTAGCGCTCCACTCTTTCCAGATTGACTATCATTAAAATTTTTTCCCAACGGTTTCAGTCAAAGAGTCTTCGCCAGAGCTTCCTTTAAGTCGTTCAGGAAATAGACTTTACTGCAAGGCCGAGATCGGCTGTGCTTGACTCAATCATACTTTCTTCAACAACCTATGAAACAAAAGGTAGTAGATGCGAAAGAAAAGGCATATGGCACATACACAATATCCATTCATTAATCACATATTTAAATCTATTTCATCATTCAAAAACTGTATGCAATATACCAGTCATTTAGGAAGTCAACGAGGCAATAAATGTAGTCAAGTCAACACAATAAGCTACAGGAATATGAAAATATTTTGCTACAGGATATCCCAATAAAAAGGTTTCAAAAGAGTTTAAACAACCATGAATCACAAGAGTAAAGATATTAAAAGTTCATCATAATATCCAAACTATGAGCATATTTTAAGCTCATCAAAGGAGACAAATCTGGGCATGCAATATTTTCCTTTTGTATTAAATATGCTGGAGATGACAATACAGGAAAGATAAAACATAAACTACTTAAGGCTAACTCATAGCTATAGACTTCCAACTTCTGGGAGCTTCATGAGCTGCTCAACCAGCCACACAACAAATTTCATGAGCTGCTAGGAGCTCAACTGATAGGAGCTACACAAAGCTCTTCAAGATCAATCTCTGCTCACACACAAAACATTCTTTGTCTACAAACTATTGTTGCACAGAAAATTCTTCAACTCTAATTGAGTCTTCTCAATTGACAAAATAATCTACCTTCATTATTTTTTGTCTTCAACAAACATTCCCTCTCAAATTCAAATTTACCTACTAGCATTCAATTGGAATTCAAAAATTACTAACTTCATTAATTCCTTCTACAATCTTTAGGTGCATGTCAAGAGCAAGTGGGGAAGGAAATCTGCAAAATACTCTTTTAGTTGCAGGCATCAAATGCCCCTGATAGATAGGTGCAACAGGAAGAGGCTTAGGAGCATTCAATTTTCCAATACACCCAATGCCCTAGAGGAGCCTGAGGCATCATAGAAGAAACCTTTCCATATTCTATAGTAACTTATAAACTTCATGCCTTCTTCAGAAATTACTTTTGCTTCTTGGAGCAATATTACATCCACCTTAACTCATTCAAGGTGATGTTTTACTAAGCATCATTTGTTAGGGGCCGATAGGCCCCTGAAATTCTAGGTAAGAATCCTCATGGCTTTCCAAGGGAGGCCCTTGCTCCCTCAGATGTAATTTTTTTTGCTACACATGGTAGATCTTTCTCCCTTGCTTCCTCTTCCCATTTTTGCATAAGGGTTTTGTGTCTTCTCCCTTTCTTTTCCATGCCAAGTAGTTTTGATTCAGATTGATGGATGCTTCTAGGATTGACAATATCTAGTTCATCTACCTCTAGAGCCACATCATCACCTTCCAAGGACACCTTTGAACCTAGCTGAATAACTTCATCTTCGATTAGGGTAAGGACTTCACTAGTTGCATCCACCTCTACTCCACAGCTTGCCATCCCAACATGAGAACTAGTTGGAGTTGAGACCACCTCCATTGGGAATGGGGGTCGATCTGACTCCACCACTGGAGCATTAAAGTATCACATAATTTCCATTTTGTTAGTGTTTTGAGGAGGAGGGGACATAGGGCAAGGTCCCTTTGGTCACCATATTTCCTTTTTCTTCGGCTTCCACAAGCATGCCTCCACCGAATGGATTCTACTCAAGCATCTTAGTCAAAAGTGTTTTTCCTCCTCAACCTCCATCGATTGAATCTAATACTCACCCCCAACATAGAGGATAATTTCTTTCAGAATCTTTCATACTTCCAGAATCATCATCCTGGCGTAGATGTAGGAGTTGCCATCTATTATGTCCACATCCACATTGGCCAATGTACTGAGTGTTGTCCCAATCTTGACCAAACTCCCGTTGGTCTAATATTCCAATGGAAAGTTTTACAACCTTATCTAGACTAGGCAGTCATAGGGTTCATGCTTTGCCACATTAAAATTTAGTATCCATTTTTCCATATAAATTGGAGAGTTTTGAAACTTCCTCAGGCCATTCTCCAACACTTCATCCCTCACTTTCAGTGATTGAAACACTACCATGAAAATCCTTTACGAAGGAGTTTAATCAATTCCACTAACCTCTAGTTCCCTATGATCCATGATCGTAGAGAACAACAACCTGCTTCAACTCGATTACTCTAGCAATTATGTCAAGGTCTTGCAACATCATCCATTCCTCTATCAAGTTTATAGTTGTGAAGGCCTTATAGCAAGTAGCTAAGCACTCATTTCATCTTTATTTCTCTTTTAGAAGGCATCCCTCGCCACCTAAATTTTTTTCTACGCTCTCCTCCCCTACATTTTTTCTCATCTTCGCTCAAAAGATTTCTAATATTTAATTATTTAGATTCATTTTTAATACAATATTTTGATGTTTAAATATTAATTATTTTAAACTTTTTTACAATCTTAATTATCAAGAAAATAATTATTTAATTTTTGTAAAATAATAAAAAAATTAGCATTACCTTGTATAATGCAATCACTAAAATTTTAATGTTAAATTAAATCTTATATTAACCCCCTCCCCCCCAACACACACACACACACACACACACACACACACACACACACACACACACACTTAAATATTAATTATTTTAAATTTTTTTACAATCTTAATTATCAAGAAAATAATTATTTAATTTTTGTAAAATAATAAAAAAATTAGCATTACCTTGTATAATGCAATCACTAAAATTTTAATGTTAAATTAAATCTTATATTAACCCCCTCCCCCTCAACACACACACACACACACACACACACACACACACACTATGTGTGTGTGTGTGTGTGTGTGTGTGTGTGTGTGTGTGTGTATGTATTGAAGCTTAGATGAAACACAATATGTGAAGAAAAAAAATCTATAATATTGATTGAGTTCAATTCAATTAAATAGACTTAATTAAAGATAAATTATTTTCTAGATTAATTAACTCATAATTAGGAACAATGAAAGTTGTATATTAGAAGAATAGTTATAATAGATCTCTATCTATAGTTTACTTTTGAATCAAAATAGTTTTACAATTTTGTGGTAGATTTAATATATTGATGTAGGTTGATTTTATTGGAATCCATGCAATTTCTAACAAATTTATTACATTAATATATATAATTAAGTAATTTATACTCAAATTATGATACTATAAGTATTTAAATGAAAAATTATCATAAAAAACATATATTTTAAAAATTATTAGTTGGTTTTAGAAAATTTGAATCTACAATAATAGACATATTGTTGTTTGTTGTTGTCATTGTTGTTAACACTATTTTTTGGTTATCTTTGATGTCAATGTAAGATTGCTACATATGTTTGTGAGATTGTTAGCAATGGTTGTTGGAAACATTTGGTGAATTCTATGTAACTATCATTTTTTTCAGCCCTTAATATTGTTGTCAAAACATGAGAAGTAGGGAGATTCTCGGTAGTTATTTTCTTTGGTTGAAAATGATTGAGAAGCCTGTTGTTTAGTAGGTGTAATGTTGAAGTTCATGGTTGGATGTCATGCCTTATTTAATAAGAGTTTCTAAAGTTCATGGTTGGTTGTCATTCCTTATCTAAGAAGTGTTGTTGAAGTTCATGGTTGGGTTTTATGCCTTATCTAAGAAGAGTTCTTGAAGTTCATGATTGGATGACATGACCAGTTCTATGTCAAGGAAAATAGTATAATGCATTGATGTTGTCAACAAAGACTGATTTTACAATGATATATTTAGATGAAGATTAGAAGCATCAAGATAAGGATTAAGAGCATTAAGATGAGGATTAGAAGAATGAATGATAGTGGAGAGATTTTGAAGGTTTACAGGATGTCTTTTGCTCTCTCCTAATGTTTTTGGTGTCGCACATGTTGTTGAAAGTAAGTTTTGGCCACTACAAGTTGCGTATGTGTTTCTAGTTTAGGAAGCTATTCTCAATACTATCTAGGAGAATTCTCTACATTCCTCTATTAGTGCTATGTGGACATGACACTCCTATCATTTCAAGTCACCTATATTGTTGAGGAGGTTTATGTGAATTATAGAAGGTTGGTAGTGTTGTTAGTTGTTTGGAATAGTACAAAAAATGCTCCACATTTCTTCACATTGATTTATTTGCTCCAATGACTTGGTGAATGTGCTTGCAATGTCTTTGTAGTGTCTCAATTATAATTTCATGTATTGAATTGGTTCACAAGTTGATCTACTAATGTTATATCTCATGATTAAGCAGCTTATGCTTCTTAAATGAAGTATTTTGTTCTTTTTTGTTCTATGATGGCTATTGGTAGGATGATAGTATGAAAGAAGTTGTTGAAAGTGTGTTTGGATGTTCATGGAACATACCTATGTGATCCATACATTGTTGATTAGCCACTTTGGTGTTGCATTATGTATAGAGTTAGATTTTTAGGTTATTTGTGGATATTTGGATGATAGGGCTTATTCTTTTACTTGCACTATGTGCTTGGGTCTCTGTGTCAACAATTGAAGATGTGTCTTGTTCAATTTGGGTCCCGATGTATCTTGTTTGTGAACGCTTCATGTAAAATAAATTTAGAGTATGTTAGGTTGATTGGTTGTGTGTTTCACATTTTATCTATACATTTCCTTGATGTCAACTTAGATTGATGTGCACTAAGTGTGTAAATTATTTTGGATCATATTGGAAGATGCAATAAGTTTATATTTATAGATAGGACCACATTATGTTTTGGTGGATGACTTGTTGAGTTCATTATTAATGTTATTCTTGGCCAACCTAATTGAAGTTTTGAAGAGTTGTGATGGATATAAATTCAAGATCATTTTGGATGCAACAAGATGGAGTCGTGCACAAGTGAATACGTGTGCAAACAAAGAAAGAGAAGGAAATTGTGGATTGTCTTTGAAGATTTCATAGAAGAAGTGTGACTATGTATGAAAGATAGATCAAGTATGCTATAACACCTTAGTCAATAGAGTGTTTTGTTGGAAAATATTATTATTATTTCTTAATATTTTTTATCTTGCTTGAGATCTTGAATCTCATCATGTCCCTATATCTTTCTCCTAAAGTTGTGTTGGCTTTAGTTCTACAAGTCATTTTGTATCTTGCTTTAAGATAGTGAGCCTTTCTATAAGTCTTTTTGGTAGTGAGCCCTTATATTATGAGTTAACTCTCCCTCTGATTTTTTCCTCATTGGGTTTTCCATGTAAATTTGGTGTCATTTTATTGATGCATGTTATTTTCCATGTAAATTTGGTGTCATGTTGTTGATGTGTGTTATTGTTCCTTTTATTACTATTGTTGTTTTGATTAAAGTTAGGATTGTTATATCTTTCATTGGTGAAGGTTGTTGAATTGGTTAAAGGATTAAGTTGGTATACCTTACTTTTTTGCTAATCTACTTGAGATTTGAAGTGTTTATTATCATGAGGAATTTAGGTTCGAGAAGGGTTTATGTTTTTGTGTAGACTAATTCACCCCCAAACCTCTCAGTCTCTATGTTTCCAACACATATGTTATCATATATTGGTCATTCTTATCTAATAAATAAGCCTTTATTACATTTTATGAATTAAAAAGACAAAAAATACTATTCACAAAAAATGGGTAGTTGGGAGAAGGCACACCCTCTATGTCAAAATGAAACCAAGTCCAAAACAAAAGATGGTGTTTTTTTAATTATGTAAACTATTATCTTTTGTTCAATAGTTATAGCAGTCATCACGATTGACTCCCTTGAGTTAAATAGACGTAAAATTTCTAAAAAAAAATATCGTGACATTTATATTTATATTTATAATCATATTATTGTTTCGAACTTGAATTAAAAGTAACCAAAAGATGTACCAATGAATTATATCAATTATTTTAACTCTCCTTATTTTCAATTGTAAGAACTGAAGCAAGGATTTTTATTCATCTAATACACTAAGTGATAAATAAAGTAAGATAATGTGTGTTTTAATCAATAATATAATTTAGTTGCAACATATATTTAATATATAGTTATTCCAATTAGTTCACAATAAATATTCAAACATATAACATAACTAAAGAAATTCATTCGTTAAAACTAAATAGAAATATAAATTTCAATCATCACTCCATTTATGTCACAACATATATTAACATATATAGAATGAAATCACTTCATCTAGTTATATCACTACATGTATTTTAACCAACAAAATAACTAGCAATTATATCATAAGAGTAAAATAATTTCTTTATTATTCTAATGAATGTTATGGTAATTAAAATTAATTATGTTCACCTATAAGAATTGAAGTGACATTTTTTATTCAACCAATACAACACGTGAGAAATAAATGTAAGACTATGTGTTTGTCAACCAATACACTAATTTAATTGCAATAAATATTTTTTTCATATAAACACCTTCCAATTAATTCAAATATATATATTTGGACATATACAGTAAACAAAGAAAGGAATTCATCTAAATGAAATCATACCATACATTCAATCATCAAACGTCACTCACTCCATTTACATCACAAAATATCTGAAATATATAGTACTAAAACTAACTGACTCCACTAAATTACATCAAAATATGCATTCTAACATACAAAAACAATAGAAGTTATATTATACGAGTAAAATAATATCTTTATTAATTTATGTTCACATCTTCGAATTGAAGTAGGTTTTTTTATTCAACAAATAAACAACGTGAAAAATAAAAGTAATGTTGTTTGTTTGTAAACCAACAAAGTATATTAATTGCAATCACAATATACATTTCAATCATGAAACACTACTCACTCAATTTATGTTATAACATATAGTGTCATATATAATAGTAAAAGGAATTCACTCCATTCTAATTTAAAAATTACACTTTTTTAACTCACACCATTCATCCTCATATGTATAAGAATAAAAAGATACCCCTAACTACTTAAATCCCTTACAACAAAATTACTCAACTTAATTTTTAAGATATATCCGAATAAAAAATTACTTCATCCCAACTAAATTACTCCAAATATATCAAAATATATTAAATTTATGCCACAACATATAGTGAATTATATAATAGTAAAAGGAATTCACTCAATTCTAACATAAACCTTTTTAAGTTACACTGTTCATAGTCATGTGTATAAGAATAAAAATATACTCTAACTACTTAAATCCCTTACAACAAAATTTCTCACTTTAAACTTAATTTTTAAGATATTTCTAAATAAAAAATTACTTCATCCCAACTAAATCACTATACTGTTCACTAACTGAGAGTGCTAATATACTCCTACACAAACAAAAAGGAGCCGAAGCATGCCAAACAAAAACTAGGGTTGCCAAAAAGTGACAGGCCAAACATATCAGTTTGCTGCATCCACCCTACGATCTTGATCTTTCATCCTGAAAAGGATCGAAAGGACATCTGCTGCTCCAAATTCATCCCTGCTGAAGTCCTTTGTGCCGAGCAATGGTGGAACATGTTCATCCTTAGTCTCCCTAAGTAAGTATACAAAAAACAAAAAAAATATAATAATTAGAATAGGAAAAAGTATTAGCTTTAAAAACCTTAAATGTGTCGAAAAATAAAATATAAATAAATTACGCCGATGTAGAACCAATACAGACCAATACGCTTGAACAAACTGAAGAAAATAAAATGCTCAAAAGAACTGAGAGTATGAAGCAAGATATTTCCCTAATATAACTAGTGTTTGATGCGGATGGTGTTTCCATTACCTATTTCAGAGCCTTCATTTCTGCCAACTCTTTCTTGAGTCTCTTGTTTTCCTTTCTTAATTTCTTGATGTTTCTCTGCAACACATTACCATGAATTTAAGAATGATATTTGTACAAAATAATCTATGTAATTTATCTTCATATTCCTTCATTCCAGAATGACTTACATTATTCCACAAAACACATTTGAAGAATTAAAATAGATCTCTACCAAACAAAACCATGAACATTACCTATCATAATCATGAGTGGATTGTAATATTCAGTAAAAGAAATTTCGGTTTTAATTTTCAATATGTAGAAAATGATTTCCAGTGGTGATCTTAAAATCTACCCCTAAAATCAATATCCTTTTTAACAGTTGGTTCTCTAAATCAGAGCCAACATTAACAAGTAAATTTCTGTGGCCTAAATATAACAAACAACATATAGATCTTTGAGGAGGAACGTCAGATCAAAAAATTTATGACAGTAAGCAAATGAAAATCTCTATTAAAAAACTTTGACTGATAAGGGTATCAAATAAAAACAAGTTATTGTCTATCATCTATTCAATCTTCTGTTCTTATAGTCCCAACAATAAAAGGAAATATTTTACCGGGTTTATATATAAAACTTTGATGGCTATGCGATTAAGAAAGGGATAAGTTACATACAATAAAACAAAATGTTATTAAATGGTGAAAAGTACACATACATATTTAATTTTAGGGTTCTCTTTGAAGCATTTTTACAAATAAGCAGACTCTTCTGCTAACTCTCAGAAGGCGCTTTCTTGAGGTCAAGCCTATTTGGGCTGCACATTTCGGATCCTTCATCTGCAGGCACACAAAGTTTTCAGAATAACATGAATCAAAAAACAAAAAGAGTCAAATTAATCTGGCCAGTGGACAAAAATCTATTTACTTGCTGAATTTTGGGTGCCTGGCAGAGACACCAAAGAAGCGGAAGCATGATGCATAAGGTGCCTGCGGTAACACATCTAACTTTAGAGGAGCAGGAGAAGCAGGGGTGCCATTAAAGTCTAACCCTAGATCTTTACTCGTTGAATGCTCCACCCCTTCATCACAATCCACATTACCCATTTCCATTACATTTACTTAAGCACAGGATAGTATAAATCTATCCGAGATGAAGAATTTATAGGACAGGGGCAGATCCTATCATGGGCTCTTGAAAACATCGGTAATCCAAAAGTTTGACTACAACCAGTAGAATTAAGGCAATGATGAATAGGAAGAATAACAAGATTGGCTCGGATTACAACAATAAATATTAACTATAAAGCAGATTGTGGAGGAAGTATTTGAATTGTAGTAATTTGTTAATGTACTGAGCACGGATTGTAAAGAAATAATTTTTTTTTGAAACTATAAATTACAAATAAAATTTAAAGTACTAAAGAGATTACTAAATAACGGATGTCTTTATTTAGAAATCTATGTTCTTAACTATCTTTTCTATAGTCACACCATTTAATATTTATGAGTTGTTCTGCTACCACTAGAGAATGTTTCCCTCTCTAATGCAAAACTCTATTTTATTTGAACTTATTATATTCATAATAAAATAAAAAAGTAATGTTTTCCACATTTAATTATTAATTCTTCATCACTTTGTTTTTCTATTGGAGCAAGAAAGATCAATTAATAAAAATAATCATTATAGGACTAAAATAATTACTTTAATATTCCAATACTTAATATGATAACTAAAATTAAGTTATGTTCATGTGTAAGAACTTAAGCAAGGTTTTTGATTCATCTAATACACTACATGAAAAATAAAAGCAAGACTGTGTGTCTGTGAATCAATAATGTAATCTAGTTGCAATATATATTTTAATATACAGTTATTCCAATTAGTTCACACTAAATATTTGGACATATAAATTAACCAAATAAATTCATTCATCAAAACTAAATAAGAATATACATTTCAATGATGAAATTTCACTCACTTCATTTACATCACAACATATCCTAACATATATAGGAGTAAAAGGAAATCACTTCATCCAATTATATCAAAACATTCATTTTAACACACAATATAACTAGCAATTATATTAGAAGAGTAAAATAATTTATTTAACTTACAAAATAACTAGAAAATATATCATAAGAGTAAAATAATTTCTTAATTATTCAAATGCATAGTATTGTAATTAATATTAATTATATTCATGTGTAACAATTGGGTCTAGGAAAATTCACTGTCACTAGAGGAAAATTCAATGTCATGACAATCACTAGCTACAATTCACCACCATAGAAAATTAATTGTAGTAAGAAATATAATAAGCTTTTGAAATTTTTCCAAATATTTATTGTGAAATTCAACATCACAAAGAAGTGTAAAATCCCCATGTCGGGCGCAACTTTGTTTTTTTCAATTAGCAACAACTACCAACTTAACCAACCAAGCATTTTCCATATAGTTTAGAAGTATAAATTTAAATAACTCAACGTTCACCATGGTAACAAAAAACAATGTCACGCTTATATTCTTACACTCAAAGGTGTTAAGCTCATACAACATGGGTCATTCCTGCACCTACAAGCTAAGCCCCTAGGGTTAATGATGACCCTACCTACGTATCCCCTCATGGTAATCAGAGCCATCGTAGTTCGCCCCATAATGATAGAGGGAGTTCAATCTCACCTCTTGTATAAGATATATTACCTTTAACCCATAACTATTAGTTTAGTACATGTAAGCTATCAATATAGTCAATTATAATATAATGATGATAATCTTTCCATCAAGTGTTGGGTCCATACCAATCATTACCAAATATTAGTTTACAAACATCCACAATATTCACAATGGGTCATTCATACTGTAATCTCAAAGATTATACACAATGGATATCACGAGCATACCTCCATATAAATAAGCTGATTATCTCATACACATCAAAAGTACAATAGTGTTAGGATCATACACAGATCCCAAGTGCAATAGTGGTATGATCATACATAGATCATGAATAGAATGGTGATCAACTCATTTTTACCTCACAAGTACAACAATCATTGTCTCATACAAATATCACATTTATATTAGTGATTGGCTCCAGCATATATGACATATACACAGTGACAAGGTCTGACCATACATAACAAATACACAATAACAAGCTCCGACATACAACACCTCCACAATGGTTGGTTACACATCACACTAGCTAACATATCACAATAGCTAACACAAGTCTATCATGCATCCCCGATAGAAATAATATCAGTGCATTGCACACTACACCATAGGTCCATCCTTTCCTTCGGTCTTCTATACCATTGGAAAAATGGGAAGAGGATTCGGTGCATGCCATGATACTACACAGTGGGTCCATCCTCAACCCCACAAGGCTAAGTATAGTCTAAAAACTAGGAGAGGATTCGATGAATCCCATACTACACCGCGGGTCCATCCACCATCCCAAGGGTTTCCAAAATTAGAAAACCTATGAAATCCAGTGGATTTAGAATTCAATCACCTATAGCCCATCGACGACAAGTCTATCCACCGAAGAAGAAGTAGCTCCTGACATATACAACCTTGTGACCTCAGTGGTATTGTAAGCTATCTTCATCACAATCATGGGTAAAACTGACCTCGGTCACTTCCGTGCACTCAGTGGCGGGCACTGAACCCCCTTGATACAATGGTTAGCCCCAACTTACCGTTACCCACATAGATGGGTCCCTACCCATGCAACCATTACTGTATCTTAATTATAACTAGGGTAGCCTGCTACCTTCACCTCCATGAACTAGGTGAATGTTGACTAATCCCTCATAGTAGCACAAACAACGATCACTGGCACTATCCAATGATTGCTTGTCACTACTCAAATATCATACATAACATGAGTCACAATTAGAGTCAACACATATACATGCCTAGACATAAAGACCTCTACATATGGAGTTAGTCTTCACAACACATAAAGTCATATGGAACCAACATGAGATGGACTTCTCAAAACTTATACATATATTGAATTACTAATTATAAGGTTGTTAATATTTTCTTATTATATAAAAGCATATTATGTATTAAATAAATAATATTAGATTCCGTTAATTTGTTCATACCCGTTCGTTACCCATTCAACCTCAAACTAAAGCCTACTAAAGGGAGAAGGTCAAACCAATCAGGAACAACCCCAACCCGGGAGCTATCCCCCCTAAACCCTCCCCCTACAAACTTGAAGTCACATGGGCATCCTTCGCCCAAAGACCACCTACATTCTTGCTTCCAAATGTGTCAAAGTCACATGTAGTTCTCCTTTCAAATCCTCTCAAGGATACCTACACACAGGTTCTCACAACCCAAGGTTTTCGCTTCCCCTTAAGTATATCAAGGCTTGGATCAAACTCCACCTAGTTTATTCATAATCTTGTTTGAACATCCTGCCTCTCTAATATGTTCATAAAATTGACCCAACCAAACTAGGCTTACTACTTAACACCAAATTACCTTGGATCATATGACCCTTGGGGAATCATTTCCATTTGGAACTTATATAATAAGTTCAATAATTTGAGCCTCATAATCAAGGGGTCAAAAGATATCCTTGAAAGGCGTCCAATAATATGTATAATACTGTTTTAAGTATAATTAATGCCCAAATCGAAACTTAAGAAGGTTGGAAACACTCTATCCATTAGATATTTATATGAAAACATAATCCCATTAATATTATTATTAATTATATTCTTGATCTTCCCATTTAATTTACCTTATGGTGTAAATTGTTATTCTTGTAATTGCTTAGTTGTCAAATGAGATAACTATTCATACTTTCCATTTAAACTAAACTTGACCTTAATGGACTTGAGTAGGGTATCAAGAGATGCTACAAAAGATTTATCTCATAGCTTAATCTCGATAACACTATCAAATTGATGATGGTTTCCTTCTAGTTTGTGTACAATTTGAATTGTGCTTCACTATAAGTTTAATAATAAGTTCAATATCAAGGTTCTTGTACTTAAGAGATTGATAGGCATCATATAGTCATAAAAAGAATTTACCATAGTATCAATGGATAATCAAAAGTAATGAGTTTCAATATTAAAAATATTTGTGGTATAATATGGTTGTAGTGTCACTAAATGAGGTCGCTCTTGCTTACAATATAATTCGTCCTAGTGCTAAGGCTCCTAATAATTATATATAATTTGTGCTTTATTTTATAAGGTTGTCTTGCAACTAAGATTTGACCTAGACTTCCTTGGCATCTTGTTTCACTTAGAGTCTCATCATAGAGGTAGAATAAAATCAATGTAAGATCTTATTTTATCTCTCACCATTGTCTACTTGAAATCCCACTATTGGATATTCAAGTGAACTACACTTGGGTATAGAAAATTCCTTGTTTAAGATTTTCTCATTATCCCAAATTTTGCATATATACATAAGTCCTCTTGAATTATTAATATTTAACTACAAAAATGATAATCCCAATTACTTGAACTAAGTTTACTATCAAAGGGTGCCATATTATTTGAAACTCAATAATAAAGAATCATATTCATATTCTAAAAATGGAATACCAACTCACCCTATATCAACTAAAATCCTTGATTATTAATAACTGTAGACATGCAAAATTAACATTCTGCATTTGATTAGGTTCATTCATTTAGATTTCACATTAGGACCATTCATCAATTAATTAGGTGCACTTTCATCCATTCATTAGGTAATTTCATCTCCAAGGATCATTTATTTAAAATGAAATAAACATTATCATCAACCTTTTAATAAATCAAACATCCATTTAAATCAAATCCTAAATCATATTCCATCATTTTCTAATTCAAATAAATCAAATATCAAAGTCCTAAAAGTCAACTCACCCAATCATCATTAAACTAACATAATCATCATTTATTTAATCTAACCATGATTAAATAGTAATCTCACCCACTTGCATTCTCTAGATATCTCCACTTGCACAAATAAATCAATTTTATTGATTTATTAAAAACCCTCATTTTTCCCTCAACATGACAAGTTGATTTGTCCCTCCAACATAGCATTTATTTCTGTTTTTCTTGTCCCCTTCTCAAAATTTATTGCAAAATTTGAATTCAAATTCTCCCTCTCATGGGCACTCTTCCCAAATCTTGCACAACCATTGGCCTATCATCATTTGACAAATGGCCTCTCCTCATTGGTGGATCTTTAGTCCCACATTCAGCATCTTGGCCAATCTATCATCAAGAAAATCTATAAAAGAAGGCCTTCATTCTCATTCATGGATACACAATTTTTTATGCAAGGTTACTCTCTTGGTTTGAGAAATAATCTTGTTCTTCATCTCCATTGCACTTCATCATTTTAGCTATTGATCAAGGGTTGGGAAAGGGTCACTAGCACATGTGACACCAATCCACTATGGAATAGGTAACTTGTTAAGTGTTTTCATGATGCTTTTAGTTTTCTCTTACCCTTTGTTGCATTTTGAAGCATTTGTAAGGTATTTCATAGGGTCATTCTTGAGGAATTTGTGATTTACTAACCTTGTATGAAGTTTAGTTTTACAGATTTCAAAAGTATGCACCACATTTTGGCGCTAGAAGGAGGGCATTAGAAACTTCCTGTCTGTTTCTTATTTGCAGCTTTTGGCATTTTAAATGTTGATGTAGAAATTATTTTTGGGCTTTAATTAATATATGGCAGAAATCATTTTGTTATGTTAAAAATGTTAAACACATGACTTTCCAGGAATATACATATATTTCTTGAAATGAATTCGCAAATGTTAACTGTGCTACTATTTTTAGAAGAATACTCTCTGTCTGAATGAGTCTCGATCTACCTGTCATCCTTCATAGATAACATCCTAGTGTGTGAGTATACACCCAGATATATGAACAGACAATAAGATAGTTTTTTCTTTTGCTTCACTAATTAGTGTGGTGAAAAGGAAAGTGCTTTTGTTTACCGTTTAGGTAAGACTCAAGCTTTGGTTCTATCTTACTAACCATGTGTCGTACATTGTCTAAGGTTGCATTCAGTTTCATAAAACCATTCTGGGCTTGTCGCACCCTCACCATCTTTTATTGCTTAGAAAAAACCATTTATTAAGAAATTTTATAGGTCCTCATGTGTCAAACAAGGATAATTTTGTATCCTTTCTTATTATTGAATGAGCAATCAATGGAAAACTATCACCATTCAGCCAACTCCTTTAGAAAAGCTTTTTTTTTTTTCTTTTCTTTGCTAAATGAAAAAGTCTGTTGCTGCTATTCAAAATGAAACCTGCACAATTTTGGGGTATCGCCTTTATCATCTATTCCTCAGCATCACAATTAAAACTAGAATCTGAAATAACTATCTAGTGCAGAAGTGTGGTGTTGGAAATACCAAATCTGTTGGTTGTATCCCTCTGCAGATGTGGAAGATATTGGTGCCAAGTGTTTTCAAAATTGCTTATTCAATATTGATTCGATGAGGATCTTAGTGATTTGCACATTTATTGCAGGCTATGGTTGTCTACAAATTTGATCTGATTTGCTAATTTGGTTTCTTTGTATGAATACAGAATTCAACTTTTCCTTTGCCTGTACGAGCTTTTAGGAATTGTGGATACTATTTTTTAAATCATATTTGTCCTCTGTTGATCAATATAAATGCTCAACGTTGATTATGCCCCTCAATGAGAAAGCTTTAACTAACGCAAAATCTGTGTAGGCAGGGTGCTTTCTTTTTTTTTAATGTTGATTAAAACAGAGGTCAATGGGGGGCTGTAAAGTTCATTGTCTCTGCCAAAAGTAAACTTCAAAACCTTGTCTTTACCAGTTGCGTTGCATTTATACTTGTAGCTATCTTTTCATGTATTCAACCATAAAGATACGCCATAATTGTAGTCACTCATGCTTTATACATTATTTTTGTTCTTCTTATCTTGTTTGGCAATCTAATCTTTGGGGTTAGTTGATATGTCACAATAAAATACAGAGACTGGAAGTTCCTTTCAAAAGAGTTTTGGCGTAGCTTCATACCGAAAAAGATTTGAGTGAAGCAGTTGTATAATGATTGTTTCTTCTCTTTTACGTAAAAATCAATGCTGACATTTTAAGTTTAAGGTTGATGTGACATCTAAAAATTTATGGGAAGAACATTGCATCAAATCTTAATTATTTTTACTATCTGCCAGAGGCATTTACTACACCTTACATCTGCCAATAATATTTACTTAAAACGTTCCTCATCTTTGACTGATCCTGTAGAAATAATATGAATGATGTCTTTATTTGACTTGTGTTTTGAGTTGCCGAATTCACTTGATTGTGTATTCTTGCTGCGCGATTTAAGAGAGTAGAGGTTGAAGTGATGATAGGGGTTGCCTGATCAAATCATCCCTATACACCTGCAGCTGAATTGTATGAAGTAAAATTTAGAATGTAAAAAGCTTTTAGTCTAATCCGAGTCACATTGTTTGCTTGAGTGAACTATTGGACTTATTATCCAGTTGCATCATTAAAACTTCAACATGACTGGCCTGATTTCCATCATACACATTTTCTTAAGAAGCAAGATTTTTCCATTGCTCGGTACTCATGGAATAGCCATTTGAGGATGTTGACCACCATGATGGAGTACCTTGCATTTGCAATCCTTTAAATGGATTATGCTATCCTAGATTTTTCATAAGCATAACTGCTTATTTGGTTCACCCTGGCAATATTTGGTGGCTACCAAAATTAGATACATCCATAGGACCAACGGAATGAGATGTTTGACCATTGCTTATTTGACTATCTTTCCATCAATGTTGATATACCTTACTACTTTTTTTTGAAGGGCTATGTGGTTATTGTTCATGGGTCGCTGCTTGATTAATGATATACTTAACTAATCAAAGAAAGATATACTTAATCAAATAGCTACTCTTTTTAAAGATTTGACTAGTAGTTAGTTATGAGCATGTTTTTAAAAGTTTGATATTGTTAAAAAGTGCTCTTAACATTTTTTTTTTAAAAAGAGTTGACTAGAAATTAGTGGGAGCATTTTTTTATTTTTTATTTTTTTAAATAATAACAAGGGCAATGAATTAAAACTCAAATTTTACTTTATTTATAGGTACAAAAGCAAATGAAGGCAAACAAAAGTGAACAAGGTACAACGTGAAAATGAAGGAAAGCAAGGAGAAGGCTAGCAAAGGAAAACGAAAGAAGGAGGATATTTTGAAAAAAACCAAAGTGTTTTTAAATGCTTTAAGTGTTTTTTCAACACTTCTTTATGAAATTGTTACCTTTTCGTTCCTAGGACACTAATTTTTGTTTGGGTCTAAAAAGAACAATTTGATTTTTTCCATTTGGAAAAGGTTAAAATTCAAGCTTGGACACTTACTAGATTTCGTTTTGGGCTAAAAATTGGACAAGCAATCTTCATATTTCATTTGGTGCTTAAAACGAATCACACAATTGCTTTGAAGGCTGTAAAATGAACAAGTGCTTAATTGTGTGATTTTGTGTTTGGTGCATTTTGAGTGCGTATCGTCTCCCCTTGCACTTCGTGCGATCTAGGGTGCAAGAGAAACACTCAAAATGCATTTTATTGCTTTGAAACACTTCGATTTGGGCTTAAAATTGATCAATATCTTGTGTGAGTGTGAGTAGGGGAATTTTTGCATATATTCTCTTTCTTTGTGCCGTCAAAGATTGATCGAGTTACGGATTGTGTCTTTTCTTTCTTTTGTTTATCTTAGAGGGCCTGCCTTGGGGAAAAAGTACTCACCCAAGGGAACGACTCAACTAGTAACACTCTAAAGCCAAGAGTATTTCTAGCTGGGATATACATGTGGGTATTGGTTAAACGCCATTATCACGCAGTTGGCTCTGACAAGATGGATCCGAAAGGGGACTCTTGCCGTATGGTCAATCTCCATGAACGGAAAGTCCTTACTAGAACCCATGTACTAGAATTTACCAAAATCCTTGATCTATTTGGTGGTGCAAGAATGGTCATTCTGAAGCCGCCCCACACTTTTATGGTCTTCTAGTAGAGATGGAAAGCATGCCATGGGAGTTTCATGGGTGTTGATGCTTGGCTGCCCCGATTGACGATAATGAGCCGTGGAGGGGAGCCAGTGGGGTCAAGCATCTAACCATCTGCTAGAGATAAGCATAGGTGGACTTGTCCAAGTGGGAATCCAACAAATATTGTCTTACACATCCATAGGGCTTGTACTTGTTCTTTGTTTGAAAACACAATGTTGTATTCGAAAACATTTTGCAAACAAACATTCAACATGATTCTCAAAATTTCAAACCCTTTTGAAAACAAATATCATTGACTCAATCCATATGTTATTGCTTTCCCTTGGGATTCACGTCCTTAGAGGTTCCTAAGCATTAGATTATACCTCAATTTGTCTTCTTGAGTAAACAATAGGAAAACCCTTGCCTTAAGTTCATTGAATTTCCACATAAAATATCTTGTGGGGTTTAAAGAAATTAAGACATTGGACATCTTAGTTTGAAACCTTAATCAAAGAAAGTGTTTTTGGTAAAATAAAAACATTAAGCAAAGCTAAGCAAAATGAACTTTCATGTGTGTTGAAGACTCCAAATCCCAAAAGCACAAATCATTGATTGGAAATCCAAAATGTTCAAATTATTCCTTAGTTACAAAGGTCTTTAGGAAGCATATGCATGCTTTTTACCTAGGTCTAGGAAAACACAAAGTGTCTTTTTAGGTTCACCTAGAGGATCAAAACAAATCAAACCTCTTTCATCCATCTTTCAAAACATCAAATCCATCTCACAAATCATCTTTTGAAAATTTTGAAATCATCTTTGATACTAGGCTTTGTGGCAAAAAAATAAAAATCATCCAAAAACATTGTGACCAAGTCCTTGAAAACATTTATCAAAACACCTTTGGCTAGGCATGTGTAGATGCATCCTTTTGCATATACTTAGTCAAAGTTATCAAAATCATCTTGTTAACTTAGTGTATGTAGATGAATCCTTCTCCATATACTTAGTGAAACAATCATCTTATTTGGGTAGGTGTGGGTAGATGAATCCTTCTCCTCACACATATCCAAATCATCATCCTTTGAACACAACTATCCTTTAGATCATTATCAAACATCTTAGGGTCTTTTTGTTCAAAATCAAAATCAAAATCCAAATCAAGATCAAGGACAAAATCTCAAAATCCAAAAATAAAACCAATCAAAAATCCAAGGCCTAGTATTTCATTCAAGATCTATCAAAAGCCAAAAACATCCATAACATCCTTAAACATCACCATCATATCATCATCACATTTGATCCTAAAAGCATCCTAAAACTTTCATTTTGGGACATAAAATATAGATTAATCCAAAGAATCAAGAGATTCATCTCCCATATTCTTGAAGATTGATCCCCGTTTTATGGTTCTAACTAGAGCTCAATACAAGAAGAGTATGGAAGCCAACAAAGAAACACCCGCTTCAAGTGATCTTATCCAAACCACTCCTGAAATGAATCCCATTGGGGATGGAAATCTCACAATTAGCCTTCCAACATCATCGCAAAACCCACAAGAGGAAACCCATGGAGAGGATATTACCTTTGGAATGTCTCATGAAGAAATAGTGGAAATGCTCCAAAATCTGGACAACCATAGAATCATCAACATCATGATGAGACTTAACCCTTTGTTGTACACGCTTGAACTAGCAAAACAAGGGGCCAAGTTGCCTTCAGATTTTGATGTGAGCACTATAGTAGAGACATCTTTTCCACCAATCTCATCCACCATCCCCATTTCATCTACACCCCCATCTCAAAACGTCACGGAGAATATCCCACAAATCACAACATCATTTGCTCCAACTCAACCCAATGTTAACAAGGGAAACACATTCCTCAATGCACTTCAATCACATCCCCTTGTGACTAACCAAAACTTGGATGCAAACACCACAGTGGAACAAAAAATCCTCCATAATCCACTACACCAAAATGTTCCTCACTTTACATTATGACCCATCATCAACATCTTTTTACGGAGCACCACAAACACCTTGCCTCACAAATTCACAAGAGGAGGGAGACATATTCGGACCAGGGGGCATTTTCAACACCACAACACTCTCACAAGGATTCACCCCCCTTACATTTCCACCTCTCCCACTATCACCATTGTCATCTACACCACTCCTTGGTTTAGGGCTTCCCCCTCTACCGAGTATCAATTAAAACAACATCCCAACCATCAATCAAAACATTTTTCAAAATGCTCAAAACTTATTGCTGGCATCACAACAACAAACAACAAACACACAAGCAATGTCAACATCATCAAACACCCCCACAACATTGCAAAGCATGGTCTCTCAAAGGCCAATCACATCAACGATGCCACTTACCACATCAACAACACCATCCACCAATCATGTAATCAACACGACAACACCATCCACCAATCATGTAATCAACACGACAACACCATCCACCAACCAAATAATCAACACAACATCATCATCTACCACCATTCCAAATCCACCACCACCTCCACCACCACCAACGTTCACCACATCAAACCAATTCGATGCAACATTACAAGCCGCTTTTCAAAGAGGATACCAACAAGTGCAGAAACAAAAAGCTGTGCAACAAGCCGCTCAAGCTGCCAAAGCTAGACAAGCTGCATTACAAGTGCAACAAGCACAACAATCCCAAGATTTATTGCAACAACAACAACAACAAGCTACCCAAGCCACACAAGCATTACAAGCACAAAGGGTCGCTCAAGCACAACTTTTATTACAACAACAAGTAGCGCAAGCACAAGCTCAAGCACAACAAGCACAAGCTCAAGCACAACTTCTTACACAAGTAGTGCAAAGGAAAGCATATGAGCAAGCACTAAAGCAATACCAAGAGCAGCAAGAAGCAGCAAAATTGGCAGCCCAACAACAAGTGTTGTGGGAACAACAACAAGAAGAACAACAAGCGTTGTTAGAACAACAACAAGCGCAGCAGCAAGCACAACAACAAGCATTGTTGGAACAACAGTAAGCGCAACAACAAGCACAAATCCTAGCGCAACAAAAACAAGAGCAATAACAAGAATTGTTCATTCAAAGGCAAGTAGAAGCCTACTTCACCCGCCACAACATACCGATACCATTGAACAATGCACCAACCAACCCATCCATCCAAACCATGATTGCAACCAACTAATTGAATGACACAACTCAGGTTGCTCTCGCAACAAGTGTTGGACCTTCAATCGGGCGGAAAACCAAAATGCAAAGCAACTTGTGTCCCCATCCATTTGATAGGAGCCTAGACATGAAACCATTCCCTAAGGGATTTGAAATCCCCAAATTTGACAATTATTGAGGGATGGGAAACCCTGAAGATCACATCAGGGAATTCCAGGTTCATTGTATGGAGGTCGCATATGACGATACTTACCTAATGCGGCTATTCCCTAGGAGTTTAGCAGGCAATGCTATAGAATGGTTCTCTCACTTACCTTCGGGCATTAGGACATTCAAAGAAATTAGAGATGCATTCATTAAGAATTATGCATGTAACATTGCAATGGATGTTAGTCTTGAAGAACTATACGCTCTGAAACAAGGAAAGAATGAATCTTTTGCTTCATTCCTTCAACGATGGTGATCCAAGCGCAATCGGAGCAAATGGACCATGCCAGAAGAGCAACAAGTCTGCACAATCATAGCCAACCTTGAAAGTCACCTATCATTCCATCTCAAAGTTCAGGGTATCACTACATATGAACAATTGATCTCCAAGGTGCTCAGCATCGAAAGAGCCCTTGCGACCCAACCCGCCAAATCAACATCATATCATGAACCGCAAAACAACTGCCCATCATCTAATTACAATGATAAACCTCGTACATGGGTGAGAAACAAGAACATCACTAATGATGGCATCATTGATGCCAAGGTGGTCATTAGTGGTCCGCGTCAAAACACACCTACACAACAAATCCAAACACCACATCAAAACACTCATCACACAACACATCAAACCAACAATAATCCCACAATCAATAACCTCAATGACCAAAGAGGACCACCTCAACTCAAAACATACCCCAAATGAAAATACACTACTTTGGGGGAACCACTTGAGGACATCATGAAAAAGCTAATCGACGAAAAACTCATCCACGCTCCTACATTTGAGAATTATCAAGAACCTGATGTCAAACCTCCTTGGTACAATGAAAATCAACTATGTGAGTTCCACAAAATCAAAGGACACACCACAAACAATTGTATGAGACTCAAGAACATCATCCAAGATCTCATTGAGAAAAGAGTCATAAATGTAGAAACACCTACTGGGAATCAGGATTTTAAAATCTACACGAATCCGATGCCAAGTCATGGCAACAAAGGGAATAAAAATGACAAAGGGAAGGGTAGTGTAAATCATGTGTACGAAAAAATCGTTTCCTCCCTAAATGAAGACTGCATGGTCATCACCATCAAGGGCGCCCAGGCTGAGGATTATGGAGTCACCACAATAGGCGGTAAAGTCACCATTGCAGGATCATCCCAACCTCATAGAGTCCCTTCATCAAGAGCTATTCTGTATAGCTACAATTTTGTGGAGCAACTGAAGAGAACACCAGCACACATCTCCATCATGGAGTTGTTAAGAATATCGTCAGCACATAAAAAGATCCTTGAGAAAGCATTAGCCTCATCCACTATCCCTGCAGACCTCGATGCGGAACAATTCCAAGCTATGGTCAAAAACATCATAACACCTAATCTCCTTATGTTTTTTGACCAATATTTTCCCGCCCAACCATCTCACAATCGCACACTTCACTTGGAGGTCATTGTAAACAAGAGAAAAATCAAAAGGGTCCTGGTGGATGGGGGTGCAGGTCTGAACATTTGCTCTCTCAACCTAATCAAACAATTGAAAATATCAAAGGATACCTTTGAAAAAGGTAAAGGAATCACAATCAGAGCATATGATGACCAAGAAAGAGTGTCTCAGGGCACAATTAAACTCCCTATTCAAGTAGGGCCAACGCTTATGGAAACCACCTATCAGGTCTTGGACCTCGACTTACCATACAACATTCTCCTGGGACGCCCATGGATCCATGCAATGAAAGCCATAGCATCAACCTTCCACCATTGTGTAAAATTTACACTTAATGGACAAGAGGTTACCATCCATGGAGATCCTAAGCCGTTTTAATATTGCAAGAACCTTGAAGCCAAATATTACAAAATCCCCGAAGTGCCAAAAAATGATGAGGGCCCATCCACATCATACATCGATCCTGCCACTCTCACGTCCACTTCTGCGACAAAGACACTCGCCATTCCCACCATATCTAATATCAAGCTCATCATCTAGGAGGACGGTTGTGGAATTTATAGGCTCCCTAACAATGCTTTTGTGATAGGAGAGTTACCACAATCTCCTAGATCACGAGGACACCCACAAGAAAATCAAGCTTCCACATCACAAATGTATCCTGAGGATTATCCTGAATTCACAAGCTGGGGAGACCTTGGCTGAGAGGTTATTGAAGTAGATCCATCTCACATGTTGTACCGAGATGAAAGACCGACACCTGAATTACCAAAGGATTAAAGAAGCAAAGGCCTACACATGATGCTTGTGATGGGCTATGATCGAAATCAAAGACTAGGACAAACTGATAATGGGCTCATAATACCTATCATGCTAGAGACGCAACCCATAACAAATCTTGGTCTTGGATGTGCTACTCTGAGAATAACCATACGTGGCAGAAGTCCTCTGGTTAGAGCTGCTAATGTTTCTCCTCAGCCAGTAATAGTACAACTACACTCACTAATAGTCACAGGTAGGGACACACATAATTTTATAACCAAGCCCTATATTAGTAGCGATGATGAAGATACCTTATCCAATCTACCTAGGATATTTGAAGATACCACCCTGTGTATGATTAGTACCATATCCTTTGAACCAGATAGTTAAAATCATGAGATCCACTTAGTCTACCCCCAACTGATCGACTATGACCAATGAGGACCACCAGTTCTTGATACATTTGAAAATGATGAGGCGCTCTCAGAATTCATGGGGTTGAGGGATAACATTCCAGATGGAGATCACAAGGTAGGATTCATAATGGAGTTGGATACACACACCTATTATGGGGAAATGATTGAATCCTTCAGTGGAAAAAGTGAAAAACTAAGAATCATATCCAAGTCCTTGAGTGAAAACCACATTGTGGCACTCTCTAACAAGAAAATAGTAAAAAGAAAGGATGTATCCAACGATGAAAACCTCTTTGAGCCACCTGAGGATGAAGGATTCAATCTTCCCCTAAGAGCTATTCATCAAGAGAAGTTAGCAGTCTTGGCCAAAAAATGCAACCTAGTCAACCTAGGAACAGAGGAGACCTCGCATATCACATTCTATGCGGAATCACTATTATCAGAAGAGCAAGAACTCCTAGCAGCATTCCTAAGCGAAAGACAAATAAACTTTGCATGGATTTATGCTGATATACCAGGAATTGATCCAAATACTGTGGTCCACCACCTAGCAATGTATCCAGACGCAAAACCTGTTAGACAAAAGCTCTGAAAAATGCATCCTCAAATTGCTCTATTAGTCAAAATGGAGCTCAAAAAGTTGTTAGATACAGGATTTATCTGACCAATTGATTATGCATAATGGGTGTCAAATTTGGTACCTGTGTCAAAACCTGACGGAGCCATCAGAATCTGTACGAACTTTAGAGATTTGAACAAGGCATGTCCCAAGGATGATTTCCTGCTTCCCAACATCGACATGATAGTAGACATGACAGTAGGGCACGAGATGCTATCGTTAATGGATGGATTTTCAAGATATAACCAAATCATGATAGCAAAAGAATACCAACACAAGATGACTTTCACTTGTCCATGGGGGACCTACTGCTGGAACATGATGCCATTCGGCCTAAAGAACACAGGAGAAACATATCAAAGGGCCATGACATTGATCTTCCATGACATGATTCACAAAACAGTAGAAGACTATTTTGACGACATCCTAGCTAAGTTAAGAAAGAGAAAAGATCATATAGCAACCCTAAGTGATATCTTTGACAAATTAGAGGAATACAAGGTCAGACTAAATCCCAAGAAGTGCATCTTCAGCGTACAATCAGGAAAATTACTAGGATACACAGTCTCCATGAGGGGTATCGAGGTGGATCCTGCAAAAGTCAAAGCAATCCTCGAGATGGAAGCACCAAGGAATTTAAAACAACTGAGAGATCTTCAAGGAAGGCTCCAATCCATTAGAAGGTTCATAGCACAACTGGCACACAAGCAGAATCTGTATTCACACGTACTCCACAAGGGGATAGTATACAAATGGGATACCAAGTGCGAAGAGGCATTCAACAAAATAAAGGAATATCTACCGACACCTCCAGTGTTAATGCCACCTATCCCAAAGAAGCCATTGATCTTATATGTGTCAACAACAGCAGCAGCCCTTGGAGCTCTCCTAGCCCAGCATGATCAAAATAGAATAGAGAGGGCTATCTACTATATTAGTAGGACAATGGTTGGTCATGAGATAAACTACTCATTCATCGAGAAAGCTTGCCTCGCAGTAGTGTTTGCATCCCAAAAATTTAGACACTACATGTTGGCACACAAGATAAAGCTCATTGCAAAAATTGATCCCCTCAAGTATCTCTTATCCAGGGAAATGCTCACGGGAAGAATGGAAAAATGGGTGATGATACTGTCAGAGTATGACATCGAGTATGTGGAAAGAAAAGCCATTAAAGGTTAAGTTATTGCAAATCAACTAGCAGAAGCACCCATATATTCTGAGAACCCTCTTATATATGAATTTCCAGATGAATCCATCTTTAACCTCAATGTAGCTGATCACTGGAAATTATACTTCGACAGCTCATACACACAACACCGATCAGGAGCTGGGATCTTCTTCATCACCCCCCAAGGGGACTGCATACCACGGTCATACAAACTAGCATTCCCTTACATGAACAACATAGCGAAATATGAGGCTTTGACTATAGGTCTTAGGATAGCAGTGCAATGGAATATCATAGCCCTCAAAGTCTACGGAGACTCTCAGTTGATCATAAATCAAGTCAATGATGAATATCAGACTAAGTATGACAAGCTAACTCCATACAAAAAATTGGTGGAGACTCTCAAGGAATCCTTCATTGACATAACATTTGAGCAGATTCAAAGAACCAACAACAGAGCTGCTGACGCCATGGCTACAATTGGGTCTCTAGTAGACATCCCTCACAATGTGCTGAAATATAAATTTCTAATCAAGCAGCTTCTCATTCCCACATTTGAGGTACCAGAATTAGAATATGTGTGTGAAATCATTGGTCTTGGGGATCCTTGGTATCATGACATCTACACATATCTTCGCATAGTAGTCATACCTGCTGAACTACCATTGATCCTAAAATGAACCTTCATAAAAAAAGCATCTAGATTCGTCATCCTAGGTGATACCTTATACCGTAGAAGAATAGAAGGTACCTTGTTACGTTGTCTAAATGTTGAGGAGGCATTAACTGCTCTAATTGAGGTTCATAATGGTATCTATGGCTCACACTTGAGTGGGATGACTATAGCCAAGAAACTGCCGAGGCTGGGGTACTATTGGCCCACAATGTAGTGAGAAGCACATGATCACGCTAAAAGGTGTTTACAATGTTAGTAGCATGGGGACCTCATCCATGCTCCAACTCAAGAGCTTCACCCAATTATCACACCATGGCCCTTTTTGCAGTGGGGACTTAATCTCATTGGGAAAATCTCACCCACCTCATCCAATGGCCATAAATTCATTATAACTGCAACTGAGTACTTCACAAAGTGGGTGGAAGCCATACCCATGACATATATCACTGGGAAGCAAATCTCAAAGTTTATCTTGAACTATGTCATCTATCGTTATGGTGTTCCACAAGCCATTATCTCAGATAATGGGACACCATTCAAGAACAAGGAGGTTCACGACTTGTGTGAGAAATTCAAAATCCAGCATCGCTTCTCCACCCCGTATTATCCCCAAGGTAATGGCCAAGTAGAAGCCACGAACAAAACCATCCTCAAAATCCTCAAGAAAACAATCAATGACACAAGTCGTGACTGGCACTTGCAGCTTAATCCCACCCTCTAGGCTTATCGAACCAACATCCACACACCCACTAGCACCACCCCCTTTTCCTTGGTGTATGGATCAGAAGCCATACTCCCCATTGAGATCGAGCTCCCATCCCTCAGAATATCATTGCAAAATCTCATCACTAATGAAGAATATCAAGTTTCAAGACTAAACAAGCTGGAGTTACTGGATGAGAGAAGGATTGATGCTTTGAATCACTTACAATTATATCAAAATAGACCCAAACAAAGCTACAACAAGAGGATCAGAAGCAGGACTTTCCAAGTCAGAGAATTGGTCTTAAAAGAAAATCAGAAGAATGTCCCAAATCCCAGCAGCAAAGGAAAGTTCGAACCCAATTGGTTAGGACCTTTCATTCTCACAGCAAGCTATAAATCAGGGGCATATCAGCTATCAACACCTGAAGGGGAACCTCTGCAGGATCCCATGAATAGCTCCCATCTCAAAAAAATTTATGCCTAATTCTTTCAAGGTAAAGAACCAAAAAATCCAAAAAAATAGAAAAAGTCCTAAAAAAATGGTTACTTCGGCGAAAACCTGGCAAATAGGCATCGTGGTAACAACAAAAAAATCAAAAAAGCAAGAAATCCAAAAAAATCAGAAAAAGGATCAAAAAAATCGTCCTCTAATGAAAACCACTGTGGTGGCACTTTGGGAAAGAACCTCGGTGAAAACCTGGCAAACAGGCGCCTTGCGTAAATAAGCATTGTCCATCCACCAGGACTTTTATAGCTTGTTTGTCATTATCCCTCCATTTCACTTCCATCATCCATCTCATCCATATCTCCATCCATCACACATCCACTCACATCCACACCATAGCTTGGTCCTGCATTCGTATCATGATCCATCCTAGTACTACTCAGCCCATCCTCAAGGTTAGTTTTTCCTACCTTTATCGGGGTAGTCTATTGCATCACGCTGGGGGAACGTTCTCATCGGATCGGATTTGTGTATGGTCTTAAAGTCCTTCAAATTAGAAAATCTGAAAACATTAGAAAAATTAGAAAATCCAAAAACATCAGAAAAATCAAAAAATCCAAAAACATCAGAAAATCCAAAAAAATCAAAACATTATAAAATCCAAAAATAGGTCAAAAAGTTAATCAAAAAACCAAAAATAAGGTCATCTTGTTGAACTACGTTATCTTTGAGCTTGAACATAGGCAAGGTTGATCTTTGATCATCCCCCGAGATATTTAGGTCAGTCCTATAGGAGTCCATCATAATAAACTGACATCGCATCATGTATATCTTCATATGTAAATTGGTCAAGTCACCAGTCGAACTACGTGGTCTCTGCGTGTATAACGTAGGCAAGGATAATCTGTCGATCAGCCCCCGAGGCCCCTAGGATAGGTCTTTAGGTTAGTCTCTTGGTCAAAATCTCATAAAATCCCAAAAATAGTGGAAAATTGAAAACCAAAACATTTGTAAAACCTCGAAAAAATACCAAAAATAGCCTCAAAACATTTCAAAACATGAAAAACATCCAAATATTTGAAAAAATCCATCCGCCTCATCTCGCTTGCACCCGCAATAAACACCTTTCATAATAAACTGATCATCATCCTCAACCTTTGGAGAAACAGTTAGAAACAAGTCTAGCAAGTTAAAAGTAAAACTCAAAAGCATCAAGTCTCAAGTCTCAGTCAGTACATAAACAAGTTGGTCAAGTCTTAGTGTCAATAGTTCATCATCCAAAAAATCTCATATCAATCATCTGATAACATCATGTCCTAGGATGAATACTTCCTACAAGGGGCATTATTTATTAGAAAGAACACATTGGATAAACGAAATGACATGCCGCCATCCACTAACATGTCCTCGGATGTATCCTTCCTACAATGGGTATTATCTTTTGGCAATAAGTTTCGGTCCTTATCCTTAAAAACACATTCCATTATCGTTAGCAGTATTGAAGAACATCAGCTTGTTTGTGTGCCTTATCTTTTTCTTTTGACTTATCTTATTACACTCAGTCCAAGGACCTCTCGTTGATATCCAAATGAAGGATTTAGAGAGATAGGAATGGGGCAACGATCATCCTTCTTTTGTCTGCTGTGCTTGTTGGACGTTCTTGTAAAATAACTTGGTGAATACTTGCTTTGTTATATATGTATAGAGGATTTTTTTAGACAGCTTGTTGACTATTGCATTGATTGGTTATACCTCTCCGTGTTTTGGTCCGAGATGTTTGAAACTTCTAAAGTGCATCCTAGCAAGGTTTCCGTATGTCATGTGTGAACAAGAATACTCCTATCTATTTTTTGAGTCAAAGTACATCACACTAAGTACAACGCCATCTTGGTCCTTTATACCTTGATGCATCGTGCTTAGGCATGTTATCAAACATAAAGTAAGTGATCCTTTTAAAATCCCAATCCTTGATAAGCAAGTAATCCATCTATCATCATCATTTCTCATCGTCATTTCTCATCATCATCTCTCATAATGTTGGCTTGTTGGATCCTCTTGTCATCATCTAATTTCTACATTTTCCGCACTAACATCACAGCATGAATAGTTAATCATCATCACCAATTCATCAATCATGCATCCATCATGCATCCATTGTGCATTCATATCATCATCATAATATAGATCTGTTAGTCTAAGCATCTCATAAATCATACATTTGCATAATCATAGCATATCACCTCATCAATCTCATCCATCTCATATCATATCCTTATTTAAGTTATTTAGGATAATATAGATTTGTTATTCTAAGCATCTTAAAATCATTTCATTTGCATCGTCATCCATAACCACCCATTTTGAACCTCTTTATCATGATATCAACCCTCAAATCGAATCTTTTCGCTCAATCTCTCGAGGGGGCAATGTACCAGTGTACCTCTTTCCGCTGGGGCATCCGAAAAATCAGAATTTTTTTGATTTCGATTGTGGCAAGTTTATTCTTTGAACCAATGCAACAAGTACATTACTTCAAAGAGGGGAAAAATGTAGACATGCAAAATTAACATTCTTCATTTGATTAGGTTCATTCGTTTAGATTTCACATTAGGACCATTCATCAATTAATCAGGTGCACTTTCATCCATTCATTAGGTAATTTCATCTCCAAGGATCATTTATTTAAAATCAAATAAACATTATCATCAACCTTTTAATAAATCAAACATCCATTTAAATCAAATCCTAAATCATATTCCATCATTTTCTAATTCAAATAAATCAAATATCAAAGTCCTAAAAGTCAACTCACCTAATCATCATTAAACTAACATAATCATCATTTATTTAATCTAACCATGATTAAATAGTAATCTCACCCACTTGCATTCTCTAGATATCTCCACTTGCACAAATAAATCAATTTTATTGATTTATTAAAAACCCTCATTTTTCCCTCAACATGACAAGTTGATTTGTCCCTCCAACATAGCATTTATTGCTATTTTTCTTGTCCCCTTCTCAAAATTTATTGCAAAATTTGAATTCAAATTCTCCCTCTCATGGGCACTCTTCCCAAATCTTGCACAACCATTGGCCTATCATCATTTGACAAATGGCCTCTCCTCATTGGTGGATCTTTAGTCCCACATTCACCATCTTGGCCAATCTATCATCAAGAAAATCTATAAAATAAGGCCTTCATTCTCATTCATGGATACATAATTTTTATGCAAGGTTACTCTCTTGGTTTGAGAAACAATCTTGTTCTTCATCTTCATTGCACTTCATCATTTTAGCTATTGATCAAGGGTTGGGAAAGGGTCACTAGCACATGCGACACCAATCCACTATGGAATAGGTAACTTGTTAAGTGTTTTCATGATGCTTTTAGTTTTCTTTTACCCTTTGTTGCATTTTGAAGCATTTGTAAGGTATTTCATAGGGTCATTCTTGAGGAATTTGTGATTTACTAACCTTGTATGAAGTTTAGTTTTGCAGATTTCAAAAGTATGCACCACAATAACAAACATTTCCCAAATACATGCTATACTATATCCTTTAATAATTTATTAACCAACTATTTCCTATGTTTACAACCAAACTTTTGATATTTATTTTGACATAATCTAAGCTACAATTTAAGTCAACCTTCAAAATAACATTTTTCCATTGATAAAATAATTCAGTCAAGACACGATATTTATTTAGACTGCGAAATACCATCACAAAAATCACCCAAGGATAACAATTTCAATTTTCCTATACTCTCTTCAACATTCAGCTTATGGGCACAAAACATAAGGGTAACAATAGAATTGGTGTTTACCCACTAATCCCTTTTAGCTTTTCACAACCCATATTTTTCAATTTAACTCATGTTTATTTGATATATCACTTATAATCTACCATTAAGATTAGAATTCATGAGTCAAAACTTCCTATAAGGTTGTAGAGCAAAAGTATGACGTTTTAGTGAAAAACATTAAGGAGAAAGCATTACTAAAATATTAAGCATAAGAAGAGAGAAATGACTAATCTATAACTGACAGGTGGTTATCCCTGCTCCTATGTTGGTGAACTATAGATCTTGTTCCGCCTTCTCACATTCCGACCTCTTGCCTATCTCCTATACCTTACTTTCATTGTTCAATTAAAATCCATATATATTCTCTACTAAAATTTATGCCTGAGCATCATATGTCCTTCCCACTTCTCTTCTCATATCTCCTCGTGTGCAATTTTCTCCTTCATTGCTTTTCTCTCTCTTTTTTTTTTCATTAATATTCGTTGAGATTCCTTTGTTGGGTAGACTTTTACACCACTTGATGAAGTTTCCTGCAATTTATATGGGGTGCATTACTCTTCCTTTATGCCCTCCGCACTCTTCTCTGTTATGGGTCTGTTGCTCACATTCTGAGGGAAAGGATGAGTCTCAACCTACTTGATGTTGTGCCTTATCACGTTTCTCTTTGCTCATTTCTATTGTGCCAATTCTTCCACTCTTTTTTCTCATATTCTCATTTTCTAAGGCATAAACCAAACTTCCATCTCTATTTCACCTTTTTCTGCTCTCGCACTCTACCTTCGCATCCCTTTCTTCTCTTTTCTCTATCCTTACTTATGTCACTTTCCTTCCACTCAAAACTGAATGAGAAAGTGAAGGGGTCGTGAGAGGGTTTTAGATTTTTTTCCAAATACCCTTGTGACCTGTCATTTGGATGAATCATGCCCTACGACCTCCCCACCATACTGATTCCATTCTCATGTATGGCAGGTTGTCTCCTCATTTTCTTTCTAGAAATTCTACACACTAAGTTGAATCTTCTTTCTTTTAAATCATATTTTGTTCTAAAACATTACCCCAAATGGTTACAAAAATAAACTTAAATCTCCTCCTTCAAAATGAGGTTGATTTGCTGGAATAAGGGATTCTATACTACCTTAATGGCATGGCAGAAAATGGTAGTTATGGTGGCACATGAACCTTCACTCCTACATACCTACCCATAGTATTGTCATCCCTCTTGTTTTCTCTAACAACTGCCCACACCATAGGGCCATCTTTAGACCATACCTCATTAATTTAACTACATTGATCACCAATGCCGATGTTAAACATGGTCCTTTGACCGGGATGTGACATCCTCCCCCCCTTATGATAAGTCATCCTAACTTATTTAAATGTTACAATTGTTAATCTCTTCAAAATTTTGGGTTACTAGCCAAGCTAATTGCTTTTCAACCCTTTCTCCTCATCTCTAAAGTGGTTCCTTTCTCCTTAATGGAATTAATTTGGAATAATTTTATAAGATTTAAGAGGGTTCTTACTAGAAATATACAAGTAAGCATTTTTTCTTAATCCAATCTTGCATTATGATTTTAGGGGTTGATATTTCTTAAAATACATCTGTATTATACTTTTGGGTGTAGAAATTTACAAATTAAACTTTATAAGTTATCAATGTACCATCTGTCAAGGACTATTTTTCAACATTAAGCTTTAAGTCAGTCTTAACATACCCATTCAAACATAAATCCATTATTTTCATTTATAATCATATATCAAAATTCCCTTTTCACCCATCCAAGTTTTCTTGGTTAAGACTAGCCATCCATTCTTAGGAGCTTAAAATTCCATTTAGGATATTCAAAATAAAACCATAGATATTAAGTGACTAACTTGGTTCTAGTTAGTTGGTAGTGTAAGGAAACATGCTTTACCCAGAGTCAAGTGAGCTTCATAGGTCCAACGTTTGAACTTGGTTGCTCTGATACCAATGTAAAATCCCCATCTCGAGCACAACTTAACCAACCAAACATTTTCCATATAATATAGAATTGTAAATTTCAATAACTCAACGTTCACCATGGTAACGAAAAATAATGTCACCCTTATATTCTTACACTCAAAGGTGTTAAGCTCATAAAAAAGGGGTCATTCTTAGACCTACAACCTAAGCCTTGAGGCTTCATGATAACCCTACCTATGTATCCCCTTGTGGGAATCACAGGCATTGTAGTTCACCCCACAATGATAGAGGGAGTTCAATCTCACCTCTTGTACGAGATCTATTATCTCACCTTTAACCCATAACTATTAGTTTAGTACATGTAAGCTATCAATATAGTTAATTATAATATAATGATAATAATATTGCCATCAAGTGTTGGGTCCATACCAATCATTACCAAACATTAGTGTACAAAAATCCACAATATTCACAAGGGATCATTCATACCGTAATCTCAAAGATTATACACAATGGCTGTCATGAGCATACCTCCATATACACAAGCTGATTTTCTCGTACACATCACAAGTAGAATAGTGTCAAGATCATATATAGATCCCAAGTGCAATGGCAATTGGATCATACATAGATCATGAGTAGAATGGTGATTAGCTCATTTGTACCTCATAAGTACAACAATGACTGTCTCATACACATATCACATTTATATTAGTGATTGACTCTAGCATATATCACATATATATACAATGAAAAGGTTTGACCATACATCACAAATACACAATAACGAGCTCCAACATACATCACCTCCACAATGGCTAGTAACACATCACACTAGCTAACACATCACAATGGTTAACACAAGTCCATAATGCATCCCAGATAGAAAGAATATCGGTGCATTACACACTACATTGTCAGTCCATCCTTTCCATCAGTCTTCTGCACCAGTGGACAAATGAGAAGAGGATTCGGTGCATCCCATGATACTACACCACAGGTCCGTCCTCAACCCCACAAGGCTAAGTATAGTAAAAAAATTGGGAGAGAATTTGGTGCATCCCATACTACACCACGGGTCTATCCACCATCCCAAGGGTTTCCCTACGTAGTGAACCTACCAAACATGGTGGATTCTGATTTCTATCATCTATAGGCCACCGAGGACAAGTCTATCCACCTAGGAAGAAGTAGATCCCAACATATACCACCTTGTGAGCTTAGTGGTATTGTAAGCTATGTTCTTCAAAATCCCAAGTAACACTGACCTCGGTCACCTTTGTTCCCTCAATGATAGCTAGTGAACCCCCTCGATACAATGGTTAGCCCTGGATTATCGTTACCCGCACAAATGGGTCCCTACTGGTGCAACTGTTACCATACCTTAATCATAACCAGGGTAGCCTGCTACCTTTACCTCCATGAACTAGGTGAATTCTAACTAATCCCTCACAGTAGCATAGAATTGATCATTGGCATGGTCCAATGACTACCTATCACTCCTCAAATATACTCTCATGTCTTGTTGGAATCTCTTATTTTCTTCTATCTCTTGCTTTTTGTGCTAACATGGTACCATGACAGTTAATCATAGATCATCGCCATTGCATCTATCTTGCATCCACAAACCATCAGCATACAGCATAATGAATATCATATCATATAGAAAGCATTAATCATACCACATGCATTCATCCCCATCATTGCATAATATAGATTTGTTATTCTAAACATCTCATAAACCATACATTTATCATTTTTTTTTCATAATCATCCATGCATCATCATATCATCCATTACATATAAACATCATAATCATCTCATTTATATCATTTATATCATCAATAATGTAACTGTCATGGTACAAATCAGGATCAAGCGGGTGTAATATATCAAAATAAGCATGAGGATACCCATGGCTGATGACTGTCTACATCATCAAATCTATCTACATCAAATATTCGAGTTGAAATAATCTTGAACCTATTTTTCGAGAGATGAACCCTCAAATCCAAAAACCACACACCATGATCTAAAATTGCCTACCTATCCTCAAAAAAAGAAAATCTAACAACAAGAAAACCTCTGACAGAAGGATAAATCTCAATCTTTCCCTCCACTAATGGTTTCCAAAGCTACAATATCAAGAGGTTAAAATCTAGGAGAGAAGGACACAAATGGAAAAAAATGGAAATTAGTCCCATTTTGGAGAAGAAATATATGTTATTAGAAACCTCTTTCATGAGAGAGAGATAATAGGAGCAGCAATGGTACTCTTTAGAGGGCGTAGAGAGCCCACCCCCAAATATTTGGACCTCATAGAATCAACAAAGGACTTAGCACCCATAACAAGAATAGTTGGGGAGCCCATATCCTTGTCCATGGTAGGAGACACTTCCTAAGCTACTTCCGTAGACTGTAGTGGCAACTTAGATAAATCTATGACTAGATCACATTCCAGTGAAGAAGGTTGGACCATAGGAGAGTGGAGGCAAGGGAGTGGGAGATTCATTTGAATACATCATTCAAAATTCTAGAAGAGCAGGAAAACGGACACTCCATGACGGGTCTAATTTTCCATAGTCACACCATTTAATATTCATCGCTTGTCCATACATGAAACTTATTGCTAGTTCTAGAGAACATTTCTCTCTGTAATGCAAACCTCTATTTTATTTTAACTCATTATATTCATAATAAGTTAAACATATAATATTTTCCATATTTAATTATTAATTCTTCAATCAAATATTTTTCACGTTTTCTCTTTTTGTTGTTGCTTACCATTTTATCAATGTACTAGATCACTTTGTTTTTTATTGGAGAAAGAAAGATCAATTAAGAAAAATATTATAGATGGCATTGTGTATTAGCCAAACGTTAGTTATTATAAGAGAAAATAATTTCTTTAATATTCCAATGCTTAATATGGTAGCTAGAATTAAATTATGTTCATGTGTAAGAACTGAAGCAAGGATTTTTATTCATCTAATACACTACGTGATAAATAAAGTAAGATAATGTGTGTTTTAATCAATAATATAATTTAGTTGCAGCATATATTTAATACATAGTTATTCCAATTAGTTCACAATAAATATTCAAACATATAACATAACTAAAGAAATTCATTTGTTGAAACTAAATGAAAATATACATTTCATTCATCACTCCATTTATGTCACAACATATCTTAACATATATAGAATGAAATCACTTCATCTAGTTATATCACAACATGTATTTTAACCAACAAAATAACTAGCAATTATATCATAAGAGTAATATAATTTCTTTATTATTCTAATGAATAATATGGTAATTAAAAATAATTATGTTCACCTATAAGAATTGAAGTGCCATTTTTTATTCAACCAATACACCACGTGAGAAATAAATGTAAGACTATGTGTTTGTCAACCAATACACTAATTTAATTGCAATAAATATTTTTTTCATATAAACACATTCTGATTAATTCAAATATATATATTTGGACATATACAGTAAACAAAGAAAGGAATTCATCTAAATGAAATCATACCATACATTCAATCATCAAATGTCATTCACTCCATTTATTCATCTAATACACAACGTGGAAAATAAAAGTAATGTTGTGTGTTTGTAAAAGGACATCTGCTACTTCAAATTCATCCCTGCTGAAGTCCTTTGTGCCGAGCAATGGTGGAACATGTTGATCCTCAGTCTCCTTAAGTAAGTATACAAAAAATATATATATAATAATTAGAATAGGAAAAAGTATTAGCTTAAAAAACCCTAAATGTGTTGAAAAATAAAATATAAATAAATTACACCGACGTAGAACCAATATAGACCAATACACTTGAACAAACTAAAGAAAATAAAATGCTCAAAAGAACTTAGAGTATGAAGCAAGATATTTCCCTAATATAACTAGTGTTTGATGTGGATGGTGTTTCCGTTACTTGTTTCAGAGCCTTCATTTCTGCCAACTCTTTCTTGAGTCTCTTGTTATCCTTTCTTAATTTCTTGATGTTTCTCAGCAACACATTACCATCCATTTCGATTTTCTTCGACTTGGCCCTACAAGTTTTATTAAAATAAATTGGTATTGTATTACTCATAATTCTATGATATATGATGAAATGAATTAGTATATGGGTGAGATTATTACCTTGCCCTCCTATTTTGAAACCAAACTTGCAACTGTCGAGGGCTGATATTTAGCTGCCTGGCCAGGGCTTCCTTTCGGCTCTGTAAACACAAAAACAAAAATAAAATAGATACAGAGACCGTATGTACTGATATTTTAAACAACTAAAAGAATGTTCCACTGAGGGATAGGATATTATTAATCCATCTTTTATAGGTATGATATAAAAGATTGTAATCACCATCAGTTTATGGGATTCAATCGTGTAGGTTTTTAGTCAGATTTATTGATGCATATTTTATAAATAGTAATTCATAAGCATCTATCTTTTTATGAAAATGAATTGTTCAGTTAGCATTGATTGTGTCTAGGTGATAGAGGTGAAGCATTGGGCCTTCTTTGGAGGTCACACTTCCAGTACTATTCCAACTCAAACATGCTTAACCATTGGGATTCCCCAAAGTTAAGCCCAATTAACTTATAACCCCATTTAAATTTTTATTTCAAAAATACCTCTTACTTGTATTCAGATATCAACATGATGATACTAAAAAGATTAATATGAATTTGTATTCAAATATTGAATAACAAAATGAATTTAAGAATGATATTTGTACAAAATAATCTATGTAATTTATCTTCATATTCCTTCATTCCAGAATGACTTACATTATTTCAAAAAATGCATTTGAAGAATTAAAATAGATCTCTACCAAACAAAACCATGAACATTGCCTATCATAATCACCAGTGGATTGTAATATTCAGCAAAAGAAATTTCGATTTTAATTTTCAATATGTGGGAAATGATTTCCAACGGTGATCTTAAAATCTACCTCTAAAATCAATATCCTTTTTAACAGTTGGTTCTCTAAAATCAATATCCTCAACAATCCTTTCTCGCCTGTAAAATCCTCCTGCACATCATCATTTTTGTTAGGGTTGCAACTCTTAGAAGGCGCTTTCTTGAGGTCGAGCCTATTTAGGCTGCACATTTTGGATCCTTCGTCTGCAGGCACACAAAGTTTTCAGAATAACATGAATCAAAAAAAAAAAAGAGTCAAATTAATCTGGCCAGTGGACAGAAATCTATTTACTTGTTGAATTTTGGGCACCTGGCAGAGACACCAAAGAAGCGGAAGCATGATGCATAGGTGCCTGCGGTAACACATCTAACTTTAGAGGAGCAGGAGAAGCAGGGGCACCATTAAAGTCTAACCCTAGATCTTTACTCGTTGAATGCTCCACCCCTTCATCACAATCCACATTACCCATTTCCATTACATTTACTTAAGCATGGGATAGTATAAAGCTATCCGAGATGAGGAATTTATAGGATAGGGGTAGCTCCTATCACGGGCTCTCGAAAACATCGAAAATCCACAAGTTTGACAACAACCAGTAGAAATAAAGCAATGATGAATAGGAAGAATAACAAGATTGGCTCAGATTACAACAATAAATATTAACTATAAAGCAGATTGTGGTGGAAGTACTTGAATTGTAGTAATTTGTTAATGTACTAAGCACGGATTGTAAAGAAATAATTTTTTTTTGAAACTATAAATTACAAATAAAATTTAAAGTACTAAAGAGATTACTAAATAACGGATGTCTTTATTTAGAAATCTATGTTCTTAAATATCTTTTCTATAGTCACACAATTTAATATTATGAGTTGTTCATACATAAAACTTATTGCTACCACTATAGAATGATTCCCTCTCTAATGCGAAAATCTATTTTATTTGAACTTATTATATTCATAATAAAATAAAAACGTAATGTTTTCCGCATTTAATTATTAATTCTTCATCACTTTGATTTTCTATTGGAGCAAGAAAGATCAATTAATAAAAATAGTCATTATAAGACTAAAATAATTACTTTAATATTCCAATACTTAATATGGTAACTAAAATTAAGTTATGTTCATGTGTAAGAACTTAAGCAAGGTTTTTGATTCATCTAATACACTACATGAAAAATAAAAGCAAGACTGTGTGTCTGTGAATCAATAATGTAATCTAGTTGCAATATATATTTTAACATACAGTTATTCCAATTAGTTCACACTAAATATTTGGACATATAAATTAACCAAAGAAATTCATTCATCAAAACTAAATAAAAATATACATTTCAATCATGAAATGTCACTCACTCCATTTACATCACAACATATCCTAACATATATAGGAGTAAAAGGAAATCACTTCATCCAATTATATCAAAACATTCATTTTAACCTACAATATAACTAGCAATTATATCAGAAGAGTAAAATAATTTCTTTAACTTACAAAATAACTAGAAAATATATCATAAGAGTAAAATAATTTCTTAATTATTCAAATGCATAGTATTGTAATTAACATTAATTATATTCATGTGTAAGAATTGGGTCGAGGAAAATTCACTGTCACCGAAGGAAAATTCAATGTCATGAAAATCACTAGCTACAATTCACCACCACAGAAAATTAATTGCAGTAAGAAATATAATAAGCTTCTGAAATTTTTCCAAATATTTATTGTGAAATCCAAATCACAAAGAAGTGTAAAATCCCCATTTCGGGTGCAACTTTTTTTTTTCAATTAGCAACAACTACCAATCTAACCAACCAAGCATTTTCCATATAGTTTAGAAGTATAAATTTAAATAACTCAACGTTCACCATGGTAACAAAAAACAATGTCATGCTTATATTCTTACACTCAAAGGTGTTAAGCTCATACAACATGGGTCATTCCTACACCTACAAGCTAAGCCCCTAGGGTTCATGATGACCCTATCTACATATCCCCTCATTGGAATCAAAGCAATCGTAGTTGGCCCCATAATGATAGAGGGAGTTCAATCTCACCTCTTGTATAAGATATATTACCTTTAACCCATAACTATTAGTTTAGTACATGTAAGCTATTAATATAGTCAATTATAATATAATGATGATAATCTTGCCATCAAGTGTTCGGCCCATACCAATCATTACCAAATATTAGTTTACAAACATCCACAATATTCACAATGGGTCATTCATACTGTAATCTCAAAGATTATACACAATGGCTATCACGAGCATACCTCCATATAAATAAGCTGATTATCTCATACACATCACAAGTACAATAGTGTTGGGATCACACACAGATCCCAAGTGCAACAGTGGTACGATCATACATAGATCATGAATAGAATGGTGATCAACTCATTTTTACGTCACAAGTACAACAATCATTGTCTCATACAAATATCACATTTATATTTGTGATTGGCTCCAGCATATATGACATATACACAATTACAAGGTCTAACCATACATAACAAATACACAATAACAAGCTCCGACATACAACACCTCCACAATGGTTTGTTACACATCGCACTAGCTAACACATCACAATAGCTAACACAAGTCTATCATGCATCCCCGATAGAAATAATATCAGTGCATTGCACACTACACCATACGTCCATCCTTTCCATCGGTCTTCTATACCATTGGAAAAATGGGAAGAGGATTTGGTGCATCCCATGATACTACACGGCAGTTCTATCCTCAACCCCACAAGGCTAAGTATAGTCTAAAAACTAGGAGAGGATTCAGTGAATCCCATACTACACCGCGGGTCCATCCACCATCCCAAGGGTTTCCCAAATTAGTAAACCTACGAAATCCAGTGGATTTAGACTTCAATCACCTATAGCCCATCGACGACAAGTCTATCCACCCAAGAAGAAGTAGCTCCTGACATATACAAGTTTGTGACCTCAGTGGTATTGTAAGCTATCTTAATGACAATCATGGGTAACATTGACCTCGGTCACTTCCATGCCCTCAATGGCGGCCAGTGAACCCCCTTGATACAATGGTTAGCCTTGACTTACTGTTTCCCACATAGATGGGTCCCTACGCATGCAACCGTTACTGTATCTTAATCATAACTAGGGTAGCCTGCTACCTTCACCTCCATGAACCAGGTGAATGCTGACTAATCCCTCATAGTAGCACAAACAACAATCACTGGCACTGTCCAATGACTGCATGTCACTGCTCAAATATCCTAGAGGTTCACTCTTCGATGGGTCATACATAACATGAGTCACAATTAGAGTCAACACATATACATGCCTAGACATAAAGACCTCTACATATGGAGTCAGTCTTCACAACACATAAAGTCATATGGAACCAACATGAGATGGACTTCTCAAAACTTATACATATACTGAATTACTAATTATAAGGTAGTCAACATTCACTTATTATATAAAAGCATATTATGTATTAAATAAATAATATTAGATTCAATTAATTTGTTCATACACGTTCGTTACCCATTCAGCCTCAAACTGAAGCCTACTAAAGGGAGAAGGTCAAACCAATCAGGAACAACCCCAACCTGGGAGCTATCCCCCCTAAACCCTCCCCCTACGAACTTGAAGTCACATGGGCATCCTTCGCCCAAAGACCGCCTACATTCTTGCTTCCAAATGTGTCAAAGTCACATGTAGTTCTCCTTTCAAATCCTTTCAAGGATACCTACACATAGGTTCTCACAACCCAAGGTTTTCACTTCCGCTTAAGTATATGAAGGTCTTGGATCAAACTCCACCTAGTTTATTCATAATCTTGTTTGAACATCCTGCCTTTCTAATATGTTCATCTCATTGACCTAACCAAACTATGCTTACTACTTAACACCAAATTACCTTGGTTCACATGACCCATGGGGAATCATTTCCATTTGGAACTTATATAATAAGTTCAATAATTCGAGCCTCATAATCAAGGGGTCAAAAGATATCCTTGAAAGGCGTCCAATAATATGTATAATATTGTTTTCAGTATAATTAATTCCCAAATCCAAACTTAAGAAGGTTGGAAACACTCTATCCATTAGACATTTATATGAAAGCATAATCCCATTAATATTATTATTAATAATATTCTTGATCTTCCCATTTCATTTACCTTATGGTGTAAATCCTTATTCTTGTAATTGCTTAGTTGTCAAATGAGATAACTATTCATACTTTCCATTTAAAGTAAACTTGGCCTTAATGGACTTGAGTAGGGTATCAAGAGATGCTACAAAAGATTTATCTCATAGCTCAATCTCGATAACACTATCAAATTGATGATGGTTTCCTTCTAGTTTGTGTACAATTTGAATTGTGCTTCACTATAAGTTTAATAATAAGTTCAATATCAAGGTTCTCGTATTTAAGAGATTGATAGGCATCATATAGTCATAAAAATAATTTACCATAGTATCAATGGATTATCAAAAGTAATGAGTTTCAATATTAAAAATATTTGTGGTATAATATGGTTGTAGTGTTGCTAAACAAGGTCACTCTTGCTTACAATATAATGCGTCCTAGTGCTAAGGCTCCTAATAATTATATATAATTTGTGTTTTATTTTATAAGGTTATCTTGCAACTAAGATTTGACCTAGACTTCCTTGGCATCTTGTTTCACTTAGAGTCTCATCATAGAGGTAGAATAAACTCAATGTAAGATCTTATTTTATCTCTCACCATTGTCTACTTGAAATCCCACTCTTGGATATTCAAATGAACCACACTTGGGTATAGAAAATTCCTTGTTGAAGATTTTCTCATTATCCCAACTTTCACATATATACATAAGTCCTCTTGAATTATTAATTGTTAACTACAAAAATGATAATCCCAATTACTTGAACTAAGTTTACTATCAAAGGGTGCCATATTATTTGAAACTAAATAATAAATAATCATATTCATATTCTAAAAATGGAATACCAACTCATCCTATATAACCTAAAATCCTTGATTATTAAGAACAAGCATTTCCCAAATACATGCTTTACTATATCCTTTAATAATTTATTAACCAACTATTGCCTATGTTTACAACCAAACTTTTGATATTTATTTTGACATAATCTAAGCTACAATTTAAGTCAACCTTCAAAATAACATTTTTCCATTGATAAAATAATTCAGTCAAGACACGGTATTTAGACTGCAAAATACCATCACAAAAATTACCCAAGGATAACAACTTCAAATTTCCTATACTCTCTACAACATTCAACTTATGGGCACAAAACGTAAGGGTAACAATAGAATTGGTGTTTTCCCACTAATCCCTTTTAGCTTTTCACAACCAATATTTTTCAATTTAACTCATGTTTATTTGATATATAGCTTATAATCTACCATTAAGATTAGAATTCATAATTCAAAACTTCCTATAAGGTTGTAGAGAAAAAGTATGACGTTTTAGTGAAAAACATTAAGGAGAAAGCATTACTAAAATATTAAGCATAAGAAGAGAGAAATGACTAATCTATAAATGACAGGTGGTTATCCCTGCTCCTATGTTGGTGAACTATAGATCTTGTTTGGCCTTCTCACATTACGACCTCTTGCCCATCTCCTATACCTTACTTTCATTGTTAAATTAAAATCCATTACTAAAATTTATGCCTGAGCATCATATGCCTTTCCCACTTCTCTTCTCACATCTCCTCGTGCGCAATTTTCTCCTTCATTGCTTTTCTCTCTCTTTTTTTTTCATTAATATTCATTGAGATTCCTTTGTTGGGTAGACCTTTACACCACCTGATGAAGTTCCCTACAATTTATATAGGGTGCATTACTCTTCCTTTATGCCCTTTGTACTCTTCTCCGCTCTGGGTTTGCTGCTCACATTCTGAGGGAAACGATGAGTCTCAACCTGCTTGATGTTGTGCCTTATCACGTTTCTCTCTGCTCATTTCTCCTGTTCCAATTCTTCCACTCTTTTTTCTCATATTCTCATTTTCTATAGCACAAACCAAACTTCCATCTCTATTTTTCCTCTGTCTGCTCTCGCGCTCTACCTTCGCATCCCTTTCCTCTCTTTTCTCTATCCTTACTTATTTTACTTGCCCTCCACTCAAAACTGAATGAGAAAGTGAAGGGGTCGTGGGAGGTTATTAGATTTTTTTGCAAATAGCCTTGTGAATTAATCATGAATGAATTATGAATTAGGGTTTAAAGGCATCTTTTTATAGAGGAGAGTTAAGTAAATGGCTAGAATAAGGATTGTGATCAAGGGTGAAGATAAAATTAGAAAAAAATTTAATCATAGGTGGAGGTTAATTGAGAGAAGAAAGACATATTGATCATAAGTTATTCCCATACCAAGCGAGAAATTCATTTTTTCAATGACACATTATTCCCCCACTTCAATGAGAGGATGAACGTGCTTCAAATTCACACTAAAGTATACATTCAAGAAGAGTCCAATCATACCAATGTGGATAACAAAGGATGACAAGGATCAAGGCATCAATCAAGCCCCTAGGATCCAAGATCCTAATTCATACCAACACAAGTACAAAAGTGAACACTCAAGGTAAATGACTTGAGCAAAACCAGATACAGAATCATGAAATGAAAATATCTAAAGGAAAGAAAAATGAGTTGGATCAAAGTTGTACTTACTCTAGGGCTAAGGAACTTCAGGTTGTCCACAAGGTGAGTTTTCCAAAAACCCAGTTTAGTGAGAAAGTCATGCCAGTGTGTTAGCTTCCCCTTATACTAAGCATACAAAATTTATCCTCCTAATAACCTTGATAAGGAACCACAATGAAAATTCCTTTTGTAAATGTTTTTGAATATCATGTAAAGAATTTTTTGAAGGGTATTTTTCTTTGTTCATGTAAGGTATCCTTCTTAGGGAGCATTGTGCCTAATGCCTCCAAGAGAGGAAAATTCAAGGTTTTAGATCATTGCCCATGGGATGCCTCACTCACATCATGCCATGCCAGTTGATTGTACACTTTTGGATGACATGAAATCTAATGACACCACCAAAAAGAGGACACATCACAAGAAAAAAAAATGAAAAATCATGCCATGATTTTTTTTTTCCAAAATATTTTGTTTATGTATGTCCCTAGTTTAAGTAGTTTACACCATCATTGTGAGAAATTGTGTTAAATTAGTCAAGGAAAGAAGACATGAGCTCCAACTTGGAAATTCATATGCCAAGTCATATGTTTCAGAATTGAGCTACATCATGGATAAGTATGTCACATGCAAATCAACTTAAGAGATTTCATCCACATACCAAGCTTGCTCTTGTATGTTCATGAAAGGTTAATGGTTAGCCAAAAGAAGCAACAACAAGCGACATACGAGGATAAGGCTACTTAACCCCTTTCCCCCACTTAGTGCAACACAAAGGTGAGCTTGGAATGGATGATGATATGATACTCCTTGCAATGAATGTAAAAGATGTAATTATGGAAAGGAACAACAATTAATGTTATTTAGTTTCATGAGTAAAAATAGTTTCTATTTGATACATATTTAATGAGATATCGATCAGTCTATGATGTACCAAGGTTATTTGGTAAAAGGTTTTGGATAGAAAAAAGGTATATATTTTGATGAAATATTTTCTTGTGTTGTAAAGATGACTTTTATTAGAACTATTCTAAGTCTTGTGGCTATGGAAGACTTACATATTGAATAACTAGATGTGAAAACATCATTTCTCCATGGGGATTTGAAAGAGGAAATATACATACAACAACCACAAGAATATGAGGTCAAGGGTAAGGAGGAATTTGTGTGCAGGTTAAAAAATAGTTTGTATGGCCTAAAGCAAACATCTCAATAGTGGAATTTGAAATTTGATAGTTTTATGGCTGAACAAGGTTACAAAAGATGTCAATATGATTATTGTGTTTATTTTAAGAAATTGAGTAATGATAGCTATACTATCCTTTTGCTTTATGTTGATGACATGTTTGTTGTTGGGTCTAACATGTAGCATATTAATGAACTTAATAATAAATTAGAAAATTCATGTTCTATGAAGGATTTGGATATAGGAAAACAAATCCTTGGTATGAGGATCACACAAGATAGGACAAACAAAAGACTATTTTTGTCTCAAAGTGAGTATGTAGAGAAGGTATTGAAAAGGAACTTAATATGTAGCATGCAAAAGTAGTTAGTACACTTTCAATCCTAGTGATTTTAAGTTGACCAAGGAGATGTGTCCAAAGAAACAAGAGGAGGAAGACAAAATGTCTAAGATACTGTATGTGTTAGTAGATGGTAGCTATATATATGCAATGGTATAGCAAAGGCCAAATTTTTCACATGTAGTGCGAGTTATGAGTAGGTATATGAAAAATCTAAGAATGGAACATTGGAATATGGTAAAATAGATTTTCCAATATTTGAAAGGTACTACTTCAAAGAAACTATGTTTTGGTGCTCTAAATGGAGATATTGACTATGATCTGGGGGGTGATATTGATAGCAAGAGTTGTACAGGGTATGCTTTTACTATAGGAGGTAGTGCAGTCAGTTGGATTTCAAGGTTGCAAAAGGTTGTTGCACTTTCAACCATTGAAGCTGAGTATGTTGTTTCTATGGAAGCTAGCAAGGAAATGATTTGGTTACAATGTTTTTTGGAGGAATTGGGACATCGTCAAGAAGATATCCCTTTGCACACTAATAGAAAAAGTTCCATTCATCTTGCTAATAATTAAGTTTAGCATTCAAAAACTAAGCACATACAACTCAGATACCACTTTATCTTGTCAGTTTTGGAGGATGGACAGTTGAAGCTAGAGAAAATTCACACAAGTGAGAATCCTACAGATATGTTCACAAAGGTAGTTACATTAGAGAAATTGATTTACTCATCAGTTTCCATTGGCCTTAATGACTAATAATGCCGGACCAAAGAAACCACCCATACCCGTACAATCTAGTGGGAGCTGGAAGTGTAGCAGTGTCATCTAGGATCATTCTACAAGTGGAAGATTATTTGGTGTGGACCCTGATTAGTCTCCAAGTGGGAGATTATTGGCATGTGGTGACTAATCATGCGAATACTATACACTCTTTAAATATCCTTGCTAGGGTTTGGGGGTGGTAGTTCTTGAGAGCAGGGCTTGAGAGATGGAACCCCTAAAAAAAATTTCCCCTTTTTTATATGTCAAGGAGTTGGTAGTTAATTTTTTTATTAACTGAAAAATGAAAAATGAATTTGTAAAATCCTAATTATAGAAGATTCCAAAAAGCATGTGTTATAAGTAGTTGGGATGTAAGTTGTGGTATGGTATTCATGAGATTGTAATATGTTAAATACACTAGATAATAAAATCATTGGATGGCTGAGTTTTTGTGGATGTAGCCTATATTGGGTGAACCACATTAAAATTCTATGTTGATCCTTTTTTGTATTATTCTTCATTGCTATTTTTTGGTTATTTAATCTACATATAATTGTTAATGTTTATTGCTCCAATTTTCTCTAATCCTAACAATAAATGCTTCAAAAAATCACTTTTCAAAATAACATGTGTTTCAACATGAAGAAGATAATTTCTTAACCTTTGCATTGCAAAGACAAGAGAAAGAAATTGTTTCTCTAGGGAAGAATAATGAGTTTCATAATCAACTAGGACATGACTAATATCGTAGACCACTCTTTCTCTACCAACATCATTTCACTGAGTGAGAAAAGATGCCAAAGTGTGTGGTGATGTGGTAAGGTAAAGAAAGAAGGGTTTATCTTGCATAGCCAACAATAATATGTGAGGATTAGCCAAATAATTTTTTATTGAATCAATTTTTTTTTGGCACACCTCATCCCAAATGAAGCAAACATCCTTCTTTAATAAATGAGTGAAAGGAAGGGTACAATGGACCAATTGAGATATGAATCTATGAATTTCTTGAATCTTCTCTTGTAAATTCTATAACTCAATAATGTTCCTTGACAAAGGCAAGTTAATAATTGCATCTATCTTATTCATGTCGACTTCAATTCCATGATGAGAAACTATAACTCAAAAAAAAAATTGTGTCTACACTAAAGACTCACTTAAGAGGATTAAGCCTCATCTTATAGAGTTGAAGCCTTTCAAAAATAAGACGAAGGTTTCCTACATGATCTTTATGGGTTATGGATTTTGCAAAGATATCATCAACATAATATTTTAGGATTTTATGAATGAAATCATGAAATATTAATGTCATTTCCCATTGGTAAGTTGCTCCTACATTATTTAACCCAAACGACATGATCACATAACAAAAGGTACCCCAAGGGGTAGTGGAGGCTATCTTATACTTATCTTCTAGATTAATATGAATTTGATTATATCCCAAGAATCCATCCATAAAGGACAACAAGGCATGACCTACAATCAAGTCTACAATTTGATATCAATATTAGGCAATGGAATGTCATCCTTAAGAGAATTTTTATTAAGATCACAAAAGTCAATGTATATATAGATATGACCATTAGGTTTTCTAACGGTAACATTTTATTCAATATCCAAGGTGAGTAGTTTATTGGACAGATAAGGCTTGAATTCAATAGCTTCCTTATCTCAGTCTTAACCAATAATGCAACCAAGGTGTGATTGATCTTTTAAATTTTTTTTGTTAACAGGCTTTCCATTGGGACATAAGATAATATTGTGAACCACTCTAGACTCATCAATACTAGGCATGTCCTAATATGACCAAGCAAAGATATCTATATGAGAGTGTAAGAGATCAGAGTGCTCCTTAACTTCCTCAAAAGAGAAGCACTTCTCGATCTTAATCTCCTCTTCAGAACATTTAGGATCCATGAAAAATTTCCAACAGTATCCTCCTTAAGGAAGGGACTATAGTCTTCAGGATGCAGTATCCAAACACCATCATCTATATTTGATAGAGGGGCCTCCCAATCCATACTAAAATTAGACTCACCAAAGTATTCCTATTTTCTCAGGAAATATAGGAATCATCGTTTATGGTGAAAAGAAGGAAAGTGAGAGTAGGAACCTAAGAATTCTTTTAGTTCTTACTCTAAGGAGAAAACATCTAAGTGCACTTCTTTGACCTCTTCCACATCCTCTATTAATTCAAGATGAACTAGATTAAGAGGTTCAATTGAAATCATGTTAATAATCCACCAAGGTTTTTTCTTAGATTATTCAACAAAGCATCCCAAACCCAAATAACACTTGTGAGGCTTAAAGTAGATAGGGATCTGAATTCATTTATACTCAATACATTCGAGGCCTACACCCATAACCATATTGAGAAATGAGCATGTATTCAATACCATAGCACTTTTGTAAAGCCTTGGAAGGTAGTGGTTCCACATAGAAAGCATCGTTCCACAAATAGATATCAAATACATCTACAAGGCCACAATCATCTCCCTTATTCAATTCGTAAATGTTAGCCTCCCTAGTGGGAGTACGATTGTCCTCCCTGGTAGGGGAATGATTGGCTCCCTAAATGGGACCACAAATTTTGTTCTCCATAAGAGTTTGATCCACTTCCTTAACAGAGGTGTTTGAGGTTATCAAAAGTTTAAGATGAGAGGGATTCACTTTGTGTCTCTATAATGTCATAAAATTACACCCCTTGCAATTTCACATACATTCTTGCACCTGCTTTAGTGTCCACTCCCTTAGTATTCATGTAGGCTCATTTTAGCCTCTGCATCAAAAATTTTCCCCACTTAGGATTCTCAACTCCCCTTTTTAGTAGCTACCCTCACTTGTCAGCTTTGCATCAAACCTTGTTCCTTTTCCATTCGTGTCATTTTGTAGTGTGACGTGTCCAGACACTAGCATGTTGCATAGACATTTGCGCATCGTGCTAGCATCCTACTATGTTTCAATGCTCAAACAATTGTTTCCATGTGTGTTTTCCACTTGTCACATCCTTTGGTTGGTGGTAACAACTTGAGATGCCTTGTAACCACCCAGGAAGCTTCTTTTTGCTTCTTTTCTCTCCTTAAAAGATATATCATCAATCCATTGGTGCTTCTAACCTATCTCCAACTTTGGCTCTTGCCTTCTACTCTTCAACTCTTTCTTGCACAACTTCATACAGCTTGTTACAACAACTTCACTTCTAGCTTCATTCCAACTTCTAGCTTTTACTACTTCTCCTTCTTGGACATTATTCTATCTTACTTGCATAACTCTACTTGCTTGATACAACAACACTTTTAAGCTCTCATACCAATCCTTTGTAGCAGACTCTTGGCTCTTGTAGCTTTCTTTTTTTCCCTCCTTGGCTTCCTAAGTAGGTTGCATATCTACATTGTGCCTTGCACCTTTGAGCATCTGGGGATTTCACACATCCCCTATCTATTGCATCCTTACTTCATGATATGGGTTCTCCTCCTCAAATGAGGATTTCTTTTATCACTTATATTTTGTGATACAAGTTCTCCTCCTAGAGCGGGGATTTGTTTTATCACATCACATTTGCTTACTTGTGCTCTCTCTATCTTCTTAGCTATCCATGAAGGTGGGAACACCAAAATGGGGGTTTGACTGTGGAAAACCCCTATACAACCCCAACAATTTTCCCTCTCTCTTGTGTGTAGGTGGACATGCATTTGGAGCTAGCTAGCGAATGAGTATCTTTGTCACTTGAGCTCTTATCTACTTGTTTTATCATATATTTTTTATATCTCTAGTACTTCATAGTTTAATTTTTTTCCTTTAGAAGTGACTAGCTAGGTCATCAGCTTTTTTTCAAGTGGTTCATACTATATTTTTAGTCCTTTGGTCATATGGACACTAGTGCACTTGAAAGACGTCAATGTGTCGTGTTGTCATCTTAGAACTATACTTATGTCCTTAGAATGAGAGCTACATGAGGCACAATGTTGAACCTAAAAACTAGCTCGCTTAGCCCCAGTTTGGATTTCAAGTTTGAAGAGTGGTTGCAGGACCTTATAGTCCTCATCATTCTCACCCCTTATTCAAAACATCCTTTTAGAGTTGGGTAAGTTAGGGCATCCTTTCGCTCTTGGCTCTCCATGACCTGGGGCCTTGATGTGGTCGGTCCCCCTCTCTTACATTTTTGGTGAACTTGACATGAAGAAAGGGTATTTTTTTAAAAAAACTAGGAATTTATTTACCCCTACTGGATGGGGTCATAACTTTTGACTCGGTCCTCAGAATTCAAAACTGTTTACACCGTTGGAAAGGTCTCCAAGAGGAATAGTTGAATCCCTAAAATTCCATGTCTTTGGCTATCAAATTTTAGGGAACGATGCAAGTTTCGATCTCATATTTTGCTTCAAAGAACTTCAAAAATGAAAATTACTAGAACCTAGAAAATACCAAAAAAATTGGAAAATCTATTTTTTTTAGTTTTTCTCAGTTTTGTCACCCCAAAATGAATTTAATATCTTCTTTTATTAGTTCAATATCTAATTTTGTTCAAAATATTAATGATCCATTTCATGCATGTGACAGTGACTTGGCCTTACCTATGTCACTTGATATCTTTGATCCTTCTCACAAAATTCCTCTTTCTTTAGAGGATATTTTGTTGTAAGAAGATGAAATCATTGATACCTTTCTTAATGTTACTCTACCTTCTCTTCATTCTAGTGCACTCTCTTCTAGAGATGTTGCATTGGTGAATGATGAATCTCTTATCTATTCCAATGCACTCTGCTCTAGAGATGATGCATTAGTGAATGATGAATCTCCTTTCACATTGGATCCTCCTTGCATCGATGTTGAGAATATGTCTTCAAATAATTATTCTAGCTGTGATGATTTTGTAAATGTAATGTATGTCTCTGCTGCCCCTCAAAGGCCTAAGAGATCGGTCATTTACATGACTCCAATTAGTCCTTTTCTTAAAAGGGTTTGTTGTATTAATGGCATTCCATTTGATAGTGATTCCCTTAATATTTCTAAGGATCCCTCTTGTAGAGTGGTAGTCCATACTTATGAGAATATAATGAAAAAACAACCAAGCCTTCCTCAAGCTCCTGAACCTGCAACTAAAGCACTTGCTGATTACGATCATGTCGAGCAACTCCAAGTTACTCTGGTTAAGATCTCACTATGGGATTTGCTTCAGTCTACTTCAATTTACTAGGGTATGCTTCATGAAGCCTTACAAAATATCATCTTGCCTTCTTCTACTAGGCTGGTAGATGTCGATGCATAAATAGCTTATATTTGTGCGGATTTGATGAATATTACATTCTATTTGCAGGAGCTCCTACATTTGGATGTACAGAAGCAAGCAAACCCTCTAATGATTATAGTCAACATTAATAATATTGGCATTAGATGTACTCTCGTTGATGTCAGTTTAGCGCTCAGTGTATGTTGTCTCTAATCCTTCTAGCTCTGGTGGTTGTGGTTGTGGTTGTGGCTAGGGCTTAACAGTAGACACATAGTGTGCTTTCTGTGATCAGGAAATAAACATCACTATGTGGAATCATCTAATCTCTCCCTCGAGTGAGGATGTGTGAATCTCCACCATCCTTAGTGCATATCAAATCTACTTATCTCCTACAAGCTACCTAGTGAGGTCATCGAGTTTTCTCTAAAGAGCATCACATGCCTACTCAAAAGCATCTACTCTCGTCACAGCCAAATCTCTCTCAGCCAAGGAAACCTACAACTTCGTTGACACCCGGTAGGGGACACCTATGATATGCACTAGAAAAAGAGCCTAGTCCATCCATGTGTTTCCACTGCAACCATATAGAGAAGAAGAATATTTGTATCATGAGATGTATATATGCAAAACTAAAGAAAAATATATATACACAAGATGAAAAATGGAAATATTGAAATGAAATGACATAATGTAATTGCTATATGTGGGTCTTTTGGCTACTAGTATGGATCAAGTGATTGTGCAATGCTAGGAATGATATCGATTGAATTTGGAACTGCTCCCAACACCACTAGAGTTGTTGCAAGACGAATGACAAGATCTAGTGGCACAAAAGAAACTAGGAATATAGGTGGGGGTGAAGACATCCTCCACTGTCACCTCAAACCTCTCCTCCACTGTCACAACCTCCTCTTCACACTCTTGATACTGCTACTCTCTACCTGCATGTGCCTACGTCTACCTCATCCCTAGTGGTGCTTCTCCCTGTAGGCCAGCATCCCCTTAGGAGCATTCATCAAAAAAATTGGAGCAAGACCATGTGCCTACCACCAAGCTAGGAAGCCTCTTGCCCTACCAACATTTTTGACTGACTACATATTTGGGAGGTCATGATCATCAAAGTTGTCACTTGAAATGGTGACATCAGTGATCGTGGACCATCGATGATCTCCTAGTCAAGTGGCATTCCTCACGGCCTATGCATAGGATGGGATTGTGGGAGGGATAGTATAAATGTGACCATGTTGTCGCATCACCTGAGTCTAGTAGTGTGACATAATAACAAAATCTATGTGATCGAGGAAAAAATAGTTTTACTAGAGGTTCCTAAGGAACCTGCCATCATCTACCCAATAGAAAAATGGTAAGGATACCACCTAACTTGGCCAAGCTACAGGGTGTCAAATTGTAGCCACTAGAATTGCAGGTCACCATTCCTCTACTATCGAATCAGCTCATACTAGTGAGCCATGGGTACTAAATAATCTTAGACCCGAGGATATCCCTTGGGTCATGTGCATGTAATGTGGGTGAAGTCCCACACCTATAGTAGGGTGTATGTTATCAAGCTCCAAAACTCATAATGCACATACCTACCTAGCTCAACGTACAATTGTGCCAACATGCTCCTCCCCCACATGAACATTATATTATACTCCTACATCTCATGAATAATCTACATGAGGCCCTTGTGCAAGTGAGAGCCTCATGCATCTATCACAACTCATATGGCCACGATGATCACCAAAACTTGACGTATCAAGGGCACAACACGACACACCTACTCAAACCATTGCATGCAGCATGGATCTATTTCCTAAGATTAATATTGATACATCTTATCTTAATGCTTCTTTTGTTGACATTCATGGGTTTGATAATGTTGGTCTACAAGCCCTAGGGATGATAGTATTTCCTTTTAGGATGGGACTCATTACCGTACCCACTCTTGTATATATGTTATTTCAAAAAAAAATCCATATAACCTTCTTCTTGGTAGACTTTCGATTCATGCTATGGGTGATGTCCCCTCTAGCTTGCATAAATTTATTAAGTTCATTGCTAATGATAAAGTAGTCATAGTTAGGGCTCATCTTGAGGCTATGCACTTATGTGAAATGGTGGCTGCCGGTCAGGCTTCGGTTGTGCCTACTCTTATTCCATCAATGTCTTCGAGTGTGTCGATATTTACTCCAGTAGTACCTACTACAAAGGATACTCTTGAGACAGATGACCTTGAAGAAGATCCTTCTGAAGCAAGAAATCTTAAGTCTATTCCTTTTACCTCTTCTCAAGAAAATGCATCTCTTGGTGATGATTGGGGTTCTTTAGAATTTATAGAATCCTTCACTGGAGAGTATAAAGTCACCCCAATCCACTTAGACCTTCTCATAATATCATTCAAACCCACTATCAAAGATGACTATTCTTCTATATCATGGGATAATGTGAGCAATAGTTGTAATATCTCTAATGTCAATCCTCCTCTTTTTGAGGAAGATGATCACACTTTTGTTAAAGAGGTTAATGTTAGTAATCGTATCAAGAAAGATGATGGTGATCATATAAATGAGTATGATCCCCTTTTCCGGAATTATACTCTCCATATAGATCCTCCATTGTTTGCTACCTTCATATCTTCTTCTTGTGAGCAATCAAACTTTTCTCCACAAGAGAAAGGTTTTCTTCCTACTCCTCATTCTTTATCTAAGAAATAATGTATTTTATTTTGGCTTCTTAAAGCCTGCTTAATTACTCTTCCTCCTACATGCAATAAATCTTACAAACATGATAAAGCAAAACATTCTTTCTATGCATACCATACAGTGCCTGACCATTCCACTAGTGAATGTAATGCCTTGAAGGATAAAATACAACAAATTCATGATCAGGTGCCATCACTCATTTATTTTTTGATGCACTTTCCTTTTCTTCTCATGACAAGTTATATCAAGGTTTACCTCTATCCTGTATGTTCTAAGTATCTTGCATGGTTCTCCTCCCCTGTATGTTGGGCACAGTGATAACTTCTTCTAGAGATGTGTTTCCTTCTTAAGGAACCCCTCTCTTCTTTATGTCTTTCAAATGAATCATCCCTTGAGTGGACCCCATTTCCTTTTGAATGGTTCCTGAGGGACACCCCTTGAAAGCTTTTCTCTTGAAGCTTTTCACTTCTCTTCTCTTCACTTTTGTATACACCGGATTGAAGATCTACATTTTATTCATCTGATGTATATTCCCTTCTTCTCTCCATTTAAGAATTCTTCCATGTGTTAGTGTTTTTAATTTGGGGATGACACATAGTAGTGAGACAATTTTCTACAACAAGGTCTCTTTCACTTTGGTGATTCAAATCCTTGAGTGGATTTTTGTTCTAACATTGTGGTTTGGTGTAGGTTTTTCTTCTCTAATGAATTTTTTTTGTAGTTCTTTAGCCTCGGGGCATGCTTCCTTGGTTCAATGAGTTGTTTTCTTCCTCTAAAATATCCTTTTGGAATTATGATGTTATTTATTTTTGGTAGATTTGCTTTAGTGTTCTTATTAGTGTAGATTCATATGCCCACTAAAGTGGGGGAAAAATGTAATGTCATAAAATTGAACCCCTTGCAATTTCACATACATTCTTGTACTTGCTATAGTGTCCACTCCCTTATCATTTATGTTGGCTAATTTTAGCCCCTGTATTAGCCTTTTTCCCCTCTCAGGATGCTCAGCTCCCCTTTTCAGCAACTACCCTCATGTGTCAACTTTGCATTGAACCTTGTGTCTTTCTCATTCATGCCATTTTGTAGCATGACATGTTTGGAAATTAGTGCACCGTATGGACTTCTACGTATCACAATATCATCCTACAATGTTTGAACGCTTAAATAGCTATTTTCGAGCATGTTTTCTATGTTTCACCTCCTTTGGTTAGTGGTAATAGCTCAAGATGCCTTGTAACTGCCTGGGAGGCTTCTTTTCACTTCTTTTCTCTCCTTAATAGATATTTGTTCAATCCATTGGTGCTTCTAACCTCTCTCCATCTTTCACTATATCCTTATACTCTCCAACTCTTGCTTGCAAAACTTCATCCAGCTTGTTACAAGAACTTTACTTCTAGCTTCATTCCAACTTATAGCTTCTACTTCTTCTCCTTCTTGGACATTCTAATATCTTACTTGCATAGCTGTCCTTGCTTGCTACAACAACACTTTCAAGCTCTCTTTACAACTCTTCCAATCTCTCATAGCAATCCTTTGCAGCACACTTTTGGCTCTTGTAGCTTTCTTTGCTTCCCTCCTTGGCTTCCTAGGCCTTGCATATCTACATTGTTCCTTCCACTTTTGAGCATCTTTGGATTTCACACATCCCCTATCTATTGCATCCTTTGTGATATGAGTTCTCCTCCTCATGAGGAGATTTTTTTTATCACATCACATTTAATTACTTCTTTCTCTATTTTCTTACCTTTTTGTGGAAGTGGGAACAAAAAAATAGGGGTTTGATTGAGGCAAACCCCTGTACAACCCCAAAAACTTTTCCCTCTCTCTTGTGTGTAGGTGGATGTGCATTTGGAGCTAGTTGGTAAATGAGTACCTTTGTGGGATGATTATTGTCACTTTAGATCTTATCTATTTGTTTTATCATATCTATTTATATCTCTTATACTTCATAGTTCTATTTTGTTCCTTAAGAAGTGACCAGCTAGGCCATTAGCTTGTTTTATAGCAAATCATACTATCTATTTGGTCCTCTATTCATATGAATTATAGCACACCTGAGAGATGCTAATACATGATCTTATCATCCCAGAATTGTGCTTCCATCCTCAGGTAGAGAGCTACCATAGGCACAATGTTGAACCTAAAAATTAGCTCACCTAGCCCTAATTTGGACTTCGGTTCTGAAGAGTGGTTGCAAGACCTTATAGTCCTCACCATTCTCATCCCTCATTCAAAACATCCTTTTAGAGTGAGGTAAATTAGGGTATCCTTCCACTCTTGTCTCTCTATGACCTAAGGACTTGACATGGTTGGTCCCCCTCTCTTGCATTCTCTAATGAAGAATTCAAAGAATTCCAACAATTCCCAATCATCACCAAGGAATGGATCCAATTAAAAAGAAGTAGACGAGGATGACTTAGGAATTTTTTCTTTAGGTTACTCCTCTTTAGTCACATTCACTTTGGGGACAACCTATATGGAGGGTATCACCAAGGAACATGTCATTTCATTGAAGGTTAGAGATGGAATACAATTCTTAAGAGTGGAAAAAATTGAAGCCTGACCAGTAGCTCCTAGTTCACAAAGGTGGGATCAGTTCACAAAGGTGAGCTCAGCTCACAAAGGTGAGCTCAACTCATAAAGGTGAACTAATTCATGATCAACTTTGACTGTGACCACTTGACTTTTTACAAAAAAATTTAGAGAATGATGTAGATTGGAAGTTACAACAACCATAACATGAATCTAGGGTTTTCCCAGAAGAATATTGTAAGGAAAGGGGCTATGAATAACATAAACCAAGGTGGGTAAGGTAACGAGGCATAACTGCAAAGGAAAGATTAACATGCCTAAGTCTTGTTGACCAACATTATCAAATCTACAAATGTATAGAGAAGAAGCAACTAAGGAAGATGAATCAACCTTAATATTAGGTAGTAGATGTATACCACAAACATTAAGGGCCGAACCAGTGTCAATGAGGGTACATCTAATACCAATAGTATTAACTTTAATTATAATCATTAAAGGATCCACTTCTTTCTACACATTTGGGGGCTATATGCAAGATCATCATGGAAAAGAACATGCCCTTAAGTGGAAAAAAAATCAGAGTTAGGCAACTTGACATAAAAATTTGAATATTTTATCTATATTATTTTAAAAATATGTAAGAATAGAATATGTAGAAAATTTAATGTAGTTTCTAAACTACTAGGTTTATTTTTTTTTTTAAAATCTATTTGCTGAAAATTTAAAATTTAATGCATAGTACTTAAATTTGAGGAAAAAATAAGAAGTAGGTGTCTGTCTAACCCTAACCATAATAAAATGATAATATTTTTTATAATATTTTACATATAAGTAGAGGACTCATGTCCTGATGTGATGCATGTTTTTGTATTTTTTTAAGTAAATAATTAATTATGAATTTTTTATTACAAATTTTAAAAAATATAAAACTCGTATGTTTGACCACCTTAACTTGGTCAAAAATTCATGAAATTTATTTTTTATTTTTTTCCTCCTATAGTATGTGAAGCATATGTGTGATACCATTTGAAAGCTATAGATATTTTTCAATTAGCCTATCAATTAGGACTTTAGTCATAATTCAAATAGAAAATGAATAATAATTACTTATTAAATTCAAAGTAAAGCATAATTTATATTGGTGGAAAGCTGAGAATATCCTTTAAATACCCTTTTTGTTTCATCAATTTTGGGTTAAAAAAAGTCGCCAGCCACATACCCATCATGATCCTGCACATATCCTGGGGGCGGAAGTTCTTGTGGATAGAATATAATATTCAATGAATCCACATGAATATGGGCCCTCAATGCATTAACATCTATTGTCCTAGTGGAGGAAGGAAAGATCATATTTTGCAAGGATTCCTAATGCATACGTTGATAAACCAAAGATGTCTAAAAAAATACCAAAGTGAGATCTTAGTCAGACTAACATGAAGTTGCTTGAAAAGATCATAGTCTCTAGGTGCTTTTGTCGTAGGCTTAGGTGCTAAAGGAAGACTTGGTTGAGAAGGCGATAAAGAAGTAGGAACTTGAGTAGGTTGATGTGTAGTAATAGAAGGTTGTTGATCCAAATTTTTCTTATTTCTTCTTGTATTAAATGTGCGCCCAACAACAATATAAGAAGTATAATCTGTAGCTTTCACAAAACTTGAATATACATCTAGCGAATCATTATGATATGGAACTCCATAGATAGAATGGATCCTCTTAGGAGAGGGGCTATCCGGAATCAGGTAAATGAGTCTCTTAGGACTTGGAGAAGCCATGGAGACTACAACAATGTTCAACGACTCTTCATCTTGTGAAGAAGAAGTTTGTTTAGAAGACCTATAGATAGAGGAAGATGCTTCTAAGAAGTCATGTAGAGCATCATCTAACATATCAAAATATTCCTTAGAGAAAGCATTATCATAAACACTAAAACATTGTAGAAACAGATTCAATATGGTTCACATTAGGTTCACCAAAATGTGAGATAAGGAGGATTTTTTCTCATGGGTCTCTTCATTCTCAAGAGAATCCTAGGGAGAAAATTGGCCTTAACCACCTCAATATTGTTGAATGATGAAATTGCAAAGAAACCACACAAACTAATTATCATGAAAGCATACTTTAGAATCTGAGAGAGCAAGGTTTCAAGATTCGTACCACAAAAGGAGGATCTCTTGGCCAATGGACTACAACATGGTATTAGGATGCCAACGCAAAACACTAGAGTCTGAAGGACATGCTGGCTTCCTAGGTAAATAGAGACCTCAAAACTTGGACAAAATAACTAGAACCCCACTATCTAACACAAATTCGAGGATTGTTTAACAAAATAACTAAACAGAAAGAAAAAATTAGGAAAAAGTACAAAGGATACCTAAAAGAGGACTTACAAATGGCCAAACATTTAAAACCTTCCTCCAAGTTCCACTTCAATAACATACACACAAAATGAATGGGAAAAATGTTGGTGTTGTTTCAGGGCTTACTAGAGTCAAACCCCCATTTTTTTCTTCCCACCTCCAAAAGAAACTAGATAGATAGAGAGAGTAAGTGAAATAGATAGAAGGAAGTGGTGAAAGCAATCCCTACTTGAGGAGGCCCACACCACCAAAAATAAAATTAAAAAAATGACTAAATCTATTCGTAAATAGATAAGAGCAAGAGAGAATTACCAATAGTCCTTGGCACCCTCTTGAATGCACAAACACACCATTGAATTCTTGGAAGAGAGCTTTGGCTATTGGAGGGACATTATTCTGGTAGATCTACACTTGTAGAAGTGATTTTACCAAGAGCAGAAGAGGCTAAGATTGAGAAGAGAAGTGATTGAGTGATAGAGAACCTCCCAAAATAAGAGAAAAGGGGATCTTTTGTTATATGCAAGGGAAAAAGGAGCCATTACACTCAGGAATCTGACTACAAAGATGAATTATCAAGTCATGGTTTTGAGATTCCACATTTCAAACTCAGTAAACTATCAAGACACTAGCACATCACGCATTCGTGTGCCACAAAGGTGTCCAGAAAGTTATTTTTTAGGAAACGAGGTAGTGGATTGTTGTCACTTCATCATTGGACCTCATGGAGTTGGAATCATGAAATTTTGACCCATTAGGCTCTTTATCACAAATATGTTTAGGTGTAAAAAATGCTAGTAAAAATTCTAAAATGTGAAATTTCTCCTAGGTGCAATTTTGTAACATTATAGTAACCCAACCCTTAGCCTTAGATGTACAAGTACAAGGTTATGACAATGTTGAGAGAGAAATTGGCTATGTCAATATGGTTGACGGTTTGTTTTCAAAATTATTTTGTGAAATTAAAAACCCATTATAGATGAGATTGTTTAGATTTCAAATATAATTTTTTTTCTTAATTGGATTAATTTTTCTATTTTTCAAATAAATTTTGATGAAACCAGTCCATAAACTTAAAATAACATGTTTTCTTATGTTTTTAATAACTTTTTAGTTTGTACACTTTTTAAAAACCAAATTAGGTTGGCACTGATAATGACCTAATAATAAAGTTTTCCAACTCTACATCTAAATTTGGACATGTGGACCTCCAAATTCTATGCTATTTGGAATATACACACTATTGACACTTTTCATCATTTCCAAAAAATGTAAAGCTAGATTCTAATTTGTGGAGAAGTGTGGATTCAAAAGAACATATGCATTGAACTAGAAAAAACTTGTTACTACCAAGTCGGTACATTGACGCTCATAACTTCAACACCAAGATCCAATAAAATATGAAATTTTATATTTAGACTCTTCTAACAACCATCAAAATTATATTAAAAGAATAGAGCAATAACTTATACAGGAGATCAATGCGAACCCAAAAACTAGATGTCCTATTCATTGGAATACCTATATTGACACCTAGTCAATTCCTCTTTCACCTATCTTCATCAAATAAAATATTATTACAAATATCCACTATATTAATATCTTAAAACATGCATGCCCAAACTATACAAACTAATCTACACAATATTCTTCATATCAAAACATAATTTTGACATCAATGACAATACAAAACTGGAATGCACTTATCCCTCATGCTTGTGTTGCAAGACAAATTACTCATTTTTTTAACACAAGCATCCCATGAAATTTATGTCACAGGTATTCCATAAGGTACATCTTCTCAATCTATAGTGGATATGGTTATTCCCATACCTGAATTTGGTATTGCTTGTCAATGGCTAGAATAAAATACTCTTAGTTATTACTTTGTAGGGAGAAATCTCCCTAAGAGCATGCTTAAGGAATGGTTGGCCAAATCTTGGGCCTCACATGGGGTCCATTTAGAGGGTGCTCAAAACATCTCTAAGGGTTTTTTCTTTTTTCGCTTTACTAAAATCAGTCATGTCCAAGCTATTTTACATTATGGCCCTTGGTATCTTCAGGCTTCATTGTTGGGTTTTCAATCATGGAATTGAGAATTTCCAATCAGATGACAAAGAGCTTCATGTGATTGTATAGCTTTAATTTCCTCATCTCCCCTTGTCTTGTTGGAACTTTGTGCATGCCATTTCCTCTTCCCTAGGGAAGGCTATTTGTATTGAACCAAACTATTTTTATTAGGATCAAACTCAAAATAGGTCTATGTGGAGATTGATTTATTCAAAGACTTGAAATAGTCAATTGATATTCAAAATGGTAGCCTCCACCACACTCAATGAGTGTTATATCAAAATCTAAATGTAATACTTTCCTTCATTTCTAACCCTCTAAGAAAAATATGGATTTCCCTCTAATGGCTCCTGGGGTCAAGACTCGTCCATGAGCCCTTGAACCTCCTCATACTTCTGAGGCTATGACAAAGCTAAATATTATGACAAATGAAAAAATTGACTAGCCAAAAGGGAAAAACTATCACTTCCATTAGTGATTAAAGCAAAGTTGAAGATCCCTCTACTATGTAGATGTATCTAGTTCTTTCAAACCCTTATGTGATGAAGAAAGAAGCTTGAATAGCCTCTATGGAGCTTCCTTATAACTCATAAAAGGTTCTATCTAATGTCTCAACTTGTCTTTGTGCTTTTGTCTCATCCAAAATACTAGCTCATCATTTCACTCTACAATAGTCTCATCTAAACCACTTGAGCATTTAAAGGATGAAGAGTTTGTTTCAAAGAAAAGGATGAAATTTTATGCTTGTGCTTCAATTGGGTTCTCTCTCATTAGAGTTTTTTCAAAATCGCTAATCCACACTAGAGGAGTTGGATGGTGTCGGCATGCATGAATCCCATCCATGAATTTCCTCTCTTAGAATGTTCAAAGTCTCACTGATCTCTCTGGGAAGTCTTCTATGTGGGATACTTGTAATAAATATTCTAGTATTGATGTTTTATGTCTTTAGGAAGTTAATATTTTAGGTTTTCTACTTTTTGTATCATGTCATGTTATTTGACCAAAGGGTTACTTGTTTTTCACCAATCACAACATTATTTGTGGAGTTGTCACACTTTTGTTCCATGGTAGAATTCCTATGTGGTGGGCAATGGGTCTAATTTGACAAATTGCTATAATTATTTTTGAATAGTTAATGTTTATGAACTTCCAATGATGTTGTGGAGAATCTTCTATGTTGCAAATTATGGATTCAATGCCTTTGGCCACTTGCATTTTGTGTTGATAATTTAACATGGTTGAGGTAGCATATGATAAAGATTGGAATTTACCTTTTCATTGGTCAGCTAGTGATCAAGAGGTGTGGTTCTATATGTGTAATAAATTGGGAATTTATGATCCAAACATAGGTCGCGATCATAACCAACCTATTTGGCATGCATGGAGTAATTTATGGGTTGGTTCTAATAGAGTCTTCAAATGGATGGATCATGCCATGATACAAATGTAATACTTTTTCTCTTTTGCATCTTGCAATGCCCTACCAATTTTACCTCTTCCCAAGGTGACCCTATTTGATCACTTCCCCATAAAGTTTGACATTAAATGGAAAGTGGGCCTTGTGCGCCCTTTTGAGTACCAATTATTTTAAATACTTTGCAGATGAATCATTAGCCCACACTAGCCCACATCAAGAAGGTTTAGAATTTGGAATTTCATCCAACTCAACCAATTGGGTGCATTTATTTTTGGATTCATGCTATCCAACATACGTCATATCTTATTTATATTTATGCTTTCCAACTGGCCATCTTTTGATGATGCTCATACAAGGCTAGTACCTTGGATCTTCATCATTCCATGGAAGCACTTTCTGCCAATGCATTCCCTCTTTCTCTGCAAGTTTAAGTTGTGGATATTCTCCAAGAATTTATCAAAAATTATGAGAAGGTCTTCATTTCTAAAGATAAATCCCTAAAGCTTGAAAAAAATCCATACATGAATGTCTTCAAGCAGTCCCTTGTTGGCTCTCTTCCACTAAAAAAACCTTCTGTGAGAAATTTATCTCCCTAGAGGATCTCAATGAGGCTATTAATTCTATGGCATATGAGAAACATCTTGAGCGTGATGGGTTTCCTTGTTAGTCTTACAAAGCCCTATGATATTGTTTCCACCATAATTTTGTTGTATATTTGATTTATTGAGTACTAAAAATGAACCTATATCTATTAGGGAGGCTCTCTTTTATAATAAAAATGAGTCTTGGATGCAAGTCATGTAGGAGGACATGGTGACCTTGAATAATTGAAAAAAGTAGGAGTGAGAAGCCATATGTTCAATATTTAGGTTTGCATCATACTGATTTATTATTATAATAGAATAAGTCAGCATTGATAATATATTTTCAATTATTTGTGGCATATTTTTTTGTTTAATATTTTTAGTAGAATAACTTATGAAGTAATTCTAGTGGGAGTTTGTCACTTAAATAAGTATTGGAATTATGAAGAAATCATTATTTTGAGCGAAGTTTGACTTTCCATCCCATAATTACTATTTTAAATAATTTTTAATAAATTTTAAGCATTTTATTTCTCATTATACATATATGTAATCTTTCATCTTCTTTGTAGAGTGTTTACAAAAATTAATATATTAAAAATTTATTCTAATATTTTTTAATTTTTATTTAATTTTTTAAAATCTATTAATTTATCACATTTTAATTTTTATTTCCATCTCTTTCAAATGTATTAAATATTTTGTACCATTTATATGTAAAAGAAAATTAAATTCCTTAGATATTGAACACATGTTTAAGACAATAATTTACTATTCACAAAAATGAGAGGTGAGAAAATGCATACCCTCAAAGTCTAAGCTAGACCAAGTCCAAAATAAAAAGAAGAAAAAAATACTTTTGTGGAATTATCTAAATTTCTGTCTTGTCTTCAATAGTTATACTGCCATCATGATTGGCTCTCTTGAGTTGAATGGACCTAAAAATTGTGTCTTGGAAACTAAAATATGTCATATTTACATTTATATTTCATCATTTTAATATTTCAAACTTGAATTAAAATTAATCAAGAGAAGTATCAATATATTATATGAATTTTTTTAATCCTCATTATGTAGGATTGCATGATATTAGTTATCTCTTGCATTAGAAAAAATTGCACCCACAATCTGCATTCAAGAGAATGGACATGAATTGATTTAGTTAAGAAAGAAGACCCTAAAAATAATACGTGCTTATTTAATATAAATACATAAAGATACTTATTTTTATATATATTTTCTTTGGTTATTATTTACATTTCCCTCTATTTTTTTTAATGATAACTAAATATTAACTTGTGAATATTTTAAAAATAATATTAAACAAATAAAAGAAAATGAAATGATGCCAGAAAAACTAGGAAGCATTAACTTAAAAAGATAAACATAGAGCCTCACTCTTAGTTTTATATATATGAGAGAGTGAGAGCTAACTAATCTAAGAAGATTGCAATGTCAGACCAATACACTTGAACCAACTGCACAAAATATAATGCTCTCCACGTCACATGGTTTATCAGAACTTTTCTACAACCTTTATTGTGAGAGACACTTAGTCTCTGAATAACTCAACATAAAGTCTACTAAATCTGGGTTACTAATAGGGGTCATTTCTGATCCATGGAAAATAACATATATTACATTCAAAAACGCCCAAGAAGATTTAAGTAAGCATAGTTTATCTTAGATTTATGAAAGGGATGCAGATTCTCAATGAATCCTAATAGTAGCAAGCAGGATATTTCTGAAATATTAACCACCACTGTAATACACACAATTTTCTCTCCATTATTGATTTCATTCAGAAGTAGTAAAATGAGTAGTGTTATGAGTGCTCAAAACTCTTCGACAGGAAGAACACACGACTACAGGTGCCGCAGGAAATGGTGTTTGCGGCGCCTGTTTCAGAGCCTTCATTTCTTCCAACTCTTTCTGCAGTTTTATGTTTTCATTTCTTAATGCCTTCAACTGTCTCTGCCACACTTTCATTTCTTTTTCCTTCGCTTTGGCCCTGCAAATTTTATTGAATTAAATTGGTTTTGTAATACTCATAATTTTATTAAATGTGATGGAATGAATTACTGTAAGGGGGAGATTATTACTTTGCTCTCCTATTTTGAAACCAAACTTGAACTTTTCGAGGGTTGATGTTCAGCTGCCTGGCCAGAGCTTCCTTTCGGATCTGTAAACAAAAAAATAATGAATGTTTCACTCATCACAGGATGTTAACATTAATAATTTATGTTCTTTGATGACATCATCTATTAAATTTCACAGGCATGATATAAGATGTTATATATGGGATGATTTTCTGAACTGAAGAGGTATCAGTATAAACTTATGTTACCATATGAATAAGAAAAACAAATTTATGAATTATATAAGATCGTCCCTAAAAAACTGTAGAAATAATTGATATAATTTATATTATATTTTTTTATACTCCTCCATTCCAGAATGGTTACATTATTTCACAAAACACATTTTGAGAATTTATAATAGATTCCTACTGAACAAAACCATGAGCATTTCCTGTGATAATCAAGAGTAAATTGTAAAATTCATTGAAAGCAATTTCGGTTTTAATTTTCAATATGTTTCTGAATAGTAAGATGGAAAATGATTTCTAGTGCTAATCTTAAATTCTAAACCTAAAATCAATATCCTTCTTTAGTTTCGTAAATATCTGGGTACATTTTAAAAGTAACAATTGATAGGTTGAAACAAAAAGAAAACTAAAATTAAACCAGACCTAACATAAACAAGATAAATTTGCGTAGCCTAAATATAATTAACAGCTTGTAGATCTTTGATGGGGAATGTCAGATCAAACAATTTATAACAGTATGCAATTGAAAATCTCTATTAGAAAGCTTTTACTGATAAGGATATCAAAAAAAATAAATTAGTGTCTATAATCTATTAAATATTCTGTTCTTATAGTCCCGGAAATATAAAGAATTGCTTACTGAGTTTACATACACATATATATAACTTTGATGACTACGCTATAAAGAAAAGGGATAAGTTGCAATAAAAAATTGTTATTAAATGGTGAAAAGTACACATACATTATCAATTTTAGGGTTTTCTTTGAAGCATCCTTCCAAATAAGCATATTGTTCTTCTGATAATCTGATCCATCTTTTAATACCATCGTCCTCTTGTTCATTGCTGATCCTCAACAATCCATTCTTGCCTGTAAAATCCTCTTGCAAACCGTCATGTCCGTTAGGGTTGCAACACGCAGAAGGTGATTTGTTGAGGTCCAGCCTATTTGGGCTGCCCATTTCGGATCTTTCCTCTGCAGGTGAAAAAAATCTTAGAATAACATAAATCGAAAAATAAAAAATCAAATTAATCTGGCCATTCGACAGAGATCTATTTACTTGATGAAGTTTGGACCCCTGACAACAAATAAGCGGAAGCATGATGCAAAGGGGCATGGGGTAACAGATCTAAGTTAAGAGGAGGAGAGGCAGGAGCGCCATTAGAGTGGAACCCTAAATCAATATTCACTGAATTCGCCACCCCTTCATCGCAATCCACATTACCCTCTTCCATTACAGTTAGTTATGAAAGATCAGGTAATGACTGACTGACTGCTACAAGAGATGAGGAATTTATAGGAGAGGGGCAACTCGTATCGCGACCTCTCAAAGCCATCGGAAATCCAGAAGTTTGACTACTCGGTGTGGGAAGAAAGCAATGATAAATAAGACAAATTACAAGGAACATGGTATGGTATATATATATATATATATAATTAATTTAAAATTTGAATTATAGTTTTTTCAAATTTTATATTTTTATTCTATATTTGATAGTCATATTAGTTATTATAATCAATCTGCTTAGATTAAATATATTTAAAAATATTAATAATAATGTTTACATTTCTAATATTAATAATTAGTAATAATATTTAAAATTTAAAGTAATAGGGATGTATTAAGAAATGAAATGGGTTCTTTCAATTAAGATCTGTGGTCTTAATTAATTTTCCTAAATAAAAAAAATCTCTTAATTATTATATAATTTCAATTATTTATGATACATATTTTCATTCAAATATCTTTAAATGTATTTTTAAATTATTATTATTATTAATTTTTTTTACATACGTGAAGTTTTCAAACTAACATATTTATTTTTTGAAAAAATTGTATAAAATGAAAGAAATATCATTCTCAAGACGCTTATACAACTTAATAAAAAATCTTGTAAAAAATATAATATTTTAAAAATAATTATTTCATGTTTAATAGTCATAAAAGCTATTATATTAAACCTTTTTAAATCAAATATGTCTAAAAGTTATATATCTTGAAAACATATTTATAATTTCTTCATATTAACAATTATAAATCAAATTTAAACTAATAAATAGATGTATTAAACAATGAAAATGATTATTTCATTCTTGTTATTTAGGGCTTTTGGTCAACCACTTTTTTCAAGAAAATAAATCTTTCAATTATGCTATCTTTTCAATTGTTTATAGCACATATTTTTCATTCAAAATACTTTTTAAACATAATTTATGATTATTAATATATATATTTTTAGAATATGTAAAAAGTAGCATATTTATATGTTTTAAGAATAATATAAAAAGAATAAGATGTATCCTTCTCAAGGCACCTAATCCATTTAAATAATTGATCTTATAAAAATGAAGACCTTGAAAATGATAGTATAGTTTTATTTATTTAAGCCTTATATATTTTTTAGGTATATGTTAATTTTATTATAATTTTTAGATATACAATTAATTTGAAGCTATTTTATTTACTCAATAGTTAAAAGCTATTTTTTAGACTTATTTTGATGATGCAAGAGCTTTTCATATAACTTATTCACCTTTTATGTAAATATATAAATAGTTATATATAGAGATATCAAAAAATTTCTTATTTAAAAGTAATGTGAATTATTACAATATTCTTTATAATTTATAATTTAATTTTTAATATATTTTAGTTTATATTTATGTGTTAATATTATTTTTAAGTTATAAATTAACTTTTAAGTCATAATTTTTAATAAGATACTTTTCATGTAATATTTTTATAATAATATTTTATATTGATATATTAAAAATTCAAATATATATTCAAATTGTGAAGAAAATATTATTTTATGTATAAACCATGTTTGAATATTAAAAAATAGTAGATATATAAAGTATAAATATATCTAAGGTAAACATATTAAATTTATTATATATAAAATTATATCTCTTGGTTCTTTTGTTTAGAATTATTTAAGATTAAAAAAATAGATATATGCACTTAAGTGTTAGTTCATTTTATTTTAGACTTATTTTATCTACTAATCTAAAATAAATTGGTATCTTTAATTTAGGAACTTTGTATTTTAATCTTGTCATTATCTATCTATTTTTCTATTCATATTAATTAAATAATTTTTAATTAAATTAAATTAATTCTCTTTTTCATTTGTATTAATTAAATAAAATTTAATAAATAATTTTTTTTCATAATAATTAAATAAATTTTAATAAATACCTCTTTTTCATCTATAGTTAAGCTTAAGCCAACAAATTTTAATTATTTAATTATCTTAATCCTATTATCATTTATATATTATTTAAATATTTTTAAATATTTATTTAATTTATCTTTTATCATCTTCCCTTCAACATTAATTAAAAAAAATTCAAATAAATAATTTTTTAAAATTATTTAATTAACTAACACTTTTTCCACAAATTAAATAAATTAAAATAATTTATTACATCTAAATTAAACTTTTCCATTCTAAAAGGAACAAATAATTTTTTTGTTTATTTCCCTCACTGCACTCTCATGAATTAAATAAATTTATTTATCTAATTTATTCTTATTTATTTACTAAATGGTAGCTCCTATCTATCTGAATTTTTCCTATTCATTGATCTTTCCTATTAGTGTCCACCATTGATCAAATATTAGTGAAGCATATAAATAGAAGCTTTAATTTGCACATTATTAGTCTATCATTGTCATTATCAAGCATTATCATTATCTTGAAAAGTTGATATAACTATCTTTTATCATCTTGTCTATCTTTTATATTTGTCTTTGATCATTATCATTTTATCATACTATCATTATGTTATTATGATCTTGTTATTTTTAAGAGAAACCCAAATATCAAAAATTTAAGCTACTATGAAAGAAACAATGGAAAAAATCAAGGTATTTACTATGATATAAATTTTTATTATTTCATTTTATGTATAGATTGTTAGATTTTATTCATTAATTTTTTAGTGTGAATTTGGTGTTTTAATTGTATTGATACTATTTTTGACAATTCACATTTTCATCATCCAAATTTTGGCATGTTCAATGGGACTCACTTCCCTCATTATTTTAATAATATATTTTTGTGAATATTTGGTTTCTTTTAAAGGCTTCAATTTTGAGGAACTTTGATTAATTCTACAATACATTTGAGTTGAACTAAAGTGTTTCTAACTTGATAATTCTTTAATATATTTGAGCTAAAATGAAGTGTTTCTAACTTGATCTAGGGTGCATTTGAGTTGAATTACCAAGCTTTTGATATGATACATTATTTATTTGATATATGTATAGTGTGATAATAGATTACCAAACAAGTTTCTATAATTAAATTACAAATCTACACATCTGTTGTATCTTACTACACTCTTGAGGAAAATTCTTTTGCTTCTAATGAAATTTTTGTCCTTATGAGTCATGAATATGCTTTTTCTAAATCCTATTATGCTTGTGAGTTGACTTTCCATGATTCTAAGGTGACTTTACACACTTTTGAGATAACTTCTAACACTTCATAGGAAACTAAGTTCTATGCTATTGATGTGATTTTATGCTTGTCAAACATATTCTACTACACTTTAGAGGTAACTTGCCATGTATTTGACCTATTTTTATACACTTCTAAGTTATTATATAACAAATTTGATATATCTAACTACATTTATGATAAGTATCATAATGCATATGATCAATTGAGAGTGGGAGATTAGTAGTTAATTTTGATTTGCTATTAATTTACTTGCATAGTAAAATATTAGTAAATGCTCTCAAATAGCTTTTGGCGCCAAACAACATTGATACCAATCAATTACAAGCCTTTATAACACACATTTCATCTCCTCGTTAGTAGTTACCAAAAAGGAATTTCCTTCTATTAATTTGTCTCAAAATAAATCCTTATCTATAGAAAATTTCAATCATAAATTTAAATATAAGAGAGTCGTGATAGATAGTAGAATAGGATTAAACATTTACACCCTTTGATTGGTAAAAAAATTTGATACTCTAATGGTGTCACTAAATCATAAAAATATATTGCTGTAAAGGCATATAATGATGTTGAGTGTCAGTCTAAAGGAATTATAAAGTTCCCGATCCAAGTTGCCCCCACCATGGAAAACATTATTTATCAAGTCTTGGACCTTCGTTTTCATTATAACATCCTTCTTGATTACCCATTGATACATGCCATGTAGGTTGTATCATCCACATATTTTCAATGTTTAAAATTCTCTTATATTGGCAATAGAGTCATTATTTTTGGGGACCATAGTCCTTTTAAATATTATACAAATATGGAAGGTATATATCAAAAATCAAATTAGGTTCCTAATAATCTAGATGGTTTATTCCATTCATCTTATGTTGATCCATCCACTTTAGTCTCTTTATAATTTTCACATAACACCACTCACAAGATTAAGGTCCGACTCAAGGAAAATGGATGTGAAGAATATAACATGAGACAATATTTTTATATGGGAAAACTTCCATTATCACAAAAAAAAAGGGAAAAAACTTCAAAAACATTGAGCTTTCATGAAAATATTAAGACAATACTATCAAGATAAGTCTACTGCCTACATAGCTTTTTAACCTAATATATCTTTATCTATCTATCATTCAATCAATCTATATCTTGGAATTTGGCATGGTAATTAGTTTTGTATCTTGATTTTTTGGGACATTCATGCAATATGACCATTGAAAATACTTTCTTTGCATGCTTTGAGGTAGCTTCTTGCATAAATAAATGTACTTTGTATACTAGGTTATTAATACCTTTTATGTACTAGGATTATTATGTGTGAGGTCTTACCTCCTCACATATTCTAACAATTTTTTTGTAGACTTTGTATGAGAAAGAAAAAATCATTTATATTTGTAGAGTCAAGGTCCATGCAAGGGATACAAATTCATCTTGGCTCCTGATACCTTGGTGCATAATATCCACTTGCTACATTATAATATTATTTCTCTTTATATTATTTACAATATAAAAAAAGAAAAAAGTATCTTTCTATTATCATAACATATCTATCTCACATATCTCTAGCCATCTTATATTTTTCCCATTATAGGCTTCACTTGTATTTGATCAATTGTATAATTTTCACCATGACATTGATATATTTCCTTCACACAAAAATATTACTCATAACACACATATCATCATAACATCATATCAAATCCATCATTGTTATAATCATAATTATAATCATAACTTAATCATTAAATCATGTTTAAAATATTAATCATTAAATTATAATCATAATTGTAATAGTGAACTTAATCATTAAATCATAATAAAATCATATATATATATATATATATATATATATATACATACAAAATCCCCCACCCTCTTCCACATCTCGGTAATACCCATGGTGAGGGTACCTCCTGAGATAAGCATCCCCTCAAAAAACCCTTGGGTGTACCCTTTGTGTTGGAAAAATATTCTATTAAAGGCCTCTTAATTAAAGGGGACCTTGTTGTTTAAATTGTTAAAGACAAGGAAAGTATTAACAAACCTCCTAGTAATCCCTTGAGTGTTAAGAGGAAAGGCCATGATAGCTCTAAACTTAAAATGGAAAAAAGTCACTATTTAAATAAAAGATGAGGAAGAATAGGGAAAAGTGGATGAATCAACTAGTAGGAAAGGAGGAAGGAGTTTGGCAAGGTCGGTAGGTCAATTTTCCAAAGGAAAAAATAAGCTATGAAGAAGTTAATGATGAATGTAAAGAAGTAGCTCTGAATCCTCTAAATATTAGCGAGAAGGAGCTCTTTGTGGTTCTAGGTGAGGAGCTTAAAGAAGATTCCATTAGCAGTAAAGAAGATGATGAGGAGGAGGGTGTTGATTAAGAGATGATTTAGGATTCAAAAGACAACAAGGATGAAGGTGAAAAAAAAATAGAAAAAGAAGTCAAGTATGCGATAATGAAAGCCATAGAAGAGGTGGATGGGTAGGAAATGGAGGATCCTAAAAAAGAAACAAAACTAGAAGATAGGCCATTTGAGTTTTATCTGAATCAATTTTGTGAGCTTCAGGATAAAGTGAATAGAATGGATAAGGCATTAAATAAGATGATTTCTATCACTCTAGGTATTATGAGGAGGGCTATATTTGGTGTAGTGAATGGTTTGGAAAAAGTCAAGAAAGGTCATAGGAGGATGAAATCCTCTAATAAAGTGGAGATGTAGCAAGAGGATGAAACTACTGAGGAGATGGAGCAGTGTAACGAGGAGTTGGAGTAGCTGATTAAGGAATGAGACTTGATTTGCATTCATAGAAAGTAGTTTTTTTTCTTTTTCTTTAGTTTCTAGCATAAGTGCCTTGTTACTTTTTGGTTCTATGTGCCCTTCTGTTTATTTTGGTTATGGTTCTGTCCTTTTTTGTAATTTTATTGCTTGCCTAGTTTTGGTGGTTCTTTGACTATTTTTCTTTGTGTTGTTTCATCCTTTGTTGGGTTGTTCTTTTAGTGCACGGTGTTAGTCCATAATTTTAATTCTATTGTTCTATAGTGGTAGTTCTACTAGCCATCTGGCTCACTAGTTGTTCTTTGTTTAGGTTTAGGGGCCCTTTCCCCTAATTTTGTTATTAAAATCATACAAAATCAAAAAATTCATACATAAATAAAAAATCAAGTCTTATTGATAAAATGTGTATCATATTATATTATATTATTATGATCATATACATATATATAAGGATCATTAAATGCATAAACATTCAAACATCATCCAAAAAATTCCACATAGATAACATACATATGCCACTAACATATGATCTTATCTCATTAAATATGTAAAAAATGTACAATGTGTCATAATATAATGTCATGCCATAATTTATTGAAGGGCTACATGAGCCATTAATATACACATACATAGCCCATAGGATAAAATGATGCATAGTCTATAAAAATCTAGTTCATAGTGCTAAGATGAGATCCCACCCTTACAATTACCAAGTGATGATCACTCTAATACTCCAAGTGCCTATGATAGTCCTACTAATTTTCTTACTAGTGGTTGTATCAATGGTGGCCCCATAGTACCTTGACTCATTGACTTGAGTGATTTTTTCCTCCTAGACTAGCTTTGAGAAACAAAATTGGATATCTACTACTTTGGAGGTACTACTCTTTCATATAAGTATATATAATACAAATCCTCCCATGTAAATCTCATGATCTCTATCATGGTTGATCGTAGAGGTCATTGAGATTTATCTCTTTGAAAATATCACCTCTCCAATATACTGACCCTACCTTTGTCAAAATTATTATATTACATGATTAGAAATGTACCTCTTAATGATGTGTACTATCCTCCCAATCAAGCATCTTGATTTTCTATAATAGGGTAGATGTTTTGTATCATCCTCCTAGGCCTTACAATCTATTGAAGACCTCTATATAATGGTTTCTAATTTATTTGGTTTCCACCTCTAATACAATAGGTTATCTGGTCACCTATGTGTCACCATGCTTGTATAAATATATAGATAAAGGAATCCAATGCCTCACACTCTTCATGTAATTTTACAAGTCACCAAAATATGATCTCATGACCATATGTATAATATAGTGTGACCAATGACATAATGAAGGTTAACTACACCTGATCTATATGAATTTGAGGCATATTTAACCCACTATGCATTAATCGCAATAAGATCATTCACTTTAAACAAAGAAAATGAAGCCATTAAAACTAACATTATAAATAATCAAATCTTGAAAAACCTCTTATCTAAGACATTGAAACTTATCCTATTGGGGGAGTGGTGTCATAGTGATGTGGAAATGACAACTCTTTCCCAATCCCTTGGATAATGAGTTTGTTTCAATTAGTTTTATTGAAGAAAAATGATGAAACCATTGATAGATGTGTATGACAACATGATTAAAGCTAAATGAATATTATTCAAGTTATTTTAACATGATTTATGCTAAGATGATTGATATGGGTGTACACAAATATACTCTAAATGTATGCAAGCTTTAAAAGATTAAAATCCTAATTAACAAATAAGCTAAATGTATGCATCTATGTTATCATGGAAGCCATTAATGGAAGCTTAAAGCTAATATGCAGCTAAAAATGAACTAAAATATGCTAAATGTGAGCAAATTATGAGTGTGAGTGTGAGTGAATTCAATAGCATAAGTTTTCATTTCAAAGATGGATCCATTTCTCTCTAAATAGTGCTTTATTTATAGGAAAGAAAATGAGAAATGAAGGGTTAATATAAGAAAGGCTAAGCAATGGTCAATGATGGGAGAAGTTGGAGGTATGGATCATGGATTCTCATCAACGAGTGAGTATGAAAGATGAGATTTAATCAAGGGTTCTCATTTGTTCCAAAAAAACACACTTTTGAGTTGCACACATAGGTCACAAGGTAACTTGCTCAAGAAGTCACAAGGTAACTTGCTCAAGAAGTCACAAGTTTAGCTTGCTCAAGAAGTCACAAGTTTAGCTTGCTCAAGAAGCCAAGTGAGAATCTCCCCTTTTCAAATGATTGGAGGAGAGAGAATATTTTTTGGAATATTCTCATGGGTGAGGAAAAAAGGATACTTTACAATTTGAAACGAATTTTGAATTGTTCAAAAAGGGGAAGGAATATTTCATGAGAATATTCCCATTTTGGAAGAATGTGCAAAAGAGGAATATTCCCTTGCAAGTGGAAGAATTATTAATTTCATAATTAAAATAAAGTTTCAATTATACAAATTAGGAGAATTAGATGATATTCATTAAATAATTGATTTAATGGAAATCAAATGAAAACTAAATGGATGAGATTGATTTGATCTATCAATGGTCACAAATTAAAGGAGAAGGAAACAAGGATCAAGGATTCTCATCAATGGATGAGAATTAAAGATCACATGGATCAAGAAAAGAGCAAGGGCTCACAATCATGAAAACAAACACACTTTGCAACAACTTTAAAAATTTGTTTCAAAGTTTGTTTGGAGTAATCATTACCTTTTTTTGGAGGAAAATAGGAGAATATTCCTTTAGAATATTCCCTATGCAAGTGGATGAGAGGGAAATTATCAATTTAGTTAATTTAAACTAAATTTGAATGTGCAAGATGAAGAATGTGGGGATTTTCATTAAATTATTGATTTATTTAATGAAAAGGAGATACAAATATGATATTTAATTAAATAGTTTATGTTATTTAATTAAATAAAAGGACTTAGGGTTAAAATTAAATAATTATCATTATTTAATTATATAGGATGAAATGTTAGTGCAAGAGGGGGTGAATTAACCCATTTAGGTCAATTAGATTAATAGGTGAAAATGGGGCATTTAATTAAATAATTAGGCTTATTTAATTAAAGAAGCAAAAAGAGGATGAGTTTGAGGATGAAATAATGTTAGCTAGCCAATGTGATCCACTGCGACATTTTTAAGTGTCTACAAATAGTAACTCTACATGATAGGCTAGCTCAATATCTATAGACTACCTAGTGCATATCATGATAAATGTGGATGAGTACACATGGTGTCCACACAAGAATAGTGTTATTCTCCAAAAATCTCAAAATGCTACTCAAAATTCTTGCCATCTGATTGATTGCTTCATATTGGCTACTTTTGAGGATTTAGATTTCTTAAGTTGTGAGATTTTTTGAAGAAGGTCAAATTTTTGTTTCCATACTTATTTATAGTCCATAGAACCCTAGTTCATTCCTCTAGCCTTAGCTCCTTTCCCTAATTTTTTTATTTCATTATCCTCTTTTTCTTATTTCTTCTACCACTTAGCTCTATTTCTTCATTACATATAGTTTATCTTTCTTCTTAAAATCTTGACTAGAAAATTATATCCTTATCCAATCTCTTGAGGGGAAACCCTACCTCCATTCCTTGGTACATTGCAACATATTAGAGAACATATTCAACAAAAAAATTTCATATCTGTATTATTTATTTAAACACTTATTCCAAATTTTCATTTATAGCCCCCTTGTTTAGGCTTTTGGTGGTTTGGGCCTTGGTCACAATTTGGGTTTTTGGGTCTATTGCTTCTTTCTTGGATGTCGGTTGGTTGCTATCACTAGCATTTCTACTGCTCTTATTATGGGTTTACAACATTTGATTAGGAGTTTCCATCATGTTTGGATCCTCTTGTTTGACATGGCCTTGTTGGGTTTGTAGGTCATCGTTGTGGACTACATTGTGGTTTTTTTTTTTTTTTCTGCTACTTCCTACTATCATTGCTTGTGCTTGCTGGTGGGTTTCCTTAAGGGCCTAGTGATAGGGTTTGTTGAGACATTGGATGCTTTGTTCCCTGTGCTACTATTTTCTTGGTGGGTGACTCCAATGTGGGGGTTTGTGGGAGGTCTAGAGTGCAACTCATGGTTTTTATCTTTGTGCTACATGTCTATGAGTGACTACTTTGTCTATGGAAGTTTATCTGGCCTGAGGTTTGTATGACTTCAGTGTAGGTTAATGTCAAGTTTTCTACTTATTCCTAGGGCTTTTTGGACGTCTACTCTACTATGTTTAGCATGGTGGTTGTTGTTCCTGTTCCTATGCTCCTCTCTCATGCCCCTATGGCCTTTGGCCTATTCTATGTGGATTATCATTCCTATAGTATATGATGATGTGGTGGTTTTTTCATCTTTGATCATTATTTTGAGACTCTATAGAGTTGTGGGATGCATTCTATTGGGTTATTTTATGGGTTTTGGTTTTGGCTAATATCTACTTTGATGATGTTGAAACCCTTCTTTGGGGTCTGGTTGATGTGGAACATTTTTCCTTTTGTTCCCATGATTTTTTTGTTGGTTTGGTGGGGGCCACTCCTTGTTTGTTTTGGCTTCCCCTAATCCCTTTGGATTTTAGGCTTTGTTTTCCCTAGTGGGATACATTTGGTTACCTTGGCTCTTCCTGGATTCCCTAATTGAGGTGGGTATTTCTTCTTTTGAGGTGGATAATGGTCGTAGGAGTTTGGGTTTTTCTCTGGTGTTGGTTTTTTTGGAGTTGTAACAAGAGCGTTGTCACCCCTAGTGTTGTTGTGGAAGTTTTGGGTAGTTCTCCTCCCTCTTACTGGCATTCTCCCTTGCTACTCCTATTGAGGTGGAGTGTGATTCTTTGGTGGTCGTGTTCGGGTTTTTTACAAGGTGGTTGTGTTTAGGGAAAATGGATTTTATTAATGGAGATTCTAAAGTTGTTTTGGTACTCCCATCTAGGTTGTGATGTTTCCTTCATCTTCTCCTATTGAGGTGGAGATTGGTCTTGCAATTGGTGTTGGGAGCTATTGTAAGTGGGTAATTGTTCTCTCAAGTTTATTTCTCAGAAGGTCTTCCTTTATGCTTGTGTGGTAGAGAATTGATGATGGTGGTTCCTAGTCTAATCCTCTTTCATTGTGACTACTAGTTTATTCTTGCCTATGTCTTCTACTCTCTTGGAAGTTGTTGGATTTTGTCCCTGTCTTAGAAGGCTCATTTTGTGGAAGTCCTAGAGTTTTTTGAAGGTTGTTTCCCTTTACGCAATGTTTTTGCTATTGAGTTTCATTGGTTTTCCCCTGTTTCTACAAGGTGGGGTCTTAAATTGGGTGCTTCCTTCCTAGTTGTGTTATTGGCTAGTCTTTTATTGTTGTAGTTCCTTTTCTTTGTTGATGTTATGTAGCTAGTTCCTAGCTCTAGTCAAAATCTTTGGTTGTTAATGGTCCTATCTTGTCTCACTCCTTGCAAGTCTTTCTTTTATAAGTCTCTCATTTTGGGAACCTCCTCTCTTCTTCCTTGATGTCTACTTTGTAATGGCTAGTGACCCTCCTAGTTTAATCATAATCAAAACACTTATTCCAAATTAAATAAATTAAAAATAATTAATTTAAATTTAGACTAAATCTTTCTATCCTAAAATAAATGTTTGATTTATTTGTCTAGCTACACTCATGACTTATAGATGATCTGGATGAGATTTGATAGGAGCACCTAAGGGAGATCAAGCTTTGGTTTAAATCACATATATGCCCAAGGTTAGGACACGTCTTGCCATGATGACAACATTGTGTGAGCAGTGGCACAATGAGACATCGTCCTTTCACCTACCCACTGACGAGGCCATGATGACATTGGAGGACATGTGGAGGATAATGTGATTCCTATTGATGGAGATAGAGTGATCTATGGTACTTATGTAGGTTATGAAACATGCCATGAGCTTCTATGGCAGGAGGATGTCATCCTTGGGAGCTCATAGATTGACCTAAAGATTTATCAAGGGAACTCACCGATATTTAGATTGATAGTGGAAGCATTGATTTTGGGGATTATTGTCCCAAATTGGTGTGATAAAGGATTTAGTCTTGGCTGGGGACTCACATATCACATGATGATTTATAGGAGGACACTCTTTGTGTGGGGCTCGATTATGCTGACCTCACTTTACCATAACATGCACTAGTTTGTATATTTCCAGGGTAGAGGTATTGGATTAGGGGTTAATTTGTTATGCATGTGGGCATGGGAGCATATAGTTGTGCTCAAACTAGTGGTCCATATGGTTGATGTGGATCCAGATGAGCCAGTTGTGATTTGATACAAGGGAGCCATCAATTTGCAACATATAGACCCATTGGGTATCCCTTACTAGTGATGTGTCATTGATGATATGACAGTGTTTAGATGGCAGCCATGGCTACATATGTCGAATTGGTATGATGACCCCCAACAATTCTTCTATACTAGATAGAATTTAAGATATGTGTAGAGTTGCAAGCATATGATGATCGAGCGATACCTACTAGATCAGACAACCAGATAGTTCGGGGAGGTGCAAAATGCACCTAGAGATGAGTACATTACCATATTTGTGTGGACTACGCGGGAGGCCACATAGGGCCCATAGATACAGGATTAGGTGACCATTGATGATTTAAGATAGCTAGCGGCCAAGCCTTGGGTATATGATCAGGGAGAGGCTGATGCTAGGACCACAATGGCCTATGATGCATGGCTTATGCTTCTCCTCAAACTTACAAATATAGTAGGGGTACCTCCCTGAGGGAGGCCTAGAGGGAGAGGTGTAGGCAGGGGTAGAGGACATGCTCAATAGCTAGATTAGGGTCAGCAGGATCAACCTATTGGATAGGGTTGAGGGTAGGGTGGATAGGATCAAGTATGGGACAAGTCCCATAATAGCCTCTATAATAGCCACCACAACAGCCACCACCAAGGCCAAACCCTTGATATGCCAAAATTCAATCCCTTAGGGTTGAGAGGGATGTGTTGAGGCAACAGGTGTATACATTGATTGGGGAGCGAGACCATGAGCGTCAACTCTAATAGGACTTGGATATCCAACTAGGGGAGAAGGTTGGTAGGAGGTAGTAGTTGGAGGCTTCCATAGTGGGTGCCTAGGGTCAGAGCGTGTCAATGTAGATGTATTAAGATGTCGTGATAGAGGATTCCTATCACCAAAATGTATTATTGAGATGTTCCCCTAGCATGTAGGAATCTAGATTTTGAGCACAAGAGTTAGGTACAAGCCAGTGGGTTAGTGGGCAACCTTCAGTCGGGAAACTGAGAGAGCCTAGCCACCAACATGATCAGTCACACCATGGGGACCAAGGCAGTAGGGGATATCCTCCTTGTATTGATACTTTTTGAATATACATCTTGATTGATTCATATATACACATTCATCACCTCATTTTTTGAGAGCCTCTTGTATATTTACTTTTGATGATAGTTACACACACTGATTTTGATATGTATGAGATGGTCTGATTTGATGTATGATTTGATGCACTTATTTTATATGTTATGACTATATATGGATGCAATGGATGAAAATGTTTATGTTATGGATGTACTTCTTTATTTATGAATTGAGATATGAGATGATCTATGATGTGATGTTTATGTCATACACAATGTGTGATATGGATTTAATGCAATGGATGTTTCCTTTCCTTTTTTAGTATCTTTCTACATGACATGGTATGAGATGGATATTCTTCTCTTTTTCATGTTTCCCATATGATGATGTCATTCTTTATGATATGCAGATGATATGATATGCTTATGCAGGATGTATGTATGCTAATGGTTTGTGGATGTAGGATGGATGCATTAAGATTTTGGTTGACTACCATGACACCATGTTAGCATGGAAAGGGGTGATCCCAGAATAGTGGTTTACAAATTTTGGCCAGACTAGACATGAAAAATAATTTTTTTAACTAAATCTTCACTTTTGGGCACCTATAGTGACGAAACCATGAGGAATTTGAAAATGATGCAAACTAGAGTTTTGTGACATTTTGTTTGTAGATTATAAATATATATTTTTTAAAAATTTTGGAATCAGATTTCACTTCTTTTTCCATCTCCCTCAAAAATCAAAAAACAACATTTAAAAAAAGTGATGCTCATCATATAACACATAACTTTTTTTCCATGAAGGATAAAATTCTAATTCTTGTAGTGTTCTTTAATCAGCTCAGTAACTAGGAACATGAATTCCTCTACTCAAGGATTGAACATCACAACTGGTAGTCATGACCTACTAAAGAACCTTATTTAATTATCAACCTAGGGATGTAAACTTGAAATGGGATAGCACAATATATGCACTAATCACCCTTCCAGACATACATGATTCCTAAAATTCCTTATACTGGAATTTAAGTACTGGAAACAACTTTACTGTTTAACTTTGCTTCGAAATGAAAAACTCAAAAGATAACGTATTCTACTCCTAGTGGTTGTAGGAACAGTTGACAGCTCTATGTTTCT
>VDFB02193867.1:547283862-547508423 GCA_007258455.2 Sequoia sempervirens
GGACACATCTTGCCATGATGACAACATTGTGTGAATAGTGGCACAATGAGACATCGTCCTTTCACCTATCCACTGATGAGGCCATGATGACATTGGAGGACATGTGGAGGATACTGTGGTTCCTATCAATGGAGATAAAGTGATCTATGGTACTAATGTAGGTTATGACGCATGCCATGAGCTTCTATGGCAGGAGGATGCCATCCTTGGGAGCTCATTCACATGAGCATCAACTCGAGCTTCTTACAACATTAGATGATTTGGATGAGATTTGATAGGAGCACCTTAGGGAGATCAAGCTTTGGTTTAAATCACATATATGCCCAAGGTTAGGACACATCTTGCCATGATGACAACATTGTGTGAGCAGTGGCACAATGAGACATCGTCCTTTCACCTACCCACTAACGAGGCCACGATGACATTGGAGGACATGTGGAGGATACTGTGGTTCCTATCGATGGAGATGAGTGATCTATGGTACTTATGTAGGTTATGACACATGCCATGAGCTTCTATGGAAGTAGGATGTCATCCTTGGGAGCTCATGGATTGACCTAAATATTTATCAAGGGAACTCACCAATATTTAGATTGATAGTGGGAGCATTGATTTTGGGGATTGTTGCCCCAAATTGGTGTGACAAAGGATTTAGTCTTGGCTGGGGACTCACATGTCACATGATGATTTATAGGAGGACACTCTTTGTGTGGGGCTCGATTATGCTGACCTCACTTTACCATAACATGCACTAGTTTGTATATTTCTAGGGTAGAGGTATTGGATTAGGGGTTAATTTGTTATGCATCTGGGCATGGGAGCATATAGTTGTGCTCAAACCAATGGTCCATATGGTTGATGTGGATCTAGACGAACCGGTTATGATTTGATACAAGGGATCCATCAATTTGTAGCATATAGGCCCATTGGGCATCCCTTACTAGTGATGTGTCATTGATGATATGACAGTGTTTAGATGGTAGCCATGGCTACATATGTCAAATTCGTATGATGACCCCCAACAATTCTTCTATACTAGATAGAATTTAAGATATATGTAGGGTCACGAGCATATGATGATCGAGTGATACCTACTAGATCACACAGCCAGATAGTCCAGGGAGGTGCAAAATGCACCTAGAGATGAGTACATTGCCATATTTGTGTGGACTATGAGGGAGGCCACATAGGGCCCATAGATACAAGATCAGGTGACCATTTATGATTTAAGATAGCTAGCAGCCAAGCCTTGGGTATACGATCAGGGAGAGGTCGATGCGAGGACCACAATGGCCTATGATGCATGGTTTATGCTTCTCCTCAGACTTACAAATCTAGCAAGGGTACCTCCCTGAGGGAGGCCTAGAGGGAGAGGTGTAGGCAGGGGTAGAGAACATGCTCAATAGCTAGATTAGTGTCAGCAGGATCAACCTATTGGATAGGGTCGAGGGTAGGGTGGATAGGATCAAGTGTGGGACAAGTCCCATAATAGCCTCTATAATAGCCACCACAATAGCCACCACCAGGGCCAAACCCTTGATATGCCAAAATTCAATCCCTTAGGGTTGAGAGGGACGTGTTGAGGCAATAGGTGTATACATTGATTGGGGAGTGAGACCATGAGTGTCAACTCTAATAGGACTTAGATATCCAACTAGGGGAGGAGGTTGGTAGGAGGTAGCAATTGGAGGCTTCCATAGTGGCTACCTAGGGTCAGAGCATGTCAATGTATATGTATCAAGATGCGGTGATAGAGGATTCCTATCACCAAAATGTATTATTGAGATGTTCCCCTAGCATGTAGGAATCTAGATTTTGAGCACAACAGTTAGGTACAAGCCAGTAGGTTAGTGGGAAACCTTCAGTCAGGCAACTGAGAGAGCCTAGCCACCAACATGATCAGTCACACCATGGGGACCAAGGCAGTAGGGGATATCCTCCTTGTATAGATACTTTTTGGATATACATCTTGATTGATTCATATATACACATTCATCGCCTCATTTTTTGATAGCCTCTTGTATATTTACTTTTGATGATAGTTACACACACTAATTTTGATATATATGAGATGGTTTGATTTGATTCATGATTTGATGCATTTATTTTATATGTTATGACTATATATGGATGCAATGGATGAAAATGTTTATGTTACAGATGTACTTCTTTATTTATGCCTTGAGATATGAGATGATCTATGATGTGATGTTTATGTCATACACAATGTGTGATATGGATTTAATGCAATGGATGTTTCCTTTTCTTTTTTAGTATCTTTCTACATGACATGATATGAGATGGATATTCTTCTCTTTTTCATGTTTCCCATATGATGATGTCATTCTTTATGATATGCAGATGATATGATATGCTTATGCAGGATGTATGTATGCTAATGGTCTGTGGATGTAGGATGGATGCATTAAGATTTTGGTTGACTACCATGACACCATGTTAGCATGGAAAGGGGTGATCCCACAATAGTGGTTTACAAATTTGGGCCAAACTAGACACGAAAAATATATTTTTTAACTAAATCTTCACTTTTGGGCACCTATAGTGGCAAAACCGTGAGGAATTTGAAAATGATGCAAACTAGAGTTTTGTGACATTTTGTTTGTAGATTATAAATATATTTTTTTCAAAAATTTTGGAATCAGATTTCACTTCTTTTTCCATCTCCCTCGAAAATCAGAAAACAACATTTAAAAAAAGTCATGCTCATCATATAACACAACTTTTTTTCCATGAAGGATAAAATTCTATTTCTTGTTGTGTTCTTTAATCAACTCAGTAACTAGGAACATGAATTCCTCTACTCAGGGATTGAACATCACAACTAGCAGTCATGACCTACTAAAGAACCTTATTTAATTATCAACCTAGGGATGTAAACTTGAAATGGGATAGCACAAGATATGCACTAATCACCCTTCCAGACATACATGATTCCTAAAATTCCTTATATTGGAATTTAAGTACTAGAAATAACTTTACTGTCTATCTTTGCTTGGAAATGAAAAACTCGAAAGATAACCTATTCTGCTCCTAGTGGCTGCAGGAACAATTGGCAGCTCTATGTTTTTGCCAGCTGTAGGAACAGTCACATTAACTTCTATGAAGGGAAATGTAGCTATTCTAACTTGCAGAATAAAAGTATGGACAGTTCCCTAAGTGGACCCCTTAGGTAGTGCCAAAAGTAGACAACAGATTAGGTGAAAAACTTCATAAGCTTTATTGATTCAATGCAAACAAGTATATGGCACAATCTCTTGGCTGAATTTCTAAAACTGAAAGTGTGTTACAATAGCGATTTTTTTTTCAGCCCCTTCTCTGAAGGAGAATGGGCTATTTATTAAAAATTGATCCTAACTACTAACCAACCTTCCCTTATAAACGGGAGGCATTTATTACATTTAACCAACTTAAGTAAGGAGGTGAATGACAATGCGAGAACTAAGTCAAATTGGTTTAGCAGTATTAAAGCGCCATCATCCAAGATTCACGCACCACCAAGATGCCTCACCTAGATTTCTAGAACACTCTCCCTACATGGTGGATGAGTTGAAACTGTCTCCTCATCTTTTGCTATTGAACCAATCTTTATGGATTTGGTTTTCAATTCTTCAAGTGGAAATTGAATTATCTTCCTTCAATTGTGGTACCTACAAAATATCTTGCCATCTTTTCCTGAGGAAGAAGGTTAGCTCAACACATTCATCCTTTAAGACAATCCATTACTTTATTCATTCATTCATTAAGTATTAAACTAAGGCAAACATTGTTTCAGATATGCCTACAGGAAGTTTTGGTAGTGGAGGCTGCAGGAAGGTTTATGATCACAAAAAGCCATAAAGTATTTATCAAACTAATAAAACGTTAAAGGTAATAATCATGGGACTTCTTGTCACAATATACTCATCATATTTAAGTCATAAAAAGGTCTATATCTATCCCATAAACAGACTAAATGTTTGTTTAAGCATAATAAAAATAACAAAGTATTTATAAAAGTATTATCAAAATGTGCCAAAGACTTGGCTCATCACTCCCCTCAACCAACTACTTGTTGGACCCTTCAACAAGTCTAGCATTCCTTCTACTGGAAAACTCTCTCAGATTTGCACTCAGTTGCTATCCACATTCGCCATTCTGGAAAATCCAGAAGTGAACTCGCATTGCCTCCAGCCTTTGCCATCTATTATCTTCAGAACTTATGTTATAGGTGTTGTTATCCCCTTGTATAGCCAATAATGGCAAGAGGAGAATAGGTGGCTGCATAACCAAAGGCAACCAATTCTCCTTCTTTGTGCTAGCATTCCTCATGTACCTCTTTTCCCTTCTTGTTGTTGCATACAAGGTATTGGGAGTATGTGGTTTTGCTTTCTTTAATTGAAATGAAAGATGCTCCCATCTGTTCTGAATGTGCAAGGTTGCAGCATTAAAATCAATGTTTATAATTTGGGAGTATCGAGAAAATAACTCTTGTCTTAGAGGCTCAATCAGTGGCCGGGCTCTTTCATCTCTCCATAATTTCTTCCAATCAAAGTAAATACCCATTCCATTTCTAGATTCATTTCTTACAGACAATGGCATATTTACTTCATCATGCATATGGCTATCAAATTGTTTTCCTCTGCTTATTTCATTGGTGATCCAGGAGATTAGAGCGCTGATATGAGTATCACCGACATAACATAAGGGATTCCAATCCTTATCCTAGGATATAGCCAAATTGTGCAGATAAAATTCACACACGAGGTTCCTGATGTGCAGAGGTGAATCCTTGTATGCTTCATAAAATTCCTCAGAGGTGTCCAAAGGAGGATTCTTACCTTTCCAGACTCTAATTAGTTGGAAGTTCAAATATAGCTCCTTGAGATACATTTCATAGATAGGTGAAGGTACACGACATTGCATCAGTTGTGGAACCAACTCTACCAATGGGTTGATAGTGTCATTCAAGTTAGCAATTTCTAGATTCTTGTTCTAGATTACCCTTTGTAGTCTCTCAATTTCAAGTGTAGAAGCAGTCTGCTATTGCTAAAGTTCTTGAAAACATGCCATTCCTGCAACAAAGTTTGTGACATGGAGTGGTGGTCTATGATTATAGCACACTGCAGGTGTCTCCTGTACTTCTTCAAACACATCCACCTTACCTTGCTCTTCTTCTGATGGAAACACAATCAGCTCTTCCTTCTCATCACATTCCATATCTTCCTATAGCTGCTCTGCAATGGCAGCCAACTTATTCAGGCTAGCCCCTTCAGGTGTACTCACAACCTCCTCAATAACAGGTTCTTCTTCTCTCAGTTTAGGACTGGAAGGATCTGAAGGTGGTGTGGCAGGAGTAGTATTAAGTGATTGGTGGGCTGCCTAGTTCTGGAGCCTAGAGCTCCTTCTTATGGAAGTAGGAACTGTTTTATGCTTTTTGGAAGGTTTTTCTATAGGAACATAGAAGTTTCTATTTTTCTTTCTTTTTACAGGCTCAGGGGTTGCTACAACAGGTGACTTTCCTTTCCTATCCTTGGGAGACGACTCATGAATTTTGATAGGACTTTCTGTCAGCTTCTTAGGAGTTCTTTCAGAAAGAGGAACATCATCCTATGAACTGGATGATTCCTAAGGAGAGGATATAGCAGCAGAGGTTTTTCCTACGGACTGGGAGGTTCGTTGTTTAAAGGTAAGAGGTTCACCCCTAGGTCCTACATTTTGAATTTTAGGGTTGAATTGGATCGTGAATTCCTCCCAAGTCATTCCTAATGCGTCTTGAATGGATTTTTCAACAAATAATTTAATAAGGTAGTGGTGAGATACATAGTTAACCCTACTCTTTTTAAATTCACCAGCACTGTTGGATAGAAAATTGTAAAGGAAGTCAAGAATATTCATCAACAATCCATGGCATAAATGAGACAAAAGTTTGAAGTGATGAGAATGCAGGACTGAAAACCTACATTCACAAGTTATGTATTTGATGATATACCCTGCCTGTGACACCCAGTCCTGTGTCAAACTCATTCTTTGTGCACCTTGCTTGTCTACCCATAGAGGAGGGTCATTTGGCAGAGTGAACTTAGCCTTGGCATTTCTTGCATCTCTTCCTCTGGGAAATAGTTCTCCATCTTGAGGTAATCCCATTACCTCAACAATTCTATCAATTGATGCATTGACTGTTATACCTCTAACTTTTGCTTCCCCATCATGAAATGTCTTTGTGAATTCCTCTGCAATGTCTATATTAAAAGTTTCAAGCTTCAGGAAGTAATTGAGCCACCCATATTGTCTGAATAGTGGCACATGCAACACATCCTGCAAAAGGATGCTATGATCTGTAGGCTCATGCTGAATCGGCTGACCTCCCATTTCCTTGGTTTTTTGTAATTAAATGCATTAAGCAATGCTCACCTAGCTTTTCCAATTGAACTTCCTGTAACCCTATTAATGAACCCTTCTACAATTCTATAGCACTCCGCCCCTCCCCTCAACCGAAACTTTTGAACCTCTTTTCAAAGGTGACAGAAAAATAGGGAAAACAATGTGATCATGCAATCTTTTTAGGGAGAGAGTAATCATGGATAATTGAAATACAAGACTATTTGATTATTAATTACATGTTTCATATATTGAATTTTCTTGACAACTGATGGGACAAGCTTATGGTGGCGATAATAAGGACATGGTGAAGTAATATCATAGAAAAATGTGCTCAATCATGTGAATGAGCCAAAGGAAATGGCAACCATATAGGAAATTATTCACGCTAATTAATACTAAATTAAATGCAATAATTAAAGTAACTAAAGCAATCTTAAAGTGAAGTGGAGCATACGTGGAGAGAATCACCATAATTATTTGATGTGGCCTCCTTCTTCACTACAATACATGACACAAAGAAACATGGATGATATGGAAAATGAAAGATGGATGATCTAGAAGAGAGAGAATGAGTAGGGATTGTGGATGAAGTGAATGAATGGAATGGGGATCTTATTAGATAACCCCTTTATTATGATTTGGTATGCACTTTTATGCATGGCCTAGGAATTTGAGCCTAGGCTCAATTCCTTTGGCTGAAGGATCGCTGCTATCTTGCTCAATTTTGAACTATCTTAGAAATGTTTCCTTGTCAATGGGTTTAGAATAGATCTTTAGGCGATGCCTATTGACTAGTAGCTTGAATCGGACCTCATCAATGGTTCTTAATTGAACACCACCATTGGTGAATACCTCCTCTATCTCATATGGACCCAACCATCTAGTTTGTAGTTTTCCTGGGCTATCCTTATATCGTGAGTCATAAAGTAGAGCCCAATCTCCTACTTTGAATTTCTTTTCCTTAATGTATTTATCATGCCACCTTATTCTCTGATTTTGTATAATATTAGTGTGCTACAGGGAATTCTTTTGGAGCTCATCCAGGGCATTGAGCTGCATGACTCTGTCCTTTTGTGCATTTGTTAAATCCATGTCCATCTCTAATGTTGTTCTTAGAGTCTTATGTTCGAATTCTATTGGCATCACAACTATTTTACCATACACCATTTCAAAAGGTGTATATCCTATAGTAGTCTTCCAGGTAGTACAATAGGCCCATATAGCTTCAAGTAACCTTGCAACCCAATCTTTCCTATGCAAATCTACAGTTTTAGTCAAAATGGCCTCTATGTCCCTATTGGTAACCTCAACCTGACCATTGGCCTGGGGATAATAAGGAGTTGATTTCTTGTGCCGTATATTGTATTCATTTACTAAGGTTGTGATAAGTGTAGAAGTGAATTGTGCTCCTTGATCTATCACTATTTCCCTAGGGACACCAAATCTGGTGAATATTTTCTCATAGAGGAATTCAACTACTTTATTATCCCTAGCATGTTTCATAGGTTTAGCCTCTACCCATCTTGCCACATAATCTATACATACAAGGATGTAGGACTTACCATTGGAAGGTGGATCAATTGGTCCTACAAAATCCAGTCCCCATTTGTCGAAGTGTGTAACGACAACTTGTGGAAATAGAGGCATCTCATCAGATAAAGTTGGTCTTCCCATCCTTTGGCATTTGTCACATCTCCTGGTATATTTGGATGCATTTCTATGCAGAGTTGGCCAATAGTAGCAATTATCTAAAATTTTCATTGCTATTCTTTTGGCAGCAAAATGTCCACCACACGGCTCATCATGGATTGCATGCAGTATATCATGAGTGTCCTCCTCTTATACACATATTCTCATAACTTGATCTGGCCCTATATAAAACATGCAATCTCCAATCCAAGAAAAGTTAAAGCTTTTTTCTATCAATAATCTCTATTCCTTAGGGGAGAATTGAGGAGGAGTTCTTCCTATGGCCAGATAATTTGCTATATCGGTATACCATGGGTGAATAACCTTGATTGCAAATAGGTGCTCATCAGGAAAGGAGTCTTCAATAAGTGCAAAGTCATCTTGCCTTTGAATTCTAGAAAGGAAATCAACAAGCACATTGGCTTTACCTGGCTTGTTCACAATTGTAATGTCAAATTCCTGCATCAGCAATAACCATCTTGCCATTCTCTTGGCTATTGAGCTTTTGTTCATGAGATACCAGATTGTTGCATGATCAGTGTGGACAAATATCTGATAACCAGTGATGTATTGCCTGAATTTATTGAGGGCATAGATGATTTCCAACATTTCTTTTTCTGTAATAGTGTAGTTTAATTCAGCCCCTTGCAGATTTTTGCTTATGTAGTAAAGTGCATGTTCTGTTGAACCACCCTTCTACCCTAACATAGCTCCAATGGAATAATCTGATGCATCAGTATGAATATAAAATGGAAGTGACCAATCAGGTCCTTTCAGAATAGGTGTCTGTGTGAGGGAAACTTTTAAATCAAGGAATGTTTTTTCACATTCCTCTATTCAAGAAAAAATCTGCATCTTTCTTTAGCAGACTGTATAAGGGGCCTGTTGTTTGGATGAAGTCCTTGATGAATCTTCTATAGTATCCAGCATGGCCTAGAAAGCTCCTTACTTCTTTCTGCTTGGCAGGAAAGGGTAGATTAGAGATGACCTCAATCTTAGCAGGATCAACCTATATTGCTGCAGCAAAAATATAGTGACCAAGCACTATTCCCTCTTGCATCATCATGAAGCACTTTTGACTATTCAGTGATAGGTTGCGGTCTTCACATCTTTGTAGTACTTTCTTCAAGTTGGCTTTAGCTTCCTCAAATGTTGTACCATAAACAGTAAAGTCATCCATGTATATTTCCATGCAATCATATGAGATGTCTGAGAAGATACTTATGACTACCCTCTGGAAAGTTGCAGGTGCATTACAGAGACCAAAAGGCAAAACTGAATAGGAAAACGTTCCCCAAGGGCATGTAAAAGTAGTCTTTTCTTGATCCTCAGGAGCAATCTTGATTTGATTGTACCCACTAAAGCTATCTAAGAATGAGAAAATCAATGAATGGAAGAGGAAAATAATCTTTCTTTGTTGCCAATTTGAGCTCTCTATAATCTATACATACCCTCCATTTTCCTCCTTTCTTAGGAACAATAACCAATGGGGAAACCCACTGACTATCTAAGATTGGGTAGATAAAGCCAACTGTTAACATTTTTTGCAATTCTTCTTTAACAATTTCTCTCAAAGCTGGATTGATTCTTATTTGAGGCTACTTGATAGGTCTGAAGTCACTATTAATGTATATGCAATGTGTACAGAGTTTTGGGTCTAAACCCTTCATGTCACCATATTCCCAAGAAAAATTTGACTTATGACTGGTAAGCATTTTGACCATAGATTCTTGTTGCTCACTAGTGAGGTTTTTATTGATGCTCAAGGTTTTTCCTATGGCTACCTCAACTTGGGAGGTTAAATCCATCATAGATACTTTAGGCAGAAATGACATTTCTACCTCGTGGGGTAGCAAGGTATGTAAGCAGTCAGTTGTTGTAGGGTAATGAGCTGATGTAGGAAAAGGAAGAATGGTTTGCAAGGAACATGGATTTTTTTCACAATGAAAGTATTCGATACCATAATTATTCCGTAAGATATTGGATAGTATACCTTCTTCTTCTTGTTGTGCAATGAAAGACTCTCTGGTAATCATCATTAAATTGGCCATAGAGTTCACTTCCTCCTCTTCTCCCAAATCTGGCCAAACAACCTCTCCAGACTCAAGTTTGGGTAGGGATGGATAATAGAGGGTAAGCTTCTTTGTGCTATACCCATAAGATATTGTCATGTTACCTAACCTACAACCAATGTAAGCATCAGCAGTACCAACCAAGGCCTTCCTAGTATGATAGGTTATCCCCCCAATGATGCCTTTGGAGATAAGACAATAAAGTCAGTAGGGTACTCCCAGGAATCCAAGGTGACTACCAGGTCTTCAACTACCCCATCAGGTTTGACAATTGAGCTATCAGCAAGCTGTGATATTGTAGGTGTAGCCCTTAGGTCTGAAATACTAAGTTTTACAACTAGGTCCTTTGTCATGACATTGATAGTTGCACCAAGATCTATTAAAGCATTCTTAATTTGCAACCCATTAATATTGATCTCCACAACAGCACTTCCTGGATCTAAATATTTTGGGATGCTAAGCTTCCCTAACATTAAGTCAGAGAGTTGGCCTATGACATGGACAGTTTGAGGGTCTTTCTTTTTCCTCCCTAGTTTCTTCAAACATGCCTCCTTGATGGCCTTGCTATAGATAGGTACTTCTTTGATTGTATGGAACAAGGGAATTTTCACACATATATGCTTTAGCTGATCAAGGATGTCAAATGTAGGTTCCTCTTCTTTTTTTACATTTTCACCTTCCAACCTTTGTGGAAAAGGAGGGGACACTATCAGATGCCTTAGGTAATGATGGAATCTGAATTGGCTCATTTGGTTGGGCTTGGTCAGTGGTATCTTCTTCTTGGTCAGTCTCCTCAGATGGAAATTCTAAGATTATGGGAGGAGATGGTGTGGGCAACACAGTTCCTAAATGTAAATTGATCTTATTTAGGTTAAGAGCATAGACAGGCTGATGATTAGGATCAACAACATAGATTTTCTACTGCTGCTGCAGTTGCTAGTTATTTCGATTGGGTGCGGCCTGAGCAGGTAGTTGGGTTGGTTTTGGATTCTAACCTTGATTAGCTACAGTAGGTGGCATAATGGATTGCTGCTATGGTTGCTGTAGGAAACCAGTGGGTGGATTTGACCATTGCTGGCCTCCTCTCCATTGGTTAGACTGCTGCCAATTCCCTTGCAAAGGTTGCCACTGATTTTGGTGTGGTAATTGCCAATTCCCTCGTGAGGATTTCCAACAGTTTTGCTAGGCATTTGGCCAAGGGTTATTCCATTGAGGTTGGGAGTATGGCCCATAGTTTGGAGGGTACTAGTTTTTCCATTGACTATTATATGAACCAAAATTTTGCAAAGGGTCCTGAAGCATACCTTGTCTTAGGGCCCATGGCCTGCGCTGAGCAACAAAGAACACTTCCTCCTCTCCTTAAATGGTTTTGAACTCAGTAGGGAGATCTTGTACCTCCAAATTGGCCACTGCTTTGCATCGGCAGTCTTTCTTTCTTTGTCAATAGTGGGGGAAATATTCATCTAACATTGCTTTAGCTTCCTATTTCTTCCTTCTAGCTTGCATAGTATCTAGTTGAGTAGCTACATCATTGATAATATCCTGCTTGAAGTCAAACAAGAGATTGGTAATCTCCCCTTAAGATACTCCAGAGCCACTTCCTTTTATAGAAGAGGGTCTAAACCCCCTTGCCTTCTTTACAGCTGCTCTGGAGTAATTGAGATAGATTTTCTTGATATAATCCCAATCTCTTTGGGTGATATCACCTCCTACCATGAGGTCAAGGGCCTCCATGCAAGTATCATTGACTCCCCTTATGAAGAGAAGTTTTTGAGATTCCTCATTTAGCTCATGATGAGTATTCTTCTGCACACTAAACAAGAATCTCGACACATAATCCTCCAAGGTTTCATCCTCCTTTTGTGACATTTTAAATATTCCATCTCCTCTCAGATCATTTCCTCTACAATACTCTTTATATTTACTCAAGAATAGAGTCTTCATTTGATCCCAAGTGTTAGCTACATTGCTTCCCAATCCCACGAACCATCTCAAGGCTGCCTCTTTTAGAGTAGAGGGAAACAATTTCAGCTTGTGTGCTGAGGTTGTATAGTCATAGCTTCTACAAAGGATTTCAAATTCAAACAAGAAGGTATGAGGGTCATCAGTAATAAGTCCATAGAACTTTGGCAGTAAGGAGGTAGGGATGTTCTTGAGATTATTATTGTCATGTAAGTCAAGGATTGGAAATGGAAAAATAGGATTTTCCATTCTTGATTGTATTCTTGGATTAGCTCTTGGTTGATAAACTACAAGAGCAAGTAGATTATTTGATTATGTTCCTTTGGATAGGTTAAAGCTTAGTTTAGAGGAAGAAGATGAAGTAACTAAGTCTTGGCCAGCATCCATATATGGGTTGTCTTGGAATAGGTTTGGTTTAATCTCTTCAATATCTATGCTCCCAGGAAGGAATCTTCCAAATTGGTCTCTTCTTCGATGCATACAATAAAAGTAAACTAACTATGGAGATGTTGGAATGCTGAATTCTAAACTAAATGAAATATTAAACTCTTTACTAGCATGCCTGAAATAGGTTCTTAGTTTGACACCATCCTTAGCAACGGTGCCAAAAATGTAGTGTTCTTTAATCAACTCAATAACTAGGAACATGAATTCCTCTACTCAGGGATTGAACATCACAACTGGAAGTCATGACCTACTAAAGAACCTTATTTAATTATCAACCCAGGGACGTGAACTCGAAATGGGATAGCACAAGATATGCACTAATCACCCTTCCAGACATACATGACTCCTAAAATGCCTTATACTGGAATTTAAGTACTAGAAAAAACTTTACTGTTTAACTTTGCTTGGAAATAAAAAAATTGAAAGATAACCTATTCTACTCCTAGTGGCTACAGGAACAGTTGATAGCTCTGTGTTTCTGCCAGCTGCAGGAATAGTCACATTAACTTCTATGAAGGGAAATGTAGCTATTCTAACTTGCAGAATAAAAGTATGGAAAATTCCCTAAGTGGCCCCCCTTAGGTAGTGCCAAAAGCAGACAACATATTAGGTGAAAAACTTCATAAGCTTTATTGATTCAATGCAAACAAGTATATGGCACAATCTCTTGGCTGAATTTCTAAAACTGAAAGTGTGTTACAATAGCGATTTTTTTTCCAACCCCTTCTCTGAAGGAGAATGGGCTATTAATTGAAAATTGATCCTAACTACTAACCAACCTCCCCTTATAAAACTGGAGGCATTTATTACATTTAACCAACTTAAGAGGTCAATGATAATGCAAGAACTAAGTCAAATTAGTTTAGTAGTCTTAAAGAGCCATCATCCTGGATTCACACACCACCAAGACGCCTGGCCTAGATTTCTGGAACACTCTCCCTACATGGCAAATGAGTTGAAACTGTCTCCTCATCTTTTGTTGTTGAACCAGTCTTTATGGATTTGGTCTTCAATTCTTCAAGTGGAAATTGAATTCTCTTCCTTCAATCATGGTACCTATAAAATATCTTGCCATCTTTTCCTGAGGAAGAAGGTTAGCTCAACACATTCATCCTTTAATACAATCCATTACTTTATTCATTCATTCTTTAAATATTAAACTAAGGAAAACATTGTTTCAGATATGGCTGCAAGAAGTTTTGGTAGTGGAGGCTGCAGGACAGTTTATGATCACAAAAATCCATAAAGTATTTATCAGACTAATAAAACATTAAAGGTATTAACCATGGGACTTCTTGTCACAATATACTCATCATATTTAAGTCATAAAAAGGTCTATATCTATCCCATAAATAAACTGAATGTTAACCTTTTTTTCCATGAAGGATAAAATTCTCATTCTTTTGAATTTAGGTTGGTAACTCCAATATCTAGTGCTTACACTTGGTTAGATAGGTTTTTATTGAATATTTTTCTTTAATCTAGTTTTGAAGTCAAACCAATTACAATTCTGACATAGTGTGACCATATAACACGTAACTTCTTTTGTATGTATCAATTTTTTTTTTGGTTGGATCAAGGACTTCAATATCTAGTGTGCACTCATAGTTTTCAATTTTTTTTTGATAATCTACTATTTTTCCATATGTGCAAAACAAAGAGCTTGATTTTCTAATGTGAAAAACCTATGTTTAATAAAACTAAAAAAACAAATACATAATAAAACAAAAACATATTAAAATTATATTCGTTGGATAGCTCATTTCTAGGACTACCTAATTCTAGTTGGGTTTGTGAAGTATCCACCACTTTCATCTTCAAACCAAGCTCTGAATTGCAATTTTTTATTTTTTTTGTGAACAAGGTCAAAATTTAGGAAAAGGGGGGGTTGGACTAGGGAGCAAACCAGGGTTCATTTGAACCCCCTTCCATATAGGGGTTTGCATTTATTTTTTTGTCGATTGGTCTGTACATGCATTAAATGGGTTCACTCGAACTCAAGCTTTTGGTTCATTCGAACCCAAAAAATGGAAAATTTTGGCATGGGCTCATTTTTTACATGTTTTCCTTCCTCAATTGAATTGTAAATGACTTTTGTGGGTTTACCCAAAGAAGATACAAGAATAAGACAAATGGATTGACCATTCATTTTGAGATTGATTCAGAAATCTAACAAATCCATGAGTCATCAAGACTTTATTAGATTATGATGATGAGATGGATGAGTTTTCTCATTTTTTTGGATTGGGACTCTCTGTCATTCCTTATTTTTTATATAACACATAGACACGATGCATCATGGTATTGATAACTAGGATGTCATTGTATCTAGTGCAGTGGACTTTGACTCTACAAACATATAGGATAGTTCTTGTTCACACCTTAACATATAGAAACCCCGTTGGCATGTAGTGTAGAAGTTTAGAATATTTCAAATGAAAGAATACATAATAGTCAACAATATACTCCAAACAACCGCCCTACACACAACTAAGTATGTATATGCAAAAATTATTTTAGAAGAATACTCCACAAGCACAAAACATGAAAGATAATGATGAATACCCCATTCCTCTCTAAATTGTTTAGACATTATCGAGAGGTCCTCAGAATGGGTCAATAAGATAAATCATAAGAAAATGTAAAAAAAAATAGTCAATGTTATCTATATCTTTTTCCAAAGTAACATAGCTAAGGTAATTCCTGATGTTGAAGCCCATTGTAGGAAGGATGCATCCTAGGACATGTTTATTAGATGTTTTGACTAAGACTAAGTGTTTGATAGGTCGTTGATACAAATGTCACTAACTCATTTACCTATGATCTAGAATTAGGATTTTGACATTTAGGTTCACACTTCATGACTTGTGACACTTGTTTTTCTACATGTTTTACCAAATATTGAAAGTGACAATTGATTTATTATGGATGAAGGTTTCTTATGGGTGAAAGTGAAATGAGATGGATTGTTTTGGGATTTTCTAGAATATTTCAATACTTTTGGTGTTTTGAAAATGTTTTGAGGCTATTTTTTGGTCCTTTTGAATGTGTATGTGAATGTTTTGGTTTTCAATTATCTGAGGTTGTTTAATATTTTCGAAGGTTTCCAATGTTTTGGGTTTTCAATATTTTCAATGTTTTTGTGTTTTATGAGTTTTCAAATGTTTTGGGGTATTTTTGAGTTTTGACCAAGAACCTAACCTAAAAGATTATCCTAGGGGCCTCGGGGGCTTACCAAATATGAGCCTTTCCTACATTATACATGCAAAGATCACATAGTTCAAATAATTTTGACCTTTTATTGATGAGATATGGACACTTGATGGATTCTTAACCTAAAGTATCTTGGGGGTACATCAATGATGGCCTTGCCTACGTTCAAGCTCAGAGACAATGTAGTTTGAATTGGTTTGTTTTTTATTTTTGTTTTTGTTTTTTTAACCTTTTTAGGGATTTTGATGTGTTTTGGATTTTTTAGATTTTGACTTTACAATCTTTGAATGTTTTTGGATTTTAGCTATACAAGATTTTGATTGAGTTTTATGAATGTTTTTAGGATTTTTGATGAGATTCCAAAATAACCTTAAGATATATACAAGAACCCAATCTGATGCATAACGAATTTCCCCCAGCATGATGCAATAGACTACCTTGATATGGGTAGGACAACCTGACCTTAGGGATGTGCTAGGTAGTACTACTTGGAGAATATGTTACTTTACAATATCAAGCTATGATACAAACACAGATGGGTGATGGAATAAATACGATGAGTGATGTGATGGATGAATGCGATGTAGATCATGATAAGCTAAAGAGCCAAAGATAGATGGAGGTGCTTATTTATGCAAGACACCTATTTTCCAGGTTTTCACCAAGGTACTTCCCCAAAGCGCCATTGAAGCGGTTTTCACTAGAAGATGATTTTTTTCTTTACTTTTTTCAATCATTTTTCTTATTTTTTTATGGTTTTGTCATTTTTTTATTTTTATTTTTATTTTTGATATTTACACCCTTCAATCCTAGGCATAAAACTTTTTGAGATGTAGACTATTGATTGGATTCTATAAGGGTTCTCCTTTAGGCGTTGACAATTGGTATGCTCTTTATCCATAGCTTGCTATGACAACAAATGGGCCCAACCAATTAGGCTCGAACTTTCCTTTACTATCCTGATTTGGAATATTCTTCTAATTCTTCTTGAAGTCAAGATCCCCCACCTAGAAAGACCAAATCTTGATGTTCTTGTTGTGGCTTCATTTTAGTCAGTTTTTTATATTCTTGAAAATGATTTAGGGCATCAAGATGATGCTCATCCAATAATTCTAATTCACTCAACTAAGATACTCTATATTCTTCATCAGTGACCATATTTTATAGTGACACTCATAGTGAGGGAAGCTTAATCTGATTAGGTGGGATGGCCTTTGATCCATAGACTAAGGAGAAAGGGGTTGCACCTATAGGTGTACACATATTGGTTCTATAAGCCCCCATCTTTCAGAGGATTTTTAGAATGGTTTTGTTTATAGAATTCACTTGACCGTTGCCTTGGGGGTAATAGGGAGTGGAGAACCAATGTTGGATGTTAAATCATTGGCATAGATCTCTTACATCTTGATTCTTGAAGGGTGTTTTGTTATCTGAGATAAGGTCTTGTAGAACACCATAGTGGCAAATAAGGTAATTCAGGTTAAACTTGGAGATTTGCTTCCCTATTATATAAGTCATAGGAATGGCTTCCACCCACTTAGTAAAGTATTCAGTGGTTGTGATGATGAATTTGTAGCCATTAGACAAGGGGGTAATATTTCTAATGAGCTCAAGCCCCTGCTACGAGAATGGCCAAGGTGTGACCATTTTTTATAAATCTGGAGATGGAGCATGGATAAGGTGTCCATGCTACCGACACTGGACACATTTCTACACATACTGATGAGCCTCTATTTCCATGGTTGGCTAGTAATACCCCATCCTCAATAGTTTATTGGATAAGGTCATACCACTAGAATGGGAACCACATATGCCTTCGTGTATGGGTATGTGTAGGATCATGATGGACCAAAAAGTGGCGATATGTAAGTGATATGATGGCCAATGTGGCTGGCGACCTTTTTTTACCCAAAATTGATGAAATGAAAAGGGTTTTTAAATGAGATTCTCAACTTTCCACCAATATAAATTATGCTTTACTTTGAATTTAATAAATAATTATTATTCATTTTCCATTTCAATTATGACTAAAGTCCTAATTGATAGGCTAATTGAAAAACATCTATATCTTTCAAATGGTATCACATTTTTTGAATCTGAAACATGTGTCAAATTCTATGCTTCGCATAATATAGGACCAAAAAAAAAGAATTGAATTTCATGAATTTTTGACCAAGTTAAGGTGGTCAGACATATGAGTTTTTATATTTTTTAAAAGTTGTAATAAAAAAATCATAATTAACTATTTACTTGGAAAAAAATGACAAAAAAATATGCATCACATAGCGACATGAGTCCTTTTCTTATATATAAAATCTTATAAATTTTTTTATCATATTATTGTGGGTAGGGTGGTCAGACAAACACCCACTTCTTATTTTTTCGCTGAAATTTAAGTACTACTACATTGAAATTTCAATTTTTTACCAAATAGATTTATACTTTTTAAAATAAACCTAGTAGTTTAGAAACTACATTCAATTTTCTATAGATTATATTCTTACATATTTTGAAATAATATAGATAACTTATTCAAATTTTTACATCAAGTTTCCTAACTCTTATTTTTTGAATTTTCATCTTCACTTGAGGGCCTATTTTTTCCATGATGATTTTGTACATACCCATACTTATGTTAAGGTGGTTAAAGGTTCCTCCTAGTTGAGACACCATAGAAATATACCCTCAATAATTATATGGTATAAGGTATTACCTAAGATGATAAATTGAGATGCCTTTTTAATGAAGGTTTTCTTTAGGTTAGAGGTGATATTAGATGGGAGGGTACCTATACTAAGATAGGTGGATATATCATGATACCATGGGGAACTAGGACCAACTATTACACACACAAATTTAGATTCAGGAATTTTGAAAGTCGGTATGAGAAGCTATTCTACTGAGAATTCACATTGAAGGACATTGTGTGGAATGTCTAACAAAGACCCAATTGTCACCATGGCATCTATTGTTTGATTGTTTACATGAGGTATCTTCTCAAAGGTTATATCGATGAAGAAATCCTTTAGGGTTTCTACCATCTTCTCATAAGGAGTGAGTTTATCATCCTTGGTTTGGTAGTCATCATTGACTTGGTTAACAGTCAATTGTGAGTCCCCATAGAATTTTAACTCTTGTATCTACCATTGGACTATTATTCTTATACCTATTATAAGGGCTTCATACTTAGCGATATTGTTCGTACATGGAAATGAAAATTAGCATGATTTTGGAATAGAATCACCTTGAGGGGTGATAAAGAGAATGCCTGCTCTTGATCTGTGTTGGGTATATGATCCATCGAAGTAAATTTTCCATTCACCTGTTTCATTGAGGAGAAATATTGATTCATTAGGGAATTGAGATATCAAAGGATTCTCTAAATAAATGGGTTCTTCTACTAGTTGGTATGCAATTACTTTTCCTTTAATAGACTTGTGCTCCACATACTCTATGTCAAACTTTGTCAAGATCATTACCCATTTGGCCATTCGCCCAATGAGAGTTTCTTTAGATAACAAATATTTCAATGGGTCAATCTTAGCAATAAGGTTGATTTGGTGTGAAAGTATGTAATGCCTAAATTTTTGTGAATCATAGACCACTGCTAGGAATTCTTTCTCAATAGATAAGTAATTCATTTCATATCCAACCAAGGTCATGCTGATGTAATAGATGGCTCTTTATTTTCCCATTTCATCATGTTGGGCTAGAAGAGCAACTAGTGCTGCTAATGTAGCTGGAATGTATAGGATCAATGGCTTGTTTGGTATCAATGACATGTGAACTAGAGGTGATAATAGGTAGTCTTTGATTTGATGAAAGGATTTATCACATTTCTCAACTTATATGTTATACCTTTATGGAGAAGATGCGAGAAAGGGTGGATTTTGTCCAATAGCTACACTATGAATCTCCTAGAATAGATTGTAGCCTTCCTTGTAACCCTCTCATCTATTTCAATGTTTGTGATGGCTCCATGTCTAATATTGCTTTCACTTTTTCTAGATCTATCTCTATCCCTCTTTGTGACACGATGTAGCCAAGAAGCTTACCTAATGTAACCCCAAAGACACACTTTTTTGGATTCATTCATAGCTTATACACTTCAAGCTTGTGAAGATATGTCCCAATACCTCTATGTGCTCCTTCCTTTTTTTCAATTTGGCCAAAATATAATCTACATAATCTTTGACTATTTTATGGATCATATCATGAAAGATTAGGGTCATTTCCCTTTGATAGGTTGCTCCAACATTCTTTAGTCCAAATGGCATCATGTTCCAACAATATGTTCCCCATGGACAAATGAATGTAGTTTTATGTTCATACTCCTTGGTGATCATGATTTGGTTATAGCCTAAAAATCCATCCATGAGTGATAACATTTCATGTCCTTTTGTTAAATCAACAATGATGTCGATGTTGGGAAGAGGGAAATCATCCTTTGGACATGCTTTATTCAAGTCCCTAAAATCTGTGAATATTTTGATGCCCCCAATGGGTTTGGAAAATAGTACTAGGTTTGAAACCCACTTAGGATAGTCAATATTGATTCAGATAAATCTGACATCAAGGAGCTTTTGTAACTCTAGTTTAATAGGGAGTGCTATATGTGGGCACATCTTTTTCATTTTCTATTTCACTAGTTTGGCTTTAGGATAGACTGCTAACTGACATACAACCACTTTAGGAAATTGAGACTCGACATATTCATGTATGACCATGTGAATTTTTCTCTTCTCTCTTTCAAGAATGCTACTAAGTTTTTTTGTTCTTCATCTAATAATGATTTGGCATAAAAGGTTATCTTTGGTGCCTCTTTTGTGCCTACATTCACTGGAGTAGCTTTTTTTGCCAGTACTACTAATTTTTTTGGATGCATTGCACTAAGGGGGAGATTTTTCACCTCATCCTTGGGCACCTCCAAGAGATTTTCACCTTCAGATACATCCTTTATTTTTACTATTTTGTGATTTGAAAGTGCCATGATGTGGTTTTCACTTAAAAATCTACATATTATTCTAATGTTGTCAATTTTGTGTCTGAGGGATTCAATCATCTCCCTATAGTACACCTACATGTCTAGCTCTATATCAAATCCTGCTTTTTGATCCCCACATTGTAAGTTGCCACAAAGCCCCATGAATTCTAATATTGCTTCATTTTTTTGAATATTTTTAGAATTGGTGGTTCTCGTTGATCCTAATCAATGAGTTGGGTGTATATTAGGCTTAGTTCAGTGGTTTGGCCATTTGGGGTGAAAGATGTTGTGGATATCATAAAGAGAGAGTTATCATAAATAAGTCAACAACACCAAGGGGAAAGTAATCTAGGGTAGTATCACATGATGTTGGTAACCAAGAGGAAGCCTCATCCCATTTATCAAAAGTACCTTTTCCAATAAGGGTAACCTTGCTAGTAGTACATCCTAAGCCAATATTCATTGGACGTTTCTCAAGAACAATAAGTTCTAGTAAACCATTGCATTTTTTCCTAGCTTGTCATTCTTGTTGTACCCCCATCCCATCAATAAATATAATAATTTATTATCATCATCCATGGGAAGAATGGGCATGGGTAGGTTGTCTTAATAGAATAGTTTAGATACATCTTCCTCATTGACATCCTCTTTGTTCAAGCCCCCCCACTTGGTGAAAGTGGTAGATGCAAGATTTAATGTTTTAGGACCACTTTGTTGATAGATGTGGTTTCTCCATGGGATTTAGGGGAAAGAGGTAGCTCTCTGAACACAAAGTTTCCTTTTTTAGTTTATAATCCCCACAACTTTCATCCTTGATTACTACCTTGATTTTAGGTATGTTCTGCACAATGGGTGTTTTATATTTGGAGGTAGATGCAAGGGAAGATGGGCCAACATATGAGGAGGAGGATGTAGGCCCTTCATCATTCTTTGGTATCTAGGGGACCTTATAGAACTTGGCCTCAAGGTTCTTGCAATGGTAGAATGGCTCAAGATCTCAATGGATAGTAACTTCTTTATCCTCAAAAGAAAATTTGACACATTGGTGATAGGTAGAAGCTATAGCTTGTATGGCATGAATCCATGGTCAACCAAGCAAGATGTTGTAGGGGAGGTCAATATTTAGCACTTGGCATGTGGTCTTAGAAATGACGAGTCCCACATGGATGGGTATCTTGATGATACCTTCTGACACCGTTCTTGAATGTCGTATGACCTTATGGTTGTACTCTATCTTTTCAATAACATCCTTTGAATAACTCAAGTTCTTGACCAAATGAAGGGTGCAAATATTTCAACCAAAACCTTTATCTACTAAGACTCTTTTAACCTTATTCATGTGAACAATGACTCAAGGTGTAAAGAACAATTGTGAGATGGTTGTGTGGGTAGGTCATGTTCCAAGAAGGTGAGAAGATGGGGGGTAGTGATGTTCCCTGTCATAGCTACAAACTTCTCTATATCAATATTCTCAGGGATAGAGGAAGCTAATAAATCCTTTTGTAGTATACCCCTATGTATAGGGGATAGCTTTAATAATTCTAGGATAGAGATCTATGTAGGGGTTCTATTTAGCTGGTTGAGGTGACTATGGTTACCAGGGTTTGATGTCAAAAAAGTAGGTTCTTTGGTAGGGTGAGATGAAGCTCTGGGATTGTAACCTTTCCACATCATCTAGTGACTCCAGAGTCCATAATAGGTCCTTTGATTGTGATGAATGTTACAACATTGTCACAAGAGGTTACCACATTGGAATAGACATGTCCTACATTACTGTAATTTTCCCCTTTTCCATTGTCATTTCCTCTATTGTGATCTGGCATATAGTTCTTGTATATCTTGAGGTCTTGGTTACCTACTGGTACATCAATAGTTACATCTCCATTTTTTATGAGGTATTGGATAACATTTTTGAGCTTCATACAGTTTGATGTTTGATGTCCTTTGATTTTGTGAAAGTTGCAAAGATCCTTTTTGTTATACCAAGGTGATTTATCTTGAGGCTCTTGATAGTTTTAGAAATTTGGGAGTGTAATCATGTTTTTCTATACCAATTTATGCATGAAAAATTCAATAGGTTCCCCCAATGGTGTGTATTTATGTTTTGGGTAGTCATTCCTATTGGGGGGCCTTCTTTGTTGAGTTTTGGTGTTATTTATTTGGTTATTTTGTGGTGGTGGTGTGGTTTGTTGTAAAATTTATTGTGTGTTGGTTGGTTGATTGTTGTTTTTCCTAGGAGCACTTATGATGACTTTAGCATCCATGATACCATCATTTATGACATTATTGTTCTTAGCCTTGACGCAGGGCTTGTCATTAGGTATTAGGAAAAAGTTGTGTCACAATTTTAGCCAACTGATCAACACAAGTGAATTTAAGTATTTTTAACTAAAAAGTAATTTTGGTCAAACATATGATCTTGTAAGATTCATTCTAGCTAAGTTATATATGTCCACAATTTTTCCAACTAAAATTGTTGGCTAAATGCATATTTAGAACCACTTTGAGTCCAATTTATCGAAAAAATAAAATTATTTGAAAAACTTGATGTTTCAACAACTTCTACTTATGTAATTTTTTTTTTTTTCTAAAATATAAAAATACCCTTTTGTAGATCCATAAGTTTAGTTTTAAAAAAATTATATATTTTAATAGTTTAATTATTTTTTATATTTTCCTTTTATTTTTTACTAAATGTAGGTTATCGACACAAAACATTAGGTTCATTACCATGGAAAGGAAAAATAGTCAAACTTATTAAAAAATTTTGAAAAAAATATGATGCCCTAGATACAAGAATCTATATCAAGATAGTATAATTTTTTTCTATTTTAGATAAATAATTAATATGAAAGTTGATGTCGATTGGAAACAACTAAGTTTTAATACACACACATTTTAATATTTATTGAAAAATATATACAAGTTATCAAAGTTGGAAAAAAATATATCCATTCCCTAAAGCTTCAAGTTATAAATACACAAAAAAAAAATTGAAGGAAAAACATAAAATTTACTATATAAAGATTGACATCTCATGTAACTTCATTTTTCAGCATTTTATCAACATCTAAATTATAGTGCTAATTTATTAAAAAACTACATTCAAATAATTTTTAATTTTTTCAAAAAAATACAAACATAAAATATATTAAAAAGTAAATATTTTATTAGTTTACATCATTTCAAAATTCAAAACATATATATCACTTTTTACTAATTCAAGTTTAAAAGTTGGATTAGCGTTGGTTGTTTCTTTTACAAAAGTGTGACATAGCTTTGTACTTTAACCCCATTAGAACAGGTTGATGGGCGGTTGTCTCTATATGCTTGTGTGTTTCCCTATGAGATTAGGGGTCTCTCGATGTTGAGGTCCCTAGGGACAACCTCATCATAAGTGGTGATACATTCATCTTTAAGTTGAAGGATAGCTCTGGATCAACATTTTCTATGATAATCCCCACCTGTTGCTCATCAAGAATGACCCACTTTCTTTTAGTAGCTCTTTTCCTCCACCTTTGTAAGAAATTAGAAAAGGATTCTCCTTTGTTTCTCTTGAGTGTGTACAAATCCTCTAATATTACATCCATGTCAATATTGAAGGAGAAGTGGTCTATGAACCTATTGATGATTTCTTGGAAGATTTTGATACTTGGAGGAAACTGTGAGAACTAATTGATTGCGGGGCACACCAAATTCTATGGAAATAGATGCATCAAATAGGAATCATTGTAGGAAACCTCCATACACATGACGTGGAATTATTTGAGGTGCTCCATAGGATTTACCCTCCCTTTATATTTATAAAACTTAGGGACATTAAAATTGGGTGGGAAAGGTAACATTGCAATGTTTCTAGCGAATAGGTATGGACACAAGTTTTTTTTAATATGGGGCTTCTTTATTTTTCCCATTTGAATGTCCTGGATCTATTGCATGAGTGACTTGAGCTGCAATGGCATATCATCTTGTGGATTTGGTGGAGGAGCATATGTTGCATATTGAGGGATGGTGAATGAATTGTAAGTGGGATTTTGATATGATGGGGTGTTGTATAGTGTGTAGGGTTTTGTTTGATATTGTGAAGGTGATGGTGGCAAAGGTGTATATGCTCCTACCATATTTGGATTGATGATGTTTTGTTGGGGATTATAGTATAAACCTTGTTGTTGTTGTTGTTATGCAAGAAATTTTTGTTGGGAAACCAAGGCTTACTGTTGGGCTTGTTGTTGTTGTTGTGTGATTAAGGCTTGTTGTTGGGCTTGTTGCTATTATGTTGTTGTTGTTGTGTGATTAAGGCTTGTTGTTGGGCTTGTTGCTATTATAAGGCTTATTCTTCAAGGGCTTGTTTCTATTACAACACTTTTTGATAAGCTTGTTGTGCTTGCAATGCTTGTTGTTGGGATTGTTGTTGCAATTCTTGAGATTGATATTGTTGTACTTGCAATTTTTGTTGGTAAGCCTACTATGCTTGTTACAAAGATAAAGCATGATCTTCCTGCACTTGCAAGTGGAAAGTTTTGTATGTTGGGATGGATTTTGGGTGATCATAGGTTGTGAATTGATTTGAGATGGTTGTAGGTTGTTTTTGTTTAGCATTCCTTATAATATAGTAGATTGAGATGGATGAATGTAAGGTTGAGGCCCCATTTGATTTTGTATTTTTTGGGGAACCCATGGTAAAGACGATGATGATGCCATTTGGTATTGCAATATCAATGGCACATTCTGACCTTGGATCAATTGATTAGAAGGGCTCCCTTGACTGATGTATTGAGGGTTTCCTTGTTGTGTTTGATGTGGGACCAAGGTATTACCTTGGTTGATGAGGTTTGTGATCAATGTGTTATTTTTATTTAGATTGATGATAGATGGGGTTGATGTGTTTTGTGGAATGAATTTAGTAGTTTGGGTAACCACTTGTTTTGATGTATCAATGGGATGTTGGAGCCACTAGTTAAGGGTTGACCTTGTGTGAGGGTGTTAAATTTCCCTTGTCATCCCACTTGAGGCACTCGGTTCACATTTACTTGTGTAATGTTGGGAACACTTTGGGTACTTGTGGTGATGGATGAAGATGGTTGCACTCAAAATGTTGAGGATATAATGGTATTATAGAATAGTGGTGGAGGAATGAGTTGGGGCACTAGATTTTGGTGTCTAAGTTATGTTTTTGGGAAGGTTTTTGTTTTGAGTACCCAAAAATGTGTTTCCTCCTAAAGGGAGAGTGTGACCAAGATCGGTGGCAATCCTAGTGAAATGTTGAAAATTGTCATTTTATGTTTTACGACATAGAAGAACCAATTTCCCACAAGTTACATTCAAGCATACCTTAGATATCTTAATTGAGGGATGGAATGAGGGAAAGACATCTACAATAAGGTGTCCTAGGGTTGTGATTAAAGACTAAAAGGGGGTTCACCACCAAGTAAAGGCTTGGAAAGAAAGAGATGAATGCAATATGAAAACCTAACTATATGACATAAAGTATAAAACATAAATACAAAATAAAAAAAATAAGAATTAGTAGAGGGTACCTGAAATAGATATATGATCAAAATAAGCTCTGAAACCCTAAAATTCTAAATTTAACTACTCATTAGGACTCATACGCCAATCTGGGTGATTTAGTCCTAGACTAGGTTTTTTGTGTAGAAACTAGACTCTCTCAGTGACTAATCTAGATCTCCTAAAATATAGATAAAAGGTTGTATTAGAAATCATACACCCAAGGCGGAAATTTTGTCCCAGTATTAGGGTTTGGCTGAAATTTTGGTATTCTCTTGGGATCTCTTGTAGCTTCCTTCCTTCTAGATCTCTGAGTCTAAAAGATCAAATTTTGTTTTGTAGATGACCACCTTGTGACAACTTAACAACTTTCATCAATCTTGCAATTTTTTCTCCAAAGGATATTCAAGTCTCAAGCAATCTAAATCTAAAACCACACATCTAGAGGGAGAGAGAAGCTAGTTGATTATTAGGGAATAGGGGTTTTCCTTGGTCAAACACCATTTAGGTAATTAATCCGTGTGATGAAATAATGAAACATGAACATGAAACATGAAATATGAAACATGAACAATGATACCTTGAATGATGTCTTGAAATGTAGGTTTGAAATCTAACATGAAGTGGCCATGAAGAATGCAGGTATTTATCTTGAATTGGATATGAAACGATGCTCAACATGTATCTTGAATGCTACATAACAACACTGGCTCAACAACATTCTTGATGCATTATTCCCTTGACATGATAATGGATCTTGAATTTCTCTAACAAATAATAAAGAAATCTGCCCTTGAATTCCTTAGAAATGATCTGGAATGTTTTATAATGCTCTTGTGAAGTCTTAGGATGCTTGAATCTTGATTTCTTAGTAGATATTATGAATTATTAGGTGAAATAATGATTTGAAACCTTTTTTATATAGGAATTCCATCTAACTTACCATTTTTAAGATCCCAAATCCCAAAATTCATGAAATTTTAATCCAAAACCCTAATTTCCCACTCAAAACCCTAAAAAAGGGCCAAATGGGACTCATATGCCCAAGGTGGCATATAGGTCCCATCTAGGTAGGACTCATACACCCACGGTGTCATATGGGTCCCACTAGGCCTTTTTGGGCAGTGAAAATATAAGGGGGTTAAGGTATTGAGTGTTTTTGTTGATTATGTCAATATCTTAATTGAAATAAGCCTTGGCATACAAAATAAAGGGTCTTAGTGGTCTATTAATGATGATATGAAGGTCACAAATGCAAGATGGCCTAAAACTTAATGTGAAGGTGTAAATAAATACACTTTACAACACTAAATTAAGGAAAGGAGGAACTTTACAACACTAAATTAAGGAGAGGAGGAACTTGCTTCAAACTTAGACTGAAGTAGACATTCAAGAGGGGTCCAAGTGTACTAATGTAGATGAAATAGGATGGAAAAGATCAAAGGAGGTGGCCAAGCCCCTAGGATCCAAGATCTTACATCAAACCAACATAAGCACAAAGGGACGCACACAAGGTTTATGATCTGCATCAAAACAAGATACACAAACATGCAATATCAAAGACATCAAGATGAAAGGAATAGAAGGAATAGGTGGATCAAGCTTCAAATGTTTATCCCACACATTGTGGATTAGATCTAAGATTGTTTATTTAAAATTCATGCTCACTCTAAGGAAATATAACTTTAGGTTGTTTGTTGGGTGAGTATACAAAGAAAAAGGCTTACAAGTGGAATACGATGTCTACTATGCAAACCAAATGCATGTGTGATTGAAGTAGACATTCAAGAGGGGTCAAAGTGTACTAATGTAGATGAAATATGATGGAAAATATCAAAGGAGGTGGCCAATCCCCTAGGATCCAAGATCCTACATCAAACCAACATAAGCACAAAGGGACACACACAAGGTTTATGATCTGCATCAAAACAAGATACACAAACATGCAATGTCAAAGACATCAAGATGAAAGGAAAAGAAGGCACAGGTGGATCAAGCTTCAAATGTTTATCCCGCACATTGTGGATTAGATCTAAGCTTGTTTATTTAAAATTCATGCTCACTCTAAGGCAATAGAACTTTAGGTTGTTTGTTGGGTGAGTATCCAAAAAAAAAAGGCTTACAAGTGGAATATGATGTCTACTATGCAAACCAAATGCATGCACACAAGGACTAGTGGAACCTCAAGCCATCCACTAGGTGATCCCCTTGAGAGGTGAGACACATATGCATGTGGATGGTATGCAATGACACACACAAGCAAGTGGCTATGGGAATGTCACACCTAAATTCTGCTCCCTTACGTACAACCATACCAAAGCTATACCTCCTGATAACTTTGATAAGGTTCCATACAACATGATGACAAGATTCATGAGGCAAGAAAAACTTTGTATGCTTGACACCCATGAACAAACAATATGGTTCCATAGGAAAGTTTGTGTTATGCAAGGTGGCCATATAATATTTATTGTAAATTCAATATAGTGTAAGGTACACTCAAAGGGATTTCACTTAGTTCATGTAAGGTCTCTTCTTAGGGAACATCATTTCTAATGTCTCCAAGAGAGGAAAAATCAAAGAAATATCACGCTCTTAGAGGAACGAAAGAGGATATTTTGCAAGGATTCCTAAAGCATACCTTGATAAACTGAAGCTATCTAAAAGAATACCAAAGTAAGATCTTAGTCAGACTAACATGAAGTTGCTTGAAAAGATCATAATCTCTGGGTGATTTAGTCACAGGCTTAGGTGCTGAAGGAAGACTTGGTTGAGAAGGTGGTAAAGAAGTAGGAACTTGAGTAGGATGAGGTGTAGGAATAGAAGGTTGTTGATTCAAATTTTGCTTATTTCTCCTTGTATTAAATGTGTGCCCAACAAAATTATAAGAAGTAGAATTTGTAGCATTCACAAACCTTGAATATACATCCGATGAATCATTATGATATGGAACTCCATAGATAAAATGGATCCTCTTAGGAGAGGGGCTATCCAGAGTTAAGTAAACAATGGGTCTCTTAGGACTTGGAGAAGCCATGGAGACTACAACAATGTTCACCGACTCTTCATGTTGTGAAGAAGAAGTTTGTTCAGAAGACTTATAGATAGAGGAAGATGCTTCTAAGAAGTCATCTAGAGCATCATCCAACATATCAGGATCTTCCTTAGAGAAAGAATTATCATAAACACTAAAACATTGTAGAAAAAGACTCAATATGGTTCACGTGAGGTCCACCAAAATGTGAGATAAGGGGGATTTTCTGCTCATGAGTCTCTTCATTCTCAAGAGAATCCCAGGAAATGAACAACCCTTAACCACCTCAATATTGTTGAATGATGAAATTGAAAAGAAACTACACATAAAATAATTATCATGAAAGAATACTTTAGAATTTGAGAGAGAAAGGTTTCAAGATTCCAACCACAAAAGGAGGAGCTCTTGGCCAATGGAATACAGTGCGGTATTAGGATGCCATTGCAACACAATAGAGTTTGAAGGACGTTTTGGTATCCTAGGTAAATAGAGAGCTCAAAACTTGTATAAAATAACTAGAACCCCACTATCTAACATAAATCTGAGGTATGTTTAATAAAATAACTAAGTAGTAATAAAATAACTAAGTAGAAAGCAAAAAATAAGAAAAAGTACAAAGGAGAGCTAAAAGAGGGCTCACAAATGGCCAAACATTCAAAACCTTCGTCCAAGCTCCACTTTGGCAACCTACACACAAAATGAATGGGAAAAATGTTAGTGTTGTTTTGGGGCTTACCACAGTCAAACCCCCATTTTTGTCTTCCCACCTCCACGGAAAACTAGATAGAAGAGAGACTAAATGAAATAGACAGAAGGAAGCACGGTGAAAGCAATGCCTTCTTGAGGAGGCCCACACCATCAAATAGAAAATGAACAAAATGATCTAATCTATTTACAAATAGCTAAGAGTAAGAGAGAATTACCAATAGTCCTTGGCCCCCTCTTGAATGCACAAACACACGGTTGAATGCTTCGAAAAGAGCTTTGGATATTGGAGGGACCTTAGTCTAGTAGAGCTACACTTGTAGAAGTGATTTTAAAAAGAGTAGAAGAGGCTAAGATTGAGAAGAGAAGTGATTGAATGATAGAGAACCTCCCAAAATGAGAAGAAAAAGGGAGTTTTTGTTGTATGCAAAGGTAGAAGGAGCCATTACACTTAGGAATTTGACAACAAAGATGCATGTATCAAGTGAAGATTTCGATATTCCATGTTTTAAACTTGAAAAACTGTTAGGACACTAGCACATCATGCGTTTGTGTGCCACACAGGTGTCTAGAATGTTAGTTTTTAGGAAACAGGACAGTGTATTGTTGTTGCTTCATCATTAGACCTCATGGAGTTGGAATCGTGAAATTCTGACCCATTAAGCTCTTTATCACAAATGTGTTTAGGTGCAATAAATGCTAGGAAAATTCTAAAATGTGAAATTTCTCCTAGGTGCTTTTGTAACATTACAGTAACCCAACCCTTAGCCTTAGATGTACAAGTTCAAGGTTATGATAGTGTTGAGAGAAAAATTGACTATGTCAATATGGTTGACAGTTTATTTTCAAAATTATTTTGTGAAATTAAAAACCCATTATACATGAGATTGCATAGATTTCAAATATGTAATTACTTTTCATAATTGGATTAATTTTTCTATTTTTCAAATATTTTTTGATGAAACTAGTCCCTAAACTGAAAATAAAATGTTTTCTTATTTTTTTAATAACTTTTTTATTTTGTACATTTTTTTAAAAACAAATTATATGCCAACAATATTCAAACAATTCTTTTCAATTTGGAAAAAAAAATCAAAAAATGATAATTTTGGTTTTACTTATGCTTGATGTACACATGCCTATTGAAAATCAATTTGTATCATCTAGGTATTAAAAGAAATTATATATTTGGAAACTAGATTCTGAGTACTAAATTTCATATTACTAACCTTTTTTTTATGATTCAATCTTTAAGTGCTTCAAATTTTTAGGTCAAATGTGAAAAATTCCAAAAATTAGGAAAAACATTTCCACTTTTTGGCCAAAAAGTGGACTCAACTTCTTGGATAGGGTGAGTCTAGGTCATCTACAACATGCTAGTGTACAATTCCATTGAAACTCAATATACTTCAGACACTTCATACTTATATCTGAATTAGTACTTTTCTCTACTCTACATTCATCTTATATTTGCACAACTCACATCCACAAAGCTCTTAGCACTCATTTTTAAAATATCGAAAAAGATCTTACATATTTATTTGATTCATTCACATATACCTACAATATAAATTAGGTTGGCCTAATCAAAATATAACTTGTCAGCTCAAGATCCATACATGCATGCTTTGCACCAAGATTTAAAACTCATAATAACTCGAAGGAGGTCGATATGGACCCAAAATAACACCTACATAATGGATTAATACATATTTAGCCTCTGTAATACATGAAATTCATTAGGTTGGCACTAGTAATGACCTAATAATAAAGTTTTCCAACTCTACACCTAAATTTGGACATGTGGACCTCCAAATTCTATGCTATTTGGAATGTACACACTATTGAAACTTGTCATCATTTCCAAAAATTGCAAAGCTAGATTCCCATTTATGGAGAAGTGTGGATTCAAAAAAACCTATGCATTGAACTAGAAAACACTTGTTACTACGAAGCCGATACATTGACACTCATAACTTCAACACCAAGATCCAACAGAATATGAAATTCTAGATTTAGACTCTTCTAACAATCATCAAAATTATATTAAAATAATAGGGAAAGAACTTATATAGCAGACCGATGCGGACCCAAAAACTAGATGTCCTATTCATTGGAATACCTATATTGACACTTCGTCAATTCCTCTTTCACATGTCTTCATAAAAAAAAAATTATTACAAATATCCAATATATTACTATTTTAAAACATGCATTCCCAAGCCATTCAAACTAATCTACACAACGGTCTTCATACTAGAACATAATGTTGACATCAATGACAATACTGAATTGCAATGCATTTATCCCTCATGCTCATGTTGCAAGACAAATTCCTCATTCTTTTAACATATCATCCCATGAAATGTGTGTCAAAGGTATTCCACGAGGTACATCTTCTGAATATCTAGTGGATATGGTTCTTCCCATACTTGAATTTGGTAGTGCTTGTCAATGGCTAGAATAAAATACTCTTGTTTGTTACTTTGTAGGGAGAAATCCCCCTAAGAGCATGCTTAAGGAATGGTTGGCCAAATCTTGGGCCTTGCATGGGATCCATTTAGAGGGTGCTCAAAACCTCTCTAAGGGGTTTTTCCTTTTTCTCTTTACTAAATTCAGTCATGTCCAAGCTATTTTACATCATGGCCCTTGGTATCTCTAGGCTTCATTGTTGGGTTTTCAATTGTGGAATTGAGAATTTCCAATCAGATGACAAAAAGCTTCATGTGCTTGTATGGCTTGAATTTCTTTTTCTCCCCTTGTCTTGTTGGTACTTTGTGCACATCATTGTCTCTTCCCTAGGGAAGGCTATTTGTGTTGAACCAAACCATTTTTGTTAGGATCAAACTCAAAATAGGTCTATGTGGAGATTGATTTGTTCAAAGACCTGAAATAGTCAGTCAATATTCAGAATGGTAGCCTTTACCACACTTAGTGAGTGTTATATCATAATCTAAATGTAATAATTCCCTTTGTTTCTAACCCTCTAAGAAAAATAAGGATTTCCCTCTAATGGCTCCTAGGGTGAAGACTCATCCATGAGTCCTTGAACCTCCTCATACTTTTGAGGCTACTACCAAGCTAAAGATGATCAAAAATGAAAAAAGTGACTAGCTAAAATGGAAAAACTATCACTTCCATTAGTGATTAAAGCCAAGTTGAAGATCCCTCTACTATGCAGATGTATCCAGTCCTTTCAAACCCTTATGTGATGAAGAAATAATCTTGAAGCTTCCTTCTCATCAAAGGTTTTATCTAATGTCTTAGCTTGTGTCAGTGCTTTTGTCTCAACCAACAATACTATCTCATCATTTCACTCTACAATAGTCTCATCTAGCCCACTTGAGAATTTAAAGGATGAAGAGTTTGTTTCATAGAATAGGATGAATGTTATGCTTGTGCTTCAATTGGGTTCTCTCTCATTAGATTTTTTCAAAATAGATAATCCACACTAGAGGAGTTGGATGGTGATGGCATGCAAGACTCCCATCCATGAATTTCCTCTCTTAAAATTTTCAAAGTCTCACCGATCTCTCCAGGAATTCTTCTATGTGGGATACTTGTTAGAAATATTCTAGTATTGATGTTTTATGTCTTCATGAAGTTAAGATTTTAGGTTTTCTAGTTTTTGTAGCATGTCATGTTATTTAACCAAAGGGTTACTTTTTTTCCACCAATCACAACACTATTTGTGGAGTTGTCACTTCTATTGTGCCATGGTGGAATTTTTATGTGGTGGGCAATGGGTCTGATTTGACTCATCATTATAATTATTTTGGAATAATTAATGTTTATGAACTTCCAATGATGTTGTGGAGAATCTTGTATGTCGTGGATTATGGATTCAATTCCTTTGGCCACTTAGATTCTATGTTGAGAATTTAATATGGTTGAGGTGGCATATGATAAATATGGGAATTTACCTTTTCATTGGTTAGCTAGCGAAAAGGAGGTGTGGTTCTATATGTGTAATAAATTGGGACTTTATGATCTAAACATAGGTCGCTACCATAACCAACCTATTTGGTACACATGGAGTAATTTATGGGTTGGTTCTAATAGAGTCTTAAAATGGATGGATCATGCCATGATACCAATGTAATATTTTTTCTCTTTTGCATCTTGCAATGCCCTACAAAATTTACCTCTTGCCGAGGTGACCCTATTCGATCACTTCCCCATAAAGTTCGACATTAAATGGAAAGTGGGCCTTGTGAGCCCTTTTGAGTCCCAACTATTTTAAATACTTTGCAAATGAATCATTATCCCACACTAGCCCACATCAAGAAGGTTTAGAATTTGGAATGTCATCCAACTCAGTCAATTGGGAGGATTTCTTTGTGGATTCATGCTATCCAGCATACCTCATATCTTATTTATATTTATGGTTTCCAACTAGAGATCTTTTGATGATGCTCATACAAGGATAGTACCTTGGATCTTCATCATTCCATGGAAGTAATTTCTTCCAATGCATTCCCTCTTTCTTTGCAAGTTTAAGTTGTGGATACTAGAAAAAAAAAAAAAATTCTATCAATTATTTTACGAGAGGAGATTAGATCAAGGCCAAACTATATTGGATTAAATTTGGTGATTGTTCTTCTATAGAATTTTTCCACACCCTTCAAGCATGCCATGCTTTTCAGGGCATAAAATAATCAAATAAGGTCAATAGGTACTCATAGAGCTATAAGACATTCTCCAAGCATTTATCAGATATAATGAGAAGGTCTTCATTTCTAAAGATAATTCCCTAAAGCTTGAAAAAATTTAGTACATGAATGTCTTCAAGCAGTCCCTTGTTGGCTCTCTTCCACTAAAAAAACCTTATACGAAAAATTTCTCTCCCTAGAGGATCTAAAGGAGGCTATTAATTATATGGAATATGAGAAACATCTCGAGGGTGATGGGTTTCCTTGTTATTTTTACAAAGCCCTATGAGATTGTGTCCACCATAATTTTGTTGTATATTTGATTTGTTGAGTACTAAAAATGAACCTAGATCTATTAGGGAGGTTCACTTTTAGAATAAAAATGAGTCTTGGATGCAAGTCATGTAGGAGGACATGATGGCCTTGAATAGTTAAAAAAAGTAAGAGTGAGTGAGAAGCCATATGTTCAATATTTAGGTTTGCATCATATTAATTTATTATTATAATAGAATAAGTCAACATTGATAATATATTTTCAATTATTTGGGGCACTTTTTTTGTTTAATATTTTTAGTAGAATAACTTATGAAGTAATTTTAGTGGGAGTTTGTCACTTAAATAAGTATTGGAATTATGAAGAAATCATTATTTGTATGAGCAAATTTTGACTTTTCATCCAATAACTATTATTTTAAATAATTTTTAATAAATTTTAAACATTTTATTTCTCATTATACATATATATAATCGTTCATCTTATTTGTAGAGTATTAAAACAAAAAAATATATTAACATTTTATTCTAATATTTTTTATTTTTATTTTTATTTTTTAGAAATCTGTTATTTTATCACATTTAAATTCTTATTATTCATTACATTTATTTTTATTTCTATCTCTTTCAAATGTATTAAATATTTTGTACCATTTATATGTAACAAAAAATAAAATTCCCTAGATTTATAATTCAATTAAATGGATTCAATTCAACATAAATCCTAGTATAGATGAATTAACTCATATTTGGGAATGGTGAATAGATAAAATTGTGTTTATCTCTAGCAAGAGAGATAGAAGATTTCATTTAATATAGTATTGCAAATTGTATATTATAAGAATAGAAATAGTGGATCTCTATTTATAATTCATTTTTGAATCAAAATAGTTTTTCAATTCTATGGTAGGTTTAATACATTGATTTTAAGGACATCCATACTATCTAATATATCAAATTTGTTACATTTTATTAGTGTTGTGGATTAAAAATACATAGTGGATGGATGAAAAGGGTCATGTTCTTTTAGGAGACCCTCTTGATAGAATGAATTTTACAACATTGAGAAAAACCAAAGACAACAACCTTTAAGAATATAAATAATTTTGAATGATGCTACATAGAACAAATTAGTTTGTATTTAAACTATCATGGCATGAGCATTTAAACAAATAATTATCAATAAAAAAATATTTCTTTAAACATATTTAATATTTTTTAAAAATATGTTTAACATATTGAACACATGTTGTAATTAATTGTTCCTTCTTATTTGATGAATAAGGCCTTATTATATTTTATCAATTGAAAAGACAATAATTTACTATTCAAAAAAATGAGAGGTGAGAAAATGCACACCCTCAAAGTCTAAGCTAGACAAAGATCAAAATAAAAAGAAGAAAAAATATTTTTGTGAAATTATCTAAATCTCTATCTTGTATTCAATAGTTATACTTTCATCATGATTGACTCCCTTGAGTTGATTTGACCTAAAAATTATGTGTCTTGGAAACTAAAAAATGTCACATTTACATTTATATTTCATCATTTTAATATTTCAAAATTGAATTAAAAATAAAGATGTATTAATAAATTATATGAATTTTTTTAATCCTCATTATGTAGGATTGCATGATATTAGTTACCTGTTGCATTAGAAAAAAATTGCACCCACAATCACTGCAGTGCGCCTGGACCTCGTGACCAACCTCCTACAATAGGAAAGATTTAGCCAACTGAACTAGGGCCCCAACCCCATATATTTTCTTTCATTATTATTTACATTTCCCTCTAATTTATTTTTATGATAACTAAATATTAACTTGTGAATATTTAAAAATTAATATTAAACAAATAAAACAAATTGAAAAGAGGCCAGAAAAAATAGGAAGCATTAACTTAAAAAGATAAACATAGAGCCTCACTCTAAGTTTTATATATGTGACTTTTAGTTTTATATATATATGAGAGAGTGAGAGCTAACTAATCTAAGAAGATTACAATGTCAGACCAATATACTTAAACCAACTGCACAAAATATAATGCTCTCCACGTCACATGGTTTATCAGAACATTTTCTACAACCTTTATTGTGAGAGACAATTAGTCTCTGAATAACTCAACATAAAGTCTACTAAATCTGGATCACAAATAGGAGTCATTTCGGATCCATGAAAAAAAACATATATTACATTCAAAAACGCCCAAGAAGATTTAAGTAAGCATATATTATCTTAGATTTATGAAAGGGATGCAGATTCTCAATGAATCCTAATAGTAGCAAGCAGGATATTTCTGAAATATTAACCACCACTATAATACACACAATTTTCTCTCCATTATTGATTTGATTCAGAAGTAGTAAAATGAGTTCCTGGAAATGGTGTTTGCCGCGCCTGTTTCAGAGCCTTCATTTCTTTCAACACTTTCTGCAGTTTTATGTTTTCCTTTCTTAATGCCTTCAACTGTCTCTGCCACACTTTCATTTCGTTTTCCTTCGCTTTGGCCCTGCAAATTTTATTGAATTAAATTGGTTTTGTAATACTCATAATTTTATTAAATGTGATGAAATGAATTACTATATGGGGGAGATTATTACTTTGCTCTCCTATTTTGAAACCAAACTTGAACTTTTCGAGGGTTGATATTCAGCTGCGTGGCCAGAGCTTCCTTACGGATCTGTAAACAAAAAACACTATTGATATTTAAGAAAAATAATGAATGTTTCACTCATCACAGGATGTTAACATTAATAATTTATGTTCTTTGATGACACCATATATTAAATTTTACACGTACGATATAAGATGTTATATATGGGATGATTTTCTGAACTGAAGAGGTATCAGTATAAATTTATGTTTCCATATGAATAAGAAAAACAAATTTATGAATTATATAAGATTGTCCCTAAAAAAACTCTAGAAATAATTGATAAAATTTATATTATATTTTTTTATACTCCTCCATTCCAGAAAGGTTACATTATTTCACAAAACACATTTTGAGAATTTATAATAGATTGCTACTGAACAAAACCATGAGCATTTCCTGTGATAATCAAGAGTAAATTGTAAAATTCATTGAAAGCAATTTCGGTTTTAATTTTCAATATGTTTCTGAATAGTTAGATGAGAAATGATTTCTAGTGCTAATCTTAAAATCTAGGCCTAAAATCAATATCCTTCTTTGGTTTCGTAAACATCTGGGTATATTTTAAAAGTACCAATTGATAGTTTGAAACAAAAAAAACTAAAATTAAACCAGACCTAACAAAAAAGAAGAAGATAAATTTGCGTAGCCTAAATTAATTGACAGCTTGTGGATCTTTCATGGGGAATGCCAGATCAAACAATTTATGACAGTAAGCAAATGAAAATCTCTATTAAAAAGCTTTTACTGATAAGGATATCAATAAAAATAAAATAGTGTCTATAATCTATTAAGTATTCTGTTCTTATAGTCCTGGAAATATAAAGAATTGCTTACCGAGTTTACATACACATATATATAACTTTGACGACTACGCTATAGAGAAAAGGGATAAGTTGCAATAAAAAAATTGTTATTAAATGGTGAAAAGTAAACATACATTATCAATTTTAGGGTTTTCTTTGAAGCATCCTTCCAAATAAGCATATTGTTCTTCTGATAATCTGATCCATCTTTTAATACCATCGTCCTCTTGTTCATTGCTGATCCTCAACAATCCATTCTCGGCTGTAAAATCCTCTTGAAAACCGTCATGTCCGTTAGGGTTGCAACATGCAGAAGGTGATTTGTTGAGGTCAAGCCTATTTGGGCTGCCCATTTCGGATCTTCCCTCTGCAGGTGCAAAAAATCTTAGAATAACATAAATCGAAAAATCAAAAATCAAATTAATCTGGCCATTCGACAGAGATCTATTTATTTGAAGATGTAAGTTAAGAGGAGGAGAGGCAGGAGCGCAGGAGCATGGGGTAACAGATCTAAGTTAAGAGGAGGAGAGGCAGGAGCGCCATTAGAGTGGAACCCTAAACCAATATTCACTGAATTCGCCACCCCTTCATCGCAATCCACATTACCCTCTTCCATTACAGTTAGTTATGAAAGATCAGGTAATGACTGACTGACTGATACAAGAGATGAGGAATTTATAGGAGAGGGGGAAATCGTATCGCGAGCTCTCAAAGCCATCGGAAATCCAGAAGTTTGACTACTCGGTGTGGGAAGAAAGCAATGATAAATAAGCAAATTACAAGGAACATGGTATGGATTACAACTATACATATATATCTTCTCGTTATATATATATATAATATTAATTTAAAATTTGAATTATAGCTTTTTCAAATTTTATATTTTTATTCTATATTTAATAGTCATATTAGTTATTATAATCAATCTCCTTAGATTAAATATATTTTAAAATATTAATAATAATGTTTACATTTCTAATATTAATAATTAGTAATAATATTTAAAATTTAAAGTAATAGAGAGATGTATTAAGAAATGAAATGGGTTCTTTCAATTAAGATATGTGGTCTTAATTAATTTTTTGAAATAAAAAAATATATCTTAATTATTATATAATTTCAATTATTTATGATACATATTTTCATTCAAATATCTTTAAATGTATTTTTAAATTATTATTATTATTAATTTTTTTTACATATGTGAAGTTTTCAAACTAGCATATTTATTTTTCGAAAAAATTGTATAAAATGAAAGAAATATCATTCTCAAGACACTTATACAACTTAATAAAAAATCTTGTAAAAAATATAATACTTTAAAAATCATTATTCCATGTTTAATAGTCATAAAAGGTATTATATTAAACCCTTTTAAATCAAATATGTCTAAAAGTTATGTATCTTGAAAAAATATTTATAATTTCTTCATATTAATAATTATAAATCAAATTTAAAGTAATAAATAGATGTATTAAACAATGAAAAGGATTATTTCATTCTTGTTATTTAGGGCTTTTGGTCAGCCACTTTTTTCAAGAAAATAAATCTTTCAATTATGCTATCTTTTCAATTGTTTACAATACATATTTTTCATTGAAGACTTTCTAAACATAATTTATGATTATTAATATATATATACATATTTAGAATATGTAAAAAGTAGCATATCTATATGTTTTAAGAATAATATAAAAAGAATAAGATGTATCCTTCCCAAGGCACCTAATCCATTTAAATCATTGATCTTATAAAAATGAAGAGAGTATAGTTTTATTTATTTAAGCCTTAAATATTTTTTCAAATATATATTAATTTTATTATAATTTTTAGATATACAATTACTTTGAAGCTATTTTATTTACTCAATAGTTAAAAGTTATTTTTTAGACTAATTTTTATGATGCAAGAGTTTTTCATATAACTTATTCACATTTTATTTAAATATATAAATATATATAGAGATATCAAAGGTTTTCTTATTTAAAAGTAATGTGAATTATTACAATATTCTTTATAATTTTTTATTTAATTTTTAATATATTTTAGTTTATATTTATATGTTAATATTATTTTTAAGTTATAAATTAACTTTTAAGTCATAATTTTTAATAAGATATTTTTCATGCAATATTTTTATAATAATAGTTTATATTGATATATTAAAAATTAAAATATATATTCAAATTGTGAAGAAAATATTATTATATGTATAAACCATGTTTGAACATTAAAAACTAGTAGATATATAAAGTATAAATATATCTAAGGTAAACATATTAAATTTATTATATATAAAATTATATCCCTTGTTTCTTTTGTTTAGAATTATTTAAGATTAAAAAAATAGATATATGAACTTAAGTGTTAGTTCATTTTATTTTAGAATTATTTTATCTACTATTTTAAAATAAATTGCTATCTTTAATTTAGAAACTTTGTATTTTAATCTTGTCATGCTATCATTATCTATCTATTTTTCCATACATATTAATTAAATATTTTTTAATTAAATTAAATTAATTTTCTTTTTCATTTCTATTAATTAAATAAAATTTAATAAATAAATTATTTTCATAGTAATTAAATAAATTTTAATAAATACCTCTTTTTCATCTATAATTAAGCGTAAGCCAAAAAAAAATAATTATTTAATTATCTTGATCCTATTATCATTTATGTATTATTTAAACATTTTTTAAATATTTATTTAATTTATCTTTTATCATCTTCCCTTCAACATTAATAAAAAAAATTCAAATAAATAATTTTTAAAAATTATTTAATTAACTAACACTTCTTCCACAAATTAAATAAATTAAAATAATTTATTTATATCTAAATTAAACCTTTCCATTCTAAAACGAACACATAAAATTTGTATGTATTTCCCTCACTCCACTCTATCTCAATTTTATCTAATTTATTCTTATTTATTTACTAAATGGTAGCTCCTATCTATCTTAATTTTTCTTGTTCATTGATCTTTCCTACTAGTGTCCACCATTGCTCAAATATTAGTGAAGCACATAAATAGGAGCTTTAATTTGCACATTATTAGTCTATCATTGTCATTATCAAGCACTATCATTATCTTGACAAGTTGATATAACTATCTTTTATCATCTTGTCTATCTTTTATATTTGTCTTCGATCATTATCATTTTATCATATTATCATTATGTTATTATGATCTTGTTATTTTTAAGAGAAACCCACACATCAAAAATTTAAGCTACTATGAAAGAAACAATAGAGAAAATCAAGGTATTTACTGTGATATAAGTTTTTATTATTTCATTTTATGTATAGATCGTAAGATTTTATTCATTGATTTTTTAGTGTGAATTTGGTGTTTTAATTGTATTGATAGTATTTTTGACAATTCACATTTTCATCATCCAAATTTTGGCATGTTCAATAGGACTCACTTCCCTCATTATTTTAATAATATATTTTTTGAATATTTGATTTCTTTTAAAGGCTTCAGTTTTGAGGAACATTGATTAATTCTACAATACATTTGAATTGAACTAAAGTGTTTCTAACTTGATAATTCTTTAATGCATTTGAGCTAAAATGAATTTTTTATAACTTGATCTAGGGTGCATTTTTGTTGAATTACCATGATTTTGATATGATACATTATGTATTTTATATATGTATAGTGTGATAATAGATTACCAAACAAGTTTCTATAATTAAATTACAAATCTACACATTTATTGTATCTTACTACACTCTTGAGAAAAATTATTGTGCTTCTAAGAAATTTTTTGTCCTTATGATTCATGAATATGCTTTTTCTAAATCCTATTATGCTTGTGAGTTGACTTTCCATGATTCTAAGGTGACTTTACAGACTTTTGAGATGACTTCTAACACTTCATAGGAAACTAAGTTCTATGCTATTGATGTGATTTTGTGCATGTCAAACATATTATACTCTACTTTAGAGGTAACTTGCCATGTATTTGACCTATTTTTTATACACTTCTAAGTTATTATATAACAAATTTGATATATCTAACTACATTTATGATAAGTATCATAATACATATGATCAATTGAGAGTGGGAGATTAGTAGTTAATTTTGATCGGTTATTAATTTACTTGCATAGGAAAGTCTTAGCAAATGCTCTCAAATAACTTTCGGTGCCAAACAACATTGATACCAATCAATTACAAGAATTTATAACACACATTTCATCTTCTCATTAGTAGTTACCAAAAAGGACCTTCTATTAATTTGTCTAAAAATAAATCCTTATCTATAGAAAATTTCAATCATAAATTTAAATATAAGAGAGCTGTGATAGATGGTAGAATAGGATAAACATTTAAACCCTTTGATTGGTAAAAAAAATTAATACTCTAATGGTTTCACTAAATCATAAAAATATATTGCTATAAAGGCATATAATGATGTTGAGTGTGAGTCTAAAGGAATTATAAAGTTCCTGATCCAAGTTTCCCCCACCATGGTAGACATTATTTATCAAGTCTTGGACCTTGGTATTCATTATAACATCCTTCTTGATTACCCATTGATACATGCCATGTAGGTTGCATCATCCACATATTTTCAATGCCTAAAATTCTCTTACATTGGTAATAAAGTCATTATTTTTGGGGACCATAGTCCTTTTAAATATTATACAAATATGGAAGGCATATATCAAAAATCAAAGTAGGTTCCTAATAATCTAGATGTTTTATTCCGTTCATCTTATGTTGATCCATCCACTTTAGTCTCTTCATAATTTTCACATAACACCACTCACAAGATTAAGGTCCAACTCAAGGAAAATGGATGTGGAGAATATAACATGAGACAATGTTTTTATATGGGAAAACTTCCATTATCACCAAAAAAAAAGGAAAAAACTTCAAAAAAATTGAGCTTTCATGAAAATATTAAGACAATACTATCAAGATAAGTCTACTACCTACATAACTTTTTAACCTAATATCTCTTTATCTATCTATCATTCAATCAATCTATATCTTGGAATTTGGCATGGTAATTAGTTTTGTATGTTGATTTTTTGGGACATTCATGCAATATGACCATTGAAAATACTTTATTTGCATGCTTCAAGGTCGCTTCTTGAATAAATAAATGCCCTTTATATACTAGGTGATTAATACCTTTTATGTACTAGTATTATTATGTGTGAGGTCTTACCTCCTCACATATTCAAACAATTTTTTTTTAGGCTTTGTATGAGAAATAAAAAATCATTTATATTTGTAGAGTCAAAGTCCATGCAAGGGATACAAATTCATCTTGGCTCCTAATACCTTGGTGCATAATATCCACTTGCTACATTAGAATATTATTTCTCTTTATATTATTTACAACATAAACAAAGAAAAAAGTATCTTTCTATTATCATAACATATCTATCTCACATATCTCTAGCCATCTTATATTTTTATCATTATAGGCTTCACTTGTATTTGATCAATGGTATGATTTTCACCATGACATTGATATATTTACTTCACACAAAAATATTACTCGTAACACACATATCATCATAACATCATATCAAATCCATCATTGTTATAATAATAATTAAAATATTAATCATTAAAGTATAATCATAATTATAATAGTGAACTTAATCATTAAATCATAATAAAATCATATATATAACATACAAAATCCCCCACCCTCTTCCACATCTCGGTAATACCCATGGTGAGAGTACCACCTCAGCTAAGCATCCCCTCAAAAAACCCTTCGGTGTACTCTTTGTGTTGGAACAGTCTTCTATTAAAAGCCTCTTAATTAAAGGGGACCTTGTTGTTTGAATTGTTAAAGACAAGGAAAGTATTAACAAACCTCCTAGTAATCCCTTGAGTGTTAAGAGGAAAGGCCATGATAGGTCTAAACTTAAAATGGAGAAAAATTCACTATTTAAATAAAAGATGAGGAAGAATAGGGAAAAGTGGATGAATCTACTAGTAGGAAAGGAGGAAGGAGGTTGGCAAGGTTGGTAGGTCAATTTTCCAAAGGAAAAATTAAGCTATGAAGAAGTTAATGATGAATGTGAAGAAGTAGCTTTGAATCCTCTAAATATTAGGAAGAAGGAACTCTTTGTGGTTCTAGGTGAGGATCTTAAAGAAGATTCCATTAGCAGCAAAGAAGATGATGAGGAGGAGGGTGTTGATTAAGAGATGGTTTAGGATTCATAAGACAACAAGGATGAAGGTGAAAAAAAAATAGCAAAAGAATTCAACTATGCAATAATGAAAGCCATAAAAGAGGTGGATGGGTAGGAAATGGAAGATCCTAAGAAAGAAACAAAACTAGAAGATAGGCCCTTTGAGTTTTATCTGAATCAATTTTGTGAGCTTCAGGATAAAGTGAATAGAATGGATAAGGCATTAAATGAGATGATTTCTATCACTCTAGGTATTATGAGGAGGGCTATATTTGGTGTAGTGAATGGTTTGGAAATATTCAGGAAAGGTTGTAGGAGGATGAAATCCTCTCATAAAGTGGAGATGTAGCAAGAAGAGGAAACTACTGAGGATATGGAGTGGTGTAATGAGGAGTTGGAGTAGTTGATTAAGGAATGAGACTTGATTTACAATCATAGAAAGTAGTATTTTTTTAATACTTTATCTTTAGTTTCTAGCATAAGTGCCTTGGTACTTACTAGTTTTGCTTACCCTTTTGTTTATTTTGGTTACGCTTCTATCCTTTTCTATACTTTTATTTCTTGCCTAGTTTTGGTGGTTCTTTGATGATTTTTCTTTGTGTTGTTTCATCCTTTGTTGGGCTGTTCTTTTAGTGCATGGTGTTAGTCCATAATTTTAGTTCTATTGTTCTATAGTGGTAGTTCTACTAACCATCTGGCTCACTGGTTGTTCTTTGTTCAGGTTTAGGGGCCCTTTCCCCTAATTTTGTAATAAAAATCATACAAAATCCCAAAGATCATATATAAATAAAAAATCAAGTCTTATTGATAAAATGTGTATCATATTATATTATATTATTATGATCATATACATATATATAAGGAACATTAAATGCATAAACATTCAAACATCATCCAAAAAATTCCACATAGATAACATACATATGCCACTAACATATGATCTTATCTCATTAAATATGTCGAAAATGTATAATGTGTCATAACATAATGTCATGCCAAAATTTATAGAAGGGCTACATGAGCCATTAATATACATGTGCATAGCCCATAGGATAAAATGATGCATAGTCTACAAAAATCTAGTACATAGTGCTAAGATGAGATCCCACCCTTAGAATTACCTAGTGATGATCACTCTAATACTCCAAGTTCCTATGATAGTCCTACTAATTTTACTACTAGTGGTTGTATCAATGGTGGCCCAATGGTACCTTGACTCATTGACTTGAGTTATTTGTTCCTCCTAGAATAGCTTTAAGAAACAAAATTGGATATCTACTACTTTGGAGGTACTACTCTTTCATATATGTATATATAACACAAATCCTCCCATGTAAATATCATGATCTCTATCATGGCTAATCATAGAGGTCATTGAGATTTATCTCTTTGAAAATATCCCTCTCTAATATGCTGACCCTACCTTTGTCAAAATTATTATATTACATGATTAGGAATGTACCTCTCAATGATGTGTACTATCCTCCCAATCAAGCATCTTGATTTTCTATAATAGGGTAGATGTTTTGTATCATCCTCCCAGGCCTTACAATCTGTCGAAGACCTCTATATAATGGTTTCTAATTTATCTAGTTTCCACCTCTAGTACCATAGGTTATATGGTCACCTATGTGTCACCATACTTGTATACATATATAGATAAAGGAATCCAATGCCTCACACTCTTCATGTAAATGGCCAAGTCACAAAAATATGATCTCATGACCATATGTATAATATAGTGTGACCAATGACATAATGAAGGTTAACTACATCTGATCTATATGAATTTGAGGCATATTTAACCCACTAAGCATTAATCACAATAAGATCATTCACTGTAAACAAAGAAAATGAAGCCATTAAAACTAACATTCTAAATAATCAAATCTTGAAAAATCTCTTATCTAAGACATTTAAACTTATCCTATTGGGGGAGTGGTGTCACAGTGACGTGGAAATGACAACTCTTTCCCAATCCCTTGGATAATGAGTTTGTTTCAATTAGTTTTATTGAAGAAAAATGATGAAACCATTGATATATGTGTATGACAATGTGATTAGAGCTAAATGAATATTATTCAAGTTATTTTAACATGATTTATGCTAAGATGATTGATATGGGTGTACAAAAATATACTCTAAATGTATGCAAGCTTTAAAATATTAAAATCCTAATTAACAAATAAGCTAAATGTATGCATCTATGTTATCATGGAAGCCATTAATGGAAACTTAAAGCTAAAATTTAGCTAAAAATGAACTAAAATATGCTAAATGTGAGAAAAGTATGAGTGTGAGTGAATTCAATAGCATAAGTTTTAATTTGAAAGATAGATCCATTTGTCTCTAAATAGTGCTTTATTTATAGGAAAGAAAATTAGAAATGAAGGCTTTATATAAAAAAGGATAAGAAATGGTCAAGGATGGGAGAAGTTGGAGATATGGGTCATTGATTCTTATCAACGAGTGAGAATGCAAGATCAGATTTAATCAAGGGTTCTCATTTGATCCAAACAAACAAACTTTTGACTTGCACACATAGGTCACAAGGTAACTTGCTCAAGAAGTCACAAGTTTCGCTGGCTCAAGAAGCCAAGTGAGAATATCCATTTTTCAAATGATTGGAGGAGAGAGAATATTTTTTGGAATACTCTCATGGGTGAGGAAAAAAGGATACTTTACAATTTGAAACAAATTTTGAATTGTTCAAAAAGGGGAAGGAATATTTCATGAGAATATTCCCCTTTTGGAAGAATGTGCAAAGCAGGAATATTCCCTTGCAAGTGCAAGAATTATTAATTTCATAATTAAAATAAAGTTTCAATTATGCAAATTAGGAGAATTATATGATATTCATTAAATAATTGATTTAATGGAGATCAAATGAAAACTAAATGGATCAGATTGATTTGATCTATCAATGGTCACAAATTAAAGGAGAAGGAAACAAGGATCAAGGATTCTCATCAATGGATGAGAATCAAAGATCACATGGATCAAGAGAAGATCAAGGGCTCACAATCGTGCAAACAAACACACTTTGCAACAAATTTAAAAAGTTGTTTCAAAGTTTGTTTGGAGTAATCATTACCTTTTTTTGGAGGAAAATAGGAGAATATTTCTTTGGAATATTCTCTATGCAAGTGGATGAGAGGGAAGTTATCAATTTACTTAATTAAAACTAAATTTGAATGTGCAAGATGAGGAATGTGGGGATTTTCATTAAATTATTGATTTATTCAATGAAAAGGAGATGCAAATATGATATTTAATTAAATATTTTATGTTATTTAATTAAATAAGAGGACTTAGTGTTAAAATTAAATAATTTTCATTATTTAATTATACATGATGAAATGTTAGTGTGAGAGGGGGTGAATTAACCCAATTAGGTCAATTAGATTAATAGGTGAAAATGGGGCATTTAATTAAATAATTAGGCTTATTTAATTAAACAAGCAAAAAGAGGATTATTTTGAGGATGAAATAATGTTAGCTAGCCAATGTGATCCATTGAGACATTTTTAAGTCTCTACATATAGTAACTCTACATGGTAGACTAACTCAATATCTATAGACTACCTAGTGCATATCATGATAAAGGTGGATGAGTACACATGGTCTCCACACAAGAATAGTGTTATTCTACAAAAATATCAAGATTCTACTCAAAATTCTTGCCATCTCATTGATTGCTTCATATTGACTACCTTTGAGGATTTAGATTTCTTAGGCTATGAGATTTTTTGAATAAGGTAATTTTTTTGTCTCCATATTTATAGTCCATAGAACCCTAGTTCATTCCTCTAGCCTTAGCTCCTTTCCTTGATTTTTTATCTCATTATCCTCTTTTTCTTATTTCTTCTACCACTTAGCTCTATTTCTTCATTACATATAGTTTATCTTTCTTGTTAAAATCTTGACTAGAAAATTATCTCCTTATCCAATCTCTTGAGGGGAAACCCTACTGGTCAATCCAAAAAAGGATATAAAAATCATGAAAAATCCTAACCTGGGAATTGGACATTATAGAAGGCAACTAATATCTTCTCATGGTCATCCATTTACTTTGTCATACTAGGGAACATATACTTGAAATGGAGCGGCACTGTATGTGCACTAAGAACTAGTTTTAGTCACAACTTACCAGAAATAAATACTTGGAAGGAATTCTACCTATGCTACATGAAAGTAATGTAAATTCTTCTTAACTCAAACATAACTTAACCAAATAAGAAATCATAACAACTATTACAAAGAAACAAACTATGAACTAGCCTTATACTGCAGGAACAAACACAGGGATGGATTCCCGATGCTGCAACAACAATGTAAGACTGAGTTTGCTCTGAAACTTTCAAGAATGAAATCTAACCTATAATGAATAGAAGATAAACAACTACTCAACTACAGATACTTACTAAGTGGGCCCCCTTAGCAAGCATCAACTAATTTACACAAGGATTAAACTCACAACTTTATCAACTTTTATTCATAACTTGAAGTCATCTACATTGATTGTTCTGCTCTCAGAAAACTAACAAAAATCTAATTCTTATTATGATACTAACTCTTACATAATCTACTTGCTCACTCACACAGGAGGAAAACTTATTTAAATTAGGAAAGCAACTAACTACCTAACTCTAATAGAGAAAGACATGGATATAAATGTATCTTGAAACTGAGGAACAAACTTCATAAATGAACATATCCATTCAACATGATTCAGAGAGAATTTAGCATTCCACTCTTCCTAGATTAATTAACATTTAGATTTCTTCCCAACAACTTATTAAGAGATTCTTTACTAGAACAACTTCCTCGAAGTCGTGCTGGAAATGGACTTTACTGCAAGGCTGAGATTGGGTGCGCTTGACTCATTCATGCTTCCTTCAATAACCTACGAAACACAAGGCGATAGAAGCGAAAGAAAGCACACATGGAAAATACACTATATTTATTCATTAATCACATATTAAATCTATTTCATTATTCAAAAAACACATGCATTATATTAGTCATTTGGGAAGTCAAATAGGGTAATTAATATAGACATATAGAAATGTTAGGCCGCAAGAATATAGGAATGTATTGCTACAGGATACCACCCGATAAAAAGATCTTTAAAGAGTTAAAACAACAATTAACAACAAGAGTAAGGGTATTAAAAATACAACATAATACTCAAATCATGAGTGTATTTTGGGCTCATCACCTACCTCCATTCCTTGGTACATTGGAACATATTAGAGAACATATTCAACAAAAATTTTCATATCAATATTATTTATTTAAACACTTATTCCAAATTTTCATTGATAGCCCCCTTGTTTGGGCTTTTGGTGGTTTGGAAATTGGTCACAATTTTGTTTTTGGGTCTACTACTTCTTTCTTGGATGTTGGTTGGTTGCTATCACTAGCATTTCTACTACTCTTCTTCTAGGTTTACAACATTTCATTAGGAGTTTCCATCATGTTTGGATCCTCTTGTTTGACATGGTCTTGTTGGGTTTGTGGGTAATCGTTGTGGACTACATTGTGGTCATTCTATTTTTTTTTCCTACTACTCCCTACTATCATTGCTTGTGCTTGCTAGTGGGTTTTCTTAAGGGCCTAGTGATTGGGTTTGTTAAGATATTGGTTGCTTTGTTCCCTGCACTACTATTTTCTTTGGTGGGTGACTCCAATGTGGGGGTTTGTGGGAGGTCTAGAGTGCAACCCATGGTTTTTATCTTTGTGCTACATGTATATGAGTGACTACTTTTTCTATGGAAGTTTATCTAGCCTAACATTTGTATGACTTCAATGTAGGTTAATGTCAAGTTTTCTACTTATTCCTGTGGATTTTTGGACCTCTACTCTACTATGTTTAGCATGCTAGTTGTTGATCCTGTTCCTATGCTCCTCTCTCATGCCCCTATGGCCTTTGGCCTATGCTATGTGGGTTATAATTCCTATAGTATATGATGATGTGGTGGTGTTTTCATCTTTGATCATTCTTTTTAGGACTCTATAGAGTTGTGGGATGCGTTCTATTAGGGTATTTTATGGGTTTTGGTTTTGGCTAATATCTACTATGATGATGTTGAAACCCTTCTTTGGGGTCTAGTTGATGTGGAACATTTTTCCTTCTATTCCCATGATTTTTTTTGTTGGTTTGGTGGGGGCCACCCCTTGTTTGTTTTGGCTTCCCCTAATCCCTTTGGATTTTAGGCTTTGTTTTCCTTGGTGGGATACATTTAATTACCTTGGCTCTTCTTGGATTCCCCTATTGAGGTTGGGATTTCTTCTTTTCAAGTGGATAATGGTCGTAGGAGTTTGGGTTTTGATTTGGTTTTGGTTTTGTTGGAGTTGTAACAAGAGGGTTGTCACTCCTAGTGTTGTTGTGGAAGTTTTGGGTGGTTCTCCTCCCTCTTACTAGCATTCTCCCTTGCTACTCCTATTGAGGTGGAGTGTGATTCTTTGGTGGTGGTGTTCAGGTTTTTTTACAAGGTGGTTGTGTTTAGGAAAAAAGGATTTTATTAATGGAGATTCTAAAGCTATTTTGCATCTAGGTTGTGATGTTTCCTTCATCTTCTCATATTGAGGTGGAGATTGGTCTTGCAATTGGTGTTGGGAGCTATTGTAAAGGGGTAATTGCTCCCTCAAGTTTATTTCTCAAAAGGTTTTCCTTCCTGCTTGTGTGGTAGAGAATTTATGATGGTGGGTTCCTAGTCTGATCCTCTTTCATTGTGACTACTAGTTTATTCTTGCCTATGTCTTCTCCTCTATTGGAAGTTGTTGAATTTTTTCCCTATCTTAGAAGGCTCATTTTTTGGAAGTCCTGGAGTTTTTTGGAGGTTATTTCCCTTTGGGAAGTGTTTTTTCTATTGAGTTTCATTGGTTTTCCCCTGTTTCTAGAGGGTGGGGTCTTAAATTGGGTCCTTCCTAGTTGTGTTATTGGCTAGTCTTTTATTGTTGTAGTTCCTTTTCTTTGTTAATGTTATGTAACTAGATCCTAGCTCTAGTCAAAATATTTGTTTGTTAATGGTCCTATCTTGTCTCACTCCTCATGAATCTTTCTTTTGTAAGTCTCTCATTTTGGAAACCTCCTCTCTTCTTCCTCGATGGCTACTTTGTAATGGCTAGTGACCCTCCTAGTTTTATCATAATCAAAACACTTATTCCAAATTAAATAAATTAAAAATAATTAATTTAAATTTAGACTAAATCTTTCTATCCTAAAATAAATGTTTGATTTATTTGTCTAGCTACACTCATGACTAATATAAATTTATTTATTTAATTTAATCTTCTATTTTCTAAAGTATAACTCTTATCCTATCTCGAATTTTTGTATGCATTAATATTTCCAATTAATGTCAACCATTGATTAAATATAAGTGAAAAGTATAAGTATAAGCCTTCATTTGCACATTATCCCCTAGAGTACATTATTGATCTATCATTATCATATATAAGAAATATCATTATCTATCTTATCTATTTATCTTGGATCACTATCATGCTATCATACTAGCATTGTACTTTTATGATTGTATTATTTGGAATAGAAACCCACATATCAAATATTTGATACTATTTTTCATAATTCACATTTTCATCATCCACAATTATATACGTTAGAATTAGGATCCTTATATTTAATAAATAAATGGTTAGTATAAATAATGTTTCTTTATAAATTACTAATATTTCCAATTTGCTATGTTTATAGCATATTAAATTTGTTTATAAGCACTTAAATAATATGTTTTATTTTTTCATTTTCTATTATTGAATTTAATTTAATGTTTTTTTATAGATAAGTGCTACATAGGGGTAGCTCCCTTCATTAAAAAAATTCCTTTTTACCAATGAAAGGGTTCAACCTAATAAGTCCAACCAATTAGTGATAGAGGTATCCAACCCCTTCGGCCATATCTACAAGCCTAACAATTACATTCTAGGCAATCAGCTCTAGGTTCCCTTCAAGGAAGGAGATGAAATCAGCTATATTGTATTTATTTTCCTCCCCACTCCTAAATAGTCAACAAGATTTGAGAAACTTCATCTTCTTTCATTCCTTGTTTAGGCATAGAATTCCCAACACGAGATCATCTTTGGGCTCCACCGAGATAGAGTCAATGGCATCAACCAGCACTAGATAAACCTTCCACCTAAAAAATTGTCCGCTATGATTACCCCCTTGAGACATGCTCCCACAACCTTGGTATAGTTTATGGAAAAAATGCTACAACACCATGCCATCAAGGGTACGTCCCTGTCCCCAAAGGTCTACTCCAACCACCTTCAAAATAATCACATGTTCCTTCTCTTGTGCATGGGGGAATATATAGTCTATCTGTTCAATTTGTGTTACCTATGGGAGGCCTTTATTTTACTTCATCATGCATCTACAGATTACACCAAAGCACTCCACCATTTCTATTGGATAGGAACTAGTCATGGCTACATTCCCATTTAAAGACCAAGATGGAAGACACGAGAGGCGAGCGAGATATTCAAAATTCTTGTTTACTGAAAAAGCCAAACAACACACATGACTTCGCCGTCAAGTAGTCACGTCATGTATTCAAAGTTTGGGAGCTAGGATAGTGGAATCACAACCAATTTACCACATGTTTGACCATGTGATCTAATCTACCATAGGGTGATATTCACTATTGACAATGGATTTTATCTCAAGGGGAAAATTGCAGCTCAAAAATCATTTCTCCTCAACATCCAACTAGACACCTATATTTGCCAATGCATCGGCTATCGTGTTGGCCTCCCTATATATGTGGTGTATAGAAAATGACTCCAAATTGTCAAGTTGTTCAATGATGATTTGTATCCATTGAAAAACTTTCCAATTGGTCGCATTTCTCTTATTGATTACATTAATATAGATTAGGGGATCACCTTCAATGTTAACTTAGTTGACCTCAAGCATTCTACATAGCTCTAAACCAATACTAAGTGCCTCAAACTTAGCCTCATTGTTTGTGATCATATCCAATTTATAGAAAATTGGCCCAACACATTCTCCCTTATCATTTTTTATGAAGAAACTAGATCCGGCCTCCTTGAGGTTTCCCTTGGCAACCCCATCAAAATTTAATTCGTATTGTCCTAGCCATGGTAGCATCCATTGTATTAGATCTTGTTGTTTGTTCTTCTTGATTGGGTCAAACCTAGGTTGCTTAAGAATTTTCCAGGCTTTTTGGAGCTCATTGTCCTAGTTCATGAATTCCGTGTTGGAACTCAAACAAAAATTAGCATTCGCTAGTTCAAAAATTCCATTTTCTATCTTCTTGATTACTTTGTCTACTTCCACTGATTGGTCATTGAAGATCTTGTAGTTCTATTATTTTTATACTTTCCATATCACCATTGAAGGAGATGAAATCCAAAATCTCTCCATAAATTCTTTCATTTCTTTGTCAGCCATCCTCGAAGAAATGTGAGTAGGTCCTATTATCATGGGACTTCCCACCACAATGTACACATAAACCAATCCTAACATATTGATGTGAACATGCATGATAGTAGTAAGTGGTCAACCATTTCCCTATTATTCTAGCATAAAACAAATATTGAGTGGCCTTTGATACCTTATGTTATTAGTCAATCACCAATCAGGAGTCATTTTTGTAGAATGATCCATAGGAAGGAACCAACTTTTGCGAATATATTTGATTTATAGCAAAGCGAGGTTGGCCACAATACATTCTTGTTTTGTGCATCTTGAATACTAAACCCAAATTTTCCAAATAATTGCTTGATCAAGCACCACACCAAATAATTTCATCAGCCTCCTTTGTGAGACTTATTCTCCTTTTTTTTAGGGAATTATTGATCTGATGAACAAGATCTAATGTTAGCGACGTCACATCAATTGTTAGCCACCCACTCTCCCCATCCACCTAGGACCAAACATAATCTACCACCCTCTAGTCATATTGATCACATGCAACACTAACCCACTCGCCACCAACCCCAACCTCCTCTATCAGTGGGATGTGGCCATTCCAAGAGTCATACCATAAGTTCATCTCCATTCCATCCCTAATCTTTCGAGATATATGCTTAGTGATAATTGATGTGCATTCCTAGATGAACTTGCATATTGCTAAATCACCACTTGAATTTGCTAGTATGAAGATCCTATTAGGATCATCCACATCTAGGTATTCCTTTTGAAAACTTTGGCACTAGACCTTCTTTAAAGTTCCTTAACTTGCTTCCAACATAATTTGGCTCCCAATGCTTGATTCATTTATTCTAATTTCCTCAATCTCGTACCCCTGCCATCATTTTTTTGACACGTGGTGTCCCATGAAATAAGTGGTATTAACTTCTCCTCCTTAGCACCTTTTCAAATAAATCTTTTGAGGAAGCCTTCCAGATTTGATATTACCTTGCTTAGTAATTTGAAACACAACATAAAAGAGACTATAGTGTAGAGAGGACATACTTTATCATTCAGATAAGTCTAGTGAGTGTGATCCATTTTAGTTTCCACACTGCTACTTTTTTGTGACATTTTTCCATCAGTTATCCCCATAATGATGATCTATAGGCACCTATGAAGAGAGGTACCCCAATGTGTTTTATTAGGAGGTACAAAAATGTGAACCCCAAATACCGAGCAGTCTTTTTTTGGGTATCCTCTTTGATATTGAAGAATACCACCTTAGACTTTTCCTTATTCAGAATTTGACCTCGCCAAAGTAATATATTTTTCTAATGCTTCTTTTATCACCTTCACCTCTCTCAAAGTGGCCTCTCAAAAAAGGATTGTATCATCATAAAATGTTACATGAGTTGTTGAGTTGATGTTAGGTCCTATAGTGACATCCTTCCATAGCCTCCTTTCTCTTAACCTTTTAAAAAAAATATGCTCGCTACTTCAGCCATGATGAAAAAGAGGAAAGGAAAATTTGTGTTGCCTTGATGTAGACCATTTGATGCTTCAAAAAAACCACATAGAGAACCATTGACCAAAATAGAGTACCTAGGAGTTGAAATACAATAGTGAATCATATGCAGCTAGTCCTCTTGAAAGCCAAAACACCACATCATGGTAATCAAGAAAATCCAATTCACATGGCCATATGCTTTGCTAACATCCAACTTCAGCATCATACCCTCCACCTTGTCTTTTGACATTGTGTGAATAGTCTCTATAGTGATAATGATACTATTGATGATCTCATGGCCTAGAGAAAAACCATTTTTTTCACTAGATATGATCAAGCTCATCACTTTTTTTAATCTATTTGATTGTGCTTTGGATAGAATTTTGTACATGGCATTGCATAAGGGTATAGGATTGCAATCTATGTATGATGTACATTCTTGTTTTTCGTTAATTAGAGGGATCACCATATTGTTAATATCCTTTATGAATGCCATTTTCTTCTTGAGGTCTTCTAAAAATTCCCATAATTCATTGACCAAGAAGTTCCATCCTTTCTAGTAGAAATGCACTAAGAAACCATCTAGTCCTAGAGATTTGTCAAGGCCTAGCTGAAACATCGCTCATTTGACTTCCTCTAGTGAAAAGGGTTCCAATAACATCCTATTTTTTGTTTCCCTAACTAGTTTGGGATACGATCTAGAATCTCTATGTTCTAAACTTGAGGTCCACTCCCATTATTGAATAATGCCTCAAAATAGTTGATCACTTTAACTTTTAACTCTTCACATCCATCCATAATCCTCTCGTCCTGTAGCTTAATATTAGCTACCTGATTCTATGACCATCTTCATCTTGAGGCAACATGAAAGTAAGTTGTGTTGTGGTCTCTGGCTCTAAGCCAAACCTCTCAATATTTGTCCTTCCAATATAATTGTTCCTTTCCCAGCAACTCAACATGCTAGGAATTTAATGTTTTCTCTTTGACGAATTCTATTACAATCATGCCATATCAAATTACCAACTCATTCAATGCTTTTAGTTCAACTTCCACTTTCAATTTTTTAGCAAAGATGTCTCCAAAATAGGGTTTGTTCCATACTCTAAGCTTGTTCTTTATTTACCATAGTTTTCTAACTAGCTTGAAACTTGGAGTGCTTTTAAGTCATGCTTCTTCCTATTGCCAAGCCTCCATTTCACCCACCAAGTTTGGGTCTTTCCACCACATGCTTTCAAATTTGAAACATTTGTTGGGGGGGTTCTCACTCGTATTTAATGAAAGCATGATTGGATAATGATTTGATATCAATATCAAAAGGATGTTGGTTGCACAGTTGTAAGTGTCTCCTTCCCACCCAAGCCTGCCAAAAAAATGATTTAGCCATCCGACAATATTTGTGAATCCTAATCTATAGCTATTCCAAGTGTATTGACCATCTCTTGGGGGGGAATCAACTATTGGGATAGCCACCAAAAGCTCCTTGAAGTATGAAATTTCTTTGTTCACCTTTTGTAGCCCCACACTCTTCTCATCAAGGCTCAAGATTGCATTAAAATCACCTCCAACCACTCACCTTTCCATTTGAATATGACCCATTAAGGATAAAATTTAATTCCAGACACCTAATTTTTCATCTACTCAAGTTGGCCCATAAACATTAATCAAGGGGAAGGAGCCAACATTGAGTTAGCACTTTACCATCCCCAATAACTAGTTTTCTTTACTTTAAATTACATGGAATTCCATCATGTTGGTAGACTAGTTCTTCAGCATTATCACATCTAGATCTCCCTCTAGCATGTTTGGAGATGTTTCTACCTCTCCCCCTTCCTCTTGCATTCAATTGAGCTTTAAAAGCTTGCTCTTTGGAGGAACTTGCAGACCTATTTAGGCACTACTCATGGGTTTGCAGAGAACCCATCATCTCATCAATAGACAATGTTGCGAGATCCTTTTCCTCTACAATGACAATCACCACTACATCAAACTTCATGGGTAAGATCCTGAGGATTTTCTCCACAATCTTGTGATCATCAATGATCTCAACATTCACTCTCAATTGGTTTATCAAATTGGAGAGTCTTGTGTGGAAAACACAAATGGACTCACTGTCCTTCATTTCAAGAGTCTCAAACTCTCTTCGAAGCATTTGGAGCTTCACCAATCTGACCTTGTCAATCCCTTAGTAGTTCGTTTGGAGGGTTTCCCAAGCTTCCTTTCCATAGTTAGTTGCTGCTATTCTAGGAAAAATAGCCTCTATGAAGGCTACTTCTATCAAACTCAATTCCTTACCATCTTTCCTCCTCAACTCCTTCAACTGGTTCTTCTGGTTGTTTGTGAGCACAATATATGTTGTTGGGTCAGTTACATCATTGAATCTATTGACCACAAGCTCCAACAAATCATTGGCAGCCATTATGGTCTTCATCTTCTTTATGTAAACATCATAGTTTTTTCCATTAAAGGATGGTGGTTGCTTCCATCTCTTTCCTTCATCTCTAACCATGTCTCATCATAGAAAAAAAAAATTCAATAACTCACAAGGAAATGGGGCCTATGGCTTTGATACCATGTCAAGGCTCTTAAAGAAAATGAAAGCCACAGAGTTGCTACTATATTTCTAGCCAAACTAGAAATACACAAATGAAAAATAAACAAAATGCAAGGAGACAAATCTGGGCATGCAATATTTTCCTTTTATATTAAATATGCTGGAAATGACAATACAGGAAAGATAAAACATAAACTACTTAAGGCTAACTCATAGCTATAGACTTCCAACTTCTGGGAGCTTCATGAGTTGCTCAACCAGCCACATAACAAATTTCATGAGCTGCTAGGAGCTCAACTGATAGGAGCTACACAAAGCTCGTCAAGATCAATATCTACTCACACACAAAACATTCTTTGTCTACAAATTATTGTTGCACATAAAATTCTTCAACTCTAATTGAGTCTTCTCAATTGACAGAATAATCTACCTTCATTATTTTTTTTCTTCAACAAACATTCCCTCTCAAATTCAAATTTACCTACTAGAATTCAATTGGAATTCAAAAATTCCTAATTTCATTAATTCCTTCTACAATATTTAGGTGCATGTCAAGAGCAAGTGGGGAAGGAAATCCACAAAATACTCTTTTAGTTGCAGGCATCAAATGCCCCTGACAGGTAGGTGCAATAGAAAGAGGCTTAGGAGCATTCAATTTTCCAACACACCCAATGCCCTAGAGGAGCCTGAGGCATCATAGAAGAAACCTTTCCATATTCTATAGTAACTTATAAACTTAATGCCTTCTTGAGAAATTACTTTTTCTTCTTGGAGCAATATTACATCCACCTTAATTTATTCAAGGTGATGCTTTAATAAGAATCATTTGTTAGGGGCCGATAGGCCCCTGCTCCCTTGAATGTAACTTTTTTCTACACTTGGTAGATCTTTCTCCCTTGCTTCCTCTTCCCATTTTTTTATAAGGGTTTTGTGTCTTCTCCCTTTCTTTTCCATGCCAAGTAGTTTTGATGCAGATTGATGAATGCTTCTAGGATTGAAAATATCTAGTTCATCTACCTCTAGAGCCACAACATCACCTTCCAAGGACACCTTTGAACCTAGCTAAAGAACTTCATCTTCGATTAGGGTAAGGACTTAACTAGTTGCATCAACCTCTACTCCACAGCCTGCCATCCCAACATGAGAACTAGTTGGAGTTGAAACCACCTCTGTTGGGAATGGGGGTCGATCTGACTCCACCATTTGAGCATTAGAGTATGGAACAATTTCCATTTTGTTACTATTTTTAGGAGGAGGAAACATAGGGCAAGGTCCCTTTGGTCACCATATTTTCTTTTTCTTTGGCTTCCACAAGCATGTCTCCATTGAATGGATTCTACTCAAGCATCTTAGTCAGAAGTGTTTTTCCTCTTCAACCTCCATCGATTGAATCTAATACTCACCCCCAACATAGAGGATAATTTCTTTCAGAATCTTTCACACTTCCACAATCATCAGCCTGGCATAGATGTAGGAGTCGCCATCTATTATGTCCACATCCACATTGGCCAATGTACTGAGTGTTGTCCCAATCTTGACCAAACTCTTGTTGGTTCAATATTCCAATGGAAAGTTTTACAACCTTATCTAGACTAGGCAGTCATAGGGTTCATGCTTTGCCACATTAAAATTTAGTATCCATTTTTGTATATAAATTGGAGAGTTTTGAAACTTCCATAGGCCATTCTCCAACACTTCATCCCTCACTTTTGGTGATTGAAAAACTGCCATGAAAATCCTTTAGGAAGGAGTTTAATCAATTCCACTAACCTCTAGTTCCCTACAATCCAATATCTTAGAGAACAACAACCTGCCTCAACTCGATTACTCTAGTGATTATGTCAAGGTCTTGCAACATCATCTATTCCTCTATCAAGTTGATAATTGTGAAGGCCTTATAACAAGTAGCTAAGAACTCATTTCATCTTTATTTCTCTTTTAGAAGGCATCCCTCGCCACCTAAAATTGTTTCTACGCTCTCCTCCCCTACATTTTTTCTCATCTTCGCTCAAAATATTTCTAATATTTAATTATTTAGATTCATTTTTAATACAATATTTTGATGTTTAAATATTAATTATTTTAAACTTTTTTACAATCTTAATTATTAGGAAAATAATTATTTATTTTTTGTAAAAAAAAAAAAATTAGCATTACCTTGTATAATGCAATCACTAAAATTTTAATGTTAAATTAACTCTTATATTAACCCCCTCCCCCCAAAACACACACACACACACAAACACAATATATATATATATATATATATATATATATATATATATATATATTGAAGCTTAGATGAAACACAATATGTGAAGAAAAAAAATTCTATAATATTGATTGAGTTGAATTCAATTAAATGGATTTAATTAAAGATAAATTATTTTCTAGATTAATTAACTCATAATTAGGAACAATGAAAGTTTTATATTAGAAGAACAGTTATAATAAATCTCTATCTATAATTTACTTTTGAATCAAAATAGTTTTGCAATTTTGTGGTAGATTTAATATATTGATGTAGGTTGATTTTATGGGCATCCATGCAATTTATAACAAATCTATTACATTAATATATATAATTAAGTAATTTATACTCAAATTATGATACTATAAATATTTAAACGAAAAATTATCATAAAAAACATATACTTTAAAAATTATTAATTGGTTTTAGAAAATTTGAATCTACAATAATAGAAATATTGTTGTTTGTTGTTGTCATTGATGTTAACACTATTTTTTGGTTATCTTTGATGTCAATGTAATATTGCTACATATGTTTTTGAGATTGTTAGCAATGGTTGTTGGAAACATTTGGTGAATTGTATGTAACTATCATTTTTTTCAGCCCTTAATATTGTTGTCAAAACATGAGAAGTAGGGATATTCTCAATAGTTATTTTCTTTGGTTGAAAACGATTGAGAAGCCTATTGTTTAGTAGGTGTAATGTTGAAGTTCATGGTTGGATGTCATGCCTTATTTAAGAAGATTTTCTAAAGTTCATGGTTGGCTGTCATTCCTTATCTAAGAAGTGTTGTTGAAGTTCATGGTTGGGTTTTATGCCTTATCTAAGAAGAGTTCTTGAAGTTCATGATTGGATGACATGACTAGTTCTATGTCAAGAAAAATAGTATAATGCCCTGGTGCTGTCAACAAAGACTGATTTTACAATGATATTTTTAGATGAAGATTAGAAGCATCAAGATAAGGATTAAGAGCATTAAGACTAGGATTAAAAGCATGAATGATAGTGGAGAGATATTGAAGGTTTATAATATGTCTTTTGCTCTCTCCTAATGTTTTTGGTGTTGCAGATGTTGTTGAAAGTAAGTTTTGGCCACTACAAGTTGTGTATGTGTTACTAGTTCAGGAAGCTATTCTCAATACTATTTGGGAGAATGCTCTACATTCCTATATTAGTGCTATGTGGACAATTAACTCCTATCATTTCAAGTCACCTATATTGTTGAGGAGGTTTATGTGAATTATAGAAGGTTGGTAGTGTTGTTAGTTGTTTGGAATAGTACAAAAAATGCTCCACATTTCTTCACATTGATTTATTTTCTTTTATGACTTGGTGAATGTGCTTGCAATGTCTTTGTAGTGTCTCAATTCTAATTTCATGTATTGAATTGGTTCACAAGTTGATCTACTAATGTTATATCTCATGATTAAGCAACTTATGCTTCTTAAATGAAGTATTTTGTTCTTTTTTGTTTTATGATGGCTATTGGTAGGATGATAGTATGAAATAAGTTGTTGAAAGTGTGTTTGGATGTTCATGGAACATACCTATGTGATCCATACATTTTTGATTAGCCACTTTGGTGTTGCATTATGTATAGAGTTGGATTTTTAGGTTATTTGTAGATATTTGGATGATAGGGCTTATTCTTTTACTTACACTGTGTGCTTGGGTCTCTGTGTCAACAATTATTTTAGATCATATCAGAAGATGCAATAAGTTTATATTTATAGATAGGACCACATTATGTTTTGATGGATGACTTGTTGACTTCATTATGAATGTTATTCTTGGCCAAACTAATTGAAGTTTTGAAGAGTTGTGATAGTTATAAATACAAGATCATTTTGGATGCAACAAGATGGAGTCATGCACAAGTGAATAAGTGTGCAAACAAAGAAAGAGAAGGAAATTGTGGATTGTCTTTGAAGATTTCATAGAAGAAGTGTGACTGTGTATGAAAGATAGATCAAGTATGCTATAACACCTTAGTCAACAGAGTGTTTTGTTAGAAAATATTATAATTATTTCTTAATATTTTTTATCTTGCTTGAGATCTTGAATCTCATCATGTCCCTATATCTTTCTCCTAAAGTTGTGTTGGCTTTATTTCTACAAGTCATTCTGTATCTTTATTTAAGATAGTGAGCCTTTCTATAATTCTTTTTGGTAGTGAGCCTTTATATTATGAGTTAACTCTCCCTCTGATTTTTTCCTCATTGGGTTTTCCATGTAAATATGGTGTCATTTTATTGATGTGTGTCATTTTCCATGTAAATTTGGTGTCATGTTGTTGATGTGTATTATTGTTCCTTTTATTACTATTATTATTTTGATTAAGGTTAGGATTGTTATATCTTTCATTGGTGAAGGTTGTTAAATTGGTTACAAGATTAAGCTAGTATACCTTACTTTTTTGCTAATCTACTTAAGATTTGAAGTGTTTATTATCAAGAAGGGTTTAAGTTTTTGTGTAGACTAATTCACCCCCAAACCTCTCAGTCTCTATGTTTCCAACACATATGTTGTCATATATTGGCCATTCTTATCTAATAAATAAGACTTTATTACATTTTATCAATTAAAAAGACAAAAAATACTATTCACAAAAAATGGGTAGTTGGGAGAAGGCACACCCTCTATGTCAAAACGAAACCAAGTCCAAAACAAAAGATAGGGCTTTTTTAATTACGTAAAGTGTTATCTGGTGTTCAGTAGTTATATCAATCATCATGATTGACTCCCTTGAGTTAAATAGACGTAAAATTTATGTTTTCTAAACAAAAATATCGTGACATTTATATTTATATTTATAATCATATTATTGTTTCGAACTTGAATTAAAGTAACCAAAAGATGTACCAATGAATTATATCAATTATTTTACTTCTCCTTATTTTCAATTGTAAGAACTGAAGCAAGGCTTTTTATTCATCTAATACACTACATGATAAATAAAGTAAGATAATGTGTGTTTTAATCAATAATATAATTTAGTTGCAACATATATTTAATATATAATTATTCCAATTAATTCACAATAAATGTTCAGACATATAACATAACTAAAGAAATTCATTCATTGAAACTAAATAAAAATATACATTTCAATCATCACTTCATTTATGTCACAACAAATCTTAATATATATAGAATGAAATCACTTCATCTATTTATATCACAACATGTATTTTAACCAACAAAATAACAAGCAATTATATCATAAGAGTAAAATACTTTCTTTATTATTCCAATGACTAATATGGTAATTATAATTAATTATGTTCACCTATAAGAATTGAAGTGACATTTTTTATTCAACCAATACACCATGTGAGAAATAAATGTAAGACTGTGTGTTTGTCAACCAATACACTAATTTAATTGCAATAAATATTTTTTTCATATAAACACATTCCAATTAATTCAAATATATATATTTGGACATATACAGTAAACAAAGAAAGGAATTCATCTAAATGAAATCATACCATACATTCAATCATCAAACGTCACTCACTTCATTTACGTGACAAAATATCTGAAATATATAGTACTAAAACTAACTCACTCCACTAAATTACATCATAATATGCATTCTAACCTAAAAAAACAATAGAAGTTATATTATAGAAGTAAAATAATATCTTTATTTTTCTCAAGCATAATACGGTAACTAGAATTAATTTATGTTCACATCTTGGAATTGAAGTAGGTTTTTTTATTCATCTAATACACAACGTGGAAAATAAAAGTAATGTTGTGTGTTTGTAAACCAACAAAGTATATTAATTGCAATCAAAATATACATTTCAATCATGAAACACTACTCACTCAATTTATGTTATAACATATAGTGTCATATATATTATAAAAGGAATTCACTCCATTCTAATTTAAAAATTACACTTTTTTAACTCACACCATTCATCCTCATATGTATAAGAATAAAAGGATACCCCTAACTACTTAAATACCTTACAACAAAATTACTCAACTTAATTTTTAAGATATATCCAAATAAAAAATTACTTCATCCCAACTAAATTACTCCAAATATATCAAAATATATTCAATTTATGTCACAACATATAGTGAAATATATAATAGTAAAAGGAATTCAATCAATTCTAACATAAAATTTTTTAAGTTACACCTTTCATGGTCATGTGTATAAGAATAAAAGTATACTCTAACTACTTAAATCCCTTACAACAAAATTTCTCACTTTAAACTTAATTTTTAAGATATTTCTAAATAAAAAATTACTTCATCCCAACTAAATCACTATACTGTTCACTAACTGAGAGTGCTAATATAATCCTGACACAAACAAAAAGGAGTCGAATCATGCCAAACAAAAACCAGGGTTGCCAAAAAGTGATAGGCCAAACAGATCAGTTTGCTGCATCCACCCTATGATCTTGATCTTTCATCCTGAAAAGGATCGAAAGGACATCTGCTGCTCCAAATTCATCCATGTTGAAGTCCTTTGTGCTGAGCAATGGTGGAACATGTTCATCCTCAGTCTCCTTAAGTAAGTATACAAAAAACAAAAAATATATAATAATTAGAATATGAAAAAGTATTATCTTTTAAAACCCTAAATGTGTTGAAAAATAAAATAAAAATAAATTACACTGACGTAGAACCAATACAGACCAATACACTTGAACAAACAGAACAAAATAAAATGCTCAAACGAACTCAGAGTATGAAGCAAGATATTTCCCTAATATAACTAGTGTCCGATGTGGATGGTGTTTCTGTTACCTATTTCAGGCCTTCATTTCTGCCAACTCTTTCTTGAATCTCTTGTTTTCCTTTGTTAATTTCTTGATGTTTCTCTGCAACACATTACCATCCATTTTGATTTTCTTTGACTTGGCCCTGCAAGTTTTATTAAAATAAATTGGTATTGTATTACTCATACCTTTATGATATATGATGAAATGAATTAGTATATGGGTGAGATTATTACCTTGCCCTCCTATTTTTGAAACCAAACTTGCAACTATCGAGGGCTGATATTTAACTACCTGGCTAGGGCTTCCTTTCGACTCTGTAAACACAAAAACAAACATAAAATAAATATAGAGACCATGTGTACTGATATTTTAAACAACTAAAAGAATGTTCCACTGAGCGATAGGATATTATTAATCCATCTTTTATGGCTATGATATAAAAGATTGTAATCACCATCAGTTTGTGAGATTCAATCGTATAGGTTTTTAGTTAGATTTATTGATGCATATTTTATAAATAGTAATTCATAAGCGTCTATTCTTTTATAAAAATGAATTGTTCAGTTACATTTATTGTGTCTAGGTGATAGAGGTGAAGCATTGGGCCTTCTTTGGAGGTCACACATTCTAGGACTATTCCAACTCAAACATGATTAACCATTGGGATTCCCCAAAGTTAAGCCCAGTTAATATGAATTTGAATTCGTATTCAAATATTGAATAACAACTTGAATTTAAGAATGATATATAATCTTGATAAGAAAGAATTGTACAAAATAATCTATGTAATTTATCTTCATATTCCTTCATTCCAGAATGACTTACATTATTTCACAAAACACATTTGAAGAATTAAAATAGATCTCTACCAAACAAAACCATGAACATTACCTATCATAATCACAAGTGGATTGTAATATTCAGTCAAATCAATTTCAGTTTTAATTTTCAATATGTAGCAAATGATTTCCAGCGGTGATCTTAAAATCTACCACTAAAATCAATATCCTTTTTAACAATTGGTTCTCTAAATATCTAGGTGGATTCTAGAAGTAACAATTAATAGATTGAAACAAAAAGCTGAAACTAAATCAGAGCCAACATTAAAAATTAAATTTCTGTGGCCTAAATATAACAAACAACATATAGATCTTTGAGGAGGAACGACAAATCAAACAATTTATGACAGTAAGCAAATGAAAATCTCTATTAAAAAACTTTGACTGATAAGGGTATCAAATAAAAACAAGTTATTGTCTATCATCTATTGAATCTTCTGTTCTTATAGTCCCAACAATAAAAGTAAATATTTTACTAGGTTTATATATAAAACTTTGATGGCTATGCGATTAAGAAAGAGATAAGTTACATACAATAAAAAAAATGTTATTAAATGGTGAAAAGTACACATACATATTTAATTTTAGGGTTCTCTTTCAAGCATTTTTCCAAATAAGCAGACTCTTCTGCTGACAATTTGTGCCTCCTTTTAACAACATGGTCCTCTTGTTCATTTCTGATCCTCATCAATCCTTTCTCACCTGTAAAATCCTCCTGCACATCGTCATTTCCGTTAGGGTTGCAACTCTCAGAAGGCATTTTTTTGAGGTTGAGCCTATTTGGGCTGCACATTTCGGATCCTTCATCTGCAGGCACACAAAGTTTTCAGAATAACATGAATCAAAAAACAAAAACAGTCAAATTAATCTAGCCAGTGGACAAAAATCTATTTACTTGCTGAATATTGGGTGCCTGGCAGAGAGACCAAAGAAGCGGAAGCATGATGCATAGGTGCCTGCGGTAACAAATCTAACTTTAGAGGAGCAGGAAAGGTAGGGGTGCCATTAAAGTCTAACCCTAGATGTTTACTCGTTGAATGCTCCACCCCTTCATCACAATCCACATTACCCATTTCCATTACATTTACTTAAGCACGAGATAGTATAAAGCTATATGAGATGAGGAATTTATAAGACAGGGGCAGCTCCTATCACGGGCTCTCGAAAACATCGGTAATCCACAAGTTTGACTACAACCAGTAGAAATAAAGCAATGATGAATAGGAAGAATAACAAGATTGGCTCAGATTACAACAATAAATATTAACTCATTTTTACCTCACAAGTACAACAATCATTGTCTCATACACATATCACATTTATATTAGTGGTTGGCCCTAGCATATATCACATATACATAGTGACAAGGTATGACCATACATAACAAATACACAATAACAAGCTCAACATACAACACCTCCACAATTGCTAGTTACACATCACACTAGCTAACACATCACAATAGCAAACACAAGTCTATAATGCATCTCGGATAGAAAGAATATCAGTGCATTGCACACTACGCCATAGGTCCATCCTTTCCATCGGTCTTCTACACCATTGGAAAAATGGGAAGAGGATTCAGTGCATCCCATGATACTACACTGTAGGTCCATCCTCAACCCCACAAGGCTAAGTATAGTCTAAAAACTAGGAGAGGATTCGATGAATCCCATACTCCACCACGGGTCCATCCACCATCCCAAGGGTTTCCCAAATTAGTGAACGTACAAAATCTAGTGGATTTATACTTCAATCACCTATAGCCCATCCATGACAAGTCTATCCACCCAATAAGAATTATCTCCTAAAATATAAAACCTTGTGACCTTAGTGGTATTGTAAGCTATCTTCATCATAATCACAGGTAACATTGACCTCGATCACTTTCTTTCCCTCAGTGGTGGTGAGTGAACCCCCTTGATACAATGGTTAGCCTTGACTTACCATTTCCCACATAGATGGGTCCCTACCCATGCAACCGTTACTATATCTTAATCATAACTAGGGTAGCCTACTACCTTCACCTCCATGAACCAGGTGAATGTTGACTAATCCCTCATAATAGCACAAACAACTATCATTGGCATTGTCCAATGACTACCTGTCACTACTCAAATATTTTAGAGGTTCACTCTTGGATGGGTGATACATAACATGAGTCACAATTAGAGTCAACACATATACATGCCTAGACATAAAGACCTCTACATATGGAGTTAGACTTCACAACACATAAAGTCATATGGAACCAACATGAGATGGACTTCTCAAAACTTATACATATATTGAATTACTAATTATAAGGTAGTCAATCTTCGTTTATTATATAAAATCATATTATGTATTAAATAGATAATATTAAATTCCATTAATTTGTTCATACCTGTTCGTTACCAATTCAGCCTCAAATTGAAGCCTACTAAAGGGATAAGGTCAAACCAATCAGGAACCCCAACCCAGGAGCTATCCCCCCTAAACCCTCCCCCTTCTAACTTGAAGTAACATGGGCATCCTTCGCCCAAAGACTGCCTACATTCTTGCTTCCAAATGTGTCAAAGTCACATGTAGTTCTCCTTTCAAATCCTCTCAAGCATACCTACGCACAAAATATCACAACCCAAGGTTTTTACTTCCCCTTAAGTATATCAAGGTCTTGGATCAAGCTCCACCTAGTTTATTCATAATCTTGTTTGAACATCCTACCTCTCTAATATGTTCATCTCATTGACCCAAACAAACTAGGATTACTACTTAACACCAAATTTCCTTGGTTCACATGACCCATGGGGAATCATTTCCATTTGGAACTTATATAATAAGTTCAATAATTCGAGCCTCATAATCAAGGGGTCAAAAGATATACTTGAAAGGCGTCCAATAATATGTATAATATTGTTTTAAGTATAATTAATGCCCAAATCCAAACTTAAGAAGGTTGGAAACACTCTATCCATTAGACATTTATATGAAAACATAAGCCCATTAATATTATTATTAATAATATTCTTGATCTTCCAGTTTCATTTACCTTACGGTGTAAATTGTTATTCTTGTAATTGCTTAGTTGTCAAATGAGATGACTATTCATACTTTCCATTTAAACTAAACTTGAGCTTAATGAACTTGAGTAGGGTATCAAGAGATGCTTCAAAAGATTTATCTCATAACTGAATCTCAGTAACACTATCAAATTAATGATGGTTTCCTTCTATTTTGTGTACAATTTGAATTGGCTTCACTATAAGTTTAATAATAAGTTCAATATCAAGGTTCTCGTATTTAAGAGATTGGCAGGCATCATATAGTCATAAAAAGCATTTACCATAGTATCAATGGATTATCAAAAGTAATGAGTTTCAATATTAGAAATATTTGTGGTATAATATGGTTGTAGTGTCACTAAATGAGGTCGTCATGCTTACAATATAGTGCGTCCTAGTGCCAAGGCTCCTAATAATTATATATAATTTGTGCTTTATTTTATAAGGTTATCTTGCAACTAAGATTTGAACTAGACTTCCTTGGCATCTTGTTTCACTTAGAGTCTCATCATAGATATAGAATAAACTCAATGTAAGATCTTATTTTATCTCTCACCAATGTCTACTTGAAATCCTACTCTTGGATATTCAAATGAACTACCCTTGGGTATAGAAAATTCCTTGTTTAAGAATTTCTCATTATCCCAACTTTCACATATATACATAAGTCCTCTTGAATTATTAATTTTTAACTACAAAAATGATAATCCCAATTACTTGTACTAAGTTTACTATCAAAGGGTGCCATATTATTTGAAACTCAATAATAAAGAATCATATTCATATTCTATACTACCTTAATGGCATGGTAGAAAATGGTAGTTATGGTGGCACATGAGCCTTCACTCCTACATACCTACCCATAGTCATGTCATCCCTCTTGTTTTCTCTAACAAGAGCCCACACCACAAGGCCATCTATAGACCATACCTCATTAATTTAGCTACATTGATCACCAACGCCAATATTAAACATGGTCCTTTGACCAGGATGTGACATCCTTCCCCCCTTATGATAAGTGATTGTGAATTATTTAAATGTTACAATTGTTAATCTCTTCATAATTGTGGTTTAGTAGCCAAGCTTATTGCTTTTGAACCCTTTCTCCTCATCTCTCAAGTGGTTCCTTTCTCCTTAACGGAATTAATTTGGAATAATTTTATAAGATTTAAGTGGGTTCTTATTAGAAATATCCAAGTAAGCATTTTTTCTTAATCCAATCTTGCATTATGATTTTAGGGGTTGATATTTCTTAAAATACATCTATATTATACTTTTGGGTGTAGGAATTTACAAATTAAACTTTATAAGTTATCAACATACCATCTGTCAAGGACTATTTTTCAACATTAAGCTTTAAGTTAGTCTTAACATACCAATTCAAACATAAATCCATTATTTTCATTTATAATCATATATCAAAATTCCCTTTTCACCCATCCAAGTTTTCTTGGTTAAGACTAGCCATCCATTCTTAGGAGCTTAAAATTCCATTTAGGGTATTTAAAATAAAACCATACATATTAAGTGACTAACTTGGTTCTGGTCAGTTGGTAGTGTAAGGAAACATGCTTTACCCAGAGTCAAGTGAGCTTCATAGGTCCAACATTTGAACTTGGTTGCTCTGATACAAATGTAAAATCCCCATCTCGGGCATAACTTTTTGTTTTCAATTAGCAACAACTACCAACTTAACCAACCAAACATTTTCCATATAATATAGAATTGTAAATTTCAATAACTCAACATTCACCATGGTAATGAAAAACAATGTCACACTTATATTCTTACACTCAAAGGTGTTAAGCTCATAAAACAAGGGTCATTCTTAGACCTACAACTTAATCCTTGAGGCTTCATGATGACCCTACCTATGTATCCCCTTGTGAGAATCAGAGGCAATGTAGTTCACCCCACAATGATAGAGGGAGTTCAATCTCACCTCTTGTATGAGATCTATTATCTCACCTTTAACCCATAACTATTAGTTTAGTACATGTAAGCTATCAATATAGTTAATTATAATATAATGATAATATTATTGCCATCAAGTGTTGAGTGCATACCAATCATTACCAAACATTAGTGTAGAAAAATCCACAATATTCACAAGGGGTCATTCATACCGTAATCTCAAAGATTATACACAATGGCTATCATGAGCATACCTCCATATACACAAGCTTATTCTCTCATACACATCACAAGTAGAATAGTGTTAAGATCATATACAGATCCCAAGTGCAACAATAATTGGATCATACATAGATCATGAGGAGAATGGTGATTAGCTCATTTGTACCTCACAAGTACAACAATGATTGTCTCATACACATATCACATTTATATTATTGATTGGCTCTAGCATATATCACATATATATACAATGAAAAGGCTTGACCATACATCACCTCCACAATGGCTAGTTACACATCACACTAGCTAACACATCACAATGGCTAACACAAGTCCATAATGCATCCCAGATATAGAAGGAATATCAGTGCATTACACACTATACTGTGGGTCCATCCTTTCCATTGGTCTTCTGTACCAGTGGACAAATGAGAAGAGGATTCGGTGCATCCCATGATACTACACCATGGGTCTATCCTCAACCCCTGAAAGCTAAGTATAGTCAAAAAATTGGGAGAGGATTTGGTGCATCCCATACCACACCACGAGTTCGTCCACCATCCCAAGCATTTCCCTATGTAGTGAACATACCAAACCTCATGGATTCTGACTTCTATCATCTATAGGCCACTAATGACAAGTCTATCCACCCTGGAAGAAGTAGCTCCGAACATATACCACCTTGTGACCTTAGTGGTATTGTAAGCTATATTCTTCAAAATCCTGATTAACACTAACCTTGGTCACCTTTGTTCCCTCAATGACAGCCAGTGAACCCCCTCCATACAATGGTTAGCCCTAGATTATCATTACCCACACGAATGGGTCCCTATTGGTGCAGTCATTACCATACCTTAATCATAACCAGGGTAGCTTGCTACCTTAACCTCCATGAGCTAGGTGAATTCTAACTAATCCCTCATAGTAGCATAGACATTGATCATTGACATGGTCCAATGACTACCTATCACTCCTCAAATATCATCTCATGTCTTGTTGGAATCTCTTATTTTCTTCTATCTCTTGCTTTTTGTGCTAACATGGTATCATCAGAGTTAATCATAGATCATCGCCATTACATCTATCTTGCATCCACAAACCATTAGCATACTGCATAATGAATATCTATCATATACAAAGCATTCATCCCCATCATTGCATAATATAGATTTGTTATTCTAAACATCTCATAAACCATACATTTATCATATTTTTATTCATAATCATCCATGCATCATCATATCATATCATGTGCATCCATATCATCCATTCATCATCATATCATCCATTACATATAAACATCATAATCATCTCATTTATATCATTTATATCATCAATAATGTAACTGTCATGGTACAAATCAGGATCAAGTGGGTGCAATATATCAAAATAGGCATGAGGCTATCCATGGCTGATGACTGTCTATATCATCAAATCTATCTACATCAAATATTCTAGTTGAACTAATCTTGAACCTATTTTTTGAGAGATCAACCCTCAAATCCAAAAACCACAGACCATGATCTAAAATTTTCTACCTATCCTCAAAAAAAGAAAATCTAACTAAAAAAAAAAAAACCTTTGACAGAAGGATAAATCTCAGTCTTGCCCTCAACTAATGGTTTCCAAAGCTACAATATCAAGAGGTTCAAATCTAGGAGAGAAGGCCACAAATGGAAAAAATGGAAATTAGTCCCATTTTGGAGAAGAAATATATGTTATTAGAAGCCTCTTTCATGAGAGAGAGATAATAGGAGCAGCAATGGTACTCTTTAGAGGGTGTAGAGAGCCCTCCCCCAAATATTTGAACCTCATAGAATCAACAAAGGACTTAGCACCTAGATAACTAGACTAGTTGGGGAGCCCATATCTTTGTCCATGGTAGGAGACACTTCTGAAGCTACTTCCATAGACTATAGTGGCAACTTAGATAAGTATATGGCTAGATCACATTCTAGTGAAGAAGGTTGGACCATAGGAGAGGGGAGAAAAGGGAGTGGGAGATTCATTTGAATCCATCATTCAAAATTCTAGAAGAGTAGGAGGAGGGACACTCCATGATGGGTCTAATTTTCCAAAGTCACACCATTTAATATTCATCACTTGTCCATACATGAAACTTTTGCTAGTTCTAGAGAATGTTTCTCTCTGTAATGCAAACCTCTATTTTATTTTAACTCATTATATTCATAATAAGATAAAAATATAATATTATCCACATTTAATTATTAATGAAGGAGAATCAATGTATGATGGCACTCGTGGGTGCTATGTGTGGATGTGCTAGGGCATCCACGCCCTAGCCTGGTGGCTTTATTTTTCTGGTGGCTGTGTGGGTGGGAAGTCTAGGCGGTGCGGGTAGGGGCTAGGGGTGGCTCTTTTTGCCTTCTTTCTTATGTGCATGGGTGCATATTCAGGTGGGTTTTGGTGCAATCTGCTGGGCTTTGGTGTGGGCATTGGGCTATCTATTGTCACCGACCCTTTTCTCTTAATTTTGATCCTTTTGATTTCTCTATTGGTTGGGGTTTGAATGGCAAGGAATGCATCAATTAGTGAGGTGAAGGGAGATATTCCTATGATGGAGGTTGGTGGTGGGGCTTCATCTAGAGAGGGTTTGACAAAATCTAGTACCTTTAAAATGCATAAGATAAATGGATGTTTGGAAAGGGTGCAAGTTCGTCCTGTGTTGGTGATTCAATCAAAGGCAGTAGTGGAAGATCTGGATTACTACAATAAGCATGTTTGGATTTGTAAGTTTATGGGGATGAGGGTTTCTCTTTCTTTCTTGAACACTTGGATCCGCAAGACATGGTCTCTAGAGGGTGACTTTGATATTCTGTTGGCTACAAACAATTTCTTTTTGGTAGATTTCTCATGCATTTTTTATTGAAATAGGGCATTTGAAGGGGGGTCTTATTTTTATAATCAAGTAGGTCTTATAATAAAACCATGGCATGTTGGCTTTAATTCAACAGAAGAGTTGCCTTCTAGGGTTTCGGTTTGGGTTCGCCTCCCTCTGCTGCCACTTGAATGTAGGAGAACTGATATATTACAATCGATTGCTTTATTGTTGGGTAAGCCTATTAGTCCTTCTCAACATACTTTAGATAAGAGGATCTTTTCTTATGTGAGGGTTTGTGTTGAGATTGATCTGATTCAACCTCTGCCTGATTCTATTGATTTGACTATTGGCTCTAATTCTTGGACTTAGCCTTTGGATTATGAAATGTTGCCTTTTCATTGTCGGTTATGCCATGAATATGGGCATCTGCAGCGAAGGTGTCCCTGGGATTTTGGTGCAGGAGGTGCAAATAATGTGGGTTCCCAATCTAATATGAGGGTGGAAAAGGGTAAGGATCCTATGCAAGGAATGGCAGTGGAAAAAGATGGTTTTGTTCCAGTTAAACCTCATACTCATGGATGGGGCCAAAAGAGGCCTTTTTAGGATAGACAAGAAGGGGATACTTTCAATAGATTTGAGGCTTTGGATGAGTTAGTTTAGGAGGAAGGGTTTACAACTGACATGCAGATGGTGGATGGCTCTAGTTCTAATGAGTTGGTTGAGGTACAGCCTTTGGTGATAACCTAGAGTGGATCAACTTGGTGACCAGGATCCTCAGATGGTGTCTAGTCTAGCTCCTTCCGCTCTAGCTCTTGGTGCAAGGGATGGGGAGTTGTTGATTCTGGTGCCCCCCTTGGTACTATTAAGGTCTACTCGGAGGCTCAGGATAGCCCTAATTTAGGTAAGTTTAAACCTTCTTCCTCTATTTTGGGTGTGCAGCAAAAATCTTTTAAGAAAGTGATTCCTGAGAAATCAGTTAAGGTTGGTTGCAAAAAGGACCAAGAAAAGGTGAAGCTTGCTGGAGAGACATTGGTTGAGGCTAGTTTAGTGAAGACTATTGATGCTCACTTTTCCCAAGCCCAACAATGATAGTTCTTTCTTGGAATGCGAGGGGTATGAATAGCATCCCTCGACAAAAGGCTATTCAAGATATGATCCACATGCATTCTCTAGATGTGATTTCTTGTAGGAAACTAAGTTATCAATGGATAGTATGTTAGGTATGGCACCAAAGATTTGGGGTCATGGCCAATGTGAATGTGTGGGTGCTTTTGGTAATTTTGGTGGAGTGGCTTGTTTTTGGGATCCCCGAAAGGTTAGTCCAATTTGGTGGATCTCCTGTAAGAGTTCAATTTCTTGTGTTGCTTCTCATTTAGAGTCAGGGGAGAAAATTATTTTCTCTAATATATATGCTCTGATTGATTTCCAAGGTAAAGTGTAGCTATGGGATTATATTAGATATGTGAGGTCTTTGGATCCTTACCTGCCTTGGATTCTGGCTAGTGATTTTAATGATGTCATTTCTTTAGAAGAGAAGAAAGGTGGTAGTGCTCATTTGGAGCCTTCCTCTAGGCTCTTCTAGGATAATATGGCTCTTTTGAGGTTAGTTGATGTCAAGCCAACTAATGGAGTCTTCACATGGAATAATAGGAGAACTAGAGATGTTGCTATTTCTGTAAGACTAGATAGATTTTTGGTGTCAAGTTCTTGGATGGGGGATAGGTGGATGATTAGTTCTAAAATATTGGATTGTCGAGGCTCTAACCATTGGCCAATTAATCTTGTGGTTGTTGTGTCTCAATGATTTTCTAGATAGAATTTCAAGTTCCAACTCATGTGGCTCTGAGATGAGTCTCTTCATGATATGATTTCTGGCTGGTGGGATCTTGGAAAGCCGACTTATGGCACTGCTATATACTCATTCTCAAAGAGGTTATAGTACGGAAAATACAAGTTGAAAAGATGGAATAGGAAACATTTTTGTAATTTGTTTCATGAAAAATAGAAGGCTCAAGATAACCTAGACTTAACCACCAAGAAAATTTGTGATCAAGGACTAACAGAAGAGTTGAGTTTGTTAGAGATTGTTGCAACAAAAGAGGTAGAGGAATGGGAGTTAAGAGAAGAATGTTTTTGGAAACAAAAGTCCCGTATTGAATGGCTTCAGGCTAGTGATAGGAATACTTCTTTTTTTCACAACTCAGTTAAAGACCAGAGGCAAGGTAATGTTATTGATTCTCTTGTGTTGTCTGATGCAGAAATTTTGTCCTCTTCTGCTTCTATCTCTACGGAATGTATTTGGTATTTCTCTTCATTATTTTCTGAGGATTCTTGTCCAGCAGAGGAGGCTAAAACAAGGATTTTGAATTGTATCTTGCAACTAGTGTCTAATGAAATGAATGAATCATTGGTTTCTCCTATTACCTTGTTTGAGCTTGAGAACATTGTGTTCCAAATGAAGAAAGGTAAAGCACTGGGGCTTGATGGATTCCCTATTGAATTCTTTCAGGAGTTTTGGGAGGTGGTTAAGTTGGACCTCTTAGAGGGTGTTAAGAAATCTTTCATGAATAAAATAATGTCAAAGTCTCTGAATGCAACTTTTTTAGCTCTCATTCCAAAGAAGTAGGGGGATAATTCTTTAGATCTTTTTTGGCCTATTGCATTATGTAATGTTGTTTATAAGATTATTACTAAGTTGATTGTTGAAAGGCTGAAACCTTGGCTTGGTGAGTTAATCTCTAAGGATCAGGGGGTTTTGTTGCTGGTAGATAGATCATGGATGGTGTTGTGATTGCAAGTGAGACCATCCATTCTATGGAATCCTCAAAAGAAAAATCTATGTTTATCAAGTTGGACATGGCAAAAGCGTATGATCATGTTAAATGGAGCTTTTTGTTTAAGATTCTTAGAGATTTTGGCTTTGCTAGTGATTGGATAGAATGGGTTAGGAGTTGTGTTACTTCTTCCTCCTTCTCAATGCTTCTCAATGGTGGGCACACTAATTTTTTTGGTGTTTCTCAAGGCCTCAGACAAGGAGACCCTTTGTTGCCCTACTTATTCATCCTACTTGCAAAAGGATTGGGAAGGCTTATTCATGCTTAGGTAGCTAGCGGCTTGATTTAGGGTTGGAATTAGGGAAATGATCTTCCCCCTCAGTCTCATCTTTAGTTTGTTGATGATACTGCCTTGATGGGTAAGGCAAGGGTTGAGGAGGCTTTGAATTGGTGTAGTGTTTTGGACAGCTACTTGGTGGCCTCTGGGTAGTGCATTAATGAGGGGAAGTCTCTCATTTACTTCTTCCATACTCCTAAGGTTATCTAAAGGAGATTAGTAGGTATTCTTCATTTCCAGATCAGTTCGCTTCCTTTTCTCTATCTTGGAATCCCTCTTGCCATTCATTCTCTCCCTAAAAAGTTTTGGAAAGTGACTCTTGACAAGTTTCAAAGATTGGTCAGCCATTGGACTTGTAGGTTGCTTTCTTTAGCTAGAAGAACGACTCTTCTAAAGTCTATGATCCAAGCTCTCCCTCTTTATAGGTGCTTTGTTCTTTCTGCTCCATCGAGTTTTATTCAAGATTTCAATAGACTATCTCATCAATTCCTATGGTTTGGAAACATTCTTCATAGAAAGTAGAGCTTGGTGAAATGGGATGTTGTCTGTAGGCCGAAGCAGGAGGGAGGTCTTGGTCTACGACAGACTGATTTGAATGGGCAGGCCTTGGCTACTAAGTTGTATTGGTGTTGGTGTTTACAACAACATATATGGTGGGCTAAAACTCTTACCCTCAAATATTTGGGTGCAGTGGAAAGCATGGAGGTTGTAAGATTCAGTCTGGAGGGGAAAGGTTCTATGATCTAGAGTACCCTCAAACGGGGTGCCAAGCTTGTGAAACATGGCATTTTTTGGATTTGTAATGGGGGTCAGGAAGCTCTCTTCTAGCATGACTCTTGGGATGGACATCCCCCTATTTTGTCTTTTCATCCCCAACTTCAAGACTTGTGCCAGATTTTTGAGGAGGCGGGTTGGTGTCATGTGGCTGACTTCAAATCTCAAGATTCTTTGAGTCAGATTACTATGTCTAGGTGGAAGGACCCTCAAGATTGGACTCCTGGGGGGGTTTTGGACGATCGTCAAGTGCTTGCTAAGATTCTTTAGGATCATGCTTGTAACTCTCTTGTTGGGAGAGATGTGTTTGCTTGTGGTCTAGATTTGCGAGGTAAATTTTTGGTTGCCTTTGGTTATCAGGTTTTGGATAAACAAGTCTTTGGAAGCTCTGAAGTTCCTTGGTGGAAGAATGTTTGGAATAAATTTTCTTGGCCTAAGTGTATTTTTTTCTCTTGGCTTGTTGTCCAAGGTAAGTGTCTTACTTGGGACAATCTTTGGAGACGAGGGTTCCAAGGCCCTTCCATGTGTGTTTTGTGTGCTTAGAATGAAGAATGCCTCTCACATCTCTTTTTTTAGTGTTCCTTTGCTAAGAATATTTGGCATCACTGGTGGAATCTCTAGAGCTTACCGTGTTGCCATGTCTCTGCCTTGGATGATTTTTGGAGGAGACAGGTATCATCTCCTGCCAAAACCTCTTTTCTTAAAATTGTTTAGAGCATTGGCCCTAGTTTGATTGTTTGGCATGTTTGGTTTGAGCACAACAGATGGATTTTCCTAGATAAAAAATTGATCTTGGAGCAACTTTGGAGGTGGATTCTTGGGGCTCTACAGGAGACTTTGTCTGCAAAGTGTTATTTTTCTATGCCAATTGATCCTAGGGACTTGGCTATTGTTAATTCCCTAGGTCTTGTTGTTGGGGATAGGAGAAATTTGGGCAGTGTGCATCGTAGGCGTGGGCGTGAGAGGGTGGCTCGTGATGGCTTCTAGTGTCTGCTTTCTCTAGGGGAGCTAAAAATCAATATAGATTGGTCATCTAGAGGTAATCCTGGGCATGTTGGAGTTGGTGGTATTGGTAGAGATAGCTTGGGAGTGGTGGTGTTTTACTTTTCTATGTATCATGGTTTGCATACCAATAATCTTATGGAGGCTAGTGCTATCCTTATGGCGATTGAGTGTGCAGTTGGCCTTGGGTTGTGGTGGATTATTTGTGAGTCTATTTCTTAGGTGGTTATTGATATGTTGCATAAGCAACAGTTGGAGGATATGAATTGGCAGCTTGTTGTGGTTGTCAAGCAGATTATTTCTATGTGCTCGTCTTTGGAGTCCATTATTTTCTGCCATATTCTGTGAGAGTGGAATAGGGTGGCTAATGGACTGGCTAGATGGGTGATAGAGAGGACTAATTCTTGGTCTATGGATGGTTGGGGCAATCTTCCTAATGACATGGCCCCTGTTCTTGAGGAGTGGTTTGAGGAGGATATGAGGTGCTTCTTGGGTGTGAACTAATTCTTATTTTGTTGGGCCCCTTGTGGCTTCTTTCTTCAGACTTTGTAATGTTATTCTGATTCAATAAAGTTTTTACCCTCTTTTATTAAAAAAAAAACTTCAATCAAATATTTTTCATGTTTTCTCTTTTTGTTGTTTCTTACCATTTTATCAATGTACTAGATCACTTTGTTTTTTATTGGAGACAGAAAGATCAATTAAGAAAAATATTATACATGACATTGTGTATTAGCGAAAGTTTAGTTATTATAAGATAAAATAATTTCTTTAATATTCCAATGCTTAATATGGTAGCTAGAATTAAATTATGTTCATGTGTAAGAACTAAAGCAAGGATTTTTAATCATCTAATACACTACATGATAAATAAAGTAAGATAATATGTGTTTTAATGAATAATATAATTTAGTTGCAGCATATATTTAATATATAGTTATTCCAATTAGTTCACAATAAATATTCAGACGTATAACATAACTAAAGAAATTCATTTGTTGAAACTAAATAAAAATATACATTTCAATCATCACTCCATTTATGTCACAACATATCTTAACATATATAGAATGAAATCACTTCATCTAGTTATATCACAACATGTATTTTAACCAACAAAATAGCTAGCAATTATATCATAAGAGTAAAATAATTTCTTTATTATTCCAATGAATAATATGGTAATTAAAATTAATTATGTTCACCTATAAGAATTGAAGTGACATTTTTTATTCAACGAATACACCACGTGATAAATAAATGTAAGACTATGTGTTTTTCAACCAATACACTAATTTAATTGCAACAAATATTTTTTTCATATAAACACATTCCAATTAATTCAAATATATATATTTGGACATATACAGTAAACAAAGAAAGGAATTCATCTAAATGAAATCATACCATACATTCAATCATCAAACGTCACTCACTTCATTTATGTCACAAAATATCTGAAATATATAGTACTAAAACTAACTCACTCCACTAAATTACATCATAATATGCATTCTAACCTACAAAAACAATAGAAGTTATATTATAAGAGTAAAATAATAGCTTTATTTTTCTCAAGCATAATAGGGTAACTAGAATTAATTTATGTTCACATCTTGGAATTGAAGTAGGTTTTTTTATTCATCTAATACACAATGTGGAAAATAAGAGTAATGTTGTGTGTTTGTAAACCAAAAAAGTATATTAATTACAATCAAAATATACATTTCAATCATGAAACACTACTCACTCAGAGTATGAAGCAAGATATTTCCTAGAACAAAATAAAATGCTCAAAAGAACTCAGAGTATGAAGCAAGATATTTCCCTAATATAACTAGTGTCTGATGCAGATGGTGTTTCCATTACCTATTTCAGAGCCTTCATTTCTGCCAACGCTTTCTTGAGTCTCTTGTTTTCCTTTCTTAATTTCTTGATGTTTCTCTGCAACACATTACCATCCATTTCAATTTTCTTCGACTTGGCCCTGCAAGTTTTATTAAAATAAATTGGTATTGTATTACTCATACCTTTATGATATATGATGAAATGAATTAGTATATGGGTGAGATTATTACCTTGCCCTCCTATTTTGAAACCAAACTTGCAACTGTCGAGGGCTGATATTTAGCCGCCTGGCCAGGGCTTTCCTTTTGGCTATGTACTAATATTTTTAACAACTAAAAGAATGTCCCACTGAGCGATAGGATATTATTAATCCATCTTTTATAGTATGATATAAAAGATTGTAATCACCATCAGTTTGTTAAATTCAATCGTATAGGTTTTTAGTCAGATTTATTGATGTATATTTTATAAATAGTAATTCTTAAGCATCTATTCTTTTATGAAAATGAATTGTTCATTAACATTTATTGTGTCTAGGTGATAGAGGTGAAGCATTGGGCCTTCTTTGGAGGTCACACGTCTCAGTACTATTCCAACTTAGACATGCTTAACCATTAGGATTCCCAAAAGTTAAGCCCAATTAACTTATAACCCCATTTAAATTTTTATGTCAAAAATAACTCTTGCTTGTATTCAGATATCAACATGATGATACTGAAAAGATTAATATGAATTTGTATTCAAGTATTGAATAACAAAATGAATTTAAGAATGATATATAATCTTGATAAGAAAGAATTGTACAAAATAATCTATGTTATTTATCTTCATATTCCTTCATTCCAGAATTACTTACATTATTTCACAAAACACATTTAAAGAATTAAAACATATCTCTACCAAACAAAACCATGAACATTACCTATCATAATCATGAGTGGATTGTAATATTCAGTAAAAGCAATTTCGGTTTTAATTTTCAATATGTAGCAAATGATTTCCAACGGTTATCTTAAAATCTACCCCTAAAATGAATATCCTTTTTAACAGTTGGTTCTCTAAATATCTGGGTGGATTCTAGAAGTAACAATTAATAGATTGAAACAAAAAGCTAAAGCTAAATCAAAGCCAACATTAACAAGTAAATTTCTGTGGCCTAAATATAACAAACAACATATAGATCTTTAAGGAGGAATGACAAATCAAACAATTTATGACAGTAAGCAAATGAAAATCTCTATTAAAAAACTTTGACTGATAAGGGTATCAAATAAAAACAAGTTATTGTCTATCATCTATTGAATCTTCTGTTCTTATAGTCCCAACAATAAAAGGAAATATTTTACTAAGTTTATATATAAAACTTTGATGGCTATGTGATTAAGAAAGGGATAAGTTACATACAATAAAACAAAATGTTATTAAATGGTGAAAAGTACGCATACATATTTAATTTTAGGGTTCTCTTTCAAGCATTTTTCTAAATAAGTAGACTCTTCTATTGACAATATGTGCCTCCTTTTAACAACATGGTCCTCTTGTTCATTTCTGATCCTCAACAATCCTTTCTTTCCTATAAAATCCTCCTGCACATTGTCATTTCTGTTAGGGTTGCAACTCTCAGAAGGTGCTTTCTTGAGGTCAAGCCGATTTGGGCTGGACATTTCAGAATAACATGAATCAAAAAACAAAAAAATTCAAATTAATCTGGCTAGTGGATATAAATCTATTTACTTTTTGAATTTTGGGTGCCTGGTAGAGACACCAAAGAAGCAGAAGCATGATGCATAGGTGCCTACAGTAACACATCTAACTTTAGAGGAGCAGGAGAAGTAGGGCCGCCATTAAAGTCTAACCCTAGATCTTTACTCGTTGAATGCTCCACCCCTTCATCACAATCCACATTACCCATCACGGGCTTTCGAAAACATCAGTAATCCACAAGTTTGACTACAACCAGTAGAAATAAGGCAATGATGAATAAGAAGAATAACAAGATTGGCTCGGATTACAACAATAAATATTAACTACAAAGCATATTGTGGAGGAAGTATTTGAATTGTAGTAATTTGTTAATGTACTAAGCACGGATTGTAAAGAATTTTTTTTTTTTTGAAACTATAAATTACAAATAAAATTTAAACTACTAAAGAGATTATTAAATAACAGATGTCTTTATTTAGAAATCTATGTTCTTAACTATCTTTTCTATAGTCAGACCATTTAATATTTATGAGTTGTTCATCCATAAAACTTATTGTTACCACTAGAGAATGTTTCCCTCTCTAATGCAAAACTCTATTTTATTTGAACTTATTATATTCATAATAAAAGAAAAACGTAATGTTTTCCACATTTAATTATTAATTCTTCATCACTTTGTTTTTCTATTGGAGCAAGAAAGATCAATTAATAAAAATAGTCATTATAAGACAAATAATTACTTTAATATTCTAATACTTAATATGGTAACTAAAATTAAGTTATGTTCATGTGTAAGAACTTAAGCAAGGATTTTGATTCATCTAATACACTACATGAAAAATAAAAGCAAGACTCTGTGTCTGTGAATCAGTAATGTAATCTAGTTGCAATATATATTTTAATATACAGTTATTCCAATCAGTTCACACTAAATATTTGGACATATAAATTAACCAAAGAAATTCATTCATCAAAACTAAATAAAAATATACATTTCAATCATGAAATGTCACTCACTCCATTTACATCACAACATATCCTAACATATATAGGAGTAAAAGGAAATCACTTCATCCAATTATATCAAAACATTCATTTTAACCCACAATATAACTAGCAATTATATCAGAAGAGTAAAATAATTTCTTTAACTTACAAAATAACTAGAAATTATATCATAAGAGTAAAATAATTTCTTAATTATTCAAATGCATAGTATTGTAATTAATATTAATTATATTCATTTGTAAGAATTGGGTCTAGGAAAATGCACTATCACCGGAGGAAAATTCAATGTCATGACAATCACTAGCTACAATTCACCACCACAGAAAATTAATTGCAATAAGAAATATAATAAGCTTCTAAAATTTTTCCAAATATTTATTGTGAAATCCAACACCACAAAGAAGTGTAAAATCCCCATGTGGGGCACAACTTTATTTTTTCTCAATTAGCAACAACTACCAACTTAACCAACCAAGCATTTTCCATATAGTTTAGAAGTATAAATTTAAATAACTCAATGTTCACCATGGTAACAAAAAACAATGTCACACTTATATTCTTACACTCAAAGGTGTTAAGCTCATACAACATGGGTCATTCTTGCACCTACAAGCTAAGCCCCTAGGGTTCATGATGACCCTACCTACGTATCCCCTCATGGGAATCAGAGCCATCGTAGTTCGGCCCATAATGATAGAGGGAGTTCAATCTCACCTCTTGTATAATATCTATTATCTCACCTTTAACCCATAACTATTAGTTTAGTACATGTAAGCTATCAATATAGTCAATTATAATATAATGATGATAATCTTGCCATCAAGTGTTGGGTCCATACTAATCATTACCAAATATTAGGTTACAAACATCCACAATATTCAAAATGGGTCATTCATACTATAATCTCAAAGATTATACACAATGGCTATCACGAGCATACCTCCATATAAATAAGTTGATTTTCTCATACACATCACAAGTACAATAGTGTTAGGATCATACACAGATCCCAAGTGCAATAGTGCTATGATCAACTCATTTTTACCTCACAAGTACAACAATCATTGTCTCATACACATATCACATTTATATTAGTGATTGGCTCTAGCATATATGACATATACACAGGGAGAAGGTCTGACCATACATAACAAATACACAATAACAAGCTCCAACATACAACACCCCCACAATGGTTGGTTACACATCACACTAGCTAACACATCACAATAGCTAATAGAATTTTATCATGCATCCCTGATAGAAATAATATCAGTGCATTGCACACTACACCATAGTTTCATCCTTTCCATCCGTCTTCTATACCATTGAAAAATGGGAAGAGGATTCGGTGCATCCCATGATACTATAGGGTGGGTCCATCCTCAACCCCACAAGGCTAAGTATAGTCTAAAAACTAGGAGAGGATTCGGTGCATCCCATACTACACCACAGAACCATCCACCATCCCAAGGGTTTCTCAAAATAGTAAACCTATGAAATCTAGTGGATTTAGACTTCAATTGCCAATAGCCCATCGACGACAAGTCTATCTACCCAAGAAGAAGTAGCTCTTGACATATACAACCTTGTGACCTTAGTAGTATTGTAAGCTATCTTCATCACAATCATGGGTAACGCTGACCTCGGTCACTTTCGTGCCCTCAGTGGCGGCTAGGGAACCCCCTTGATACAATGGTTAGCCCCCACTTATCATTGCCCACATAGATCGGCCCCTACCCATGCAACCATTATTGTATCTTAATCATAACCAGGGTAGCCTACTACCTTCACCTCCATGAACCAGGTGAATGTTGACTAATCCCTCATAGTAGCACAAACAACGATCACTGGCACTGTCCAATGACTGGATGTCACTACTCAAATATCCTAGAGTTTCAATCTTGGATGGGTCACACATAACATGAGTCACAATTGGAGTCAACACATATACATGCCTAGACATAAAGACCTCTACATATGGAGTTAGTGTTCACAACACATAAAGTCATATGGAACCAACATGAGATGGACTTCTCAAAACTTATACATATATTGAATTACTAATTATAAGGTAGTCAATATTCGCTTATTATATAAAAGCATATTAAGTATTAAATAAATAATATTAGATTTCGTTTATTTGTTCATACCCGTTTGTTACCCATTCAACTTCAAACTGAAGCCTACTAAAGGGAGAAGGTCAAACCAATCAGGAACAACCCCAACCCAGGAGCTATCCCCCCTAAACCCTCCCCCTACGAACTTGAAGTTACATGGGAATCCTTCGCCCAAAGACCACCTAAATTCTTGCTTCCAAATGTGTTAAAGTCACATGTAGTTCTCCTTTCAAATCCTCTAAAGGATACCTATGCATAGGTTCTCATAACCCAATGTTTTCACTTCCCCTTAAGTATATCAAGGTCTTGGATCAAACTCCACCTAGTTTATTCATAATCTTGTTTGAACATCCTACCTCTCTAATATGTTCTTCTCATTGACCCAACCAAACTAGGCTTACTACTTAACACCAAATTACCTTGGTTCACATAACCCATGGGGAATTATTTCCATTTGGAACTTATATAATAAGTTCAATAATTCGAGCCTCATAATCAAGGGTTCAAAAGATATCCTTGAAAGGCATCCAATAATATGTATAATATTGTTTTAAGTATAATTAATTCCCAAATCCAAACTTAAGAAGGTTGGAAACACTCTATCCATTAGACATTTATATGAAAACATAATCCCATTAATATAATTATTAATAATATTCTTGATCTTCCCATTTCATTTACCTTATGGTGTAAATTTTTATTCTTGTAATTGCTTAGTTGTCAAATGATATAACTATTCATACTTTCCATTTAAACTAAACTTGACCTTAATCCACTTGAGTAGGGTATCAAGAGATGCTACAAAAGATTTATCTCATAGCTCAATCTCGATAACACTATCAAATTGATGATGGTTTCCTTCTAGTTTTTGTACAATTTGAATTGTGCTTCATTATAAGTTTAATAATAAGTTCAATATCAAGGTTCTTGTATTTAAGAGATTGATAGGTATCATATAGTCATAATTTTTTTTTACCATAGTATCAATGGATTATCAAAAGTAATGAGTTTAAATATTAAAAATATTTGTGGTATAATATGGTTGTAGTGTCACTAAACGAGGTCACTCTTGCTTACAATATAATGCATCCTAGTGCTAAGGCTCCTACTAATTATATATAATTTCTGCTTTATTTTGTAAGGTTATCTTGCAACTAAGATTTGACCTAGACTTCCTGGGCATCTTGTTTCACTTAGAGTCTCGTCATAGTGGTAGAATAAACTCAATGTAAGATCTTATTTTATCTCTCACCATTGTCTACTTGTAATCCCACTCTTGGATATTCAAATGAACCACACTTGGATATAGAAAATTCCTTGTTTAAGATTTTCTCATTATCCCAACTTTCACATATATACATAAGTCCTCTTGAATTATTAATTTTTAACTACAAAAATGATAATCCCAATTACTTGTACTAAGTTTACTATCAAAGGGTGCCATATTATTTGAAACTCAATAATAAAGAATCAGATTCATATTCTAAAAATGGAATACCAACTCATCCTATATCAACTAAAATCCTTGATTACTAATAACAAACATTTCCCAAATACATGCTATACTATATCCTTTAATAATTTATTAACCAACTATTGCCTATGTTTACAACCAAACTTTTGATATTTATTTTGACATAATCTAAGCTAAAATTTAAGTCAACCTTCAAAATAACATTTTTCGATTGATAAAATAATTCAGTCAAGACACGGTATTTAGACTGCAAAAATACCATCACAAAAATCATCCAAGGATAACAACTTGAAATTTCCTATACTCTCTACAACATTCAGCTTATGGGCACAAAACGTAAGGGTAAGAATAGAATTGGTGTTTTCCCACTAATCCCTTTTAGCTTTACACAACCCAGATTTTTTAATTTAACTCATGTTTATTTTATATATCGCTTATAATCTACCATTAAGATTAGAATTCATAAGTCAAAACTTCCTATAAGGTTGTAGAGCAAAAGAATGACGTTTTAGTGAAAAAAATTATGGAGAAAGCATTACTAAAATATTAAGCATAAGAAGAGAGAAATGACTAATCTATAACTGACAGGTGGTTATCCCTGCTCCTATGTTGGTGAACTATAGATCTTGTCTGGCCTTCTCACATTCCGACCTCTTGCCCATCTCCTATACCTTACTTTCATTGTTCAATTAAAATCCATTTATATTCTCTACTAAAATTTATGCCTGAGGATCATATGCCCTTCCCACTTCTCTTCTCACATCTCCTCGTGAGCAATTTTCTCCTTCATTTCTTTTCTCTCTCTTTTTTTTTTTCATTAATATTCGTTGAGATTCCTTTGTAGGGTAGACCTTTACACCACCTGATGAAGTTTCCTGCAATTTATATCGGGTGCATTACCCTTCCTTTATGCCCTCTGCACTCTTCTCCGCTATGGGTCTGCTGCTCACATTCTCAGGGAAAGGATGAGTCTCAACCTGCTTGATGTTGTGCCTTATCACGTTTCTCTCTGCTCATTTCTCCTGTGCCGATTCTTCCACTCTTTTTTCTCATATTCTCGTTTTCTATGGCATAAACCAAACTTCCATCTCTATTTCGCCTTTGTCTGCTCTCGCGCTCTACCTTCACATCCCTTTCCTCTCTTTTCTCTATCCTTACTTATGTTACTTGCCTTCCACTCAAAACTGAATGAGAAAGTGAAGGGGTCGTGGAAGGGTTTTAGATTTTTTTCCAAATACCCTTGTGACCTATCATTTGGATGAATCATGCCCTGCAACCTCACCACCATACTGATTCCATTCTCATTTATGGCAGGATGTCTCCTCATTTTCTTTCTAGCAATTCTACACACTAAGTTGAATCTTCTTTCTTTTAAATCATATTTTGTTCTAAACCATTACCCCAAATGGTTACGAAAATAAACTTAAATCTCCTCCTTCAAAATGGGGTTGTTTTTCTGGAATAAAGGATTCCATACTACCTTAATGGCATTGCAGAAAATGGTAGTTATGGTGGCACACGCGCCTTCACTCCTACATACCTACCCATAGTCATGTCATCTCTCAAGTGGTTCCTTTCTCCTTAACGGAATTAATTTGTAATAATTTTATAAGATTTAAGAGGGTTCTTACTAGAAATATACAAGTAAGCATTTTTGCTTAATCCAATCTTGCATTATGATTTTAGGGGTTGATATTTCTTAAAATACATCTATATTATAATTTTGGGTGTAGAAATTTACAAATTAAACTTTATAAGTTATCAATGTACCATCTGTCAAGGACTATTTTTCAACATTAAGCTTTAAGTCAGTCTTAACATACCCATTCAAACATAAATCCATTATTTTCATTTATAATCATATATCAAAATTACATTTTCACTCATCCAAGTTTTCTCAGTTAAGACTAGCCATCCATTCTTAGGAGCTTAAAATTCCATTGATGATATTCAAAATAAAACCATACATATTAAGTGACTAACTTGGTTCTGGTCAGTTGGTAGTTTAAGGAAACATGCTTTACCTAGAGTCAAGTGAGCTTCATAGGTCCAACATTTGAACTTGGTTGCTCTGATACCAATGTAAAATCCCCATCTCGGGCACAACTTAACCAACCAAACATTTGGTCAATTGTAATCATCAGTTATGTAGTTCATTGGTCAAATATTGGTAGATTTAATTGAAATCGCTCCATTGGTAATGGGTATAATGCCAAGGATGCATAGAGATAACTGCAAACAATAAACAAAGGAAAAAAAGTGTATGTATGTGTATATGTGTGTGTATATGTATATCTATATGTATGTTATTTGTATATGTATGTATATGTACCAAAAAAAATTTAAGTCAGTAACATTGGACATTCTAGTGTATTAAACTATGTATGCACATAGTGTAGAAACATTCTTAAAAAAATTGTGTTGCATTTGAATAATAAGTTTAAAATTCTACATGTATGTTGCATTTTCCATTTTTCGTGCCTATATACCCAAATTTTCCTTATTTATCCTTGATGCTTTTCTTGCACATATTCTTATGTGCTCTTCCCACCTTTTCAATTGGTAATAGGTAGCAATAATCTATGTAAAATGAGTATAACCCCACACATTTTATTGAAAATTTGAGCTACATCACCCCACACTAAATATTATAGACAAATAAAAAATTTGTAAAAGAGCTATTAGAACAAAACTAAACAACCAAAAATTACTAACCCTAACCATGTTTCTTTGAGGAAAGAAAGAAGATTTAACTATAATTTTAATTATTCTTTGCTAATGAGCATGTTACTTTTGTAGGTGGAAATCTACATAATAGTAGTCATGGGATATGCAGTTCATTGGATAAATATTTGTGAAGTAGATATTTCCCTTAAAATCATGGGGATGAAAAAAGAAAACAAGCTATTTTTCCCTATAGACATGCAGGGAAATTACAATATTTCAAATTCTTTTGGATTCAACTGTGTTAGACATGCAAGGAAATTTTTGAAAACTTGTGGCATTTGTGTTGACTTCAAAATTGAGGGAATTTTCCAAGAAACCAGGAGTGCTTTGGTGTGCATATGTTGGATTTCCCACATGGTTATCATGTTAATTACATGTTATGTATACATCTATTTTAGGAAGCTATTTAACAACATATTCATCTTTTCAAAGTTGTTATACGGGAAAAAATAGTGCAATATAAGACATCATATATGGAAACAACATAATTCCCCCTGTTTCGCCATTGAGTGATATATGACATGGCTCCATAGAATTTTTGATGGGTCTTGCATACTTTTCTTGCTTAGAGGTTTGACTAGATCTCATGAGACTTCATGATGTCAATATGGTAGGGAGGAGAATGAGCATGAGTTTTGTGGTTTTCCCTATCACCAAAATACCTTCACTCCTATGTTTCAACAACATATTATATTCTGCTCACTACATTTCTCCATGCTTATAGATGTATCTTTTTAGCTTCCTAATTGAAATATTTAAACCTAGTTCTTTATGGTTATACTTATTTTCCTTAGGTTATGACAACAATTATATGATGCAATTCTAAATGTTTTTATGTAAATAAAACATTGCCCATCTCTTTAAAATTATACATGCCTAACAAAATTTGAAACATATTAATACAAGATTCAAGCTATGTCCTTTGTTGGTAAATATTGAAGCCAAATAGAGAATTGTATAAAAGGTATAAGAATAAGACTAATTTGCTACTAAATATTATACACAAAATACTATATTAAATACAACTTTAAAATATGGAGTATAGGAGAGACGAACTACAATTGTGAACAGTTGTTATGGGGAACTAAAAAGAAAAATATCATGAAGAACAATTTGTTACCATGAACTCTAAACAGATGAGGAAAGAAGAATATCATGAATAAGATTGATAGAAGACATCAAAGCAAAAAAAATCAACACAATGCAAAGGTACAAGTGAATTTCATGTTTGTACTTTATACCAATCTAGAAAATTTTAGAATTTTAAAACTTAAAAAACAATAGTTCTTTTACAACTTCTCATTTTTGTCTACAATATTTAGTGGGAGATAATGTAGCTTGAATTTTGAAGTGACAAGCCAAATGTTACATAGATTGCTTCCATTGTATCAATATCCACTTCCGCGTAAGAAATTGTTCATTATTATAGTTTACCTCTTCTATTCTCCATGTTTTTATGTTCTATTTATTGTGTGTTGGCGTTGTAATGTTCACTATGGGATTATAAGGTTTTTGTTTTACAAATATGAACATAACTTGTTCTTATGTTTTCATATATATTCATACATTCATTTAGCTTGTCCTACTCTCTACATGATGTACATTTGCATCTTGTTTATGCGATCTCTTTTACTATATATGCATTACATATTATTAGTTATAAACTACACAACTATTTATATTTCCTAATTTAGATATTGTCTACCAATTACACATGTTCACCACACTAAACTTCAAATTTTCCCTTAGACTAACTATATCTGATTGAAACCATTTAGATTGTAAACATTTTAAAGTATAAATGCACATCTCCATAATAATAAATATCTTTGTCATCACATCTTTTGCATGGTGTACAAGATATAACTACATTCTATTTATATAGAAGGTAAGTCTATATGTCTTCTATTCCATCTCTTATTTCATGACTACATGTCAAATTATCTGTCATAAATGGTACAACTATATATAGTTTTAAAAATGTATTTCATTGATTTCGACTAAGGAAAATTCTCATGTTAATGATATGATATTTCCACAATCTATAATGCTTAAGATTTGTTATTTCTAGACATTTGATTGTGTTTCTTTCTTTGGATGAAAAAGTCAAACACAATCAAATATCTAGAAACAACAAAATCAGGTGCCAAAACATTGGCTTCAACATTGATCATAGTGGTGGGTAGTGTATGTTCTTCCTTGGGCATATGGTGATAGGCCATCAACCTGCATCACCCAATATGGGAGGGTGGAGAGTAGGCCTTCTTTTCTTTTGTTCATACAACATCTCACTACATGTAGAAGGTATGCCTACATTTTATCTAAGACTTGTATTTTTTAAATATGAACATAATTTATTCCTATGTTTCCATATATATATATATATATATATATATATTTATACTTTCATTGAGTTCCCATGCTTTTGATGTTAATATGGTGTTATCTCTTATTTCATGACTACATGTCAAATTGTTTGTCATAAATAATACAACTATATATTTCTAAAAATGCATAACACTTCTTTCAACTAAGGAAAATTCAGAGGTTATATACTCTTGCTTGGGGATTTTTTGATGACCCATGAGTCTTGATGGCCTAATGTGGTAGGGTGGAGGGATAGTCTTCTTTTATTATGTTCATACTACACCAACAAGGTATGGCTACATCTTATCTAAGACTTTTGTTTTGCAATTATGAACGCAATTTATTCTTGTTTATATATATATATATATATATATATAATATTGCACATTCATTGAGATTCCATGCTTTTGATTTTAATATGGTGCCCACATTGTTTTTATTCTTAAAAAAAATAGAGAAATTGTATAATAGGAGGTGCATTATTTGGGATTTGGTACTATAGAGAAATGGGGAAATTTTAGCATATCTATTAGTATAACATAGATACATATATTTATGCATATATACATATACATAACCATGTATATATATTTATATTACATATATATATGTGTGTGTGTGTATCTATCGCCTAAGACATATCCAACCCCTATGATTCTGAAGTGCTTTCCCTAATAGTTGTTTTACAGTTTCCCTATTTTGTCTACAATATTTAGTGTCAAATAATGTAGCTTGAATTTTGAATTAGCAAGCCAACTATTGCATAGAATTCCTTGTTGAACCTTGTCTAGATGATGATAGAATTTCTAGTAAGCAAGAATATGCTACAAAATCAAATCTATAAATGGTATATGAATAGGAACCATTCACCTTTTCCTAATTTCTTTGACCTTTGTATGTTTTCCTTTACCTCTTAAAGTTCTATGTATTTTCCCTAATAGTTGTTTTATAGTTTCCCTATTTTTCTACAATATTTAGTGGAAAATAATGTAGCTTGAATTTTGAATTGACAAGCCGACTGTTAAATAGAATTCCTTGGTGCACCTTGTGTAGATAGTGATAGAATTTCTGCTAAGCAAGAATATGTTGCAAACTCAAATCTATAAATTGTACATGAACAAGAATCATTTACCATTTCCCAATTTCTTTGACTTCTATATGTTTTCCTACCTCTCTTAAAGTTCTATTTGATGTGGGTTTTTTGACCATATGTCATTTACCTCTTATTCTGAAGTGTTCTTGTAATAGCTATTTTAGAGTCTCTCAAATGCTAGATCACCTATAATAGATTTTATATCAAAGTTTAACATATGGAGAGTACAAGCTGCGAACCATAGATATGGAGAGGTTCTTATATAGAGATTTTGTTGTATGAAATGCATATAGCAGTAATATGTATATATATATATAACCAACACCAAAATAGTTGTTTTGGCAATACAACTTAACCGAAGTATACTTTCCCACAATGCAACACTCAATGTAGCATTTACTTTTTTTGCTTGCATTTACTACACTCGCCTCCATCTTACAACAATGATAGAATGCACTAACACTCCTACGAGTAAACATTGATGTTTTAGCTTCCATGTATCAAGGGAGCCAACTCCACCAAATTGTGGAGCACAACAGTTTTAAAACCCTCCAATATGCTAAAAAAAAGGTGGAGCGAATGGTTTTTACAATTGTATGCTATCAAACCAACACTGCTGTGATGCCCAACAAAAAAAAGAAGATATAAAATGCACAAAAAAATATTTTAAAGTTTCCTTATTTGTCTATAATGTAGCTTGAATTTTTAATTGACAACGCAGCTATTCTATAGATTACTTGTCTTCTATAATGATGTTTCATGATATAGAGATTGTAAAAGAACTATTAGGAAAACACTTTATGAATTACAGATAAATGATAGATGTTTGAAACCCACATGAAACATATTCATACAACACAAGAATTCTATATGTAAGTGTTGGTTTGTGTAATCAAAATTTCTCACAAGGGAAAACACTTGCCTTTTGCTCCTGTGTATCGATGGTGCAAATGGTTCAAAAAATGAAGTCCTGGATCAAAAGTTATGGCTTCCGAAAGTTGGACAATTTTTGGAAAATTCTTATTTTTGAGTTAGGACACAGTTTTAAAATTTCAAATTCTACTTTTGGTGCCAAACTGCCAAAAATCTTATCTAGAATGTTGTTTTTGGCTCCAAATGGAAAAAGGGCTATTTATGGGTGATTTTTTAATTTTTGGTTAACTTTTTGGGGAAAGAGTTCGCATGTTGCGAAAAGGGGATTTTCTATAATTATGTAATTTTTTGAAACTTCTGTAATTTTTCATGTATCAGAGAGCTCGAGGATTTGAGGTCCTCTGCATGTAAGAGCTCCATATTTTTGAATAAAATATTATTCTTCATTTTGTGAGTGTTATTCTATGTCTCGGGTTTGCTCCCTCGTCAGGTGGTTAGAGACATTGAAGAGGAAGAAGAAGCTATTGATCAAGATCAAATGCGGCTGATTAGGGCTATTTCGAAGATCAGAAAAAGACCCAGAATAGAAGTCCCTAGTTATTTTGGAAGTCTGAACCGAGAAAAGTTGATCAACTAGATGAATGAGCTAGAAGAATATTTTGAGTATGAAGAAGTAGAGGACCCAGATCAGCTTAAGTTTGCAAAAATGAAACTGAAGGGCCATGCCAATATTTGGTGGAAATAGGTCCAGTTGGAGAGGAATCAAAGAGGAAAAGGAAAGATCAGCAGTTGGGATTGCATGGTGGAGAAATTGAAGAAGTTGTTCATACCAGTGGACTACAAGTTAGATCTGCTGAAGAAATTGCAACGGTTGAAGCAAGCAAGTAGATCTATGAAAGAATACACAGAATATTTTCATAAAATGATCATCAGAATGGGCCATGCAGAGGCCAACAAGGAGAAGGTAGCCCATTATCTTAATGGGTTACGACCGAGCATTCAAGAGGAGTTAAGCCTAGTCAGAATGACCACCATTGAGGATGCATACTAGTTTTTCCTAAAAGTTGAGAAGCTGAACAAAAGATTTGACAAACAAAAAGGACGAGGACAAAATGGAAAGGGTAGTGGAAGATCTTCTAGAAGCTGAAATGAGGATGAAAGGAAAAATGAAGATGTGGGTACTGGTCAAAGCCAAAGGAATGATAACTTCTACCGCACTCATGATCAAAAAGTGGTGATCAAAGAGGTGGAGAATGAGGAAGATCTGGGCCAGGACCCAGAAGAGGTGGTTTCAGAGGAACTTGTTTCCATTGTGGTGAAGAAGGGCATCAAGCCTATGAATGTCCACAACACCAAGGAAGGATAGATAGAAGGCAAAAAGGTCATGCAAGAGTTGCACATGCAGATGAGGAAGCTCAATCTGAGCATTCGAATGATGTAGAAAGGGGAGAAGCCCTAGTGGTTAGAAGAGCCCTGGTGACTAAAGAGAAAGAGCTAGAACAGAGGAAGAATCTATTCCGCACAAGGTGCAAGTGTGAAGACAAATGATGTGATGTCATTATTGATAGTGGGAGCACTGATAATCTAGTTTCAGAAGAGATGGTTACGAAGTTGAAGATGAAAAGGGAAAGGCATCCACATCCATATCAGATTGTCTGGTTGTAGAAAAACAACAAAGTCTTGGTCAATGAGCAATGCCTGGTGAAGTTCAAGATCAGAAGCTATCATGATGAGGTACTATGTGATATCATCCCCATGGATGCATGTCACATGTTGTTGGGGAGGTCGTGGTAGTTCGATAGGTGAGTTTTACATAATGGCCATGCAAACACTTATTCCCTAATGAAGGATGGAGTCTGCCATAAGTTGAAACCCCTGAAGAAGGATGAAGAAAAGGTATGCAATAGTGCTAGAATTCGTTTTGTTGATGGAAGGAAACATTTAGAAGGCATGAAGCATGAGCGTATGTGTTATGCATTGATTCCTAGAATGGATAAGGAAGATACTGAGAAGATGCCAGTAGAAGTTTCTGGACTATTAGATGAGTTTCAGGAGATTATTTCTAATAACATACCTAAGGGTTTACCACCAGTGAGGAAGATTAGTCATCAAATTGACTTGATCCCAAGAGCTAGTTTACCAAATAAGGTAGCTCATAGAATGACTCCTATAGAAAAAGAGTTGAATAGACAAGTTCAGGAGTTGTTAAGAAAGGGTTTGATTTAAAGCAGTCTGGCCCATGTGCAGTACCTGAAATACTAGCACCGAAGAAGAATGGAGAGTGGAGGATGTGTATAGACTCCTGGGCCATAAATAAGATAACAATCAAATATAGATTTCCCTTGCCAAGGATGGATGACCTGATGGACTATTTGAGTGGAGCATAGTACTTCACAAAGATTGATCTAAAGAGTAGATATCACCAGATTCAGATTCATGAAGAAGAGGAATGGAAGACCACCTTCAAGACCAAAAAGGGCTTGTACGAGTGGTTAGTCATGCCTTTTAGGCTAACCAATGATAGAGCACATTCATGCGGCTCATGAATGAGGTACTGAAAAAGTTTCTAGGAATTTTTGTTATTGTATATCTAGATGATATTTTGATTTTTAATAGGACTTTGGATGAGAATTTAATGCATATTCATAGAAATTTTGAGAAGTTGAGAGAGGAGAAATTGTTGATTAATCTTAAGAAGTGTAGTTTTGTGAAGGAGTTAGTGTACTTGGGGTTTGTTGTCTTGGCAGAAGGACTCAAAATGGACCCAGAGAAGGTGAAGGCTATTCTAGAATGGCCTACCCCAAGAAATGCTACTAAGGTGAGATCTTTCCATGGTTTGGCTAGTTTTTACAAAAAATTCATTAGAAACTTCAGTAGTATTTGTGCACCCCTGAATAAAACAATAAAAGGGGATAGAAAAGAGTTCAAGTGGAGCACTGGAGTAGTGAAGAGTTTTGATCTATTAAAGCAGAAGGCGACAAAGCAACTAGTTTTAGCCCTCCTAGATTTCAACAAGGTGTTTTAGGTGGATTGCGATGCCAGTGGTTGTGCCATTCGAGTAGTGATGAGCCAAGAAGGTAAGCCCATTGCCTATTTCAGTGAAAATTTAAATGATGCAAAGAGAAATTATTTCTATATATGATCAAAAAATTTATGCAATAGTTCAAGCATTAAAGAAATGGAGACATTATTTGTTGCTAAAGGAGTTTTTTTTATTTACTGATCATCAAGCATTATAGTACTTGAGTAGTCAAGGAAAATCAAATCAAAGGCATATGAAATGGGTAGAATTTTTGCAAAGTTACACCTTTGTTCTAAAGCATAGGAGTGGGAAATCGAATAGGGTTGCAGATGCCTTAAGTAGGAGGAAAACATTGTTGATAGAGATGCAGATTGAAGTAGTTGGGTTCAATGTACTCAAGACATTGTATTCTTAAGATCCTGATTTTGCAAAAGCTTGGAAAGCTTGCAAGGAGCCTATTACAGTTGATAGGATGAAGTGGCTGGATTTCATAATCCAAGATTTTTTAAGGGAAGCCAATTGTGTATTCCGAGGAGTTCCATGAGGGAGAACCTAATAAAGGAGAAGCACAGTGGAGGAATGGTAGGGAATTTTGGCCAGGATAAGACCATCACCATTATTAGTGAGCATTATTATTGGCCTCAATTATCACAAGATGTGAAAAAGTTTTTGCAGAGTTGCAGAGTATGTCAGATGGCTAAATGAGTGAGCCAGAATACTGGCTTGTATCAGCCCTTACCTGTAATAGAGAGGTCATGGGAGGATATAAGTATGGACTTTGTTCTTGGTTTTCCAAGGACACAAAGAGGGAATGATTCAGTATTTGTGGTAGTTGATAGGTTTTCAAAGATTGCACATTTCATCCCATGCAAGAATACCCATGATGCAGTCCATATTGTTAACTTGTTCTTTAGAGAGGTGGTGAGGCTACATGGTCTACCAAAGAGTATAGTCTCAAATTGTGACATAAATTTTTTTGGATACTTTTGGAGGACCTTGTGGAAAAATTTGAAGATAGAGTTGAAGTTCAGTTTTGCACACCATCCACAAACTGATGGGAAAAATGAGGTTGTGAATAGAAGTTTGGGTAACCTACTGAGATGCTTGGTAGGAGATAAACCCAAGGGATGGGACTTGATCTTACCCCAAGTAGAATTTTCTTACAACAATTTTATCAATAGAAGCACTGGTAGATCACCATTCCAGATTGTGTATGGAGGTAGTCCCAGAATTGCTCCAAAACTAAGAAAGATGGACCAAGAGAAGAAGAAAAGTGTCGAAGCCAAAGAATTTGTAGAGCACATCAAGAATATGCATTATAAGGTAAGAGAACATATCAACTAGATGAATATGCAGTACAAGGCTAAGGAAGATCAAAAGAGGAGGTATAAGGTGTTTCAGATTGGTGATGAAGTGATGGTCCACTTAAGGAAAGAAAGGTTTCCAGTGGGAATGTATTATAAATTGAATATGAAGAAGTTTGGTCCCTATAAAATTTTGAAGAGGCATGAATCAAGGAATGCATATTAGGTAGAGTTTTGGGATGGAGTCAATATTTCCCCTATGTTCAATATTTCAATTTCATAGAGTATCATGAAGGTGGCACAAAGGAAGTACCAACAATGGAATAGTGTGGCATTCCAACACCTACTTTAGAGAAGGAGGAGATTGAAGAAATCCTAGATAGTTGTGAGCAAAGGAGTACTAGAAACAGGTAGTATGACGAATATATGGTGAAGTGGAGAGGAAGGCCCATGGAAGATTCATCCTGGTTTTCCAAGGTAGAGGTTGACTCTTTGGGTTTTCTTCAACCATTTGAGATGTGATAGGGTCACTTCTCAAATTACCCTAGGTGTCTGATGCATGAGCATCTAGTCGTGTGAGGGAAATATTACATCACCCAAAAAGATGCTTTCCATTTATGTTTCTTTTTTTTCTTTTTGTAGATGTTTTTGCATTTCTGGATACCCTTTTTGTCGAATAAGAGTTTCCACCTTTTAGAGCTACTTTTTTGCTTTTTCTGCTCAACTACTATTTTTAGTAGGTGGGAATTTTAAGGCGTGGGAAGACAAAAATTTATGGGAAGTTTCATGAGGGGAAAAAAATCACTTTGGCGAAAGAATTAGGTCAACATCATTCACGGTTTGAAAGTTATTCAAGCTCTAGTTTCTGGTTTTTGCCCTGAAAAACCTTTTGAGTCTAGTTTGAGGTACTAAATGGTCTTGTACAGGCCCAAAAATCATTTGAACTAGTAGAGTGGGTTTTAAATACGCTCTTCACTCTGAAACCTTTCTGACTGTGCAAACGGTTCAAAAAACAGAGTCCTAGATCAAAAGTTATGGTTTCCGCAAGTTGGCCAATTTTTTGAAAATTGTCAATTTTCGAGTTAGGACTCAATTTTGAAATTTCAAATTGTAATTTTCATGCCAAACCACCAAAATATTATATAGAATGTTTTTTTGGCTCCAAATGGAAAAGGGGCTATTTATGGGTGAGTTTCTAATTTTTGGGTAACTTTTCGGGGAAAGAGTTTCCATGCTGCGAAAAGGGGATTTTCTATAATTCTGTAATTTTTCATGTATCACAGAGCTCAAGGATTGGAGGTCCTCTACATTTAAGAGCTCCATATTTTTGAATAAAATATTATTCTCCATTTTTTGAGTGTTATTCTGTGTCTCGGGTTTGCTCCCTTGTCACTACAAAAGGAATCTTGAGCTATAATGGACTAAAGTGTTGTCCATATTTGAAGACAAGTTGGGTTCATGGAAAGGGTGGTGGTTGTTCATGGCAAGGAGAATCACCTTGATCAATTCTTCTTTGGATTTATTCCCTAACCATTTGTTTTCTACTTTTTGAATCCCCATTAAGGTGACTAATACCTTGAAAAAAATGTAACATTTATTTCTTTGGAGAGTTAATGATGAAACCCTCAAATATAAATTACTTAAATAGAAAGAGGTCAACAAAGGTAGAATCTAGGTGGTTTAGGTTTTAGAAATCTCAAACAAGTGAATGATCCCCTTGGGACTAAGATTGTATGGATAATTTATGATGACCAAGGGAAATTATGAAGTAAATTTTTACAAGCTAAATATCTTTAGTGTGATTCAAAGGATTTTTTTTATGCTTCATGTGTTTTACATAATGGTTCAGGTATATGGAACTTTTTAAGGGCTTGTTGTTTTCTCATTAGGTCTCACCTTTCTTGGTAGATTGGGAAGGGAGATAAATTTAAGTTTTGGAGGGATAGTTGGGCATGTGAGACTACCTTCAAGGATACTCAGCTCTTATGACATCTAGCATGTTTTCTAGAACCTAGATTGGGAAAGTTTTCCAAAGACTATATGAAGGATAATCATGACATATGAAGGTGGATTTTTTTTTTAGGAAATCAGTCATGTTTAGGTGGATTACAACATGGAGGTGCAACATAATATTGACGTATTTCCAATCTCAAGTAAGGGGGATAGAGGGTTGTGGAGAGGTAATGTCAGTGGTGCTAAGATCTCTATCAAGTCTACTTACTACTTCTTATTTTAGTATGAGATAAATATATATAGGGGTACTTCAAATATTATTTTGAATAATGTCAGAATCCCAAAATCCAATTCTTTCCTATGGGTGGCTTGGATACATAAGGCATTGACTTGGGATAGGATTTAGTCTTTGGGGAGTAGGGGTCCCTCTAGATGTGATCTCTACAAAGTTAATGGTGAGGACAATGATCATTTGTTTCTTCTTTGTAGTTTGGCTATTGATATTTGGTATTTGGTATTGAGTAAATGGGAGATTAACTAGATTATTCCTCAATATTCTAGCTATTTTGGATTGTTGATTTTTTTATATTAGCAACCCTTGAATTCAATTTTTATGTTGTGTCATTCCTGCTATCATAATTTGGAATCTTTGGTTGAAATTGAACAGAAGGCTATTTTAGTATAAGGAAAAATTTATCAATAGAGTCTAGGATCTTATTGATTCTTCCTTGGCTTAACATGGGATGGTGAAGTGTCAACCACAAATTTTTGTATTGGCTTCTCTCTTGCACTTCTAGGGATTTTTACCTAAAAGGAGAAAGGTATTCCTAAAAAGCTTGGGGGTTCACTCAAAACTAATGCTAGTATGATTGAAATATGACTAAATGTAATGTAATAAATGCAATACAATGGTAAATGATGTTGATTATTAATGTAAAACCTAAGAAATGAAAGTTTCATGAAAACACATTAAGATATGTAGAAAGATAGATTGAATGCAATATAAAAAAAATAGAGATGCTAAATAGAAATATTGCACTTGGAATGTGATGAAGGACAAAATGAAGAGTATAAAGATCCTTGAAATTGTAGAAAATCTATTTTTTTGGCCAAGTGGGACACTTATGCCAAGTTGGGTGACATAGTCCCAGATAAGGGAAACTACCCCAGAGCTTGTTTCAACCAAATGGGTATCCAAGTCTTTAAAAAACATTTTAAGAAAGGGCTAGTGGGAATAAGTTACCACTGCTGGTGACTTATTCCACTTTGTCTTTTCTAAAAATCTGAAAGTGGAATCAAAAGCCCTTAGTTCACTATTTTTGTTCCTTTATGTGTCTAGTTCTAAAACTGCCAAATTCAAGCTTGAAAGTGGCTATTTGTTTAGATTTTGACCTAGTCAACATGGGAAATGACTCCAACAAGTTTGGAACCTAGTCTTCAATGATTTCCAAGCCATCCAAGCACCTAAACTTGCAATCACACAAAGGAAGAGAGAGAAAATGTTGATTATTAGGAATTAGTGGTTTTCTTTGGTCAAAAACTATTTAGGTAATTAAACCAAAATGATGAAATAAAATAATGAAACATGAAACAATGTAATTATAAAATTTCCATGTTGATAGATCTTGAGCTACTGCAATAATGGATGAAGAATCTTGCTCTTGAATGCCTTAGAAGTGAACTTGAATGCTATATTGAATGCTTAATTCTTGCTTGCTTTCTTGACTTGAAAATATGAATGAATGATGAATGGAGATTGAACGAGTGATTGAATTAATCATGAATGAATTATGAATTAGGGTTTAAAGGTATCTTTTATAGAGGAGAGTTAAGTAAGTGGCTAGAATAAGGATTGTGATCAAGGGCGAAGATAAAATTAGAAAACAATTTAATCATAGGTGGAGGTTAATTGAGAGAAGAAAGACATGGATAGATAAAGACTTGAGATGGAAGATAAGATTGACACTTGTGACAAAGATATGATAAATATTATTTAATTTAGGTGGCCAATATAGGAGAAATAACTAAAATATTAATTTTATTTATTTCAAAAGAAAGGTTAGAACAAATTATATGATTAAATAATTAAAAATAATTATTTAATTGGGGAGGTAAAGAAAGTATAAACAATTAAATAAATATAACATTTATTTAATTATAGAGAGTTCAATGGATAATAAATAATTAAATAATTAAAATAATTATTTAATTATATAAGAAGATGGAAAATATAACTTTTAAATTAAAATAATATTAGACTTAAATGCTTAATAAAATTCAAGAAAAGTGTGAAAGTCATTTACAACACCTTTACAATACATGCATTTTATTCAATTTGCAAGGGTCCAAGACCTAATGTGGATGTGTAAAACACCTCACAACACTAGATCAAGGTGATATTAAGTCCAATTGATCATTATTTATTCCCATACCAAGCAAGAAATTCATTTTTTCAATGACACATTATTCCCCCACTTCAATGAGAGGATGAGCGTGCTTCAAATTCACACTAAAGTATACATTCAAGAAGAGTCCAATCATACCAATGTGGATAACAAAGGATGACAAGGATCAAGGTGTCAATCAAGCCCCCAAGATCCAAGATCCTAATTCATACCAACACAAGTACAAAAGGGAATATACAAGGTGAATGACTTGAGAAAAACCAGATACAAAATCATGAAATGAAAATTTCTAAAGGAAAGAAAAATGAGTTGGAACAAAGGTGTGCTTACTTTAGGGCTAGGGAACTTCAGGTTGTCCACAAAGTGAGTTGTCCAAAAACTTGGTTTAGTGAGAAAGTCATGCCAGTGTGTTAGCTTCCCCTTATACTAAGCATACAAAATTTATCCTCCTAATAACCTTGATAAGGAACCACAATGAAAATTCCTTTTGTAAATGTTTTTGAATATCATGTAAAGAATTTTTTGAAGGGTATTTTTCTTTGTTCATGTAAGGTATCCTTCTTAGGGAGCATTGTGCCTAATGTCTCCAAGAGAGGAAAATTCAAGGTGTTAGATCATTGCCCATGGGATGCCTTGCTCACATCATGCCATGCCAGTTGATTGTACACTTTTGGATGACATGAAATCCAATGACACCACCAAAAATAGGACACATTACAAGAAAAAAAAAAGAAAAATCATGCCACGATTTATTTTTTTCCAAAATATTTTGTTTATGTATGTCCCTAGTTTAAAGTGGTTGTTTACACCATCATTGTGAGAAATTGTGTTAAAGTAGTCAAGGAGAGAAGACATGAGCTCCAAATTGGAAATTCCTATGCCAAGTCATATGTTTCATAATTGAGCTACATCATGGATAAGTATGTCACATGCAAATCAACTTCAGACATTTCATCCACATACTAAGCTTGCTCTTGTATGTTCATGAAAGGTGAATGGTTAGCGAAAAGAAGCAACGACAAGTGACATACGAGGATAAGGCTACTTAACCCCTTTCCCCCACTTAGTGCAACACAAAGGTGAGCTTGGAATGGATGATGATATGATACTCCTTGCAATGAATGTAAAAGATGTAATTATGGAAAGGAACAACAATTAATGTTATTTAGTTTCATGAGTAAAAATAGTTTCTATTTGATACATATTTAATGAGATATCGATCAGTCTATGATGTACCAAGGTTATTTGGTAAAAGGTTTTGGATAGAAAAACGTTATATATTTTGATGAAATATTTTCTTGTGTTGTAAAGATGACTTCTATTAGAACTATTCTAAGTCTTGTGGCTATGGAATACTTACATATTGAATAACTAGATGTGAAAGCATCCTTTCTCCATGAGGATTTGAAAGAGGAAATATACATACAACAACCACAAGAATATGAGGTCAAGGGTAAGGAGGAATTTGTATGCAGGTTAAAAAATAGTTTGTATGGCCTAAAACAAACATCTCTATGATCTGGTGGGTGATATTGATAGCAAGAGTTGTACAGGGTATGCTTTTACTATAGGATGTAGTGCAGTCAGTTGGATTTCAAGGTTGCAAAATTTTTTTGCACTTTCAACCATTGAAGTTGAGTATGTTGTTTCTATGGAAGCTAGCAAGGAAATGATTTGGTTACAATGTTTTTTGGAGGAATTGGGACATCGTCAAGAAGATATCCCTTTGCACACTAATAGAAAAAGTTCCATTCATCTTGCTGATAACTAAGCTTAGCATTCAAAAACTAAGCACATACAACTCAGATACCACTTTATCTAGTCAATTTTGGAGGATGGATAGTTGAAGCTAGAGAAAATTCACACAAGTGAGAATCCTATAGATATGTTAAAAAAGGTAGTTACATTAGAGAAATTGATTTACTCATCGGTTTCCATTGGCCTTAATGACTAATAATGGTGGACCTAAGAAACCACCCATACCTGTACAATCTAGTGGGAGCTAGAAGTGTAGTAGTGTCATCCAGGATCATTTTGCAAGTGGAAGATTGTTTGGTGTGGAGCTTGATTAGTCTCCAAGTGGGAGATTATTGGTATGTGGTGACTGATCATGCAAATACTATACACTCTTTAAATATCCTTGCTAGGGTTTGGGGGTGGTAGTTCTTGAGAGCAGGGCTTGAGGGATGGAACCCCTAAAAAAAATTCCCCTTTTTTATACGTCAAGGAGTTGGTACTTAATTTTTTTATTAACTAACAAATGAAAAATGACTTTGTAAAATCCTAATTATAGAAGCTTCCAAAAATCATGTGTTATAAGTAGTCGGGATGTAAGTTGTGGTATGGTATTCATGAGATTGTAATATGTTAAATACACTAGATAATAAAATCATTGGATGGCTGAGTTTTTGTGGATGTAGCCCATATTGGGTGAACCACGTTAAAATTATATGTTGATCCTTTTTTGTGTTATTCTTCATTTTTATTTTTGGGTTATTTAATCTACATATAATTGTTAATGTTTATTGCTCCAATTTTCTCTAATCCTAACAAAAAATGCTTCAAAAAATCACTTTTCAAAATAACATGTGTTTCAACATGAAGAAGATAATGTCTTAACCTTTGCATTGCAAAGACAAGAGAAAGCAATTATTTCTCTAGGGAAGAATAATGAGTTTCATAATCAACTAGGACATGACTAATGTCATAGACCACTCTCTTTGTGCCAACATCGTTTCACTGAGTGAGAAAAGCTGCCAAAGTGTGTGGTGATGTGGTAAGGTAAAGAAAGAAGGGTTTATCTTGCATAGCCAATATTAATATGCGAGGATTGGACAAATAATTTTTTATTGAATCAATTTTCTTTTTGCACTCCTCATCCCAAATGAAGCAAACATCCTTCTTTAATAAATGAGTGAAAGGAAGGGTACGATCAACCAATTGAGATATGAATCTATGAATTTCTTGAATCTTCTCTTGTAAATTCTAGAACTCAATAATGTTCCTTGACAAAGGAAAGTTAATAATTGCATCTATCTTATTCATGTCAACTTCAATTCCATGATGAGAAACTATAACTCAAAAAAAAAAAATCTATGTTTACACTAAAGACTCACTTAAGAGGATTAAGGCTCATCTTATAGAGTTGAAGCCTTTCAAAAATAAGATGAAGGTTCCCTACATGATCTTTATGGGTTATGGATTTTGCATAAGATATCATCAACATAGTCTTTTAGGATTTTATGAATGAAATCATGAAATATTAATGTGATTTCCCATTGGTAAGTAGCTCCTACATTATTTAACCCAAACGACATGATCATGTAACAAAAGGTACCCCAAGGGGTAGTGGAGGCTATCTTATACTTATCTTCTAGATTACTATGAGTTTTATTATAGCCCAAGAATCCATCCATAAAGGACAACAAGTCATGACCTACAATCAAATCTACAATTTGATATCAATATTAGGCAATGGAAAGTCATCCTTAAGAGAATTTTTATTAAGATCACAAAAGTCAATGTATATATAGATATGACCATTAGGTTTTCTAATGGTAACAATTTATTCAAGATCCAAGGTGAGTAGTTTATTGGATAGATAAGGCTTGACTTTAATAGCTTCCTTATCTCAGTCTTAACCAACAATGCAACCAACGTGTGATTGATTTTTTAAAGTTTTTTCTTAATAGGCTTTCCATTGGGATATAAGATAATATTGTGAACCACTCTAGACTCATCAATACTAGTCATGTCCTAATATGACCAAGCGAAGATATCTATATGAGAGTGTAAAAGATCAGAGTGCTCCTTAACTTCCTTAGAAGAGAAGCACTTCTCGATCTTAATCTCCTCTTCAGAACATTTAGGATCCATGAAAAATTTCCAACAGTATCCTCCTTAAGGAAGGGACTACAGTCTTCAAGATGCAGTATCCAAACACCATCATCTATATTTGATAGAGGGGCCTCCCAATCCATACTAAAAATAGACTCTCCAAAGTATTCCTATTTTGTCAGGAAATATAGGAATCATCATTTATGGTGAAAAGAGGGAAAGTGAGAGTAGGAACCTAAGAATTCTTTTAGTTCTTACTCTAAGGAGAAAAAATCTAAGTGCACTTCTTTGACTTATTCCACATCCTCTATTAATTCAAGATGAACTAGATTAATAGGTTCAATTGAAATCATGTTAATAATCCACCAAGGTTTTTTCTTAGATTATTCAATAGAACATCCCAAACCCAAATAACACTTGTGAGGCTTAAAGTAGATAGGGATCTAAATTCATTTATACTCAATACATTCAAGGCCTACACCCATAACCATATTGAGTAATGAGCATATATCCAATACCATAGCACTTTTGTAAAGCCTTGGAAGGTAGTGGTTCTACATAGAAAGCATCATTCCACAAATATATATCAAATACATCTACAAGACCACAATCATCTCCCTTATTTGATTTGTAAATGTTAACCTCCATAGTGGGAGTACGATTGTGCTCCTTGGTAGGGGAATGATTGGCTTCCTAAATGAAATCACAAATTTTGTTCTCCATAAGAGTTTGATCCACTTTCTTAACAGAGGTGTTTGAGGTTATCAAAAGTTTAAGATGAGAGGGATTCACTTTGTGTCTCTATAATGTCATAAAATTGCACCCCTTGCAATTTCACATACATTCTTGCACCTACTTTAGTGTCCACTCCCTTAGTATTTGTGTAGGCTCATTTTAGCCTCTGCATCAAAAAATTTCCCCACTTAGGATTCTCAGCTCCCCTTTTTAGCAGCTACCCTCACATGTCAGCTTTGCATCAAACATTGTGCCTTTTCCATTCGTGTCATTTTGTAGTGTGATGTGTCCAAACACTAGCATGGTGCATAGACATCTATGCATTGTGCTAGTATCAATGCTCAAACATTTGTTTCCATGTGTGTTTTCCACTTGTCACATCCTTCAGTTGGTGGTAGTGACTCAAGATGCCTTGTAACCACCCAGGAAGCTTCTTTTTGCTTCTTTTCTCTCCTTAAAAGATATATCATCAATCCATTGGTGCTTCTAACCTATCTCCAACTTTTTCTCTTGCCTTCTACTCTTCAGCTCTTTCTTGCACAACTTCATATAGCTTGTTAAAGCAACTTCACTTCTCGCTTCATTCGAACTTCTATCTTTTACTACTTCTCCTTCTTGGACATTCTTCTATCTTACTTTCATAACTCTACTTACTTGATACAACAAAACTTTTAAGCTCTCTTTACAACTCTTTGAAGCTCCCATACCAATCCTTTGTAGTAGACTCTTGGCTCTTGTAGCTTTCTTTTTTTCCCTCCTTGGCTTCCTAAGCAGGTTGCATATCTACATTGTGCCTTGCACCTTTAAGCATCTTGGGATTTCACACATCCCCTATGTATTGCATCCTTACTTCATGATATGGGTTCTCCTCCTCAAATGAGGATTTCTTTTATCACTTATATTTTGTGATACATGTTCTCGTCCTTGAGCGGGGATTTGTTTTATCACATCACATTGGCTTACTTCTTGCACTCTCTCTATCTTCTTGGCTATCCATTGAGGTGGGAACACCAAAATGGGGGTTTAACTATGGAAAACCCCTATACAACCTCCAACAATTTTCCCTCTCTCTTGTGTGTAGGTGGACATGCATTTGGAGCTAGCTAGCGAATGAGTATCTTTGTAAGATTATATTTGTCACTTTAGCTCTTATCTGCTTGTTTTATCGTATATTTTTATATCTCTAGTACTTCATAGTTTAATTTTTTTCCTTTAGAAGTGACTAGCTAGGCCATCAACTTTTTTTCAAGTGGTCCATACTATATTTTTGGTCCTTTGGTAATATGGACACTAGTGCACTTGAAAGACGTCAATGTGTCATGTTGTCATCTTAGAACTACGCTTACGTCCCCGAGATGAGAGCTACATGAGGCACAATGTTGAACCTAAAAACTGGCTCGCTTAGCCCCAGTTTGGATTTCAAGTCTGAAGAGTGGTTGTAGGACCTTATAGTCCTCATAATTCTCACCGCTTATTCAAAACATCCTTTTAGAGTTGGGTAAGTTAGGGCATCCTTTTGCTCTTGGCTCTCCATGACTTGGGGCCTTGATGTGGTTGGTCCCCCTCTCTTACATTTTTGGTGAACTTGACATGAAGAAAGGGTATTTTTTTAAAAAAACTAGGAATTTATTTACCCCTACTGGATGGGGTCATAACTTTTGACTTGGTCCTCAGAATTCAAAATTGTTTGCACCATTGGAAAGGTCTCCAAGAGGAATAGTTGAATCCCTAAAATACCATGTCTTCAACTATCAAATTTTAGGGAATGATGCAAGTTTCGATCTCATATTTCGCTTCAAAGACCTTCAAAAATGAAAATTACTAGAACCTAGAAAATACCAAAAAATTTGGAAAATCTATATTTTTTGTTTTTCTTAGTTTTGTCACCCCAAAATGAATTTAATATCTTCTTTTATTTGTTCAATATCTAATTTTTTTCAAAATATTAATGATGTTCCATTTCATGCATGTGACAGTGACTTGGCCTTACCTATGTCACTTGATATCTTTGATCCTTCTCACAAAATTCCTCTTTCTTTAGAGGATATTTTGTTGTAAGAAGATGGAATCATTGATACCTTTCTTAATGTTACTCTACCTTCTCTTCATTCTAGTGCACTCTCTTCTAGAGACGTTGCATTGGGGAATGATGAATCTCTTCTCTATTCTAATGCACTCTGCTCTAGAGATGATGCATTAGTGAATGATGAATCTCCTTCCACATCTGATCCTCCTTGCATCGATGTTGAGAATATGTCTTCAAATAATTATTCTAGTTGTGATGATTTTGTAAATGTAGTGTATGTCTCTGCTACCCCTCAAAGGACTAAGATATCAGTCATTTACATGACTCCAATTAGTCCTTTTCTTAAAAGGGTTTGTTGTATTAATGGTGTTCCATTTGATAGTGATTCCCTTAATCTTTCTAAGGATCCCTCTTGTAGAGTGGTAGTGCATACTTATGAGAATATAATGAAAAAACAACCAAGCCTTCCTCAAGCTCCTGAACCTACAACTAAAGCACTTGCTGATTACGATCATGTCAAGCAACTCCAAGTTACTCTGGCTAAGATCTCACTATGGGACTTGCTTCAGTCTACTTCAATTTACTAGGGTATGCTTCATTAAGCCTTACAAAATATCCTTTTTCCTTCTTCTACTAGGCTTGTAGATGTCGATGCATAAATAACTTATATTTGTGTGGATTCAATGAATATTACATTCTATCTGCAGGAGCTCCTACATTTGGATGTACAGAAGCAAGCAAACCCTCTAATGATTATAGTCAACATTAATAATATTGTCATTAGATGTACTCTCATTGATGTCAGTTTAGCGCTCAGTGTATGTTGTCTCTAATCCTTCTAGCTCTGGTGGTTGTGGTTGTGGTTGTGGCTAGGGCTTAACAGTAGACACATAGTGTTCTTTCTGTGATTGGGAAATAAACATCACTGTGTGGAATCATCTAATCTCTCCCTTAAGTGAGGATGTGTGAATCTCTACCATCCTTAGTGCATATCAAATCTACTTATCCCCTACAAGCTACCTAGTGAGGTCATTGAGTTTTCTCTAAAGAGCATCACATGCCTACTCGGAAGCATCTACTCTTGTCACAGCCAAATCTCTCTTAGCCAAGGAAACCTACAACTTCGTTGACACCCGATCCCTTTTTCATTGGGTAGTGGTGGAATCATCTATCCTCTACATGACCTGTGCCTCCTTGTACACCATCCTCAAGCACACCAATGACTAGAAAAGTAGGGTGTGTCACTCTGCTAAAACTAGCCAATAGGTATCAAGGATAAAACCCTTGACTAGCATAGTAGGGGCCACCTATGATATGCACTAGAAAAAGATCCTAGTCCATCCATGTGTTTCCACTGCAACCATATAGAGAAGAAGAATATTTGTATCATGAGATGTATATATGCAAAACTAAAGAAAAATATAGATACACGAGATGAAAAATGGAAATATTGAATTGAAATGACATAATGTAATTGTTATATGTGGGTCGTTTGGCTACTAGTATGGATCAAGTGATTGTGCAAAGCTAGGAATGATATCAATTGAATTTGGAACTGCTCCTAATACCATTAGAGTTGTTGCAAGACCAATGACAAGATCTAGTGGCACAAAAGAAACTAGGACTATAGGTGGGGGTGAAGACATCCTCCACTATCGCCTCAAACCTCTCCTCCACTATCGCAACCTCCTCTTCACACTCTTGATGCTGCTACTCTCTACCTCCATGTGCCTACCTCTACCTCACCCCTAGTTGTGCTTCTCCCTATAGGCCAGTATCCCCCTAGGAGAATTCATCAAAAAAATTGGAGCAAGATTGATGAGCCTTAAATATTCTCATAGTTTGCAACTTTTGATACTCTTACTTTTGTTATTAATAGTTGTTTAAACCTGTTGATTAAAGACTTTTTGGGTAGTATCCTATAGCAATGAATTCCATATTCCTATAGCTTGACAACTTCACTAATTACCTTTTTGACCTCCCACATACCTGATGTATGCTTATGATTTTGGATAATGGAATAGGATTAATGTGTGATTAATGAATGTATGTTGTGTCACTTGTGTGTATGCTTTTCTTCACCTCTGTCACTTATTGTAGGTTGTTGGAGGAAGCAGGAGCTGATCAAGCACAAGGAATCTTGGCTCTGTTGAAGAAGTTTTTCTAGTAATAACTCTTTCATCGAATCTTTAGGAAGAAGTTTTAAATGATCCTTTGATCTAGGGAGTGTGTAATGCTATATTTTCTCTAGGTCGCATCGAGAAGATAGTCTTTCATTTATGAATATCTATTCCATGGATTCAGAATGTATTTATGATCATGACTACCTCTATTAGTTAGTTAGTTGTCTCTTTCATTTAAATAACCATTCCCTCTGTGTGAGTGAACAAGGATGAAACAATATGTGTTAAAACTGAGTTGAATAAGCAATAGAGTTTTGTCTTAAGTTTTATTTTCAAATAGAGTAATTGATGTGTCCTGGTTCTAAGTATGAATAAAATTTGATGAAGCTTTGAGTCAACTTCTTGTGTAATCTATGTTGATGCTTGCTAAGGGGGCCCACTTAGTAAGTATTCTATAGCAAGTTGTAGTTAATTGCTCATTTCATGTTGATTACTAGTTAGAATCTATTTCCATAGATTTCAATGCAAACTTAGCCTTGTATTGTTCTTGTAGCATTGGGAATACATCTCTGTGTCTATTCTTGCAGCATAAGGCCAGTTCACAGTTTGTCCTTTAATAATAGCTGCTATGATTTCTATTTTAGCTGAGTTGTGTTTGAGTTAAAAATCTTTACATTGCATTACTTTTAAGAATTTGTTTTCTATAGATGGTGACTGGAAACTAGTTCTTAGTGCACATACCATGCTGCTCCATTTCAAGTATACATTCCCTAGTTTGAAAAAGTAAATGAATGACCATGAGAAGATGTTAGTTGCCTGTTGGAATGTCTGATTCCCAGGTTTAGTTCTACTGTGACTTTTATATCCTTTTGTGGGCATGACCATTTTTGGTGCCATTGGCGGGGATGGTGTTAATCTAAGAACTTGCTATAGTCATTTTTAGTAGTAGTTTAGTCAATTGTTTAAGTATTTTCAAGTTCTTTTCAAATTCTGTTTATTCTTTTGCATGCACAGATGAAGAAGAGATGCACTGAGAAGGTTCCTCCCTGAAAACCTGTTTGTTGAATTGCCATTTAACCTAGTTGACAAAGAACCTGAGGAAAATTCATTTGCTCTGATATTCTAGCACACAAATATGGAAAATAACCCACCTAATCCACCTCCTACTTTTGAGTTTCCCATTGTTCCCCAACGAGATACTGATAACCTTAAAAATATTCCTTCTTCATTACTTCCCAAGTTCTACAGCCTAGTTATGGAGGACCCATAAACTTTTCTATTTGAGTTTGACATCCTCTGTCATAGTTATGACTACACTTTAGATGCTCACAAGCTGAAGTTGTTTCCTTCAATGTTGAAGGAGGGAGCTCTCAGATGGTTCATGAGTTTGGGAAGAGGTGTTTTTGACAGTTAGGTAGCCATGCAAACAAAGTTTCTTGACAAATATAAGGAATATTGTAAGAGTGGCAATAAGGGAGATGATATATTCAGAATTGAGCAGAAGGAGGATGAAAGTCTGGAAGATTATATCTCAAGATTCTTGTTTTCCCTGAAAAATAATTCAAACCATACTCTCAACGAAGAATCTTAGAAATTAATTTTTCTCAAGGGAATCAGTGATACCTGTATAGATGCCCTGGACCTGATGGGAGGAGGTGATATAACCCAGCTACCTTGGGATGATATCCAGAAAATATGTCTCAATTACTCTCGAGCAAATGTGAAGAAGGGTAGAGGTCATCAAGTTACAGTGGGCAAGTATTCTTCCAGTGGAGTTTCTCAGATGGAGATAACACATTTGTTGTCAAATTTCAAACAAGATATCATTAACAATATGGCCACACAACTGACACTATGCAAGCTCACAAAAAATATGAGGAATCTAAAGCAATCTTGGCCGAGTTTTGTCCACATTGCAGATAGAAGAAATGTGACTACAGATGTAAGATGGTGGCTAATCTGGAAGCTAAGCAATTACCTACTAACTTTAAGCCAGTAGAAGGTGATGATGATCAAGTGTTCTACGTTGCATAAAGGAGACCATGGGCTCAAAGACAAGGTATGCCTCAAGACCCTTTGACTTTTGGTAATCTTTATTCTAGATATAATAACCAATGACAACCCACATATGGACCACCACCACCTTGGAATGCATCTCAATCAAATTGGCCTAACTATCAGACCCCTCAATGGAAATCTCCTCAAGGAGGTTGGTAGCAGCCATAAGGACAATGGACCCCACCCCAAGGTAATTGGCAGTAGAATCCTCAATGGAGAGGTTCTCAGCAATGGCAGAACTAGTCCCCTGGGTTCCTGCAGCTTCCACAGCCACAACCTTAGGCCCTCATGGAACCTCCTATAGCAACTGCCACAAATACTGACCCTCCAAAACAAATGCCTATGCCTGCTCAGCCGTTGCTAAATCCCAATAATAAGCAATAGTAGTAGCCACAACATCCCATGTATTTTGCTGAAGCCAACCAATATCCAGCTTATGCCTTAAACATTCATGATATTCATTTGAGGTCTGGAACCACTCTTCTTGCTCCACAACCACCTCTAATTACTGAGATGCTAGATTCTCCTCTTGAAGAACCTATTGCACCTATTGTTCCTACTGAGCATATGCCTATAACTGATACGATTTCTAAGGAGCTTGTTTTGCAAAGTCAAGACAAACCACCTTTTTCTCAAAGGTTACAAAGTACCGCATCCAAATCCATGGAAGAACCCACTTTTGACATTCTAGATTAGCTAAAGAATGTTCAAATTCAAATTTCTTTATTTCAGGCTATTAAAGATGTTCCCATTTATGGAAAAGCTATTAAGGAGGCTTGTTTGAAGAAACCTGGTTGGAGGAAAAAGGATCCCCAAGCAATTCATGTCTTAGAGAAATTGGCTGATATAATGTTGGGAAATGTAGTCATTCCAAAGTATATTGACCTTGAAAGTCCTGTAGTGCAAATACATATAAATGGCCAAATTGTAAAAAATGTTTTGATTGACCTTGGTGCTGCCATCAATGTCATGACCAAGAATACTATGGACTACTTGAACATTCTACATATTCAGCCTACACCTACAGTCCTGTAGCTTACTGATAGCTCCACTATCACACTTGATGGAATGGTGGAAGATGTAATTGTCACTCTTGAATCTTGGGAATATCCAGTTGATTTTACAATATTATCTATTAAGACAACTTTAGGTGGATACCCTGTTATTCTAGGTAGACCATGGCTAGCAACTCTTGATGCTTTTATAGGATGTCATTCTAGAGATATGACTATTTCTGATGGATAGTCCACAAAAAAATTGGCTTTGTATCCACCTGCTAGACCTCAACCAGATTTTTCCCAACCTATTTGGCTAGATGTGGGGGAAGAAATTGAAGAATCCAATTCGTTAGTTCAATTAATGGTGCTTCAAACTGATCCATTCTCACAACTTTAGAATGAGGATGCCTTTCTTTTTTAGATTTTGTAGTCTAAATCTGATACTGGTAGTTCATCTAATCTAAATAGCAATCATCTACAATGTTTCCTGCAACAACTAAATTCTGAGAGTTCGCTGCCTAAATTTCTAGCAATTTTTCATAACTTACTTCCATTAGAGGTACAAACATCACCTGTAGATTCTATGAGTGATCTCACTAAGCAAATAGAATTGTCTTCAGGTCACTGTTTGAATATCAATAGCAAGCTGTCACAATCTCAACAGGTTGTCCTATTTAAAATGCAACAAGATCAGCATAAAGCTTTTGTATGGGAATATGGGGACATGCAAGGAATAGATCCTTGAATTTGTACTCATAGGATCTATATCAAAGAAGATTGTTTACCAGTTAGGAAGCCTCAAAGAAGAATAAATCCAGCACTTAGAGAAATAGTTAAGAATGAGCTTCAAAAGTTGCTTGATACTAGTTTTATCTACCTAATTTTTAACAGTTAGTGGGTCTCTCCATTAGTTATTGTCCCCAAGAAAGGTGGGAAATGGAGAGTGTGTGTAGATTACAGAGAGTTGAACACTACCACTAAAAAAAATCACTTTCCACTGGTTTTTGTAGACCAAGTGCTAGACTCATTGTCTAGTAAAAGATATTTTTCCTTCTTGGATGGCTATAGTGGGTACAATTAGATAAAAATTACCCTTGAAGATCAAGATAAGACAACTTTTACCTATCCATGGGGAACATTTGCTTACACAGTCTTTCCTTTTGGTCTATGCAATGTGCCAACAACATTTCACAGAGCACTAATTAGTATTTTTGCTAATATATCTCATGACTGTATGGAGATTTATATAGATGACTTCACTACCTATGGGGTTATATTTGAAGAAGCATTGGTGAATTTAGAAAAAGTATTGAAAAGGTGTAGAGAGCAAAATTTATCTCTGAATAGTGAAAAGTGCTTCATGATGATGCAAGAAGGTATTGTTCTAGGCCATCATCTCTCCAAGGATGGAATTCAGGTTGACCCTACTAAAATTGAAGTTATTCTGAATTTACAAACTCCTGCAAAACAAAAGGATGTCAGAATCTTCCTTGGCCATGCAGGGTATTATAGAAGGTTTATAAAGGATTTTAGCAAAATTGTCAGTCCACTATATGCCTTATTAACTAAGGATTCTGCATTTGATTGGACAGAGGCCTGTGAAAAATCTTTCTTGCAGCTAAAGTACTTGCTTACTAAAACCCCTATTCTTCAAGGTCCAAAATGGACTCTGCCATTTCACATACATGCATATGCTTCTAATTTTGGCATTGGGGCAGTCTTAAGCCAAAAAGAAAGTTCAATTGAGCATGCTATCTATTTTATCAACAAAAAACTTCAAGGTCCTAAGCTAAACTACATTGTTACAAAAAAGGAGTTGCTAGCAGTAGTGTATGCTTTGAATAAATTTCAGCATTATTTCACAAGTTATCAGATATTTTTCCACACTGAACATGCCACAATCAGGTATATGATGAACAAGCCTGCCATTTCTGGTAGGTTTGCAAGATGGCTCCTGTTGTTACAGGAATTTGACATTACAATCATTGATAAACTAGGAAGAGCTAATGTTGTGGTTGATTTTTTATCAAGGCTTCAAACAACTGCAGTTGCTGAACATGAAGTCATTGATGATAGGTTCCCTGATGAACACCTATTTTCCATAGCTACACATACTCCATGGTATGCAGACATTGCCAATTATCTAGTAGCAAGCAGAATACCAGCTCACTTTTCTCCAAAAGAAAAGAAACTGTTAATTGAGAAAAGTTTTAACATTTCATGGATTACAAATTGTCTGTTTTACACTAGACCTGATCAAGTTATGAGAAGATGTGTAAGAGAAGATGAGATATATGATATCTTGCATTCTTGCCATGATGAACCATGTGGGGGAAATTTTGTAGCAAAGAGAACATCAATGAAGGTTCTTACAACATGATACTATTGGCCAACATTACACAAGGATGCCAATATATGTGAAGACCAACTAGGTTAGATGAAATGCCACTGTATCCACAAGTAATAGTTACTACCTTTGATAAATGGGGAATGGATTTTGTTGGACCAATTGATCCACCATGAAATGGAAAGTAATATATTCTGGTTTGCATAGATTATGTAACAAAGTGGGTTGAATTAAAGGCAATGACTCATGCTCATGATAACAAGGTTGCTGAATTTATGTATGAGCAAATTTTCACTAGATTTGGAGTTCCTAGAGAGTTTGTAACTAATCAGGGAGCTCAGTTCACATCTAATTTGATCACTGCACTAATGAATGACTATAAAATCAAACATAGGAAGTCCAGCCCCTATCACCCTCAAGCCAATGGTCAGGCAGAGGTTACAAATAGGGAAATAGAAGCAATCCTAACAAAGACAGTGTAGCTCCATATGAAAGATTGGAGCAATAGACTTCTTAAAGAAGTCTGGGCCTATAGAACTGCATGGAAGACAACAACTGGGTTTACGCCTTTTGAACTACTTTATTGGAAAACAACCATGTTGCCCATTAAATTTGGACATAAAACTTTGAGGATAGCTCTCAAACTTAATATAGAAATTTATGAAGCATAGAAAGAACATCTCTTGCAACTGAATGCCTTGGACAAAATGAGAAAAGATGCTCTATAACATACAGAAGCTGTTCAACAGCAAAGGAAGAAATGGCATGATCAACACATCAAAACCAAACAATTCTTTGCTAGTGATTGGGCTTTGTTATATGATTCCAAATATCAAGAAAACCAAGGTAAGCTCACAACACGCTAGCTCAGTCCCTATGAAGTTGAGAATGTATTTGACAACGGATCAGTACAGCTGGCCACAATTGATCCAGTCCATTTCAACTTGCTAGTTAATGGACACCGACTATTGTTATATCATAAGCCGACATCAAAGGAAGAGTTCCTAAAAAAGTTTGTTTCGATTGGTCTTCCTGCAGTAAAAGGCTTAGGCCTTTTCCTTGCAGCTTTTAATTAAGTATTGTTGACCGCCCATAATAAAGTTTTCTTTTTTCTAAAAGAAAACCACTTTTCTCCATTTCCTTTTATCTATTACATCATTCATTTCTTTATCTGCCATGTCATCCATATTGCCACTCTACCTCATTCATGCATTCAATCTTCCAACTATCATTTCATGATACGTTGTTGTCCTTTATGACATGCTCGAGAACTAAATTCAAGGTACACGAAATCTTTTTATTATTGCATAATTTATTCTTTCTGTCTATTCATTAATCGTAATGTATACATCAGTCGCAATTGCATGCTTTAAACCTATCACCCCGCACATGTGAGGACACATGTCAAATGCTAAGTAGGGGGCGGGGGTATTCTAATTTCAAATTTTCCTATGCCAAATTTATGTTTTCCAAAATAGTTATGTTCTTGTACTTTCTAAAAGTACGATTGCAAAGCCATATCTTAAGAACAAGTTAACTACTTAGTTTAAGTAGTTATTAAAATTATTTTATGCAAATGTCTAGTTGTTATTCTTAGTAAGGAAAAGGGAAGTGCAGTAAGGAAAAGAGTCTTTTTAAAAGCTTTCAACATCAGTCTGAGTTTTTGTTTTAAGGATTTTTTATCATGGGTGGCCAACTGGTGAGGCACGATCCTACGGCTCATGAGGCGCTGATACAGGATCCTCAGTTAATGCAAGCATTTGCCAATTGTGGATGGTTAAATTATTTCTTCAGAATCGATTCTTTTGATGAAGAGGCTGCAGGTGAATTCTTAAGAAAATTTTTAGAAAATGAGGCTATGGTATGGGGCTTGGCAGTGGTTGTGACAGAGGAAAGAATTGTAGAAGTTACTAGATTACCGATAGTTTGTGAAAATTTTCCTGTTGGAAGGGATGTTGTCTCTACTTGGGTAGAGTTTACCCTACTAGTTGATGGGCCTTTGGAAATCTCAAAGCAAGGGTCTAAAAGAATGTCCCTGCCTTATCCATATTCTGAATACACCATCTTTGTTATCAGGTATTTAACTTGTGAAGGGTGCTTCTCTTACCTACATTCATATCATTTCAAATTGTTAAGTCATATGAGACATGGAATGGTAGTGAATGTTCTAAACTTTTTGTTAAACCTATTGCAAAGTAGTGCACACAAAACCCAAATGGTAAAACAAAACTCTGTCACACATCATGCCCTAATAAAACTTTTGACTGAGTGATCTTTAAGGGATGTTTCACCTCTTTCCTGGAATGAGTTTGTTGCCCAAAAAGGTCTTCAACCGCCTGAACCCCCTAGAGTACTACCTATGCAGCCTAGAAGAAAGAAAATGAGAATTGAGTCCACAAGTATAGAAATAGAGCAAGAATCCACTGCTCCTGCAGCACTTAGTCCTATAGCTTCGATTCCAACGTCCTCTACCAGTGTGCAAACAAGGTCGTCCACTAGGAGAGAAAAAGGAAAGACAATTGTAGGTGAGTCATCTGGGGTAGGGAAGACTCCTGAGTCAAACCCACATACTCAAAGACAATTTTTTTGCCTCATCCTCTCCTATGATGTCTTCCCCTGTTTATGTCTCTCCTACAGCAACACCTGTTAATACTCCAATTTCAATATCTTCTTCCCCTACCAAGTCTGGATCTTCAATACTAGCTAGGAAGAGGACTACTAAGGAAGTATCCTTTGCTGCTACTCTTTCTGAAAAACTACCAAAAGGGAGTTAATTGAGAAAACAATCTAAGCCTGCTACAACCTCCGTTCAAACAAAAACTATCATAATATTGGAGGACTCTGCTAAATCAAGTCATGATAACTCCATGGATATATCTGCAAATGTTCCACAAATCTCCTCTACTGTTCCTGAGGTAGCACAACCCAGTAATGATGATAAGGAGAAAATGCTAAGTCTGGACAACTTGGCTTGTGCAGCTGAGAAAATTTCTGAGGAAGAATAATCTTCTTCCATGCAACAATAGGGCTTTATCCTAGTGCAAGAGGATTTTGTCCTACAACAAGAAGAGGGTATGCTTGAAGTGCCTGAAATACCCTATGATAATCCATTGCCCACTAAAGTTTGCACAGATTTAGTTGTGTATAAAAGGACTCTATTGATTGCATACTTGGAATTTCTAAGAATTAAGAGGACGCTTGTGTCATTCCAGACTTTATGTTTTCATCATTTCACCAAAACTGAACTCCAACAAAGTTTATGGGAAGAGGAAAAGAAAAAGCTACAAAAAGAAATTGAAAGGCAAAAGTAAGAAATTCAAAATATGCAGAAGAAAATGGATAACATGATGAAAATAAATAGACAGATAATGGAGTGTAGGCCACCACCCAAAGTATATGCAATGTGCCTTAAGGAACAATTTATTTGGTTCAAACTAATGAGGATCTCCAGAAATTTAGATCTCGATATTGAAATAGCCAAGGAATTCTATGATGCCTATCAAGTGGCCCCTAATTGGTTGAAAAACTCCATGTGTGAACTTTATTTAGATGGTTATTTAATTCCTATAGAAACTGAATGGAACCTACTCCTTTATATAGGTGACATCCATCTAAGAGCACTTATGTCTTGGGCTGCAAATGAGATCAATTATGGGAGACAATTGGAAACATATGAAAAAACTGAAAGAGATGAACATATTCTTCTAAGAGCTGAGAGTTCAAATCCACGTACAGTTTTAAGAACCTGGTTTGAAGTTACTTATGGATGGAATCATGCTGAGGAAAGAAGGAAAATTTTTGACATCAGACAATAGGTATACAGTGAGTTCAAAGAGCAGAAATATACATTTTGGAAACTCACCTCTTCCAGAATTGAGACAAGGTGGGAGAGGTTGATGGTTGGTCTAAGAAAGATAGAGCCTCACAACCCTTTGAACTTCACAGTAGCACTCAGGAGATCAGAAAGGTACATGCAACTGGGTTTACAAAGTAGATTTGAATTATGGATGCCATTGACCTTCCAACCTCTAGTTTTAATGTGGCCACTCTATCCCTACCAAGCCAAGGAAATCAATGAAGAAATAGAAAACTGCATATTTGAAAGATATTAGTTATACCGAGGTTCTTACTTCAAGTTTGGAACTTCGCTGTAGGGTCATGTTGCTCCAACAAATTTTAGGGAAATAACAAGGAAATTCAATGCTAGAGGACCATCATTACAATAAGTAGGGGGGCAGAATGATGAGCCTTAAATATGCTCATATTTTGAAACTTTTGATACTCTTACTTTTGTTATTAATAGTTGTTTAAACTTGTTGATTAAAGACATTTTTTGTAGTATCCTGTAGCAATGAATTCCATATTCCTGTAGCTTGACAACTTCATTAATTACCTTTTTGACCTCCCGCATAGTTGATGTATTGTTATGATTTTGGATAATGGAATAGGATTAATGTGTGATTAATGAATGGATGTCATGTCACTTATGTGTATGCTTATGATTTTGGATAATGGAATCGGATTAATGTGTGATTAATGAATGGATGTCATGTCACTTCTTCACCTCTATCACTTATTGCAGGTTGTTGGAGGAAGCACGAGCTGATCAAGCACAAGGAATCTCGGCTCTATTGAAGAAGTTGTTCCAGTAATAACTCTTTGACCAAATCTTTGGGAAGAAGTTTTAAACAATCTTTTGATCTAGGGAGTGTGTAATGCTATATTTTCTTTGGGTCACGTCAAGCAAATAGACTTTCATTTATGAATATCTGTTCCACAGATTTAGAATGTATTTATGATCACAACTCCCTTTGCTATTTAGTTAGTTGTCTCTTTCATTTAAATAATTGTTCCTCCTACGTGAGTGAATGAGGATGAAACAGTATGTGTTAAATTAAGTTGAATAAGCAATAGAGTTTTGTGTTAAGTTTTATTTTCAAACAAAGTAATTGATGTATCCTGGTTCTAAGTATGAATAAAATTCCATGAAGCTTTGAGTCAACTTCTTGTGTAATCTAAGTTGATGCTTGCTAAGGGGGCTCACTTAGTAAGTATTCTGTAGCAAGTTGTTGTAGTTAATTGCTCATTTCATGTTGATTACTGGTTAGAATCTATTTCTATATATTTCAATGCAAACTCAGCCTTGTATTGTTCCTGCAGCATTGGGAATCCATCCCTGTGTCTATTCTTGTAGCATAAGGCCAGTTCAAAGTTTGTCCTTTAATAATAGATGCTATGATTTCTATTTTAGCCGAGTTGTGTTTGAGTTAAAAAGATTTACATTGCATTACTTTTAAGCATTTGTTTTCTATAGATGGTGACTAGAAACTAGTTCTTAGTGCACATACCATGTTGCTCCATTTCAAGTATACGTTCCCTGGTTTGACAAAGTAAATGAACAACCATGAGAAGATGTTAGTTTCCTATTGGAATGTCTAAGTCCTAGGTTTAGTTCTGGTGTGACTTTTATATCCTTTTGTGGGTGTGACCAAAGACCATGTACCTACCACCAAGCTAGGAAGCCTCTTGCCCTACCAACATTTTTGACTGACTACATATCTAGGAGGCCATGATCATCAAAGTTGTCACTTGAAATGGTGACATTAGTGATGGTGGACCATTGATGATCTCCTAGCCAAGTGGCATTCCTCACGGCCTATGCATAGGATGGGATTGTGGGAAGGATAGTTTAAATGTGACCATGTTGTCACATCACCCAAGTCTAGTAGTATGACATAATAACAAAATCTATGTGATCGAGGAAAAAATAGTCTTACTGGAGGTTCCTAAGGAACCTGCCATCATCTACCCAATAGAAAAATGGTACGGCTACCACCTAACTTGGCCAAGCTGTAGGGTGTCAAATTGTAGCCACTAGAACTATAGGTCACCATTCCTCTACTATCAAATCAACTCATACTAGTGAGCCATGGGTACTAAATAATTTCAGACCCGAGGATATCGCTTGGGTCATATGCATGTAATGTGGGTGAAGTCCCACACCTATAGTAGGGTGTATGTTGTCAAGCTCCAAAACTCATAATACACATACCTACCCAGCTCAATGTACAATTGTGCCAACATGCTCCTCCCCCACATGAACATTATATTATACTCCTACATCTCATGAATAATGTACATGAGGCCCTCATGCATCTATCACAACTCATATGGCCACGATGATCACCAAAACTTGACGTAACAAGGGCACAACACCACACACCTACTCAAACCATTGCATGCAGCATGGATCTATTTCCTAAGATTAATATTGATACATCTTATCTTAATGCTTCTTTTGTTGAAATTCATGGGTTTGATAATGTTGGTCTACAAGCCCTAGGGATGATAGTATTGCCTTTTAGGATGGGACTCGTTACCGTACCCACTCTTATATATATGTTATGTCAAAAAAATTTCCATATAACCTTCTTCTTGGTAGAATTTTGATTCATGCTATGGGTGATGTCCCCTCTAGCTTGCATAAATTTAGTAAGTTAATTGCTAATGATAAAGTAGTTAGTTAGGGCTCACCTTGAGGCTATGCACTTATGTGAAATGGTGGCTGCCGGTTAGGCTTCGGTTGTGCCTACTCTTATTCCATCAATGTCTTCGAGTGTGTTGATATTTACTCCAGTAGTGCCTACTACAAAGGATACTCTTGAGATAGATGTCCTTGAAGAAGATCCTTTTGAAGCAAGAAATCTTAAGTCTATTCCTTCTACCTCTTCTCAAGAAAATGCATCTCTTTGTGATGATTGGAGTTCTTTAGACTTTACAGAATCCTTCACTGGAGAACATAAAGTCATCTCAATCCACTTAGACCTTCTGATAATATCATTCAAACCCACTATCAAAGATGACTATTCTTCTATATCGTGGGATAATGTGAGCAATAGTTGTAATATCTCTAATGTCAATCCTCCTCTTTTCTAGGAAGATGATCACACTTTTTTTAAAGAGGTTAATGTTAGTAATCATATCAAGAAAGATGATGGTGATCACATAAATGAGTATGATCCCCTTTTCTGAAATTATACTCTCCATATAGATCCTCCATTGTTTGCTACCTTCATATCTTCTTCTTGTGAGCAATCAAACTTTTCTCCACAAGAGAAAAGTTTTCTTCCTACTCCTCATTCTTTATCTAAGAAATAATGTATTTTATTTTGGCTTCTTAAAGCTTGCTTGATTATTCTTCCTCCTACATGCAATAAATCTTACAAACATGATAAAGAAAAACATTCTTTCTATGCATACCATCTAGTGCCTAGCCATTCCACTAGTGAATGTAATGCCTTGAAGGATAAAATACAACAAATTCATGATCAGGTGCCATCACTCATTTATTTTTTGATTCAATTTCCTTTTCTTCTCATGACAAGTTATATTGAGGTTTACCTCTATCATGTATGTTCCAAGTATCTTGCATGGTTCTCCTCCCCTGTATGTTGGGCACAGTGATAACTTCTTCTAGAGATGTGTTTCCTTCTTAAGGAACCCCTCTCTTCTTTATGTCTTTCAAATTAATCATCCCTTGAGTGGACCCCATTTCCTTTTGAATTGTTCCTGAGGGACACCCCTTGAAAGCTTTTCTCTTGAAGCTTTCCACTTCTCTTCTCTTTAGTTTTGTATACACCGAATCGAAGATCTACATTTTATTCATCTGATGTATATTCCCTTCTTCTCTCCATTTAAGAATTCTTCCATGTGTTAGTGTTTTTAATTTGGGGATGACACATAGTAGTGAGACAATTTTCTACAACAAGGTCTCTTTCACTTTGGTGATTCAAATCCTTGAGTGTATTTTTGTTCTAACATTGTGGTTTGGTGTAGGTTTTTCTTCTCTAATGAATTTTTTTTTTTGTAGTTCTTCAGCCTGGGGGCATGCTTCCAAGGTTCAATGAGTTGTTTGCTTCCTCTACAATATCCTTTTGGAATTATGATGTTATTTATTTTTGGTACATTTTCTTTAGTGTTCTTATTAGTGTAGATTCATATGCCCACTAAAGTGGGAGAAAACTGTAATGTCATAAAATTGAACCCCTTGCAATTTCACATACATTCTTGTACTTGCTATAGTGTCCACTCCCTTATCATTTATTTTGGCTCATTTTAGCCCCTGCATTAGCCTTTTTCCCCTCTCAGGATGCTCAGCTCCCCTTTTTAGCAACTACCCTCATGTGTCAACTTTGCATTGAACCTTGTGTCTTTCACATTCATGTCATTTTGTAGCATGAAATGTTTGGAAACTAGTGCACTGTATGGACTTCTACGTATCACAATAGCATCCTACAATGTTTGAGCACTCAAATAGCTATTTTTGAGCATGTTTTCCATGTTTCACCTCCTTTGGTCAGTGGTAATAGCTCAAGATTCCTTGTAACTACTTGGGAGGCTTCTTTTCGCTTCTTTTCTCTCCTTAATAGATACTTGTTCAATCCATTGGTGCTTCTAACCTCTCTCCATCTTTCACTCTATCCTTCTACTCTCCAACTCTTGCTTGCAAAACTTCATCTAGCTTGTTACAAGAACTTTACTTCTAGCTTCATTCCAACTTATAGCTTCTACTTCATCTCCTTCTTGGACATTCTAATATCTTACTTGCATAGCTATCCTTGCTTTCTACAACAACACTTTCAAGCTCTCTTTACAACTCTTCCAATCTCCTTGGCTTCCTAGGTCTTGCATATCTACATTGTTCCTTCCACTTTTGAGAATCTTGGGATTTCACACATCCCCTATCTATTGCATCCTTTGTGATACGAGTTCTCCTCCTCATGAGGGGATTTTTTATCACATCACATTTAATTACTTCTTTCTCTATTTTCTTACTTTTTTGTGGAAGTGGGAACAAAAAAATAGGGGTTTCATTGAGGCAAACCCCTATACAACCCCGAAAACTTTTCCCTCTCTCTTGTGTGTAGGTGGATGTGCATTTGGAGTTAGTTGGAAAATGAGTACCTTTGTGGGATTATCATTATCACTTTAGATCTTATCTATTTGTTTTATCATATCTATTTATATCTCTTATACTTCATAGTTCTATTTTGTTCCTTAAGAAGTGACCAGCTAGGCCATTAGCTTATTTTATAGTGGATCATACTATCTTTTTGGTCCTCTATTTGTATCAATTATAGCACACCTGGGAGATGCCAATACATCATCTTATCATCCCAGAACCATGCTTCCATCCTTGTGTAGAGAGCTACCGTAGGCACAATGTTGAACCTAAAAATCAGCTCACCTAGCCCTAATTTGGACTGCAAGTTTGAAGAGTGGTTGCAAGACCTTATAGTCCTCATCATTCTCATCCCTCATTCAAAACATCCTTTTAGAGTGAGGTAAATTAGGGTATCCTTCCACTCTTGTCTCTTTGTGACCTAAGGCCTTCACATGGTTGGTCCCCCTCTCTTGCATTCTCTAATGAAGAATTCAAAGAATTCCAACAATTCCCAATCATCACCAAGGAATGGATCCAATTAAAAAGAAATAGACGGGGATGACTTAGGAATTTTTTCTTTAGGTTACTCCTCTTTAGTCACATTCACTTTGGGGACAACCTATATGGAGGGTATCAACAAGGAACATATCATTTCATTGGAGGTTAGAGATGGAATGCAATTCTTAAGAGTGGAAAAAATTGAAGCCTGACCAGTAGTTGCCAATTAACAAAGGTGGGGTTCAGTTCACAAAGGTGAGCTCAACTCACAAAGGTGACCTTAGCTCACAAAGGTGAACTAATTCATGATCAACTTTGACTGTGACCACTTGACTTTTTACAACAAATTTTAGAGAACGATGTAGATTGGAAGTTACAACAACCATAACATGAATCTAGGGTCTTCCCAAAAGAATATTGTAAGGAAAGGGGCTATGAATCACATAAACCAAGGTGGGTAAGGTAACGAGGCATAACTGCAAAGGCAATATTAACATGCCTAAGTCTTGTTGACCAACATTATCAAATCTATGAATGTATAGAGAAGAAGCAACTAAGGAAGATGAATCAACCTTAATATTAGGTAGTAGATCTATACCACAAACATTAAGGGCCGAACCGGTGTGAATGAGGGTACATCTAATACCAATAGTATTAACTTTATTTATAATCATTAAAGGATCCACTTGTTTCTACACATTTGGGGGATATATGCAAGATCATCATGGAAAAGAATATTTGGGGGATATTTTTTTATAATATTTTACATATAAGTAGAGGACTCATGTCCTGATGTGATGCATGCTTTTTTATATTTTTTTATAAGTAAATAATTAATTATGAATTTTTTATTATAAATTTTAAAAAATATAAAAACTCGTATGTTTGACCACCTTAACTTGGTCAAAAATTCACAAAATTTATTTTTTTATTTTTTTACTCCTATAGTATGTGAAGCATGTTTTGGATTCAAAAAATGTGATACCATTTGAAAGCTATAGATATTTTTCAATTAGCCTATCAATTAGGACTTTAGTCATAATTCAAATAGAAAATGAATAATAATTACTTATTAAATTCAAAGTAAAGCATAATTTATATTGGTGGAAAGCTGAGAATATCCTTTAAATACCATTTTTGTTTCATCAATTTTGGGTTAAAAGAAGTCGCCAACCACATACCCATCATGATCCTGCACATACCCTGGGGGTGGAAGTTCTTGTGGATAGAATATAATATTCAATGAATCCACATGAATATGGGCCCTTAATGCATTAACATCTATTGTCCTAGTGGAGGAAGGAAAGATGATATTTTACAAGGATTCATAATGCATACGTTGATAAACTGAAGCTATCTAAAAAAATACCAAAGTGAGATCTTAGTCAGACTAACATGAAGTTGCTTGAAATGATCATAGTCTCTAGGTGCTTTTGTTGCAGGTTTAGGTGCTGAAGGAACACTTGGTTGAGAAGGCAGTAAAGAAGTAAGAACTTGAGTAGGTTGATGTGTAGGAATAGAAGGTTGTTGATCCAAATTTTTCTTATTTCTCCTTGTATTAAATGTGCACCCAACAACAATATAAGAAGTAGAATCTGTAGCTTTCAAAAACCTTGAATATACATCTAGGCAATCATTATGATATGGAACTCCATAGATAGAATGGATCCTCTTAGGAGAGGGGCTATCTGGAATCAAGTAAACGAGTCTCTTAGGACTTGGAGAAGCCATGGAGACTACAACAATGTTCAACAACTCTTCATCTTGTGAAGAAGAAGTTTGTTTAGAAGACCTATAGATAGAGGAAGATGCTTCTAAGAAGTCATGTAGAGTATCATCTAGCATATCAAAATATTCCTTAGATAAATCATTATCATAAACACTAAAACATTGTAGAAACATATTCAATATGGTTCACATTAGGTTCACCAAAATGTGAGATAAGGAGGATTTTTTCTCATGAGTCTCTTCATTCTCAAGAGAATCCTAGGGACCAAATTGGCCTTAACCACCTCAATATTGTTGAATGATGAAATTGCAAAGAAACCACACAAACTAATTATCAAGAAAGCATACTTTAGAGTCTAAGAGAGCAAGGTTTCAAGATTCCTACCACAAAAGGAGGAGCTCTTGGCCAATGGACTACAACATGGTATCAGGATGCCAACACAAAACACTAGAGTCTGAAGGACATGCTAGCTTCCTAGGTAAATAGAGAGCTCAAAACTTGGACAAAATAACTAGAACCCCACTATCTAACACAAATCTGAGGATTGTTTAAGAAAATAACTAAATAGAAAGAAAAAATTAAGAAAAATTACAAAGGAGACCTAAAAGAGGACTTACAAATGGCCAAACATTCAAAACCTTCCTCCAAGTTCCACTTCAATAACCTACACACAAAATGAATGGTAAAAATGTTGGTTTTGTTTCAGGGCTTACTAGAGTCAAACCCCCATTTTTGTCTTCCCACCTCCAAAAGAAACTAGATAGATCGAGAGAGTAAATGAAATAGATAGAAGGAAGTGGTGAAAGCAATCCTTGCTTAAGGAGGCCCACACCACCCAAAAGAAAATAAAAAAATGACTAAATCTATTCGTAAATAGATAAGAGCGAGAGAGAATTACCAATAGTCCTTGGCACCCTCTTGAATGCACAAACACACCATTGAATTCTTGGAAGAGAGCTTTAGCTATTGGAGGGACGTTAGTCTAGTAGACCTACACTTGTAGAAGTGATTTTACAAAGAGTAGAAGAGGCTAAGATTGAGAAGAGAAGTGATTGAATGATAGAGAACGTCGCAAAATAAGAGAAAAAGGGATCTTTTTTTATATGCAAGGGCAAAAGGAGCCATTACACTTAGGAATCTAACTACAAAGATGCATTATCAAGTCATGGTTTTGAGATTCCACATTTCAAACTTAGAAAACTATCAAGACGCTAGCACATCATGCATTCGTGTGCCATAAAGGTGTCCATAATGTTATTTTTTAGGAAACGACGTAGTGGATTGTTGTCACTTCATCATTGGACCTCACGGAGATGAAATCATGAAATTTTGACCCATTAGGCTCTTTATCACAAATATGTTTAGGTGCAATAAATGCTAGGAAAAATTCTAAAATGTGAAATTTCTCCTAGGTGCAATTTTGTAACATTATAGTAACCCAACCCTTAGCCTTAGATGTACAAGTACAAGATTATGCAGTGTTGAGAGAAAAATTGACTATGTCAATATGGTTGACAGTTTGTTTTCAAAATTATTTTGTGAAATTAAAAACCCATTATAGATGAGATTGTTTAGATTTCAAATATATATATTTTTTTTCTTAATTGGATTAATTTTTCTATTTTTCAAATAAATTTATATGAAACTAGTCCATAAACTTAAAATAACATGTTTTCTTATGTTTTTAATAACTTTTGAGTTTGTACAATTTTTAAAAACCAAATTAGGTTGGAACTGATAATGACCTAATAATAAAGTTTTCCAACTCTCCATCTAAATTTGGAGATGTGGACCTCCAAATTCTTTGCTATTTGGAATATACACCCTATTGACACTTTTCATCATTTCCAAAAAATGTAAAGCTAGATTCTAATTTGTGGAGAAGTGTGGATTCAAAAAAAATATGCATTGAACTAGAAAACACTTGTTACTACCAAGTCGGTACATTGACGCTCATAACTTCAACACCAAGATCCAATAAAATATGAAATTTTATATTTAGAATCTTCTAACAACCATCAAAATTATATTAAAAGAATAGTGAATAACTTATATGGGAGATCAATGCGAACCCAAAAACTAGATGTCCTATTCATTGGGAACACCTAGTCAATTCCTCTTTCACCTATCTTCATCAGATAAAATATTATTACAAATATCCACTATATTAATATCTTAAAACATGCATGCCCAAGCTATACAAACTAATCTACACAATAGTCTTCATATCAAAACATAATTTTGACATCAATGACAATACAAAACTGGAATGCACTTATCCCTCATGCTTGTGTTGCAAGACAAATTACTCATTTTTTTAACACAAGCATCCCATGAAATTTATGTCACAAGTATTCCATGAGGTACATCTTATCAATCTCTAGTGGATATGGTTATTCCCATACCTGAATTTGATATTGCTTGTCAATGGCTAGAATAAAATACTCTTAGTTGTTACTTTGTAGGGAGAAATCTCCCTAAGAGCATACTTAAGGAATGGTTGGCCAAATCTTGGGCCTCGCATGGGGTCCATTTAGATGGTGCTCAAAACATCTCTAATGGTTTTTTCTTTTTTCGCTTTATTGAAATCAGTCATGTCCAAGCTATTTTACATCATGGCCCTTGGTATCTTCAGGCTTCATTGTTGGGTTTTCAATCATGGAATTGAGAATTTCCAATTAGATGACAAAGAGCTTCATGTGCTTGTATAGCTTTAATTTCCTCATCTCCCCATGTCTTGTTGGAACTTTGTGCATGCCATTTCCTCTTCCCTAGGGAAGGCTATTTGTGTTGAACCAAACTATTTTTATTAGGATCAAACTCAAAATAGGTCTATGTGGAGATTGATTTGTTCAAAGACTTGAAATAGTCAGTTGATATTCAAAATGGTAAGTCAGTTGATATTCAAAATGGTAGCCTCCACCACACTCAATGAGTGTTATATCAGAATCTAAATGTAATACTTTCCTTCATTTCTAACCCTCTAAGAAAAATATGGATTTCCCTCTAATGGCTCCTGGGGTCAAGACTCATCCATGAGCCCTTGAACCTCCTCATACTTCTGAGGCTATGACAAAGCTAAAGATTATGACAAATGAAAAAAGTGACTAGCCAAAAGGGAAAAACTATTAGTTCCATTAGTGATTAAAGAAAAGTTGAAGATCCCTCTACTATGTAGATGTATCTAGTTCTTTCAAACCCTTATGTGATGAACAAAGAAGCTTGAATAGCCTCTATGGAGCTTCCTTAGAACTCATCAAAGGTTCTATCTAATGTCTCAACTTGTGTCTGTGCTTTTTTCTTAGCCAAAATACTAGCTCGTCATTTCACTCTTCAATAGTCTCATCTAAACCACTTGAGCATTTAAAGGATGAAGAGTTTGTTTCAAAGAAGAGGATGAAATTTTATGCTTGTGCTTCAATTAGGTTCTCTCTCATTAGAGTTTTTTCAAAATTGCTAATCCACACTAGAGGAGTTGGATGGTGATGGCATGCAAGAATCCCATCCATGAATTTCCTCTCTTAGAATGTTCAAAGTTTCACTGATCTCTTCGGGAAGTCTTCTATGTGGGATACTTGTAAGAAATATTCTAGTATTGATGTTTTATGTCTTTAGGAAGTTAAGATTTTAGGTTTTCTACTTTTTGTATCATGTCATGTTATTTGACCAAAGGGTTACTTGTTTTCCACCAATCACAACACTATTTGTGGAGTTGTCACACTTTTTTACCATTGTAGAATTCCTATGTGGTGGGCAATGGGTCTAATTTGACAAATTGCTATAATTATTTTTGAATAGTTAATGTTTATGAACTTCCAATGATGTTGTGGAGAATCTTCTATGTTGCAAATTATGGATTCAATGCCTTTGGCCGCTTGGATTTTGTGTTGATAATTTAACATGGTTGAGGTAGCATATGATAAAGATTGGAATTTCCATTTTCATTGGTCAACTAGTGAACAAGAGGTGTGGTTCTATATGTGTAATAAATTGGGACTTTATGATCCAAACATAGGTCTCTATCATAACCAACCTATTTGGCATCCATGGAGTAATTTATGGGTTGGTTCTAATAGAGTCTTCGAATGGATGGATCATGCCATGATACCAATGTAATATTTTTTCTCTTTTGCATCTTGCAATGCCCTACCAATTTTACCTCTTCCCAAGGTGACCCTATTTGATCACTTCCCCATAAAGTTTGACATTAAATGTAAAGTGGGCCTTGTGCACCCTTTTTGAGTACCAATTATTTTAAATACTTTGCAGATGAATCATTAGCCCACACTAGCCCACATCAAGAAGGTTTATAATTTGGAATGCCATCCAACTCAACCAATTGGGTGAATTTCTTTGTGGATTCATGCTATCCAACATACGTCATATCTTATTTATATTTATGCTTTCCAACTAGCCATCTTTTGATGATGCTCATACAAGGCTAGTACCTTGGATCTTCATCATTCCATGGAAGCACTTTCTGCCAATGCATTCCCTCTTTCTTTGCAAGTTTAAGTTGTGGATATTTTTTGAAGAATTTATCAAAAATTATGAGGTCTTCATTTCTAAAGATAAATCCCTAAAGCTTGAAAAAAATCCATACATGAATGTCTTCAAGCAATCCCTTGTTGGCTCTCTTCCACTAAAAAAACCTTCTATGAGAAATTTCTCTCCCTAGAGGATCTCAAGGAGGCTATTAATTCTATGGCATATGAGAAACATCTTTAGGGTGATGGGTTTCCTTGTTAGTCTTACAAAGCCCTATGATATTGTTTCCACCATAATTTTGTTGTATATTTGATTTGTTGAGTACTAAAAATGAACCTATATCTATTAGGGAGGCTCTCTTTTATAATAAAAATGTGTCTTGGAGGAAAGTCATGTAGGAGGACATCGTGACCTTGAATAATTGAAAAAAAGTAGGAGTGAGAAGCCATATGTTCAATATTTAGGTTTGCATCATATTGATTTATTATTATAATAGAATAAGTTAACATTGATAATATATTTTCAATTATTTGTGGCACATTTTTTTGTTTAGTATTTTTAGTAGAATAACTTATGAAGTAATTCTAGTGGGAGTTTGTCACTTAAATAAGTATTGAAATTATGAAGAAATCATTATTTTGAGCGAAGTTTGACTTTCCATCCCATAATTACTATTTTAAATAATTTTTAATAAATTTTAAGCATTTTTTTTCTCATTATATATATGTAATCTTTCATCTTCTTTGTAGAGTGTTTACAAAAATTAATATATTAAAAATTTATTCTAATATTTTTTAATTTTTATTTAATTTTTTAAAATCTATTAATTTATCACATTTTAATTTTTATTATTCATTACATTTATTTTTATTTCTATGTCTTTCAAATGTATTAAATATTTTGTACCATTTATATGTAAAAGAAAATTAAATTCTTTAGATTTCTAATTCAATTAAATGGATTCAATTCAACATAAATCTTAGTATAGATGAATTAACTCATATTTAGGAATGGTGAATAGATAAAAGTGTGTTTATCTCTAGTAAGAGAGATAGAAGATGATATTTAATATAGTATTACAAATTGTATATTATAAGAACATAAATAATGGATCTCTATTTATAATTCATTTTTGAACAAAAATAGTTTTGCAATTCTATGGTAGGTTTAATACACTGATTTTAAGGACATCCATACTATCTAATATATCAAATTTGTTACATTTTATTAGTGAATTGCTGATGGTGAATTTTTTGTATGTCATTTAAGATATTGAACACATGTTTAAGACAATAATTTACTATTCACAAAAATGAGAGGTGAGAAAATACATACCCTCAAAGTCTAAGCTAGACCAAGTCCAAATTAAAAAGAAGAAAAAAATACTTTTGTGGAATTATCTAAATTTCTATCTTGTCTTCAATAGTTATACTGCCATCATGATTGGCTCTCTTGAGTTGAATGGACCTAAAAATTGTATCTTGGAAACTAAAATATGTCATATTTACATTTATATTTCATCATTTTAATATTTCAAACTTGAATTAAAATTAAGCTAGAGAAGTATCAATAAATTATATGAATTTTTTTAATCCTCATTATGTAGGATTGCATGATATTAGTTACCTCTTGCATTAGAAAAAATTGCACCCGCAATCTGCATTCAAGAGAATGGACATGAATTGATTTAGTTAAGAAAGAAGACCCTAAAAGTAATATGTGCTTATTTAATATAAATACATAAAGATACTTATTTTTATATATATTTTCTTTTGTTATTATTTACATTTCCTTTTTTTTCTTTTTAATATAACTATATATTAACTTGTGAATATTTAAAAATTAATAATAAACAAATTGAAAAGAGGCCAGAAAAACTAGGAAGCATTAACTTAAAAAGATAAACATAGAGCCTCACTCTTAGTTTTATATATATGAGAGAGTGAGAGCTAACTAATCCAAGAAGATTGCAATGTCAAACCAATACACTTGAACCAACTGCACAAAATATAATGATCTCCACGTTAAATGGTTTATCAGAACTTTTTCTACAACCTTTACTGTGAGAGACAATTAGTCTCTGAGTAACTCAACATAAAGTCTACTAAATCTGGGTCACAAATAGGGGTCATTTCTGATCCATGGAAAATAACATATATTACATTCAAAAACGCCCAAGAAGATTTAAGTTAGCATAGATTATCTTAGATTTATGAAAGGGATGCAGATTCTCAATGAACCCTAAAAGTAGCAAGCAGGATATTTCTGAAATATAAACCACCACTGTGATACACACAATTTTCTCTCCATTATTGATTTGATTCAGAAGTAGTAAAATGAGTGCTCAAAACTCTTCGACAGGAAGAACACACGAGTACAGGTGCTGCAGGAAATGGTGTTTGCGGCGCCTTTTTCAGAGCCCTCATTTCTTCCAACTCCTCCTGTAGTTTTATGTTTTCCTTTCTCAATGCCTTCAACTGTCTCTGCCACACTTTCATTTCGTTTTCCTTCGCTTTGGCCCTGCAAATTTTATAGAATTAAATTGGTTTTGTAATACTCATAATTTTATTAAATGTGATGAAATGAGTTACTATATGGGGGAGATTATTACTTTGCTCTCCTATTTTGAAACCAAACTTGAACTTTTCGAGGGTTGATATTCAGCTGCCTGGCCAGAGCTTCCTTACGGATCTGTAAACAAAAAACACTATTGATATTTAAGAAAAATAATGAATGTTTCACTCATCACAGGATGTTAACATTAATAATTTATGTTCTTTGTTGACACCATCTATTAAATTTCACATGTATGATATAAGATGTTATATATGGGATGATGTTCTGAACTGAAGAGGTATCAGTATAAATTTATGTTTCCATATGAATAAGAAAAACAAATTTGTGAATTATATAAGATCGTCCCTAAAAAACTCTAAAAATAATTGATAAAATTTATATTATATTTTTTTAATACTCCTCCATTCCAGAAAGGTTACATTATTTCACAAAACACATTTTTAGAATTTATAATAGATTGCTAGTGAACAAAACCATGAGCATTTCCTGTGATAATCAAGAGTAAATTGTAAAATTCATTGAAAGCAATTTCGGTTTTAATTTTCAATATGTTTCTGAATAGTTAGATGAGAAATGATTTCTAGTGCTAATCTTAAAATCTAGACCTAAAATCAATATCCTTCTTTGGTTTCGTAAATATCTGGGTATATTTTAAAAGTACCAATTGATAGGTTGAAACAAAAAGAAAACTAAAATTAAATCAGACCTAACATAAACAAGATAAATTTGCGTAGCCTAAATATAATTAACAGCTTGTAGATCTTTGATGGGGAAAGTCAGATCAAACAATTTATAACAGTATGCATTGATATTTACGAAAAATAATGAATGTTTCACTCATCACAAGATGTTAACATTAATAATTTATGTTCTTTGATGACATCCTCTATTAAAGTTCATAGGTACTTTCATAGGTATGGTATAAGGTGTTAGCCTGTGTCTGGGATGATTTTGATGAAATTTATAATCTTTGACTATATATGAACAGAAAAACAAACTTATGAATTATATAAAATCCTCCCTAAAAACTCTATAAATAATTGATGTAATTTATATTGTACTTTCTTCATATTCCTTCATTCCAGAATGGTTACACTATCTCACAAAACACATTTTGAGAATTTATAATAGATTCCTACTGAACAAAACCATGAGCATTTCCTGTGATAATCAAGAGTAAATTGTAAAATTCATTGAAAGCAATTTCGGTTTTAATTTTCAATATGTTTCTGAATAGTAAGATGGAAAATGATTTCTAGCGCTAATCTTAAAATCTAGACCTAAAATCAATATCCTTCTTTGGTTTCGTAAATATCTGGGTACATTTTAAAAGTACCAATTGATAGGTTGAAACAAAAGGAAAACTAAAATTAAACCAGACCTAACATAAACAAGATAAATTTGCGTAGCCTAAATATAATTAACAGCTTGTAGATCTTTGATGGGGAATGTCAGATCAAACAATTTATAACAGTATGCAATTGAAAATCTCTATTAGAAAGCTTTTACTGATAAGGATATCAATAAAAATAAATTAGTGTCTATAATCTATTAAATCTTCTGTAAAGAAATGCTTAACGAGTTTACATACACACATATATATAACTTTGATGACTACGCTATAAAGAGAAGGGATAAGTTACAATAAAAAAATTGTTATTAAATGGTGAAAAGTACACATACATTATCAATTTTAGGGTTTTCTTTGAAGCATCCTTCCAAATAAGCATATTGTTCTTCTGAGAATCTGATCCATCTTTTAATACCATCGTCCTCTTGTTCATTGCTGATCCTCAACAATCCATTCTCGCCTGTAAAATCCTCTTGCAAATCGTCATGTCCGTTAGGGTTGCAACAAGCAGATGGTGATCTGTTGAGGTCCAGCCTATTTGGGCTGCCCCTTTCGGATCTTTCCTCTGCAGGTGCAAAACATCTTAGAATAACATAAATCGAAAAATAAAAAATCAAATTAATCTGGCCATTCGACAGAAATCTATTTACTTGATGAATTTTGGACCTCTGACAACAAAGAAGCGGAAGCATGATGCAAAGGGGCATGGGGTAACAGATCTAAGTTAAGAGGAGGAGGAGAGGCAGGAGCGCCATTAGAGTGGAACCCTAAACCAATATTCACTAAATTCGCCACCCCTTCATCGCAATCCACATTACCCTCTTCCATTACAGATAGTTATGAAAGATCAGGTAATGACTGACTGACTGATACAAGAGATGAGGAATTTATAGGAGAGGGCCAATTCGTATCGCGAGCTCTCAAAGCCATTGGAAATCCAGAAGTTTGACTACTCGGTGTGGGAAGAAAGCAATGATAAACAAGACAAATTACGAGGAACATGGTATGGATTACAACTATACATATATATCTTCTCGTGAATAAGGCAAACACATTTTATATATATATATATATATATATATATATATATATATATATATATATATATATATATATATATATATAACATGGTATGGATTACAACTATACATATATATCTTCTCGTGAATAAGGCAAACATATATATATATAGACTCTAATTAATTTAAAATTTGAGTTATAGCTTTTTCAAATTTTATATTTTTATTCTATATTTAATAGTCATATTAGTTATTATAATCAATCTCCTTAGATTAAATATATTTAAAAATATTAATAATAATGTTTACATTTCTAATATTAATAATTAGTAATAATATTTAAAATTTAAAGTAATAGAGAGATGTATTAAAAAATGAAATGGTTTCTTTCAATTAAGATATGTGGTCTTAATTAATTTTCTTAAATAAAAAAAATCTCTCAATTATTATATAATTTCAATTATTTATGATACATATTTTCATTCAAATATCTTTAAATGTATTTTTAAATTATTATTATTAATTTTTTTTTTGCATATGTGAAGTTTTCAAACTAACATATTTATTTTTTGAAAAAATTATATAAAATGAAAGAAATATCATTCTCAAGACACTTATACAACTTAATAAAAAATCTTGTAAAAAATGTAATACTTTAAAAATCATTATTTCATGTTTAATAGTCATAAAAGCTATTATAATAAACCTTTTTAAATCATCTATGTCTAAAAGTTATATGTCTTGAAAAAATATTTATAATTTCTTCATATTAATAGTTATAAATCAAATTTAAAGTAATAAATAGATTATTAAACAATGAAAATGATTATTTCATTCTTGTTATTTAGGGGTTTTGGTCAAACCACTTCTTTCAAGAAAATAAATCTTTCAATTATGCTATCTTTTCAATTGTTTATAGCACATATTTTTCATTCAAGACTTTTTAAACATAATTTATGATTATTAATATATATATTTTTAGAATATGTAAAAAGTAGCATATCTATATGTTTTAAGAATAATATAAAAAGAATAAGATGTATGGTTCTCAAGGCACCTAATACATTTAAATCATTGATCTTATAAAAATGAAGACGTCTAAAATGATAGTATAGTTTTATTTATTGAAGCGTTAAATTTTTTTTCAGGTATATGTTAATTTTATTATAATTTTTAGATATACAATTAATTTGAAGCTTATTTATTTACTTAATAGTTAAAAGCTATTTTTTAGACTTATTTTTATGATGCAATATTTTTTCATATAATTTATTCACCTTTTATGTAAATATATAAATAGTTATATATAGAGATATCAAAGGTTTTCCTATTTAAAAGTAATGTGAATTATTACAATATTCTTTATAATTTTTTATTTAATTTTTAATATATTTTAGTTTATATTTATGTGTTAATATTATTTTTAAGTTATAAGTTAACCTTTAAGTCATACTTTTAATAAGATATTTTTCATGTAATATTTTTATAATAATAGTTTATATTGATATATTAAAAATTCAAATATATATTCAAATTGTGAAGAAAATATTATTATATGTATAAATCATGTTTAAATATTAAAAACTAGTAGATATATAAAGTATAAATATATCTAAGGTAAACATATTAAATTTATTATATATAAAATTATATCTCTTGTTTCTTTTGTTTAGAATTATTTAAGATTAATAAAAATAGATATATGCACTTAAGTGTTAGTTCATTTTAGTTTAGACTTATTTTATCTACTAGTTTAAAATAAATTGGTATCTTTAATTTAGAATTTTTTTATTTTAATCTTGTCATGCTATCATTATCTATCTAGTTTTCTATTCATATTAATTAAACTAGCGCTTGCACCTCAACGAGGTGCAATGGTTACACCGATAGTAGGATATACCCTGGCAATAGATTGAAGGGAAAGGGGAAAAATCACAAGAAAATGTAAATTGCTTTTCTTAAGACTAATTTTTTTGTAGCAAAAGTCAATTGATGATGGGATGTAGGATATACTGATTTCTGAGTATATATACTAATTTTCTGAATGTTGACAAGATATATTATTGATAAGTAGGAGGTATTTTCCACAGCGTGTCAAATTATGATATTGCTATCAGGATTCAACCGTGTAGTTTTTGAGTCAAACTCATTGACCCATGTTTCATGAGTAGTGGTTCACAAGAACCCATCTCTCATGATAATGAATGGTCCACTTAGCACTCATTGCATCTAGGTGGTGCTCACAGAGGTGAAGCACTGGGCCATCCCGGGAGGTCACCCATCCCAGTACTACTCTAGCTCAAGTGCGCTTAACCATGGAGTTTTCCCCAAGGTTAAGCCCAATTAGCTTGAAACCCCATTTGCAACCCTGAGATGGGTGACCTCCCGAGACGGCCCAGTGCTTCACCTCTGTGAGCATCACCTAAATGCAATGAGTGCTAAGTGGACCGTTCATTATCATGAGAGATGGGTTCTTGTGAACCACTACTCATGAAACATGGGTCAATGAGTTTGACTTGAAAACTACATGGTTGAATCGAAAAGTTGGAGAATGACTCTATATGTAAGATTTTTAGAGTGTATGAAGTTGAACTGAAAAGTTTTAGAAAGACTCTGTAAGAACACCCTCAATGATCCAACAACAACAACTGGATAAGATTGCAAGAATAGCTCATTTAAAAGGGGTTACAATCTTTGATGATCAATAGAAAAACATTAATTTGCTTTAGGATTATAGATTTGCATTTAATTAACAGGATGACCACCAAAATAAAATTTAAGAGGCCAACAGCCACTGGGGAAAATTGGCGAAGTTAACAGATTATACTATTAAGGTTCCAGTATTTCTGATTATGGGTACCAAAGATTTTATACTAAAATCACTAGGAATGGAGGATTATATCAATAGTGATTACCTAAAATCTCAAGTGCCCAATCTAGAGATCAAGTATTTCCTAGAAGGGAGCCATTTCGTTCAAGAGCAATTTCCTAAGGAGGTGAATAAGCTTATTCTTGGCTTCCTCAACCAGCAACTTTAATGTCGAATTACTTCAAGATTAGGGATAATAGCACCAATCGTCATAGCCATAGAAATACAGAAGGATATCTAAACTTTTTTTTTGTCCTGTGAAAGTGGATTACATTAAATAAATATGATCTTTGACTTTGAGCCTCTTTTTTTTGTCCCATGCATGCTAAAGCATAGAATGCACTAATTGTGAACTACATTTGTTAGTTTTTATTTTTGTTAATGATAGACTAGACATTGAATTTTTTTGAATAAGAAATAGTGTTGTATTTTCCCAAAACTGCATTATAAGCAAAGTGTAATGTAAAAAAACTGTAAAATATTTATTTAATTTAAATTAAAATGTTACTTTCTCAAATGAAATTGAATAGTAATGATGCGCATTTGAAGTTAAAAAAAAAGAGAGCATAACATTAACATTATTAACATACAAGAATATATCCTTTTCAAGGAAGACACATTTTGCATTTTCTTAAAGACTTTAATATGACCTGCTTCTGCTGCACCTTACTCCTGACAGCCCTCACCCATGTCCAGCTACAAAACTTATTATGCCATTAATACTTTCGTACAAAGGACGACAACTATCTTGTCTCAAGAGTTGAAAATCTTCTGAAACCAACAACTATAGGCTAGCTATGTTTTATTTTAAATATGCTAAATATTTAAAATAAATATTTTAAAGAGGCTAGCTATAGGCAACCCAAGAACTCAAGTTCGGGGTGGAGATCAGGAGAAATGAGGAGGATGATTCTTTTTTCAAGGAAGAATCTGGCCTCAAATGCTTCAGCTCGGCGAAGGACTCCCTGATCTGCACCGAAGTCCAGAAATAGAGCACCCCACGTTCTTTCTTATTTAGGTCCCTGGCTCATCTGGAGAGCTTGACAGCCCAGACCGTCATGTTTCAAGAGTTATGGAGGCTCACTTTGATAGCAGCCTTCACAAGCTCCTTCTGGGTCCACTTCGCCTACAGAGAGGGTACGTATGACTGGAGTGAGGCCATGCAGAGGTATGCAATTGTCTTCCATAGCTGAAGACGAGTCATAGAAGATGTATGACTAAAATAGTTTCCACACAGAAATGTGATGCCTTATTTGTTCCAGAAAATTTACGGAGGAAAAGCAAGATGTGGTGTTCCAGCACATACCATGCACTTTGAGCACCTCTTTTGCCTTACTTTTAGTCTTGACCATGCATTCGCCGTGCATGAGCATGCACAGTTTGGTAAATACCCCAACCTGCAACATTTCATCCATTAATCGCTTAGACGAAGAGAATTCATAAAGCAACCAGAGGATCCAAATGGCTTTTTCTGTTGACAAGTCGAAGACTGTCATTATTTTCTTAGAGACTGTAGGGATATCCATCGTGTGGTCAGCCATGGTAGCCCTTCCTTCTACACATCCACACAATACGTTGAGAAGACATAACATCCTCTTGTAGCTACTTTTTTTCTCGGGAGTCTGATCAGGAAGAGATTCGATCAACACGGGCACTGCCCCTACCTCGATAGCATTCATTCTACTACATGGGTTGTTGGAAGTGATTACAGTCAGCATTTCAAGGGTGGCCATCATAGCCTGGTGGTACACCTCCTCCATCAACAGCTCCAGCAACCCTTCCATTAACTCATCATTGGCGTTCATAACAAGCCGCTCCAGGCCTTTCCTTGAAAGCGTCTATAAGAGAATGGCGGCATGAATCCGTGTGTTGGAGGCACCTCTCTTAAGGATGGAGGCCAGGGAAGCCAAGCACTTACTTGTGGTGACCAAATCCAGTGTCTAGTCTAGCAACGGAAGAGAATATAGAATTCCCAAGGACTCCTCGCTGGTTGCCACAACTTCGTAGCAACAACCCTCATCATACCTTTCTGCAGAATAACTTTCAATGACAGAGATTAGGGCAGCCGGTGCGATAGAAGAAGCAATGAACCGCCTATTGATTTCACTCTCACCAACCACAAATCTCAGCTGCACTCAAAATGACTCCATGTCTAGCAGTAAGTTATTGAGTCGATCTGCATCGAGTGGTGGCCAGGGCGTGGAGATCCGGTGGACGCCCTTGGAGGAATTGAGGATGCACCACTGTTGAATGAGGCGCCAGAGTGTGTGGTTGGGTGTGAGTTCGGTGTTGTGAAGGGATTGTCTTGTGAGAGGGAAAAACCTTAATTTACAGAGAGAACAGAGGAGTATAAAATAGCATACATCGAGCATTGTTGATGAGATTACAGGCATTCTGAACCCATCCACTGATGAGCAGTTTAACCCTACCTTGGTGGAGATCTTCAAAGCCATCAAAACAACTGTCTTTGTTAGTGACCGCAGCGCTCATCCAAGTCTGCACGTTGCTCATCTGCAACTTGAAAGAATTGGGCCTCAAATGCTTCAACTTGGCGAAGGACTCCCTGATCTGCTCTGAAGTCCAGACACGGACCACCCCGCGTTCTTTCTTATTTAGTTCCCTAGCTCTTCTGGAGAGCTTGACAGCCCAGACCGTCATGTTTCAGGAGTTATGGAGGCTCACCTTGATAGCCGCGGCCTTCACGAGCTCCTTCTGGGTCCTCTTCGCCTGCAGAGAGGGCACGTATGACTGGAGCGAGGCCACGCAGAGGTTAGGGTAGCGGGTGATTCTATAAAAGGATTCAATGAAGTCGTCAACTTACCCAGCAGAAGAAAATGATGCGTCCAACAAAAGAAAATGATTCGCCCAACCTTCGTTAGAAACCACGCACCCCCTGCTCAGCCCATACTTCCGTCCACCTTCCCACATGAATGGAGTACTTTTATTCTTGAAAATCACACCCCCTACTCAGCCCATACTTTCGTCCACCTTCCCACGTGAATGGAGTAGTTCAAGAAGTGTTTAAAGCGGTGCAGTTACTGGCATCCTTCTAACCGAGATTCCCACTGGAAAAGTCTTACCGACATCAGATAGTAAGACTTTTCTGGTCAAATTCCCACCTATAATAGCCTATTGGCTAATTAAATTAATTCTATTTTTTATTTGTAGTAATTAAATAAAATTTAATAAATAAATTATTTTCATAGTAATTAAATAGCTTTTAATAAATACCTCTTTTTCATCTATAGTTAAGCTTAAGCCAACAAATTTTAATTATTTAATTATCTTAATCCTATTATAAATTTTATATTATTTAAATATTTTTAAATATTTATTTAATTTATCTTTTATCATCTTCCCTTCAACATTAATTAAAACAAAATTAAAATAAATATTTTTAAAAAATTGTTTAATTAACTAACACTTCTTCCACAAATTAAATAAATTAAAATAATTTATTTAAATCTAAATTAATCCCTTCCATTCTAAAAGGAACAAATAATTTTTTTTATTTATTTCCCTAACTGCACTCTCATGAATTAAATAAATTTATTTATCTAATTTATTCTTATTTATTTACTAAATGGTAGCTCCTATCTATCTCAATTTTTCCTATCCATTGATCTTTCCAATTAGTGTCCACCATTGATCAAATATTAGTGAAGCATATAAATAGGAGCTTTAATTTGCACATTATCAGTCTATCATTGTCATTATCAAGCACTATCATTATCTTTGCAAGTTGATATAACTATCTTTTATCATCTTGTCTATCTTTTATATTTTTCTTCAATCATTATCATATTATCATTATGTTATTATGATCTTGTTATTTTTAAGAGAAACCCACACATTAAAAATTTAAGCTACTATGAAAGAAACAATGGAGAAAATCAAGGTCTTTACTATGACATAAATTTTTATTATTTCATTTTATGTATAGATCATAAGATTTTATTCATTAATTTTATAGTGTGAATTTGGTATTTTAATTGTATTGATACTATTTTTCACAATTCACATTTTCATCATCCAAATTTTGACATGTTCAATGGGACTCACTTCCCTCATTATTTTAATAATATATTTTGTGAATATTTGGTTTCTTTTAAAGGCTTCAATTTTGAGGAAATTTTGATTATTTCTACAATACATTTGAGTTGAACTGAAGTGTTTCTAACCTGATAATTCTTTAATGCATTACAAGTTTCTATAATTAAATTACAAATCTACACATCTGTTGTATCTTACTACACTCTTGAGGAAAATTCTTGTGCTTCTAAGGAAAATTTTCTTCTTATGAGTCATGAATATGCACTTTCTAAATCCTATTATCCTTGTGAGTAAACTTTCCATGGTTCTAAGGTGACTTTACACACTTTTGATATGACTTCTAACACTTCATAGGAAACTAAGTTCTATGCTATTGATGTGATTTTATGCTTCTATTGATGTAATTTTATGTGCGTCAAAAATATTCTACTACACTTTAGAGGTGACTTACCATGCATTTGACCTATTTTTATACACTTCTAAGTTATTATATAACACATTTGATATATCTAATTACATTTATGATAAGTATCATAATGCATATGATCAATGGAGAGTGAGAGATTAGTAGCTAATTTTGATTGGTTATTAATTTATTTGTGTAGACATGCAAAATTAGCATCATGCATTTAATTACGTCCATTCATCAAGTAAACTTAGTTTGCCTTCATCCATTCATGAAGTAAATTAAACTCATTAATTTCATTCCTAAGGTTTTTCATTTAAATTAAATAAATCAAAAATCAACCTTTTAATTAAATAAACCAAACTTTATTTAATTGAAATCTCAAAATGCATATTCCATCCCTTTTTTATTTAAATAAATCCAAATATTCAAGTCAAATGGGTGAAAATCAGCTAATCATCATCTAAGCTAATCTAATCCTGATTAACTTAATCTAATTACCCATCACATCCTCGAGCTTTTCCCACTTGCACCAATAAATCATTTTAATTCATTTATAAAATCATCATTTTCCCTCAACAAAGCACCTTTTCAGAATATTCCCTCAAGTTTGAATATGAAGACAAGTTGACTTGTCCCTTCCAACATTGCAATAACTTCTCTCTTTCATGTCCCCCTCTCAACATTTAATTCACAATTTGAAATTTGAATCTCCCCCTCTTCGGCACATTGGCCAAAACTTGCACATTCCTCAACCTATCATAATGTGACAAGTTGCCTCATTTCATTGGTCCAATCATTATCCCACATTGCTCTATTTTGAGCTCTCTTCCAATTTGAAAATCTATAAATAAAGGGATGATTCTTCATCAAATCATCTACACTCTCATGCAAAGTTACTCTCTTAAATTGAGAACTAATTTTTCTCTTCACCATTGCATTTCATCATTTAAGTTTTAGCAAGGATTGGGAAAGGGTCATTTGCACATTTGACACCAATCCAATATGGAATAGGTACATGTTATGCTTTTGAAATGTATATTCAATCCATTTTATTATTTGTTGCATTTTTTAAAGCATTCACATGTTATTTCATAGGAGCATTTTGATAAAATTTATATAAAACTAACCCATATTTAAGGTTTTAGGGATTTGTAGATTTTATGGTGCTTCATCATGGCGCTATAAAACCGCACTGTGGCACTCTCTGACAAGAAAAAAGTAAAAAGAAAGGACACATCCAACAGTGAAAACCTCTCTGAGGTGCATGAGGATGGGGGATTCAATCTTCATTTAAGAGCTATTCATCAGGAAAAGTCAGCAGTCTTGGCAGAAAAATGCAATCCGGTCAACCTTGGAATAGAGGAGACCCCACATATCACATTCTACGTGGAATCACTACTATTAGAAGAGCAAGAGCTCCTAGCAGCATTCCTAAGGGAAAGACAGATAAAATTTGCATTGAGCTATCATGACATGCCAGGACTTGATCTGAAGACCGTGGTTCACCATTTAGCAGTATATCCCCAAGCAAAGCCTATCAGACAAAAGCTTCAAAAAATGCACCCTCAAATCAGCTTGCTAGTCAAAATGGAGCTAAAAAAGCTATTAGATGCATGATTCATTTGACTGATAGATTATCCAGAATGGGTATCAAACTTGGTACCTATTTCAAAACTCGATGGGAGAATCAGAATCTACACAGACTTTAGAGACTTGAATAAGGCATGTCTGAAAGATGACTTTCCGCTTCCAAACATTGATATGATTGTGGATATGATAACTAGAAATGAATTTTTTTCACTAATGAATGGATTCTCAGTGTACAATCAGATCATGATAGCTAAAGAGGACCAACAAAAAATAACTTTCACCTGTCCATGGGGGACATACTATTGGAACATGATGCCATTTGGCTTAAAGAACATAGGAGCAACATATCAAAGGGCCATGACATTGATATTCCATGACATGATTCATAAGACGGTCGAAGACTATGTTGACGACATTCTAGCTAAGTACAGAAAGAGAAAAGATCACATAGCAACCCTAAGTGCCATCTTTGATAGGCTGGAGGAGTACAAGGTCAGATTAAACCCTAAGAAGTTTGTATTTGGCGTACAATCAGGAAAATTGCTAGGATATATAGTATCAATGAGGGGTATCAAGGTAGATCCAGCAAAGGTAAAAGTAATCCTCGATATGGAGGAACCAAAGACATTAAAGCAATTAATAGGTCTCTAAGACAGGCTCCAATCCATTTGTAGAGTCATAGCATAGTTGGCAGACAAACAAAACCCATACTCTCACCTACTCCACAAGGGAGTAGTATACAAATGGGATAGCAAGTGTGAAGAGCATTCAACAAAATCAAAGAATATCTACTGACACCACCAGTCTTAATGCCACCAATCCCAAGAAAACCATTGATCCTCTACATATTAGCAACAAAATCATCCCTTGGAGCTCTCTTAGCTCAGCATGATGAAAATGAAAAAAAAAGGGCTATCTACTACATCAGCAGAACAATGGTGGGGCATGAGCTAAATTATTCATTCATAAAGAAAGCATGCCTAGTGGTAGTGTCTGCATCACAAAAATTTAGACATTACATGTTGGCACATAAAATAAAACTCATTGCCAAAATTGACCCTCTCAAGTATCTACTATCAAAGGAAACACTCATAGGAAGAATGGAAAAATGGGTCATGATACTGTCAGAATACGACATTGAATATGTGGAGAGGAAAGAAATCAAGGGCCAAGTCATCACAGACCAACTGGCAGAAGCACCTATCTATTATGAGAATCATCTTGTCTCAGAGTTTCCAAATGAATCTATTTTCAACCTCTACGTAGCTGACCACTCGAAACTATACTTTGATGGCTCATACACATAGCATGGATTAGGAGCTGGTGTCTTCTTCATCACCCCACAAGGGGATTGCATACCAAGGTCCTACAAACTAGAATTTCCTTGCACTAATAATATCACGCAATATGAAGATCTGACTATAGGTCTCAAAATAGTAATGCAATGGAACATCATAGCTCTCAAAGTATACAAAGACTCTCAATTGATCATAAATCAAGTGAATGATGAATACCAGACCAAGGATGACAAGCTCACTCCATACAATAAATTGGTGGAGACTCTCAAATAATCCTTCATCAAAATTACATTTGAGAAAATACCTAGAGCCAACAACAGAGCAGCAGATGCCATGGCAACAATTGGGTCCCTACTAGACATCCCCAACAATATTCAAAAATATGAATTCATGATAGAGCAGCTTCTCATTCTTGCATTTGAGGTACCAGAATCAGAATTCATGTGTGAAATTGTTGGTCCTAGTGATCCTTGGTACCATGACATTTATACATACCTTCGAATAGGAGTCATACTCGCTGACTTACCATCAAACCTAAAATGAACCTTTGTCAAAAAGGCATCCAGATTTGTCATCCTAGGAGATACCCTATATCATAGGAGCATAGAAGGAACCCTACTACACTACTTAAATGTTGAGGAGGTATTGACCACTCTAACTGAAGTACACAATGATATCTGTGGTTCACACTTGAGTGGAATTACCATAGCTAAGAAACTACTGAGGATGGGGTATTATTGGCCAACAATGGAATGAGAAGCACATGATTATTCCGTAAGGTGTCTACAATGTAGCAATATGGGGACCTCATCCATGCTCCAGCTCAAGAGCTTCATCCTATCATCACACCATGGCCCTTTTCGCAGTGGGGACTTGATCTCATTGGAAAAATCATGCCCACTTGATCTATCAGCCACAAATTCATCATAACCACAATAGAGTACTTTACTAAGTGGGTGGAAGCCATCCCCATGAAGTACATAACTGGGAAGCAAATTTCAAAGCTCATCCTAAACTATCTCATTTTTCGCTATGGTGTTCCACAAGCCATTATCTCAGATAATGGGACACCATTCAAAAATCAGGAGGTTCGTGACTTATGTGAGAAATTCAAAATCCAACATCGCTTTTCCACCCCATACTATCCCCAAGGCAATGGCCAAGCATAAGCTACAAACAAAACCATTTTGAAATTCCTCAAGAAAATAGTCAATGACACAGGTCGTGACTGGCATTTACAGCTTAATCCCACCCTCTAGGCCTATTGAACTAGTATCCACACACCCACTGGTGCCACCCCTTTTTCCCCGGTCTACAGATTAGAAGCAGTACTCCCCATAGAGATCGAGCTCCCATCCCTCAGGATATCACTGCAAAACCTCATCACAGATGAAGAGTACTAAGTATCAAGATTAAATGAGCTGGAGTTACTGGATGAGTGACGTATAGATGCTTTGAATCATTTTCAAGTCTATCAGAATATACTCAAATGGAGCTACAATAATAAAATTAGAAGGACTTTCCAAGTCAGAGAACTAGTCTTAAAAGAAAATCAGAAAAATGTCCCAAACCCAAACAACAAAGGAAAATTTGAACCCAATTGGCTGGGACCATTCATCATCACAATAAGTTATAAGTCAGGGGCATATCAGTTATCAACAGAAGGGGAACCTCTGCAAGAACCCATGAATAAATCTCATCTCAAAAAGTTTTATGCCTAAATCTTTTAAGGTATAGAACCAAAAAATCCAAAAAATCCAAAAATGTCCTAAAAAATGGTTACTTCGGTGAAAACCTAGAAAACAGGCATCTTGGTGACAACAAAAAAATCAAAAAAATAAAAAAATCCAAAAAAATTAGAAAAAGGAGTGAAAATAGTAAAGAGAAAAAATTGAACCCTCTAGTGAAAACCACTTCGATGGCATTTTGGACAAGTACCTTGGTGAAAACCTGACAAACAGACGCCTTGTGTAAATAAGCAGTTTGTATCCACCAAGATTTTTACAGCTTGTCTACATCATCCATCCATCATCCATCGCATCCAAATCTCTATCCATCACTCATCTACTCGCATCCGCACCATAGCTTGGTCCTTTTTTTGTATCATGATACCTCCTAGTACTACTCGGCCTATCCTCAAGGTCAGTTTGTCCTACCTTTATTAGAGTAGTCTATTGCATCACACTAGGGGCATGTTCTTATCAAATCCAATTCATGTATGATCTTACAATCCTCAAATCAGAAAATCCAAAAACATCAAAAACTAAAAAAATCCAAAAACATCAAAACATATCAAAATACCCAAAAATAGGTTAAAAGGTCATTCAAAAAGTCAAAAACAGAGTCGTCTTGTCGAAATATGGGTCTCTGAGCCTTGAACATAGGCAAGGTTGATCTTTGATCATTCCCCGAGACAATTAGATCAGTCCTTTAGGAGTGTAATAATAAACTGACATTTCATCATGTATATCTCCATTTGTAAATCGATCAAGTCGTTAGTCAAACTACATGGTCTCTACTTGTATAATGTACGCAAGGCTAATATGTTGATCAACCCCCGAGGCCCCTAGGATAGGTCCTTAGGTTAGTCTCTTGGTCAAAATCTCAAAAAATCCCAAAACGTTTGAAAAATAAAAAATTAAAACATTTGTAAAATCTCAAAAACCCCAAAAACATTTAAAAAATAAAAAAATAAAAAAATTTGTAAAATCTCAGAAAATACAAAAATAGCCTCAAAATATTGCAAAACATTCAAATATTTGAAATAATCCATCCATCTCATCTCACTTGCACCTGCAATAACACCATCCATAATGTAACTGAGGGCAAATTATAAGGTTTTAGATTAATAAAATGAAATGGTGAATATAAATCATAAATGACAATAAACCCAAAGTTCTATAAAGCACAAAGGAAATTAAACAATAGAACCATTATTCCTGTAAATCACAATTCCCATGATTACCTCCATAGTACCTTCTTACTTGCTGGATGATGTTGCCCTCAGATTCATTGTGCAAGCAATCTGAAAATGTCTAAGTCCTACAACAAGCCTTGAAGGATTTGTATAAAAATGTCTAAATGCCTATGACTATGACAATGTCTAAGATTTGATCACATGAAAATAATAATTCTAATGAGAAGCCTAAGAGTGCAAGTGCAAAAGTATAATGCCTATAATATGTGCGTGTGTCTATGTAAAATGTCAACCTGTCCTCCAAAAGTGAGAAGAAGATGGCATTTTATAGAAAATGCCATTTTTAATGGACATGCGAGATTAATTAATGATGAGAACCTAAAATGAGAGGTCTAGATTAAACCTGAGAATCCCTAATTAGGGTTAGGGAAAATTCCTTAATCGAACGGTCAAGATAAAATCCCTGATAATCAGATCAACGGTGGAGAATAAATGATGACATTAATTAAAGAAATAAAGATTTTCAAAAAATCAAGAAGATAAGATTTGGACTAAAGATTCGATTTGGAAAATCAAGAATCTGCCCGATTGCTTGATTTTTGGAAGAATAATATCTTTTTGAATTTAATTAATTCAAAATGATAATTTTGTGTGACAAGTAAATAATCTTTTTTAGATTATTTACTAAAAAGAGTGAAAGTTAATAAAATGAAATCATTTTAAATATTTTCATTTATTTAAAATGAGAGAAACGTGAAATTAGTAATTAACTAATTAAAGATAATTATTTAATTTAGAAGATAAGATTGAATAATTAAATAAATTAATAAATTTATTTAATTGTGACAATTAGTGACATATCAAATAAATAAATGAAATTCATTTATTTAATAATCAGGAAGAATTAATGAAGAAAGGGAATTAAATAAATTGAGAAATTTATTTAATTAAGGGAGGACTTAGACGATTAACGACGTATTTAATAAATAAATAAAATTTATTTATTTAATAATCATGAAGAATACAAAGACATGAATTAATTAAACAATTATAAATTATTTAATTAATAGTCGAATGTGGACCAAGGACATAATTAAATGCCTTAATTATGCTAGGACGAAAGTGGTAAAAATGAAGCTTGCAGGCCTAGGTCATTTTTAGGTGTCTACATTTTGCCCCTCTTTTTCATAACGTCGCTTGTCACATTGTGACAAAGAAAATAAGCCAAAGTCATGCCCCAGTGAAGGTAAAGGGTATCATTGCCCCCTTGGGATATTTTTTTAAATTTTGAGTCGGCGGCAGAAATTTTTGGAAAGGATCCCGATAAATCAAATTAATGACTAGAAAAATAATGGTGCAGTCGGTTTCTGATTCTGACATGCTTAAAGCAACTAACGAGGAAGTCAAAGGTGGTCAAATGAGCCTCTAGTAATAACTTTGGTTGACAAATGGGTAAAAGTCAATTCATTTTCACTATTTACCTTGCGAAATTTGAGAGCTCAGAGCGAAAGGCATAGTAGCGACGATGGTGAGTCCAGTGTCAGAGCATCGCGGGGAGATCATGCGGACCTACAGATGGCCAGAGGGCTTAGAGCCAGCAGTACATACCCTTGTCCCACTTTGTACTTTTCTCATTTTTTGTGTCATTTTTAGCTTTCTAGGACCAACAATATATGTGTCGCGATGCAACTGCATTCACGTAAGTCGCAATCGTCTTCACATTCGACACATTTGATACGTTGCAACGCAAGTGCCCAGACAAAATAGGGTAGACCGGTGGTTTGTGCCACATTTGACAATTTATGTGACACATTTGACTTATCGTGTCGCAATTGAATGTTTGAATGCCACAATTGTCAAGTTGCAACGCACTCGCTTTTTTGAATGTTGCAATTGTGTTTATGCGACGCAATTGCCTTAATGCAACGCATTCATCAATTTTCACAACGCAATCGTTAACATGTGACGCATTTGATATTTTGGACCGCATTTGATGTACGGTACAACGTAATTGACTTTTTGAGACGCAATTGCCTGAATGCGACACATTTGTAATTTACCCTGACCACAGTTGATTTTGATGTTTGTGTATCCTTAGATGCTTTTCATGATGTTGACAGTTGTCCAAAAAGTATTGATTTATTGTTCATCTTTTTATAGAGGCAGCTTGCCCCTATCTATACGAGAGAGAGCAGACCGACCACCTTTCAGTTTGCCAATCAGTTGGGCCCACGAGAGCGGTGATGATTGATGCATTTGGGACTATTCTATGTTGCGTATATGCCCTCCATTCGGGTGAACAAGGGATTATTGACTGTGTTGTGTGAGTGGTGGCATTCAGGGACTTGTTCATTCCACTTGCTGATAGGTGAGGCGGCGATCACCTTGGAGGATGTCTATCAGATTCTTTGAGTGTCGATCTGAGGGGAGTTGATTGTCTACGACCCTCATCATGGTGAGCAAACATTCTGGGCCTACTACCGAGATTAGGGTGCAGGATTGGGCATCTAGGGTTATGAGATCAGGTGGGAGTTTATGGTTCAGCACTACGGTCACTTTGATGCATTCCTTGTGACTCTGATTGAGGGGATCTTGATTCCTGACCACTGGGGACGTGGATTTCCTATTGGTTGAGGTGACATCCTGGTTGGTATGAGACGGGACAGGATGATTTATGCTTCGGGTCCCTATTTGCTTGGGACATTTTACAATCAGTTGCACAATGTTGCATATAGGAGAGGAGAGAGCATCTCCTGCAGGACCACACTGATGATGATCTGGGCTTGGGAGCACATTGCCATATTTCTTCCTCCCATTGAGAGACCACAGTTGGCTGAGGATATGTCGTACGCCTATTACTATGCGGGTGCACTACATCAGAAATGGATGGGTGAGACTGGCTAGTGGCAACACAAGATTGACATGATGGTGTCATTTATTTGGAGGCCATACAGAGATTGTGAGGCATGGGATGATGAGGATGAGAACCTCAGCTTCTGCAGATAGTATAGGTACCTTATTGGCTGGACCGTGTAGATGTCTTTGATCATTGAGATGTATTTACCCTAGCATGTCTTGAGGCAGTTCAGAGAGCACCAGGGTGTACCCGTAGGGACATCCGAGTATCCCTATGGACTAGCCATCCTAGTGGCATTCGCAGAGCAGCAGATTGATAGGATAGGAGCCCAGGGATGGGGATGGAGAGGAGGAGTAGCCGATCTGGGGACTATAGTAGATTATGATCTCTGGTGGCAGGCACATAGACCCATGCCATTGACAAATCCTGACGGGCCCACACCCATGGACAGGTGGTCAGTGATCCCTCATGTGTCGAGGGCCAGATGGGGAGGCAGAGGCAGGGACAGAGGCAGAGGCCAGGGGAGGGATGGAGGCAGGGGTAGAGACGGAGGCCAGGGTGGAGACGGATGCAGAGACGGAGGCAAAGGGAGATGATGGCAGGGACGGAGACAGGGGAGGAGGTGATGGTGGAGATGGAGGCAAGGGAGGAGATGATGGTGGAGATGGTAAGAGGTGGAGACAAGACAGTCAGAGGCAGGGCCAGAGGGTATGACAGTGTGTGGCGAGGGTAGCTTTAGAGGCTATCCCTGAGGTTGGTGAGGAGGGGGAGAGAGAGGAGCAACCTAGACAGGAGGGAGAGGGTGAGGAGAGACGGGAGGAGGAGGTGGCGGTGGGGGGATAAGAGGAGGAGGTAGAGGTGGGGGGACAGGAGGAGGCGATGGGGGGACAGGAGGAGGAGGTGGAGGTGGGTGTGGGAGGACAGGAGGAGGAGGTGGATGTGGGAGGACAAGAGGTGGGGGTGGAGGTGGCAGAGGATGTGGCTGTGGCCGAGGATGTGGGTGATGATGATGATGAGGAGGATGATACTATGGATGGGGTTGAGAGACTCCTTAGATGGCAGATGGTGGAGGGAGAGGAGGAGATACCCTCTAGTTTACTGTTTCCTCAGGATGCCACGACAAATCAAAGGGTGGCTCATTTATAGTGGAGATTAGACGAGAGCATGACATAGGTCAGAGCACTATAGGGAGAGCTAGAGGTGGCTCAGGTAGAGTGAGATTAGGCACTGATCCACTAGCAAGACACAACTCAGTCATGCACTGAGTTCGCAACTTTATGCACAGGGCCCGTAGGAGACATGGCTCATGAGATTGCCAGGGTGAGCATGAGACTAGGGCAGTACCAGACACTATACGAGTAGGCAATGCCACCAAAGTGACGAGATCCTACTTTGTCTCGATCACAATCAAGGATAGGCAGTGGCCATAGATCAGGCAGTGGCAGTGGTAGTAGGAGCCATACCAGCGTCGGAGGGTCTACCTCGACAGGTCATATGTTAGGGCACATGTCACATCACTCACGTAGGCACACCCTGAGTCATAGCCCTGGGTCGACTGGTTCAGTGCAGAGGTCAGTACAGGGACAGCCACCAACTGTTGATCCATCTACCTCTCAGAGTCCAGCAGTAGTGACTTCACAGATGTTTGTTACCGTAGAGATGAGACCTTCCTTCTCAGCTCCACCGGTAGCACAGACAGAGACCGCTACAGATCCACCCATTGGTTCAGTGCCAGGTTCAGAGCCAGGTTCAGAGTTGTCACCGCCACACTCTTCACCATGAGGGGCCGATGAGGGTCTACCTTAGGGGCATTTTGTTATTATGACACACTATGTATAGATTATTGAGCCTGTGAGCTCCATTTTTGAGATATCTCCTAACTTTGATCCTGTGACATTGTAAATTTTTGAGATAATACTATATGGTGATTCAGTTTTGATGCGGCCTACATGTGCTATGTGATGCTCCTTGATTTATGTATTATGATATGTATTATGTTGATTTATGATGTATCATGTATGTCCTATGATTCCTATTTGTGATTTTGATGCCATGCTTATTTATATGATTATGTTAATGATGTGGATGATGTATTTAGTAAAAGATGTAGTGTTGATGATTATGTTAATGCAATGTTTGTGATTATGTATATGATTTAATGCCATGGATGATGTATGTATGGACCTAGTGCAATGTTTATATGATCATGTATGCACTTATGTTTTTGGATGTCACAGGATATCATCGTGAGATGGACGATAGAAGGCGACAAGACTGATGAGAGAAGTTGACCAGACCAAAGAGGAGAAGACACAAGACTGACGGAGATGCATGTTACTTCCTAGACCAAATCCTTCAACGCTTTACTATAGGACTTTTAATATTTATTGCTCTTAATCATCATTGGGCGAACTGTTGTAATGGCCAAAAAACACCAGGATATGACATAGATCAAGGTGTGCAAGGTCATACCATCACATAAGACAAATAGTCATAGACAAGGATGATCATGACTCATACTGGGAGCATGACTGCCCCAGTCTTTTTGTCATAATCAACCCCAAGCAAAAAAATACAAGGACAAATCATGAATTGTCGTTGCTTCTCTAAATCCTGTTTCCAGGACATCCTTGAGAAACTAGTAGCATGATTGTCAAAATATAAAAACAAATAAAGCAGTTACCATGATATGTCATTGTTTTTCTAAATCCCTAAATCAGGACCTCACTGAGAAACTAGTAGTCATGCGTGTCAATCATCATGATACGTCGCTGCTTCTCTAAATCCTGCTTAGTGGGATCTCGCCGAAAAACTAATAACATGATAAAAAACCAAAAGACAATTGTCAAGTGTTTGCCAAGTGCATCTAGATATCCATTGTTTTCATGTCAAGATGTCTAGTTTAATAATGTCGAGATGTCAGAATCCTTAAAGTTTTGATGATCTTGAAAAATGTCAAGAATTTGTGAATTTAGGAAGGACACATCCTGAATAATGCCGATGTCGAGAGGATTTGATCCCTAATAGTCATAAGGGGTCCCTTGAAATGATGACGATGCCTAGGAAGGACACATCCTAAGGCATAGATGACAGAGTTGGTTCTTCAGAAGGACACATCTGAAGAATACTGATGTCACGAAGAGTGATCTTTGGATGTCAAGAGGATCACTCAAAATGTCTAATGACAATGACGGTGCCTAGGAAAGACTCATCCTAAGGCATAGATGACAGAGGTTATCGTTTAGAAGGACACATCTGAAGATTAACCCAGGGTTGGCAGGTTATAGTGATTTGACTTGTTTTGACCAAGTTTGACTTGTGTTGACCAGATGTCGCTATTGTCATAATAATGTGCCAATTTGTTTTTGTGAGTGTGCTTTTGAAATCTGCAAACACTAATCTCAAACAAGGGTTAGTACCTACAAATCCTTCAAGAACACTCCTATGAAATACATTGCAAATGCTCCAAAATGCAACAAAGGATAAAAGAAAACCACAAGCATAATGAAAACACTCAACAAGTTACCTATTCCATAGTGGATTGGTGTCACATATGCTAGTGACCCTTTCCCAACCCTTGATCAATAGCTAAAATGATGAAGTGCAATGGAGATGAAGAACAAGATTATTTCTCAAACCAAGAGAGTAACCTTGCATAAAAGTTTTGACTCTAATGAATGAGGATTAAGCCTTCTTTTATAGATTTTCTTGATGATAGATTGGCCAAGATGGTGAATGTGGGACTAAAGATCCTCCAATGAGAAGAAGACACTTGTCAAGTGGTGAGTGGTCAATGGTTGTGCAAGATTTGGGAAGAGTGCCCATGAGAGGGAGAATTTGAATTCAAATTTTGCAATAAATTTTGAGAGGGGGACAAGAAAAACAGCAATAAATGCAATGTTAGACTTGTCATGTTGAGGGAAAATGAGGGTTTTTAAATAAATCAATAAAATTAATTTACTTGTGCAAGTGGAGATATCTAGAGAATGCAAGTTGGTGAGATTAGCATTAGATCAGGATTAATTAGCTAGGATGATGATTAGGATGAGTTTGACCTCTTTGACTTAGATATTTGATTTATTTAAATCAAGAAGGATGGAATATGCATTATGATGGATGTTTGATTTATTTGATTTAAGCTGATGACTTTAGGAGATTGATAAATAAACTTGATTTATTTTCCAAATGGATGAATATGACCTAGTTGAATGCATTATGTCAATTTGACGTGTCTACATTTTGCCCCTCTTTGAAGCAATGTACTTGTTGCATTGGTTCAAAGAATAAACTTGCCATGATCAAAATTTAATTTTTTTTTGATTTGCCGGATGCCCCAGTGGAAAGAAGTATATTGGTACATTGCCCCCTTAAGAGATCGAGCGAAAAGATTCAATTTGAGGGTCGATCTCGCGATAAAGGGGTTCAAAATGGATGGTTATGGATGATGATGCAAATGAGATGATTTCAAGATGCTTAGAATAACAAATCTATATTATCCTAAACAACTTAAATGATGATATGATATGAGATGGATGAGATTGATGATGTCATATGTTGTGATTATGCAATGGATGATTTATGCAAATGCTTAGACTAATGGATCTATATGATGATGATTATGCATGTGAGATGATATGCAGAATACTAATGATTTATGGATGCAAGATGAATGCATAATGGATGCATGATGGATGCATTGGTGATGATGATGTTAGTGCAAAAATGAGATGATGCCGAGAGGATCCCACAAGTCCATGATTGGTCAAGACTTTATTAGAGATGATGATGAAGAATGATGATGAGAAATGATGGTGATAGATGGATGATTTGCTTATCAAGGATTGGGATTTTAAAATGGTCACTTACTTTATTTTTGATAACATGCCTAAGTATGATGCATCAAGATATAAAGGACCAGGATGGTGTTGTACTTAGTGTGATGGAATTTGACTCAACAAATAGATAGGAGTATTCCTGTTCACACCTGACATACGTAAACCTTGCTAGGATGCACTTTAGAAGTTTCAAACACCTCAGACCAAAACACGGAAAGGTATAACCAATCAATGCAATAGTCAACAAGCCATTCAAAACATCCTCTATACATATCTAACAAAGCAAGTATTCACCAAGTTATTTTACAAGAATGTCCAACAAGCACAGTAGACAAAAGTATAATGATCGTTGCCCCATTCCTATCTCTCTAAATCCTTCATTCGAATATCATCGAGAGGTCCTTGGAATGAGCATAGTAAGATAAATCAAAAGAAAAGATCAAGTATGCAAACAAGCCAATGTTCCTCATATCTCTAGCCAAAGGGATTTGTTTTGATAGGATAAGAATCTAGGGTGATATCCAAAATGATGCCCATTGTCGGAATGATATATCCTAGGACATGCATTGTATAGGATGATGATGGTTTGATAAGTTGATTGATAGGCTATTGATATAAAGTTGACTAACATGTTTGAAAATGATCAAGAGTTTGATTTTGTTTAAGAGGTCTGTTGTTTCGATTTTGATTTTACGATTGAAGCTTGCTTTTGCTAACTATTGTGATTGTTTCTGTTTGCGTTGTCAAAGGATGAAGGTGATGATCAGTTTATTATGGATGATTGATTATTACGGGTGAAACGAGATGAGGCAGATGGATTTTTTTCAAATATTTGGATGTTTTTGACATTTTGAAATGTTTTGAGGCTGTTTTTGGATTTTGATGTTTTTCGAATGTTTTTGGATTTTGATGTTTTTTGAATGTTTTTGGATTTTGATGTTTTTGAATGTTTTTGGATTTTGATGTTTTTGAATGTTTTTGTGTTTTTGATGTCTCGGGGGCTGATAAGAGATTAGCCTTGCCTACGTTTAAGCTCAGAGACAATGTAGTTCAGATGCCATGTTTTTGACGTTTACTGATTTTTTGAGTGTTTTTGGATTTTGATATGTTTTGAATGTTTTTGGATTTTGATATTTTGGATGTTTTTTGGATTTTCTGATTTTTTGATGTTTTTGAATTTTCGCATGATTTTGATGATTTAGATATGGACATGTGTGACGATATCAGTGCTATGTTTGGGATTTTGCTGAAAACCAAGCTAAGGTTGATTGATTGGAACAATGGATTGATGATGATGATAACATTGTTGATGATATACAACAATGCAAGGATTTGATGATCAGGATTGATGATGATAACATTGTTGACGATGCACAACAATGCAAAGATTAATGATGATAACATTGTTGAGGATGCACAACAATGCAAGGATAGTGTTAAGCAACACAAGGATTTCCTAAGATGATGAATTTTTGATTGGATTTGATTGATCATGATTGATGAAGCTTGGTTTGGAACAAAAGTTTTTTGAATGATTTGATGTGATGTTTGAAGGGTGAGTTTGATGCAACTAATAGCGATTTGTTTGGATTGATGTTTGATGAAAGATGAAGCTTTGATAAGGGATGTCTGTCCATCAAAATATGCCATGGGCTAGTGATTTGGATTTGGATCACAAATGCTTTGACCAATTTGGTTTCACATTTGCCAATGTTCTGATCACCACATAAGTTGGAGGACATAGATCAAGTTTTATTCTTGAAGCAAGATGTAAATATCTACCCCCAATGTCTAGCAATGCATGGAATAGGATGAATGCATGCTTAGATAGGTGTATGGATGGATGGATATGGATACACAAAGGATGCCAAGGATTATATTGCGATAAGATAAGGTGTTCAGATAATTTTGCTCATTTGGATAATGCTTTCATGGCTTAGATAATGCTTCCTAGGATAGGATCAAATGAAAATGACCCATGTCAAGATTTTTATCGTAAGCAAGTGTAAAGCGTGCCCTAAAATTTCATCAAGATCAAGATAATTCGGATGATGGATGTTGATGGATAAAGATGGATTGGATAAATGGCTCATGGATGAGTGGATTTATAATGGATAAGATGGATGGAATGCTTGATTTATTATGGATGGGATGAGATGCTTTCTCCTGGAGTGGCACACGTAAATGCTCAATTCTACACATGACACTTGTTTGCTAGGTTTTCATCATGGTCTTTCCCAAAGCGCCGCCCATGCGGTTTTCACTAGAGGATGATTTTTATCTTTACTGTTTTCAATCCTTTTTCTGATTTTTTTGGATTTTGATATTTTTGATATTTTTGGTTTGTTCGAAAGATTTTAAGCTCATGTTGAATTATGAGGTGTTGCTGATGTAGATGCCCCTATCATAATGTGCCATTGATATCCTGCTTGAAGGAGCTGCTTTTCTAAGATACATGCACTTGAATGCAGTTTTTGGGATTCTTGATCTGCTTCATCGATACTGGAGTTAACTTTGTCGTTGTGTGCACATCGTGATAGAGTGCCCTTTGAATCCTTATGATGAAGGGTCATTTCCAATACATGGTCAATGTGAGAATTGGATATCTTGTGTGGAGGCATGGATGGAGTGTGTTTAGGGATAGGAGATGGATTGGTTGATAGCTTGGAATCTTTGACTCTCCAAACTTGGGAAGATGAGCAATGATGGGTGGATACGGAAGTGTACATGGAATTAGGACCAACTGCTTGATACACTTTGTACATCGCTTGAAAATCCTGCTTTTGCTTTCATGGACATTTTTGATAGATACCTTTCCCTTTTTTATTTTGCCCCATAGTTTCTTTGACTGATGGAGTTTGGTAGGGATAATCTTTCTTTGTATTTTTTGGTATCCATATGTATTTGATTTGTCCATTATGATTTTCAGCTTCTTTTTCTTTGATAACATTCTTCGTACTTTGATATTTCCTTTGATGTTGGTCCCAATTCGTGGATGGGGTGATGGGTAGATGAAAATTCGTGACATGGCTGGTTGTAGTATTGGCACTAGTTTCATCATAAGGACTCTTCGTGCTCCCTATGTTGACATTTTCTTGAGACGAAGTTGTCCCTAGTAAGGTGATAGTATCACCTTTATTCTTTGATTCTGCTTTTTTTGAGATATCTTTTTCAGTAAACATGCTCTGATGAATGACCACTATAGATGACATTGTTTCAATTTTCCGCTCTGCTAACTCTGGATTATACTGTTCTATCTGACTTGCTTCCTTGAGTGGATAATGTTCAATATCCTTATTCATGATGTCCTTAGTCTGACTTTGGGACATATTTGATCTTGATGTTGACAACTCTGTTTGATTGTAGGAGTTAAGAATCTACTCTTTTTGTGTAACACAATCTTGTTCTAGATGAAAATCATCTACATGTCCATCCATAGAAAGCATCTCATGGGTAGATGGAGGAGTATGTGCTACATCAATATGATCATCATTTGTGACATCTTGTATAGATAAAAGACTGTCCATTAGATCATTGTAGTATCTCAAAGATACAAATTCTTGATCTTGATTTATTTTGGAGTTACTTTTGTCATGGTTTGGATCAAATTCCTGACATGGATCAGTTCCAAAGGATGGATTGCTTATAAATGGTTCTTGGATGTCATCATTATACATGGTAAGTGGTTCAATATCCTCAAGTGTCAAGTTCAGGGTCCTTTCAGTATCTGTAACCATGCGGTCAAAGGGGATCGACATGTTTTGAAAAGGACCATTGCTAGACTTTGGTGAAAGATTTTGATCATGCTTTGGAATAATTTCTTGAGATATGTCCTCTAACTCGTAAGGCGATGTAGAGACATTTTCAACATGATCATAGGTGAACTGATTGTGCATTATGTCAATTGGATCAAATAATCCTAACACTCCTTGAAAGAGATCACTAAAAAGTGGCTCTTGATGTGTGGTGAGTTGATCATCGGATTGTGTAGATACATCCTCAATGTGCTCCTCGATGGAGAGGTTTTGATCATTGTTTTCAACAATTGCGGTGGAGAGATTGTGAATGTCTTCGACCATAGAGTCAAGTGATGTTGATATTTCTTGAATTGGCTCATTATCTAGTTTTGTTGGTGGATTTTGATCGTGATTCAAAAGTGACTCTCGACATATGTCGATTTGATCATTGGATGAAGTAAACATGTGCTCAGTGATGGATTGATCTTGATCCTTGTTTTTAATAGTTGTCATCTTTTGTGTTTGTGCTCATGTTGGTTGGGTAGCTTGAGATTGTTGAAGCCCTTGTTGGTAGGCTTGATGTGCTTTTAGTGCGATGCTACGATATTGACTTATTGCACCTGGTTTTGGCAATAGTGGTGGTGTATTTTGAATCGTGTTGGATGCGGTGACAAGTGATTGAGATACACTTGGAGTGATAGTGAGTGTTTGAGATGTGATGGGCATGATAGTGGTGGTTTGAATGATTGAAGGGATAGTGATGGTTGGAATGACCGAGGTGATAGGTCCTTGGGAGACCGTATTTCAATTTGGGATCAATGTTGTTGTTTGATTGGATACCATCTGTTGGTGCGATGTCGATGGTATATTCGAAGGATTTGATGTGATGGTTTGATTAACATTAGGTGGATTGATTTGGGTGGAGTGATTGGTGCTAGGTAAAGGGGGAAACCCTAAACCAAGGAATGGTGTTGGTAATAGTGGTGGAGATTTCCCTTGGCACAATGCCTCAACTATTTTGGAAAGTGTAGAAATTTGATCTAGCCAATTTTGTTCTTGACTCCCTTGATATAGTTGATTTGGCTCTTGTTTAAGCAGATTTGGAGTCTGTAGTTGTGTTTGATTTTGGACAATATTCTAATTTTTGATGACACTTAGATTTGGCATGATGGATTGAAATTGACCATTGTTCATGTTTGGAGTATTCATATAATTTGCAAATGTATCCATCCCAAAGTTTGTCGGATTCATGTTTCTAAAACTCGTACTTGGTACATTCTCATTTGGCATGTAGGGATTTGATGAGATGACGTTGTTTGTTTCAAGGCTCATGTATTGATTGTTTGGTTGACAAACTTGTAGGTTTGAACTTGGATTTATCATCGAGAAATGTGTTCCGACCTTTGATTTGGGCATACTCACACTTGTTCTATTGACATTTGTCAAAGGTAATGGTCCCATGTATGGATTGTATAAGTGTGAGTTTTGATAATAAATTGTATTTTTAACGATTTGAAGATTCAATTGATTTGGATTACTCAAGATGTATGGATCAAGTTTGTATTCCATGTTCTCCTTGTGTTTTTACCTTGATGCAAAAGTGACCTCTAAGGTTCTTAGGACCTATGACGAGATGGAGGACGAAAGATGAATGATATGAGTGTTGAATGTTTAGGGACTTTGGATCAATGCTAGACTTAGGGATTTTGATTTTGATTGTTTGATGTGGATGATGAACTTGTAAACCCTAAGATGTTGCATGTGATCTTAGGATGAACTTATTCAAAGGATTGCTAATTTAATTAAATGTATGAGAAAGGATGCATTCCCATACATCTAACTAAACAAATGATTTTGGTTTTGATGATGTGCCTAAGTCTAGAATGATGTTTTCAAAGTTCTAAAGTTGTTTGGATGGATGAATTTTGATAAATTTTTGGATGGATGAAGTGTTTGATTTTGATCCTAAGAGACTTAGAGAGACTTTGTTTACTAGGCCAAGGTATTGAAGAACAAACTTTTCTCTAAGAGCAATCAAAAGACCAATATGACCAAGAGATATCAAGCACATGTGTGGGGTCCAATTCATTATCTTTGCTTAATGAGTTCCTTTTACCACAAAAACACTTCTTGATTAGGTTTCAAACTAATTGTCCAATGTCACAACTTCTTTTTGTCCCACAAAGTGCTATGTGGAAGTTCCAAGAAATTAGGACAAGGGTTGTCTGATGTTGACATTTGTAAGAGCAAATTAAGATGTAAACCCAATTACTTAGAAACCTCTAAGGACATAATCCCAAGGGTAAGCAATAGTTCTTAGTTTTTTTCAAAGGTATTTGCTCTAACTAAGGGGTTTGAAATTTTGATGATGATGTTGAATGTTGGTTTCGCAATGTTTTTGATAAATGCACTATGTTTTCAAACAAGCAAGTACAAACCCTATGGATGTGAAAGACAATATCTGTTAATACCCACTTGGACAAGTCCAGGTATGCTTATCTTTAGTGAATGGTTAGATGCTTGACCCCATTGTCTCCCCTCCACGACACTCACTTATATGGGGCAGCCAAACATCAACACCCATGAAACTCCCATGGCATGTTTTCCATTTCTACTAAAGACCGTAAAAGTGTGGGGCAGCTTCAGAACGACCATTCTTGCATGAACAAATAGATTAAGAATTTTGGAAAATTATAGCACATGGGTTCTAGTAAGGACTTTCCATTCATGGAGATTGAGCCATATGGCAAGAGTCCCCATTCGGATCCATCTTGTCAGAGCCAACCGCGTGATAATGGTGTTTAACCAATACCCACATTTATATCCCGGTTGGAAATACTCTTGGCTTTAGAGTGTTACCGGTTGAGTCATTCCCTTGGGTGAGTACTTTTTCCCCAAGGCAGGCCCTCTAAGATAAACAAAAGCAAGAAAAGACACAATCCATAACTCGATCAATATTTAACGGCACAAAGAAAGAGAATATACCCGAAAATGCCCCTACTCACACTCGCACAAGATATTGTTCAATTTTAAGCCCAAATCGAAGTGTTTCAAAGCAATAAAGAGTGTTTTTCTTGCACCCTAGATCACACGAAGTGCAAGGGGAGAGGATACACACTCAAAATGCACCAAAGACAAAATCACACAATTCAAGCACTTGTTCATTTTATAGCCTTCAAAGCAATTGTGAGTTCATTTTAAGCACCAAAATGAAGTGTGAGTTTTGATTGTTCAATTCTTAACCTCAAACAAAATCTAGTGAGTTTGTCCTAAGATTCATTTTAAGCCCTTTGCAATGAAAAATCAAATTGTTCTTTTTAGACCCAAATAAAAATTAGTGTTCTAAAATGAAAAGATAAAAAACTTTGTGAAGTAGTGTTGATCAAACACTTAAAGCATTTAAAAACACTTTGATTTTTTTTTAAACATTCTCCTCCTTTTGTTTTCCTTTGCTAGCCTTCTCCTTGCTTTCCTTCATTTGTAACTTTGTTGACTTTTCACTTTTCCTTGTACCTATAAACAAAAAGACAATTATGTGATAATCCAATTTAATTTGACTTCAAACAATAACATGATCCTAATTGATGATAATAAAAGGAGGATTTATATGTAAATCATTAATGATCCTATTTGAGAAGGCATCACACTTGTTAAAATTTCTCTCTCCCTTATCATAATCTTCATTACTAGATGTATTGAGCTAAGGAATCAATTAGAAAGAATAAGTCTCTTTTTTTTTTTTTTAAAGCATCACCATAAACTTCAAATTTTAACTATGGTCATAATGATGAAAATGATTCATAGTATAATGCCAATGAACTATATCAATGGATCAAATTTTTCAAAAGTATTCTCCTCAATTTCAAATGTTGACTATCAAACATAAGGAGTATGTCTTTCAAAGGCACCCTCCCTATTCTAAATGTTGGCTATCATAAAAATCACAATGATTCGATGAACATTAATACTTAAGTGTGCAGCTCTAAAACATACTTAAATTAATATCCATGCTTTGACCTTACCAAAGATCTACTCATATCGCAGTTATGAAAGCTAGAATTGACCAATGTGGATGATCTTAAATTTCTAATGCATACGAGTAAATGCAGATTTGACATATGAGGTAGCTTTTTGGTGAAAATGAAGCTCCCTTTGCAATGCTCTTATTACAAACACCATTCTCAGCCAATGGTTCTCAAGAAGACAGCAAACAAAAAAGCACACCTAGCAAGGTCTTTAATAAAGGCACAGTTTCAGCAGTTAATGGCAGGGTACGCTCTAAAAGATCTGCTTTCTTTTCTTTTGTATTTTAAGTCAACAATTATCATAAATGTCTGAGACAATTGTGCTAGCCAAGAATTGAATACAGCCACTCCTTATAGCGCCATAATGTGAGTGCGTTTTTGAAATATACAAAAACTAATCTCAAACAAGGGTTAGTACCTACAAATCCTTCAAGAACTCTCCTATGAAATACATTGCAAATGCTCCAAAATGAAACAAAGGATAAAAGAAAACCACAAGCATAATGAAAACACTCAACAATTTACCTATTCCATAGTGGATTGGTGTCACATGTGCTAGTGACCCTTTCCTAACCATTGATCAATAGCTAAAATGATGAAGTGTAATGGAGATGAAGAACAAGATTATTTCTCAAACCAAGAGAGTAACCTTGCATAAAAGTTGTGTCTCTAATGAATGAGGATTAAGCCTTCTTTTATAGATTTTCTTGATGATAGGTTGGCCAAGATGGTGAATGTGGGACTAAAGATCCTCCAATGAGAAGAAGACACTTGTCAAGTGGTGAGTGGTCAATGGTTGTGAAATATTTGGGAAGAGTGCCCATGAGAGGGAGAATTTGAATTCAAATTTTGCAATAAATTTTGAGAGGGGGACAAGAAAAACAACAATAAATGCAATGTTGGACTTGTCATGTTGAGGGAAAATGAGGTTTTTTAAATAAATACAATAAAATTGATTTACTTGTGCAAGTTGAGATATCTAGAGAATGCATGTGGGTGAGATTAGCATTAGATCAAGATTAATTAGCTAGGATGATGATTAGGATGAGTTTGACCTCTTTGACTTAGATATTTGATTTATTTAAATCAAGAAGGATGGAATATGCATTATGATGGATGTTTGATTTATTTGATTAAAAAGGTTAATGATAAGTTTGATTTATTTGATTTAAGCTGATGACTTTAGGAGATTGATAAATAAACTTGATTTATTTTCTGAATGGATGAATATGACCTAGTTGAATGCATTATGTTAATTTGACGTGTCTACAGTTTTGTCATGTTGCGATAAATGATTGCTAGAATTTGCTTGATGAGTTTCGTTTGTTTGGGAAAGATTTGCATTGTCTTGAAGACTTTTTGACGTGTGTGCTAGTGTGATGTCATGAACCGTAATGGAACTGACCTAGTGTGGCCTCAGGGGCTCATTGATAGATGGCCTTGCCTATGCCATACACTCAGAGACCTCATAGTTCGACACGACCAATGACTTTGTCTTGATGACCAAAGATTGTGTCATGATTTTATTTTGACAAACCTAAAAGGACTGACCTAGTGTCTCAGGGACTCAAATATGAGTCTTGCCTATGTAGCAAGTGTGCAGAGACAACTTAGTTCAGACAAATGATGAAGACTAATTTGACATGATTGACTTTGACAAGAGATGATAATGTGCTTGCATTCTTTGAGCAGGTTGATGTTTGTGGTTTTCTTCAAGATGTTTTATGATTTTTAGGTCTTTTTTTAGGACTTTTTACGATGTTTTTGGTCTTTTCTTTTTCGAGACTTTTCGCCAATGTTTTTGTCTTTTTTTAGGACTTTTTGCCAATGTTTTTGGTCATTTTTTTCAGGACATTTTGCCAATGTTTTTGGTCTTTTTTCAAGACTTTTTGCCAATGTTTTTATCTTTTTTTAAGGACTTTTTGCTAATGTTTTTGTCTTTTTTCAGGACTTTTTGCCAATGTTTTTGTGATCATATGTGACATCCACTGCAGTTGCATGATAAACATTTTTCCCCCAGTCAGGTCCAAGACTTAGCCATTTGCAAGGAATATGGACAGGATAATGCTGACTTACTAGATGGACAGTTGTCAGGACTTGATGTCAATCATTTATCCACTATGACAGGCCAGGTAGGATGTGGTGGAAATTTTTAGAATAATGGCAGAAATACCTTTCATCCTAGGCCAAGTTAGAAAAAGTGATAATAGATGGCAGAGCAATGATTGATTACGCACGGTGCCTGTTTGCCAGGTTTTTACCATGGTACTTGTCCAAAGCGCTTGTTTACCAAGTTTTCACTATTGAACGAATAATTTTTCTCTTTACTATTTTCATGATTTTTTTTTTTTGGTGTCACCAAGATGCCTGTTTGCCAGGTTTTCATCAAGGTGACTATTTTTATCATTTTTCCATTCTTTTTGTATTTTATGGTTTTCAACTCATCCTCTAATGCTATACGTAGAACTTTCGGAGATGTAAACTGTTGATGGGCTCTGTCAATTATTCTCCATCTGGGGTTGCTAGTTGATAAGCTCCATAACCAAAAGAAGATATGATAATGTAGGGACCCAGCCAATTTGGTTCAAATTTTCTTGGCTTTTCTCTGTCAACTTGGTTCTTGGGGTTCTGCATGAGAACTAGGTTTCCAATGTCAAAATTTCTAACCATAACCATTTTATTGTAGCTGTGGAAGAGGCGGTTCTGATATGCTTGGAGATGGTTCAATGAGTTTTGTCTTCTTTCTTCCAGCATTTCTAGTTCATGCAAGCGTGATTGTCGATACTCATCTTCATTAGTTAGACCCTTCAGGGAGACTTGTAGCGAAGGAATTTTGACCTCAATAGGTAAGATGGCTTCAGTGCCAAAGACTAGGGAAAATGGGGTAGCTCTTGTAGGTGTATGAATACTAGTTCGATAAGCCCATAGAGTAGGGTTGAGTTGTATGTGCTAGTCACGGCCAGTGTCATTGACAGTCTTTTTTAGAATTTTGACAATAGTTTTATTTGACGCCTCAGCTTGGTCATTTCCTTATGCGTAGTATGGAGATGAAAAATGGTGTTGAATATGTAATCGATCACATAACTCATGTACATCTTGGTTTTTAAATAGATGTCTGTTGTTAGTGATGATGGATTGTGGAAGGCCATATCGACAAATGATGTAGTTAAGGATGAACTTAGATATTTGCTTGCTGGTAATAATGTCAATGGGATGGCTTCAATCCACTTCGTGAAATACTCAGTGGCAGTAATAATGAATTTGTGGCCGTTGGATGAGGTTGGATGAATCTTACCCACGAGGTCGAGTCCCCATTGAGCGAAGGGCCAAGGAGAAGTGATTGGCCGAAGTTCTTGTGCTGGAGCATGGACCAAATCACTGTGAATTTGACATTTGCGACAAGTCTTGACATATTCAATTGCATCCTTTTCCATGGTCGGCCAATAATACCCAAGTCTCGTTACTTTCTTAGCAAGAGTAGGACCACTTGAATGAGACCCACATATACCGTCGTGTAGTTCTCGTAAGGTCATACATTCTTCGTCGGTGTCAAGACATCTAAGGAGGGTATCATCAAAACTACGACGGTAAAGGGTGTCACTGACGATGGCATACTTTGCAAATTTTTAGATGGACTTCCTTTGGTTATTGGATAGGTTCAGTGGAAGGGTATGAGATTTTAGATAGTCATAAATGTCTTGATACCAGGGAGAGTTGGGGCCAACAAGTTCACAAACCATTTCTGATTCTGGGATATCATATGCCGGTATCAAAATTTGTTCTACTAAGAACTCAAATTGTGACACATTTTTAGGGATGTCCAAGAGAGAACTAATAGTGGCCATTGCATCAGCTACCTTATTCTGTGCCCTGGGGATTTGTTCAAAAGAAATCAATTGGAAGTATGTTAGGAAACTATCCACCATCCTCTTGTAGGGAAGTAACTTCTCATCCTTTGTTTCATGGTCATCATTCACTTGGTTGATAACAAGTTGGGAATCCCCGAATACAAGCAACGTCTGAATTTTCCATTTAATTGCCAACTTGAGACCTGTAACCAGTGCTTCATATTCGACAATGTTATTTGTACAAGAGAAAGTGATCCGTAATGACTTAGGAATTGAATCCCCCTGTGGTGTGATAAACAAGATTCTAGTGCCTGAGCCATGACCAGTATGAGACCCATCAAAATATAGCTTCCATGCTACTGCCGGTTCCACATGAAAAATGGATTCATCGGGAAAATCAGTTACTAGTGGATGAGTGACTTTAATCGGTGCATCTACCAGTTGATCTGCTATTACCTTTCCCTTTATTGCCTTACACTCGACATATTGTATGTCATACTCGCTTAGTATCATGACCCATTTTTCCAACTAGCATGTTAATGCCGCCCGACTTAAGAGGTACTTCAGTAGATAAATCTTGGCGACTAGTTGTGTTTGATGACTGAGCATATAGTGTCTTAGTTTTTGGGATGCAAAGACAATAGCAAGGCATGCACACTCAATGTTTGTGTAGTTCAACTCATATCCTATCATAGTGCGGTTGATGTAGTGGATTGCTCTTTCTTTTCCTTCATGGTCATTTTGGGCCAGTAATGCCCCCAGTGCTGAACTAGTAGTTGAGATGTATAGAATCAATGGCTTTCCATGAATAGGAGGCATCAGGACTAGTGTTGACAGTAGGTAATCTTTGATTTGCTGGAAGGGATCTTGACATTTATCTGTCCATACAAAGGGGATACCTTTGCACAACAAATACTAGAATGGGTGACACTTATCTGCCAATTGGGCTATGAAACACTGAATAGATTGTACTCTGCCTTTCAGAGTTCTAAGTTCACTGATTCCTCTGGGCAGAGGCATGTCTGTGATTGCTTTGACCTTTTTCGGATCAACCTCTATGCCTCTTTGGGAAACTATGTATCCCAAGAGTTTACCTGATGTGACCCCGAAAACACACCTTAGGATTTAGCCGAACTTTGTACTCTTCAAGTCTCTTGAAAATTATGTCGAGTACCTTTAAATGATCTTTCCTAGTTGCTAATTTGGCCAATAGGTCATTGACATAATCTTCCATTCTATTGTGCATCATGTCATGGAAGATCGTGGTCATGGCCCTTTGATATGTGGCACCTGCATGTTTGAGACCAAATGGCATGACGTTCCAACAATATGTACCCCATGGGCAAGTAAATGTCATTTTGTGTTGATCTTCAGGAGCAATGCAGATTTGATTATAGCCAGAGAAACCATCCATGAGTGATAGCATCTCATATCTTGCTGTAAGGTCCACTATGATGTCAATGTTTGGCAGAGGAAAGTCATCCTTTGGGCATGCTTTATTTAGGTCTCAAAAATTGGTACATACACGGATCAGCCCATTTGGTTTTGTGACTGGCACCAGATTAGAAATCCATTCAGCGTAGTCAATAGACCGTATGAATTCAGCATCTAGCAATTTCTTTAACTCGGCCTTGACCAATAGGGCAACTTGGGGGTGCATTTTGTGCAACTTCTGCTTGACTGGTTTAGCATTAGGTAATAGTGGCAAATGGTGCAGAACTAGTTCTGGGTCCAATCCTAGCATGTCCACATAGGACCATGCGAAGTTGATTTTTCATTCTACAAAGAATTTATGAAATTCTAGTTTCTCTTTGTCAGTCAATGATGCAGCAAATAGGACCATCTTGGGGTCTTATGCAGTTGAAATGTTATCCTCTATTGTGTCCTCAATAAGCATAGTCGGTTTCTCCTGTTGCACAAGGAGAAAGTCCAATCCTCCATCTTTGGGTTCCTTGGAGAGGTTTTCACCCACATATATGTCCTTTATTTTTACTATTTTATGGTCAAGAGGTGCCTTTCGATTTTCACCTAGAGACTTTTCATTTTTTACTTTATTTTTACTTTTGCAACTAGAGGACGGAGCAGTCTCGCCGAAGTATGTCATGCAGTCTAAATCAATGGTTAATCCTGATTTGTGGTCCCCACTAGGTATGCCTTCTCATAATCCCATGAATTCAAGAATTTCCTCATCATTCTAAAATGTGTCCAGAACTGGCGGTCCTTGTTGGTCCCAATCGACTAGTTCAGGGTAAACTAAGCAAATGCCATCATCAATGTTAGTAAATTGGGGTGAGGATGCAAACAACATGGAGACAGATTTAGTGATGTTGTAGATGAGGTTATCATCATCCAACTCTATATCAGACTCTATCCAATATTCTCCTTCGCTAGTGTCATATTCATTGTCAAAATAAGGAGTGTAGGTTTTAGAGCCCTGGTTGTCAATGTCGTCTAACACTTCGGATTGATTAGACTGAGGGGGTTCAGACAATGGGTGTTGGACGTCATTGGAATTGGTCATGGGACTTTGACTATTTGGTGCCTGTTCAATTTTGAATGTTTTCCAAAACTGTTGTTCAGAGGTCAGTTCCCCTGGTTCGACAAACAAATCATCGAGACAATAGTCACTTAGGGATCGTTCTGAGCCAAATTCCCACTCATGGGAGTCTGTTTCAGTGAGGGTTTCCCTAGTAGTCTTGGCACTGTTTAAAGCATGTACTCGCTCATTTGAAAGTCCAGAGGTATGTCGATAATCATTGTCAGGTGATCCAAACCCTAATCCAAGATACTTCAGAATTTGAAAAGTTTCTATGGGTTCCCTTCAGCCAGTTTTATTTTTTCCTAGGCCACTAGTACCATCGTAGCCTTTGGCCTTCATTATTTCATAACCTTTGCCATATCTTTGAACTAGTAACAGGGGTAGTGCGATAGTATCCTTATAGATCCATCTTGTAATGTCAACAAGGTCTTCATCACTCATGTCTCCCCACTTGATAAAAATTGTATTCGGTGGGACTTTGAAAGTTTCCTAAGGTTCCATTTTGAAACATGGCCAACCATATACCTTTGGAGACTTAGGCATTGTTGTTATGCTATATGCTATGTGTATTTTGAATTCTCTGTAGCTAAGGTCTTGGATTTTGACAGTGGATTCAACCTTAGGGATAGTGGAAGGTGATGGTGTGGCAGAAGACGTAGATGGAGGAGATGTGGAAGATGATGTGAGTGTGGATGTGTCAATGTACTTGGATGACGAGGAGCCAGGTGCTTCTTGGTTAATTGGTACTCAATTTTCTGAGATCCCCCTTAAGTTGGTACAATATTGGGAAGGGTTGGGATCTCCGTATATGGTTATTTTTGTGCTGTTAAATGGAAACTTTAGGCATTGGTGGTATGTAGATGGAATGGCTTTTAAGGCGTGAATCTAGGGACGACCAAGTAAGATGTTATATGGTAGTTCCAAATCCAGAACCTAGCAAGTTGTGTCTACAGTGACCAGTCCCACTCTGATAGGGAGAGAGATAACACCACGTGAATAGCGTTCCTCATCATTGTAGGCTTTGATCACTATAATTTTTGTTGGGTCTACGCACGCATCAGAGAACCCTAGAGCCTTAACCAGTTTGAGGGAGCATATGTTCAATCCTGCTCCACCATCTAATAAAACCCGTCTAACTTTGTGCTTGTGGATGAAAGTTTCTATGTAATGCATCATTGTGGTTGGTTTTAGGTGATGAGTAATCTTGATCTGAGAAGGTGACATGGTGCGGCGTAGTGAGATATCCCACCATAGTTTCAAATTGATTGACATCGATGTCCTTGGGGACCGATGACTCTAGAATAGTTTTATCTAGGATTTCTTTGTGCATGGGAGAGATACGAAGCAGGTCAAGTATAGATATTTGTGGGGGAATCTTTCCTAGTTGGTCGATGAGGTTGAATTGTCTTTTGGGTTTCCATTGTTGTGTGGTTGGGATAGGTTTTGGCTGTTTAGTAGATGGAGTAGGTTGTGACTATTTAGCAGATGGGCCTGGTATGGTGATTTTGGCTTGCCTAGCGGGAGGTGGACTAGCTATAGTGACCTTGCCACTTTGAGTGGTAGCATTACATTGGGTTCTCTCTTGACCGTAATGGTATTGATGTATTCATCGTCAGTTCAGACATTATTTATAATTGGTCCACTAGAATAATCGTACTTGGCTCGGGCGAAGTTGGCTTGATTCTGTGGACCTGAGGTGGAAACATTATGAGAACCATGGTCCTGCAGTGGATTCTTGTGGATAGTATGATCTGAATTGGAGGCAAATTGCGATCCCCCTACTTCGATGACATGACTTTCTATAAGATCTTGTATTAGATTTTTCAACTGTCTATAGTTAGAGGTTGTATGTCCTTTTGCTTGATGGTAGTCACAAAATGCATTATCATTCCACCATGTTGGTTTGAATTGTCCTGGGTCATATGGTTTTGGTTCTTGAAGTATGATGATCCCATTCTAGATGCATTTCCTAAGGACTTCTTCAATGGGTTCGCCCAAAGCAGTGTATGTGCGACCCCTAGGAAATTGTCTCATCTGACGGTATTGTCCCTGACTATTTTGACCATTCTGATTGTTTGAAGAAACACTGGGAGGTGTCAATGTCGTTGTAGGTTTATTTTGTTGTTGAACCCCTTTTAGGGCTAGTACAGGACCCACAATGTTTGTAGTTTTGGCGTCAACAACATAGTCATTTGTAACGTTCTTATTTTTAACCCAATATTTGTTTTTGTTGGCAGGTGGATTGACATTTGTGTTTTTGGGACCGTACCTCAGTTCTCCCTTTGTGATAAGGGCTTTCTCAATTTGGACCCCTTTTTCAACTAAGTCTGTGAAGTTTGTGCAACAATGTATTTGTAATGCATACTTTAGGGGCCCCAGAAGTGTTTGGACAAACATATCAACTTTTTCTCTTTCAGGGATGTCAATGTGACATCGACTAGCGAGGCTTCTCCATTTTTGAAAGAATGGGATAAATGTCTCACCGGAATCCTCTTGTGTGAGATTGCATAAGCTTGTGATAGAGGTATCCATGTCGATGTTGTACGCATAATTTCTTATAAATTTTTGTTTAAGTTCATCCCATGTCTGGATGTCCTTTTGGGTTGAAAACCATTCAAGGGCTTGACCCACTAGACTTTTAGAAAAAAAGTCTCATCAAGTATGTTTGTTCGTAGGCAATGTCCATACAATTGGTTGCAAATTTGCGAACATGTTCAATGGGGTTTGTCTTGCCTCTGTATTTTGTGAAGTTGGGTGACACATATCCCGAAGGAAATGGAAGCATGTATAAGCTTGTGTCGAATGGGTATACATTTAGATCATATGATATTTCTGATTTCTTTCCTGAAATGTACACGTTTTGGATAGTTTTCTCTATACCCAGCAATCTTGTTTGTAAAGCATCCATAGTAGGGTCATTTATGTTTTCGTACGTTGGATTTCCTGGTACACCATGTGTTCCTATCTATTGTACATGAATATTGGTGTATTGTGGTAGTATGGATTGCTGTGATATGTATGACATGTGTGGATTGAAGTGTTGTTGGTGTTGAAGGTTATGGTTGGGTGCATGTTGGTGTTGAAGGTTACGATTGGGTGCATGTTGATGAGTATGAATGTTAGATGAGTAGGTTGGGATGTGTCCCCCAGCCATGTGTGTCATTATTTGGGGGATGTTATGACCATGAATGTTATGATGTGTTAATGATGTCATGGGTTGTGTTATTTGGCCACCTTGTGTAAATTGTTGATTTTGCACAAGGGGAATGTTTGTGTTTGTACCTTGGGAAGCAATGACATTTGACTGTGTTGTCATGTTAACGTTTTGTTGCTGTCCTTGGATAAAGATATGTCTTGTGCCTCCTCCTGAAGGATTTTGTAAAATACCACTAAGTGGATATGTTGAAGTTGTGCTCATGGTAGTAAATGGAGCTGTCAAGGGGGGATTGTTGTGACTTGATGATGCCCCCATGGCATTTACTATCATGGTATTTACTATCATGATATTTTTGGTGTTGGGGATGTTGGGGGTGTTTGGGACATTGGGAGTGGCATGCACTGTCATTGTGATCCCAAAGAAAGTATTTCTCATAGTATTTTGAAGTTGACCACTATGTGACATGTTATGTGCGTTGTTGACATTAGGGTCTGAAGGTGTTAATTGTATCGTGGTAATGTCGAATCGTTGGGGTAATTTGGTTCCTTCACTCAAGAGTATAGCCAAGAATCTGTCTCTATCGTGATGAACCACTGTTTCAATGAAGTTAGAGGCCTCTGGGTCTTGTGCTATTGCCTCTAAGTTTTACTGAAGTATTTGACCATATTCATCTCTTTGCAAGAGTTATTCAAATGGGATGTTTGATGAATATTGCGTTGTCATTGGAGGTTGATTGTATAAATTGGAAAATGGATCGTAAAAGGTCCAGTTTGGGTCATTTGTAGGATTGTCGATAGTGGAAGTGGGGTTTTGTCCAAGATTTGACATTTTTCATTGTTGTTTTTGAAATCTAGTTTCCACCATAAATGAGATAGCTCAAATGGGAATGACAACTAATAATGATGATATTATGCAAGATCTAAGTTTAAAATGATGACTAGGATGACTAATGTTTTTGGATTTTTGTGAATAGGATATGCAATGTGTAGACTTATAATGCAATGTAAGACAAGGGTATCTAAGCACTTCTAAGCTCAAACTTTGTTTTCGATTTTGACTATCAAAGGACTTTGTTGTAAATGACGAGGTGACAAGGTCTAAATGACTAGTGAGTTTTCCTAACTAAACTTTTGAGTTGGAAAAGGTCTCACAAAAGAGGACAATGACTAAAAAGGAGGTTGACAACTTAGTCCAAAGGAGCCTAGTCTCGAAAGCAATGACTTTGCAAAGTGTGCTGAGATTTGCCTAATCCTAAGTATGCAAAATGTGAACCTAGGAATAATCTATTGCCAAATGTATGAAACTAAAAAAAATGAAGGATGAAACCTATGGTGATGAATGCAAACTAATGGTTGAAAACTTGAGCAATTTCAGACTTGGTTTCTGACAGAATCTCCCTAGAAACAATGTTTGACAAATAGTTGACAAAAAGAAGACTTCAGATTTGACTTTGTATGAAGTTTTAAAATGTGACAGGAAAATGCGTCATTTGAGGTTTTAGTTGTGTCTTGGATTTGCAAATGTGGTTTAGGATCAGATAAATGCATCTTAATTTAGCAAATGCAGCTCAATGATAGTCAGTTGCGTCTCAGTTTTTTGAATGCGGCTTTTGGATTGTCAGATGCGACTCAATTTAGCATATGCGGTTCTGTAGGGTTCAAATTCTTTGTGATGCATACAGATGCGGCGTTTCAAATGTTAGATGCAGTTTAACAGAACAGTTGTGATGCAAAAAATCAATTGCGGTTTGACAGATGCGAAAAGTTTGTCTTGTCATTTTTGTTGGCAAATTTGATCTGTTCGATGTTGGATGTTTTGTTTAAAATTGTGATAAAACCAGAAAGCACTTGACAAACACAATGTTTTAAGAGTAACCAAACACACATCAGATAAGCACAATCCTAGGTTAGGCCATGACAATATTCGCTAGATTCCACGCGGGATTCCCCAACTGCATATCTGTAGCGTGTGAATTCAGAAGCTTGGCTACATGGGCTCCCCCTTACAGTGCACTCTCCTCTCAGGCCAACCAAGCTTCCAACCCCCATGAAACTCCCATGGCGAGCTGATCACCTCTTCTACAAACTATGAAAGTGTGGATGCCTTCACACCAACCAGTGTTGTGCTAGCAAATAGAAGGTTTTTGGTTTTCTATACAAGAATTTTTAGTTTGGGACTCCCATTCGAGTGGCCATACATGGGGCAAGAGATTAATCATCATTAAGGTGGCACTCCAGCCTGAAGAGGTTAAGCTCAACAGGGTTTAAGGGAGTACAACTCCGTCCATATGACACATCCGCACTCGCAATCTTAGGTTTTCTCTAAAGATTTACATTTATATACTGGTCAAGGGTAGCTTGGCCTTAGCTCCGTTACTGGTTTGAGTCGCGTTGGGGTGATGAAATCCCTAGGCAGGCCAAATTTCTAGAGTTGGTAATCATTTCTCTTACACCCAAGATCGCCCAAAAGCACAAGGGGAGAGGATACTCTGATATACCAAGTCAGGGTAATAACAGATAAAATGGGTCTGGTTTTCTGATCACAAGGTTTTCACCAAGTGAGAGCATACTCACCTACCATTTTGCAAACACAATCAAGTAAAGGAGACATGAATGTTCTTTTTATGTGCACCAAAATCAAATGTTTGCTAATCTATGAAAAAGAAACAAGCACAATGTGTGTTTTATTCCATCTTCGACATTTGAATCTATAGACAAAAGATTAGTAGTTTCTTTAAGCAATGATCTTTGACACCCGAATAGTAACCATAACACGCTGCAAATGAAGATTAGTAACACAAAACCCTAAGATAGCTAACATGTAGGAATAAAAAACTAGAAAGTCAGAAGACCATAAAACCATAAAAGAAATGAGAAACCAGAAAGACCCTAAAATCCAAAAATCAGAATGTCAAAAATGAATGCAAATCTTTACCAGTCAAATGCAGCATGACAGAGTAGATGTGTAGTTCAAGATTTCTATTGTGGCACGACATAGCAGATGCATTGTTCAAGATATCGATTGCAGCTTCTCAGAGCGATTGTGGCTTTTGTGTTGGCGAATGCATCGTGACACATCAGATGCACCATGATTTTTTTTTAAAAGGCGGTTGCGTCACTCCGTACCTGTACCTATAAAATAGTAGAAAACACAAAAAAAAATATACGAAAATAACCAAAAAAGGGAGTCAGGTTCACTAATGTAACTAAGGGTAAATTCTAAGGTTTTAGATTAATAAAATGAAATGGTGAATATAAATCATAAATGACAATAAACCCAAAGTTCTATAGAGCACAAATGAAATTAAACAATAGAACCATTATACTTGTAAATCACAATTCCCATGATTACTTCCATAGTACCTTCTTACTTGCTGGATGATGTTGCCCTCAGATTCATTGTGCAAGCAATCTGAAAATGTCTAAGCCCTACAACAAGCCTTGAAGGATTTGTATAAAAACGTCTAAATGCCTATGCCTATGACAATGTCTAAGATTTGATCACATGAAAATAATAATTCTAATGAGAAGCCTAAGAGTGCAAGTGCAAGAGTATAATGCATATAATATGTGCGTGTGTCTCTGTAAAATGTCAGCGTGTCCTCCAAAAGTGAGAAGAAGATGGCATTTTATAGAAAATGCCATTTTGAATGGATGGGCGAGATTAATTGATGATGAGAACCTAAAATGAGAGGTCTAGATTAAACCTGAGAATCCATAATTAGGGTTAGGGAAAATTCCTTAATCGAATGGTCAAGATAAAATCTCATATAATTAGATCGACAGTGGAGAATAAATGAGGACATTAATTAAAGAAATAAAGATTTTCAAAAAATCAAGAAGATAAGATTGGCTGATTTGTGAGATTCGAAAAATCAAGAAGATAAGATTTGGACTGAAGATTCGATTTGGAAAATCAATAATCTACCTAATTGCTTGATTTTTGGAAGAATAATATCTTTTTGAATTTAATTAATTCAAAATGATAATTTTGTGTGACAAGTAAATAATCTTTATCAGATTATTTACTAAAAAGAGTGAAAGTTAATAAAATTAAATCATTTTAAATATTTTCATTTATTTAAAATGAGAGAAACATGAAATTAGTAATTAAATAATTAAAGATAATTATTTAATTTAGAAGATAAGATTGAATAATTAAATAAATTAATAAATTTATTTAAATGTGACAATTAGTGACATCAAATAAATAAATGAAATTCATTTATTTAATAATCAGGAAGAATTAATGAAGAAAGGGAATTAAATAAATTAAGAAATTTATTTAATTAAGGGAGGACTTAGACGATTAACAACGTATTTAATAAATAAATAAAATTTATTTATTTAATAATCATGAAGAATACAAAGACATGAATTAATTAAACAATTATAAATTATTTAATTAATAGTCGAATGTGGACCAAGGACATAATTAAATGTCTTAATTATGCTAGGAAGAAAGTGGTAAAAATGAAGCTTGTAGGCCTAGGTCATTTTTAGGTGTCTACACATAATAAACTGATTGTCATCCTCAACCTTTGGTGAAACAGTTAGAAACAAGTCTAGCAGCTTAAAAGTACAACTCAAAAATGTCAAGTCTCAGGTTTAAGTCAGTATGAAACAAGTTGGTCAATTCTCTGTGTCGATAGTCCATCATCCAAATAGTCCCATATCAATCATCTAATAACATCATGTCCTAGGATGAATCCTTCCTACAATGGGAATTATTTATTAGAAATAACACTTTGGATAAATGAAATAATGTGCTGCCATCCACTAACATGTCCTAGGATGTATCCTTCCTACAATGGGCATTATCTTTTAGCAATAGTTTCGGTTCTTATCCTTAAAAACACATTCCCTTTTAGTTAGCGGTATTGAAGACCATCAACTTGTTTGTGTGTGTTATCTTTTTCTTTTAACTTATCTTATTGTGCTCATTCCAAGGACCTTTCGATGATATCTGAACAAAGGATTTAGAGAGATAGGAATGGGGAAATGATCATTGTCCTTTTGTCTACTATGCTTATTGTACATTATTGTAAAATAACCTTGGCGAATACTTTCTTTGTTAGATATGTATAGAGGATGTTTTGGACAACTTGTTGACTATTGTATTGATTGGTTTTTACCTTTTTGTGTTTTGGTCCAAGAATTTTGAAACTTCTAAAGTGTATCCTAGCAAGGGTTTTGTGTGTCGGGTGTGAATAAGAATACTCCTATCTATTTTTCAAGTCAAATTTCATCACACTAATTACAATGCCATCCTGGTCCTTTATACCTTGATGCATTGTACTTATGCATGTTATCAAACATAAGGTAAGTGACCCTTTTAAAATCCCAATCCTTGATAAGAAAATCATCCATCTATCATCATGATTTCTCATCATCATCTCTCATAAATTTGGCTTGTTGGATCCTCTTGTCATCATCTAATGTCTACTTTTCTGCACTAACATCACATCATGATCATTTAATCATCATTACTAGTACATTCATCTTGCAACCACGAACCATCAATATTCTGCATATCATCTCACATGCATAATCATCATCATAATATAGATCTGTTAGTTTAAGCATCTCATAAATCATATATTTGCATAAAACATCCATTGCATAATCATTGCATATCACACCATCCATCTGATCCATCATCACATTATATCATCATTTAAGTTGTTTAAGGTAATATAGGTTTGTTATTCTACACATCTTAAAACTATCTCATTTGCATCATCATCCATCTCATCCATCATCACATTATATCATCATTTAATGTGTTTAAGGTAATAAAGGTTTGTTATTCTAAGCATCTTAAAACTATCTCATTTGCATCATCATCCATCTCATCTATCATCACATCATATCATCATTTATCTTGTTTAAGATAATATAGATTTATTATTCTAAGCATCTTAAAAACATCTCATTTGCATCATCATCCATAACCATCCATCTTGAAACTCTTTATTGTGAGATCGACCCTCAAATTGAATCTTTTCTCTCAATCTCTTGAGGGGGCAATGTACTAGTGTACTTCTTTCCACTGGGGCATCTGAAAAAATTAGATTTTTTTTTAATTTTGATCACGGCAAGTTTATTCTTTGAACAAACGTAGCAAGTACACTGCTTTAAAGAGGGGAAAAATGTAGACATGCAAAATTAGCATCATGCATTTAATTAGGTCCATTCATCAAGTAAACTTAGTTCACCTTCATCCATTCATCAGGTAAATTAAACTCATTAGTTTCATTCCTAAGGTTGTTCATTTAAATTAAATAAATCAAACATCAGCCTTTTAATTAAATAAACCAAACTTTATTTAATTGAAATCTCAAAATGCATATTCCATCCCTTTTTTATTTAAATAAATCCAAATATTCAAGTCAAATGGGTCAAAATCAACTAATCATCATCTAAGCTAATCTAATCTTGATTAACCTAATCTAGTTACCCATCACATCATCTAGCTTTTCCCACTTGCACCAATAAATTATTTTAATTCATTTATAAAATCATCATTTTCCCTCAACAAAGCACCTTTTTGGAATATTCTGTCAAGTTTGAATATGAAGACAAGTTGACTTGTCCCTTCCAACATTGCAATAACTTCTCTCTTTCATGTCCCCCTCTCAACATTTAATTCACAATTTGAAATTTGAATCTCCCCCTCTTGGGCACATTGGCCAAAACTTGCACATTCTTCAACCTATCATAATGTGACAAGTGGCCTCATCTCATTGGTCCAATAATTATTCCACATTGCTCTATTTTGAGCTCTCTTCCAATTTGAAAATCTATAAATAAAGGGATGATTCTTCATCAAATCATCTACACCCTCATGCAAAGTTACTCTCTTAAATTGAGAACTAATTTTTCTCTTCACCATTGCATTTCATCATTTGAGTTTTAGCAAGGATTGGGAAAAGGTCATTTGCACATTTGACACCAATCCAATATGGAATAGGTACATGTTATGCTTTTGAAATGTCTATTCGATCCATTTTGTTATTTGTTTCATTTTCTTAAAGAATTCACATGTTATTTCATAGGAGCATTTTTTTAAAATTTGTATAAAACTAACCCATATTTGAGGTTTTAGAGATTTTCAGATTTTATGGTGCTTCAATTTGCATAGGAAAATCTTAGAAAATGCTCTCAAATAGCTTTCGGCACCAAACAACATTTATATCAATCAATTAAAAGCCTTTATAACACACATTTCATCTCCTCATCATTTGGTAGTTACCAAAAAGGACCTTCAGGACTTCTATTAATTTGTGTGAAAATAAATCATTATCGATAGAAAATTTCAATCATAAACTTAAATATAAGAGATTCGTGATAGATGGTAGAACAAGATTAAACATTTGCATCCTTTGATTGGTAAAAAAATTTGATTCTCTAATGGTGTCACTAAATCATAAAAATATATTGCTATAAAGGCATATAATGATGTTGAGTGTGAGTCTAAAGGAATTATAAAGTTCCCAATCCAAGTTTCCCCCACCATGGTAGACAATATTTATCAACTCTTGGACCTTAGTCTTCATTATAACATCCTTCTTGATTAAAAATTGATACATGCCATGTAGGTTGTATCATCCACATATTTTCAATTCCTAAAATTCTCTTACATTTGTAATAAAGTAAATATTTTTGGGGACCATAGTCCTTTTATATATTATACAAATATGGAAGGTTTATATCAAAAATCAAATTAGGTTACTAATAATCTAGATGTTTTATTCTATTCATCTTATGTTGATCCATCCACTTTAGTCTCTTCATACTTTTCACATAACACCACTCACAACATTAAGGTCCAACTCAAGGAAAATGGATGTGGAGAATATAACATGAGACAATATTTTTATGTGGAACAACTTCCATTTTGAAAAAAAAAAGAAAGAAAAACCTTCAAAAACATTGAGCTTTCATGAAAATATTAAGACAATACTATCAAGATGAGTCTACTGCCTACATAACTTTTTAACCTAATATATCTTTATCTATCTATCTATTATTCAATCAATCTATATCTTGGAATTTGGCATGGTAATTAGTTTTGTATGTTGATTTTTTGGGACATTCATGTAAAATGACCATTGTGAATACTTTCTTTGCATGTTTTGAGGTATCTTCTTGCATAAATAAATGTCCTTTTTATACTAGGATTATTATGTGCAAGGTCTTATCTCCTCACATATTCTAACAATTTTTTTGTAGGCTTTGTATGAGAAAAAAAATCATTTTTATTTGTAGGGTCAAGGTCCACTCAAGGGATACAAATCCATCTTGGCTCCTGATACCTTGGTGCATCATATCCACTTGCTACATTAGAATATTATTTCTCTTTATATTATTTACAACATAAACAAATAAAAAAGTATCTTTCTATTATCATAACATATCTATCTCACATATATCTAGCCATCTTATATTTTTCTGATTATATGCTTCACTTGTATTTGATCAATGTTATAATTTTCACTGTGACATTGATATATTTCCTTCACACAAAAATATTACTCATAAAACACATATCATCATAACATCATATCAAATCCATCATCTTTATAATCATAATTATAATAATAAACTTAATCATTAAATCATAATTAAAATATTAATCATTAAATTATAATCATAATTATAATAGTGAACTTAATCATTAAATAATAATAAAATAATATATATAACATACAAAATCCCCCACCCTCTTCCACATCTCGGTAATACCCATAGTGAGGGTACCTCCTTCACTAAGAATCTCCTCAAAAAACCCTTGGGTGTACTCTTTGTGTTGGAATACTCTTCTATTAAAGGCCTCTTAATTAAAGGGGACCGTATTGTTTGAATTGTTAAAGACAAGGAAAGTATTAACAACCCTCCTAGTAATCCCTTGAGTGTTAAGAGGAAAGGCCATGATAGCTCTAAACTTAAAATGGAAAAAAATGTCACTATTTAAATAAGAGATGAGGAAGAATAGGGAAAAGTGGATGAATCAAGTAGTAGGAAAGGAGGAAGGAGGTTGGCAAGGTTGGTAGGTCAATTTTCCAAAGGAAAAATTAAGCTATGAAGAATTTGATGATGAATGTGAAGAAGTAGCTCTAAATCCTCTAAATATTAGCAAGGAGTGTTGTGCTTTTAGCACACATGCTCCGTTTTGGACGGGGACCCTCTTTTCTTTCGCCTTGTCAGGGCATTTTACAGCTGCCTCATTTTGCGTGCCCACCCTTTTTTGTGTCCCAGATGGTCAAGTTCGCTTGAAAGTCCCACCATAAGTTGACGGTGCCTTCCTCTAATTTTGTCATGTTTTGGTGCCTCACGGAGTCTCTCTAGCAGATTGCCCCTGCCAACGGCCCCAGCCCCCTTCGAGCTCGCCCGTCTGGGTTTCCCATGCCATGTTTCCTTATCGTTCTTGTCGTTCCCAAAGGCATTTGGCTTGCATCCTCCCGGCCATCGGGGCCCGAACCTCCATTGGCCGTTTCCTTCAAATCATGAAATCTTGATGGCCATCCAAACCTTTCAGGCCTGGGACCCCAGAGTTCCGCTCTCAAGGTTCTGAGAGTGTTTCACTGTCTTTCACGACAAACCTCTCACGTCATCCTACCTTTTGGGCCCTAACCTCCTCTTTGCCACTAAGTGAATTTACCAAGTTGAATCTTCTAGTGGTCGTTTCCTTGTGCCCTCCCAGCCACCAGACCCTAGGTTTCCCACTGTCATCTCTGATTTTTTCAAATCCACCAACCCTTCGTCTCACTGTACCTACATTCAATAGGATCATTAATGGTGATTAGGGGTATAAAGGACCCATTCCAGTCCGTCATTTTCATTTGACAAAGTTGTAGGGAATAATCAGTGCTTGCCACAGGAGTCTGCCACCATTGAGGCTTTTAGTTGGTCTTCATCCATTGCCTTCACTTGTTGGTTATAAGTGAGCCCTGCATCTTCGAGCGTCCAAGGTTGGTCTTTTGATCATCCTTCCCGAGCATTGTTTTTGTCATTTCTAGGGTTTAAAATGAACAAGCAGCATTCGAGTGACATGTGAACGATAGAATCTGACATCATGAACGAAACCCATGTCTTTGAAAGCCTAGTGAACTAATGTAGCATCCCCATGATCAATTTAGAGATTTACCTCCACACGGCCATTCTTTGCTGGCACGTTCATGGCTCTCGGGCCCAGACCCTCCTTTTACCTTTGGGGACCTAACTGGAAAAGAAAAATGTTAAACGTCCTTTGGGTCTTTCAGGCCCAAGGCTCTGGACCTCTGTCCCGGGGATTCTACCCCTCACTCTCTGTCGGCAAAGCCTTCCTCATTCGGCAAGACCCTTCACCGAATGCATCTTTCTCTTGTCGGGTGAAGTCGGGGAGACATTCATCCATTGCCAAGACCTCACTACGAGCTCCTTGGGTCTTGGTGACGCTTTCACTTTTGGTGGGACCCTTCATCTTTTTCCAAGATTTCCTGGTGATACTCCCCCTCTTGGCAAGCACCCTTTGCTCCTTTTCGATCAGCATAACCTCTTGCTGACTTGAAATCCTTCGCTGAGCACTTGTGTTTTGCTCTATTTTTTGCCAAGGCAATTTGGCTTTCTCGCCAATAGGAACCTCATCATGTTGTCGGTGAAACATTCTGAAGTCGGGGAGACCTTATGTAGAAAATTTTTACTTACCCCGAAGGCCATCGTTGCCTATCGGCAGGACTTGCCGAGGTCGCCAAGACCTCTCCCCGATTTGAAAATCTTACACCAAGGTCTCTCCCTATTGGCATAGCATGCCCCGATCACCAGGACATTTCCCTACTCATGTGTTGCTTTGCCGACATCCTCTTTCGCAATAGCTTTTGGATGTTGGAGAGACCCTATGCAGACCTTGCAATGTCTCACTGAGGGGACCCACTCATTCACACGTCATTGTAACTAACCTTGTTGTCATGCCGATGGGACAACTTTATCACTTTGTTCAGTGAGACCATGGGCATCTCGCTAAGACTTATACCAATCTTACAAAGTCTCACCGAACCATCCAGACTTTTGTCTTCACTAGGAGAATCCCCTAGTTTCGTCGATGGAAATACACATGTGGATAATTGATTCACAATCGCCAAGACGTTTTATCTCTCTCCCCGACCGAGCCCCATATGCCCTAAGCATGTCGCTATAACTCCAAGCCATCGGCAAGATGCTATGTAGAAGTTGCTAAGTTATATTGAAAGTCACTCCGACACTGCTGCTCACCAGGACAAAGTCAAACTTACACCGACAAAGGGTTATTCATTGTATGTTCGGTATAACTAGAATGAAGTCATGCCAAAAGATAACCAAGTGCAAAGTCGGCGAGACATGTTCGTGTCACCGAGACCATACATCGAGCCATAAGCCTACACTGAAAGCAGATTCTAGAAAGCCCATCGAGGTATATCGATATAACATTTGAGTGTCGCCATAACCCTTTACCGAAAGCATCCTGGCTATACCGACGAGCCATCAAACTGAAAGTCAGGAAAATGAAAGGTTATCGCTATGACACTATCCCGATAGCCAAACCTATGTCGATGTGAACCCAAGTGCGAAATGCCTAACTTAACTAATTTAGTGGGGTGATCCCAAGTCTGTGGGTCATCGCCGTTCTGAGGGAAAAAATTCACCCACCTCTCTGAGCTCTGGGCTCCGCCCTTCTAACTGCCGCTAGACTAAAACAAAACCAAACCAAATGGCAGGCCCAGCTGCCAGGCCCAGTATTGCTCCCAGCTGTCAGCAAGACTTTCATCTTCGCCAGGACCTTTTCCTGACCTAAGGACTTTTGCCAAAAGCTCCTCTATCACCATAACATTGCCTGGTCGGTAGGACCTCTCGCCGACTAATTAACTTTCACCAAGGACTCCCTTTGCAATGTATTGAGATCCATCTTTCTTCGGCATAACAAGCAGATGCCGGTGAGACTTCTCATCGAAGATACAAATCAGACACTGAAGTTGGTGAAATGCATGATCTTTCACCAAGACCTTCCCCTGATGGATTCTCACACCAATTGAAACTTGAATGAAGTGATGGCATTCTTCCCTACCGGGCCCGAACCTCCGGACCTCTGTCCAACGTTTGCCGTCCCGAGTACCAAAATGCTCTGCGGACCCTGGACCTTTTGAACTCGATAATACAAAACCACTGACTGCCTTTTGACCAGCTAGACCCTGAACCCTGGAGTTCCATCTTCAGATTTCTGCCCTCAATTTGCTATTCCAAATGGCCATCTCTAGATAGCTCCCTGGCCTGAGACCTCCGGATTCTCCTAGACCCATCCAAATGGGCCAAAATTTGAAATTCAACTTCGACCCACATGCTTAATTTTGGCCCCCTTCATTGCGAACCTCTTGAAATTCTAAAATTTGACTGAAGGGGATCTCTGAGAGCTCTCCACCCAATTTTCTCTTCCAAATAGCATTTCTGCTAGGGAGGTTCGGCCCTTCAGGCCTGGACTATCTCAGTGCCCCTAATCAAAGATCAAATAACATCGGGAGATAGAATTCATGTTATGCTTGATAAACCCTTTTGAAATGGATGTCACCTTTAGAATCTTGGCTAACATGAATACTTTTATGATCCATTGCGCTAACTACGCCTTTGCTTGCAGAATATATGGAATCAGGTGCAGGACCTTTAGGGGCCGCCATTGAGAAGGACAAAGGGAAAAAGACGTGCAAAATTCCTCAAGGAAAAGAAGACAAAGACCAGATGAAATATCAATTTCAAGGTGAGCCTCTTCACTCAAAAGTTACTACGGATTGGAAGGAAATCATTGACATAAACATAGGCCAAGTTGATATTAACGAATTCACACAAAGGGTTAGGGTCAATCCAACGACAAAGAATATAAGATTGATAAGACAAAGTGGAATAGCAAAGGCTGTTGGATTCCCTCCATCCCTCATGGCCCCCGAGTTGGTCATGACTTGTCAGGAGGTGTATCAAGTCAACACAAGGACAATCGTTGATAAAGAGGGCAACATTCTAGCTGACATGTTGCTGAAGGGATCACAGGGACCTTCCATATTCCCACATTTCAAGAGATGGAGGTCCCCACCGTAGAAGAGTGCTAGGTGGCATGGGATGATAATCCAACAGGCTGTAAGAGGTCAATAAATCTGCATTGGCTTAAGGAAAAGTGGGGCAACGCTGTGAAGGTTCCTCAGGAACTCTTTTGCAGTGATTTCCATCAAGATTACCATGGCTTAGTCACAATGCTAAGTAGGGTGATGGGCCTCCCAACGGCAGCCTTCTTCCAAGAGTGGATGGTGTACTTCATTGAGCAGATTCTACGTGGAAACGATCACGTGACCACAAAGACTTTGTTTTACTGGGGAGGAATCATAAGTGACTACTTCCATAAGTAGTTTGTCAGTGTAAAGAAGAGCTCCAAGTTCTATATGAATTCCTATCTTATCTATTTTTTGGCCGATCAAAGACAGTACAGCGGGTTGTTTGTGGCACCCAGTCAGGAGCAAGGGTGAGAAATCAAGGGATATGATAGGTACCCACAACTCCAGTACCGAAACTTAAAAAGGGAATACTGTAGAGTAAATGATGCCTTCATTGGCTATATTATCAGGTTGATTGTCGGGGACTTTGAGAGGAGGGTTTCCCACAGTACCATGGCATTATTGAAACAGTATGCCTTTCTTTTCATCCAATATCCGAAGTTCATGTACATCTGTGCCCAGGGCTTCACTGAAAGGACAAATAGATTGCCTCAATACCCCAACGACCAAATTATCCTTCTGGAACTCTCCCGATAGCTTCAACAACAAACACATAGCAGGGGTTTCTTATCCCATGACTTTGGGCCAGGGTATGTATAAGCTGCAAACTTCCTAGTGTGCTAGTAACTCAAAAAAGGAGCTAAAGGACTACCACTTTCACCTGCACACTGCCTACCCACGAATAGACCCCTAGGGGCATGTTAGAAGGGTGTTGGGATCAGGGTATGCCCACCTTCACCATATCAAAGACTTCTGGATAGACTGCCAGGATGATAAAGAGGTACGCGCAAGGTACTGCATGCGAATGACTGTACAGTTCATAAGAAGAGTGCAACCATTTCCTGTACCAGACCAAGTTGAGGAGGACAAGGCCACCATAATGCATCCTAGGTACCCTATAGTCACCAATCTGCCAATACCAATAATAGATTGGGACGAGCAGGAGGTCGATGACCTTGATACTATAACCCAACCAATCTTGGCTTGTACTGACGAGTGGGTCGATGGGCAGGTGGCTCAATTAAAGTGACAAGGAATAATTTTGACTTATGAAGGGCTCAAAAGTGAGCCAAGTGCCACAGAGAATGTTGCTGCCACCACTTCAACTGACGGGACCTCCAAGTCTCCTTCGGTCACTAGATCAAAAAAGAGAAAAGGGACAAAAACTGAATAGTCTCCAGACCCCAAGGTCTATGCAAGGAAAGAAGTGGGGGGCTCACCTCCCAAAAAGCTCAAACAAGCAGGGAGCACTATAGAACAACCCTCAACCCAAGAGGAGGGGGGCAGAGGGTACGAATCAATTGGAACCTCTCTTGGCTCTCCTTGCCCCTCCTATTACACCACCCACCTCCCTGGCTATGGTCGCTGCATCCCCGCTTGCAGTGGACATTTCTGTCCATCTTGCCCCTTTGTCTTTGGCCAATTCTGTAGCACTCATTGACTCCTCTTCCACCATGACTACTCCCCCTTCCTCTGCTGCTATGTCACCAATCACATCACTCCCTCTGGCAATGATAACGACACTCATTCCCACCTCCACCATACCTGAGGCCCTTTCAAAGCATATGCAGAATCTCCCCCCTAAGCTCTCCCAAATCTTAATGGATCCCACTCTTCAAGCAGCCCTTGCATAAGCCCTCGCTACTATGCAACTTTCACAACCGCCGACAAGGCCACCAGCTATGGAGGCCACTATGCTGATCTCTAAGGAGTGGGAGGAACAAGAGCAGGAAAATTTGAAGCCCTTTAAAGAAGAAGCTGATGAATAACAAACCATTGACAGGGTGGCTTATGAAGAAGAAGGAACAGGCTCTTCCAAGAGTAAGGATGAGGTGGATGATGGTGGCAGGGCCATCGTGCAAACCTTTGATGATGAACTTGAGGAGGAGATGGCATGATAGCTGAAAGACACCAAGACAGAGGTAGAAAGGTCACCTCGTGAGGAAGAGGAACAGCCACCAAAGGATAGTCCTAGAAAGGAATTACCAAAGGGCGGAACCCAAGTTGTCAAAAGCCTCGAAGTTGAGGGTAATGAGGAAAAGGAAGAGGAAGAGACGGCAGAGAAAGGGAGTCCCATACAGCAATTGTCCACCATACTTCCTATTAAACACCTCATGTTCATTCAGGACTCCAATGAGGAAGAGGGAGATGCTGTCAAGAAGAAAGAAAAGTCCCTAGAAGAAAAGGGAGCAGAAATCTTGGCCTTGACTAAGAAGGGCCAAGGTGACCACGATTCATCTAAAGGCAATACCTTCGTTCTAGAATGGTTGGAGGAGAAACTTGAGAGAAGACCTCCTGTGTTGAAGGACCCACAAGCAAAATTAGAAGCTATCCTCACTTGGGCTCAGTTTACAACTAAGAAGAAGAAGGAACCAAGGATTAGATCCAAAATAACGATGGATGCCTCTAGATCTCATACCGTGCAGATAGCCACACCTATGGTAGGTCAAGCAGAGGTAACTTACAACATCTCCACCATCGACTTGGGAACCGCCACCAAAGAGTAGAAAGTCAGGCACCTTGAGGAGTCAGTGGCCAAGGTAGTGCATTTGATAAAGTAGGATAGGATCTCTAAGGATGAACTCAAGGCATAGGTGGCAGCATTGACATAATATATACAGCAATGGTCTTCAGTGGAGGATCTGCCCACTACATCCATAGCCACACCCCAGCTGTTGTCCAAAGAGCAAATTGACAAGATGGAAAGGAGGAAGAACTTAGAGAAAACCATAGAGAGCTGGTTCTGACAGGTCTTGGACATCAGAAACATGGGAATTAGCCGAGCTGTGTGAACAGCCAACAAGTTCTTGGACCTCCTGCACTCTTTGGAGGGCACAAGGAAGTTCTGCACTGACTTCCCGATGACCTATGACTCCACCTTTCCAAGGATCGAGGCTATGATTCAGCTGCTAGAAGCCACATGGGAAAAGGAGCTAGCATTCAAGAAAGATGATCACTGGCTAATGGATGTGTGGTGGCAAGACTTTGGGAATCGGAAGGAGAGGCTAGAACAAATAATGAGAAAAGTGGATCCAGACATTGAGTGGATCAAGGAAATTAGGGCATAGTGCACTCGTTATCTCAAGCTAACGATGGGGTACGACATGCCCATAGTGCAAATGGATCCGGAAAAGATCAAGCCCTACTTCCAGAAGAAGATGGAGGATGGAATGTCAAATGAAATCATGGTAGAGTTCATGAGCTTTGTTGCCCATGCCTTCGATCAGTCAGAGCTATTCAGGGACCAAGGCGCAAAGTATGATAAGGATTGGAAGAGGCTGGAAGACAATGCAAAAGAATGGAGGTACCAAGTGCTGAGATACGAAATCATTGAAATAGACAAGCTCCATGCGGTCATCCTCAAGTTCATTGAATACACAACTTCTAAGAGACCAGAGGACAGCCCCAACAAAAATGAAGAATTCCCTAAAGAGTAGCTATAGTAAAAACAACAATTGGCTAAAGGACAAAAGTGCTACAGTGCCGTCACTAGAAGACAAGATAGGGAAAAGACAAAATGCAATTTTAAATTGTAATGTGTTGAAGGGTAGGTGAAACCCTATTTTGTAATGAATCTTGGCCACACAAAGAGAATTGATCTTGGCCATTCATTTGACTTTTGGAAAACTATAAATAGGGCTCTCCTCTCATTTGCAAAGTGAGTTGAGTTGTTGTAATGACATGTTGCTGAAATTTATAGATAAAAGACATTGACCTGGTGCATTTTCTTGATTTCTCTCATGTTACTTGATTTAATCTCCATTGTTGATTAACTTAGGTTTCATTACTATTCTAGTTAGCTGCTTCTTGCTTTGGGTAGATTTTAGGAATGTTGTTCTTTGGTTATGAAATTCCAACTGTGTTGATGACTTCTTTGTCCATACTTTTTGCTGTCTGCTGATGGTAGATAGCTGTGTAAAGTTAGCCTAGACTTGAATTCAAAGCTGCTCCCAACTTTTATCTTTGTTTATGCATGCACATGGTGAATGAAAGATAAAACATTTGCAAACCTTAGAAGATAGCACAAGTTCCACAATACTGTGAGATTTTTGGTTAAGTGGAGTATTGTTTTAAGAGGTTGTCCATTGCAGGAACTCCATTGTCACTATTCATGATTAGTTGCAGGTTTAGGAACTCCCTCTCTTCCTTGCTCCTTTTTTCTTTTCTTTTTTTATGACTGACCTATGCTAAGGTTCATTGCACATTGTAAAGCCAAATCTAATGACAAAATGGAGTCCATGACTGCTATTTGAACCTACAGCTAATGCATAACAACTCCCCAATCCTATGAACTCCATTTCAAGATCCAGCTCCCTATGCTTTGTAACCCATCCGTAAGACCGCCTTGTGATTCCAGCAAATCACATCAAATAGCTAAGATATTCCAAGCATTGTGAAGACCTGACATTAGAGACCTTGGGATAGTGTTCTGCAATCTGCTTGTGGAAGATTGTCTTTCAAGAGAGGTAGTGCACCAATGCACTGCCTGTGTTGAAAAGTGCATAAAATCACCATCAACAAGGAGCTCTTTGTGGTTCTAGGTGAGGAGATTAAAGAAGATTCCATTATCAGCAAAGAAGATGATGAGGAGGAGGTTGTTGATCAAGAGATGGTTTAGGATTCATAAGACAACAAGGATGAAGGTGAAAAACAAATAGAAAAATAAGTCAAATATGTGATAATGAAAGCCATAGAAGAGGTGGATGGGTAGGTGATGGAGGACCCTGAAGAAGAAACAAAACTAGAGGATAGACCCTTTGATTTTTTTCTAAATCAATTTTGAGAGCTTCAGGATAAAGTGAATAGAATGGATAAGGCATTAAATAAGATGATTTGTATTACTCTAGGCATTATGAGGAGGGCTATATTTGGTGTAGTGAATGGTTTGGAAAAAGTTAAGAAAGGTCATAGGAGGATGAAATCTTCTCATAAAGTGGAGATGTAGCAAGAGGATGAAACTATTGAGGAGATGGAGCAGTGTAACGAGGAGTTAGAGTAGTTGATTAAGGAATGAGACTTGATTTCCAATCATATAAAGTAGTTTGTGTTTTATGTTTCTTTAGTTTATAGCATAATTTTCTTGGTACTTTTTGGTTTTGCATACCCTTTTCTTTATTTTGGTTATGGTTCTATCCATTTTTGTACTTTTATCGCTCATCTAGTTTTGGTGGTTCTTTGGCTATTTTTCTTTGTATTGTTTCATCCTTTGTTGGGTTGTTCTTTTAGTGCACAGTGTTAGTCCATAATTTTGGTTCTATTGTTCTATAGTGGTAGTTCTACTAGTCATCTAGCTCACTGGTTGTTCTTTGTTCAGGTTTAGGCGCCCTTTCCCCTAATTTTGTAATAAAAATCATACAAAATCCAAAAAATCATATATAAATTAAAAATCAAGTCTTATTGATAGAATGTGTATCATATTATATTATATCACTATGATCATATACTTATATATAAGGAACACTAAATGCATAAACATTCAAACATCATCCAAAAATTCCACATAGATAACATGCATATGCCACTAACATATGATCTTATCTCATTAAATATGTCAAAAATGTATAATGTGTCATAATATAATGTCATGCCATAATTTATAGAAGGGCTACATGAGCCATTAATATACATGTGCATAGCCCATGGGATAAAATGATGCATAGTCTACAAAAAGCTAGTTCATAATGCTAAGATGAGATCCCACCCTTAGAATTACCAAGTGATGATCACTCTGATACTCCAAGTTCCTATGATAGTCCTACTAATTTTCCTACTAGTGGTTGTATCAACGGTGGCCCCATGGTACCTTGACTCATTGAAATGTTTGATTTGTTCCTCCTAGACTAGCTTTGAGAAATAAAATTGGCTATCTACTATTTTGGAGGTACTGCTCTTTCATAGAAGTATATATAATACAAAGCCTCCCAATTAAATATCATGATCTCTATCATGGTTGATCGTAGAGGTCATTGAGATTTCTCTTTGAAACTATCACCTCTCAAATAGGCTGACCCTACCTTTCTCAAAATTATTATATTACATGATTAGGAATGTACCTCTCAATGATGTGTACTATCCTCCCAATCAAGCATATCTATTTTCTAGAATAGGGTAGATTTTTTGTATCATCCTCTTGGGCCTCACAATCTATCAAAGACCTTTATAAAATGGTTTCTAATTCATCTAGTTTCCATCTCTAGTACCATAGGTTATCTGGTCACCTATGTTTCACCATGATTGTATAAATATATAGATAAAGGAATCCAATGCCTCTCACTCTTCATGTAATTAGCCAAGTCACCACAATATGATATCATGCCCATATGTTTAATATAGTGTGACCAATGACATAATGAAGGTTAACTCCACCCAATCTATATGAATTTGAGGCACATTTAACCCACTAAGCATTAATCACAATAAGATCATTCACTATAAACAAAGAAAATGAAGCCATTAAAACTAACATTCTAAATAATCAAAGCTTGAAAAACCTCTAATCTAAGACATTGAAACTTATCCTATTGGGGGAGTGTTGTCACATTGATGTGCAAATGATGACTCTTTCCCAATCCCTTGGATAATGAGTTTCTTTCAATTAGTTTTATTGAAGAAAAATAATGAAACCATTGATAGATTTGTATGACAACATGATTAAAGCTAAATGGATATTATTCAAGTTATTTTAACATGATTTATGCTAAGATGATTGATATGGGTGTATGCAAATCTACTCTAAATGTATGCAAGCTTAAAAAGATTAAAATCCTAATTAAGAAATAAGCTAAATGTATTCATATATGTTATCATGGAAGCCATTAATGGAAGCTTAAAGGTAATATGAAGATAAAAATGAACTAAAATATGCTAAATGTGAGTAAAGTATGAGTGTGAGTGTGGGTGAATTCAACAACATAAGTTTTCATTTGAAATATGGATCCATTTGTCTCTAAATAGTGCATTATTTATAGGAAAGCAAATGAGAAATGAAGGGTTAATATAAAAAAGGCTAAGCAATGGTCAAGTATGGAAGAAGTTGGAGGTATGGATCATGTATTCTCATCAATGGGTGAGAATGCAAGATGAGATTTAATCAAGGGTTCTCATTTGTTCGAAACAAACACACTTTTGACTTGCACACATAGGTCACAAGGTAACTTGCTAAAGAAGTCACAAGTTTATCTTTCTCAAGAAGCCAAGTGAGAATATCCCTTTTTCAAATGATTGGAGGAGAGAGAATATTTTTTGGAATATTCTCATGGGTGAGGAAAAATGATACTTTACAATTTGAAACAAATTTTGAATTGTTCAAAAAGGGGAAATAATATTACCCTTTTGGAAGAATGTGCAAAGGAGGAATATTCTCTTGAAAGTGGAAGAATTAGTAATTTCATAATTAAAATAAAGTTTCAATTATGCAAATTAGGAGAATTATATGATATTCATTAAATAATTGATTTAATGGAGACCAAATGAAAACTAAATGGATGAGATTGATTTGATCTATCAATGGTCACAAATGAAACGAGAATGAAAAAAGGATCAAGGATTATCATCAATGGATGGGAATCAAAGATCACATGGATCAAGAAAAGATCAAGGGCTCACAATCATGCAAACACACACACTTTGCAACAACTTTAAAAAGTTGTTTCAAAGTTTGTTTGGAGTAATCATTACCTTTTTTTTAGAGGAAAATAGGAGAATATTCCTTTGGAATATTCCCTATGCAAGTGGATGAGAGGGAAATTAGAAATTTGGTTAATTAAAACTAAATTTGAATGTGCAAGATGAGAAATGCGGGGATTTTCATTAAATTATTGATTTATTTAATGAAAAGAAGATGCAAATATGATATTTAATTAAATATTTTATGTTATTTAATTAAATAAGAGGACTTAGGGTTAAAATTAAATAATTTTCATTATTTAATTATACAGGATGGAATGTTAGTGTGAGAGGGGGTTAATTAACCCAATTAGGTCAATTAGATTAATAGGTGAAAATGGAGCATTTAATTAAATAATTAGGCTTATTTAATTAAACAAGAAAAAAGAGGATGAGTTTGAGGATGAAATAATGTTAGTTAGCCAATGTAATCGATTGAGACATTTTTAAGTGTCTACACATAGTAACTCTACATGATAGGCTAGATCAATATCTATAGACTACCTAGTGCATATCATGATAAAGATGGATGAGTACACATGGTCTCCACACAAGAATAGTGTTATTCTCCAAAAAGCTCAAAATGCTACTCAAAATTCTTGCCATCTCATTGATTGCTTCATATTGGCTACTTTGGAGGATTTAGATTTCTTAGGTTGTGAGATTTTTTGAATAAGGTCAAATTTATGTTTCCATACTTATTTATAGTCCATAGAACCCTAGTTCATTCCTCTAGCCTTAGCTCCTTTCCCTAATTTTTAATCTCATTATCCTCTTTTTCTTATTTCTTCTACCACTTAGCTCTATTTCTTCATTACATATAGTATTTTTTTTTGTTAAAATATTGACTAGAAAATTATCTCCTTATCCAATCTCTTGAGGGGAAACCCTACCTCCATTCCTTGGTACATTGGAGCATATTAGAGAAAATCTTCAACAATTTTTTTTATATCAATATTATTTATTTAAAAACTTATTCCAAATTTACATTGATAGCCCCCTTGTTTGGGCTTTTGGTGGTTTGGGCCTTCCTCACAATTTGGGATTTTGTGATAGGGTAGGGTTGGATGAGACACTCACTGTCCCATGCTCTGGTCTTTGTTCTCAAGAACTCCTAGGTGACTCTTCCACCTTAACCTCTAGGTCCTATCGCAGGTATAGGTACCCCTAGTACTACTGGCTAGCCCCACTATCAATATTCTTTCATACTACCAAGCCAATCTTGGTGCCTTGTCACTAACTCACCTTTGACCCTTATTCTTCCCTAAAGGCCAATTACCCTCAACATTCAAGTAGGTACTTGTAGGGGTGTGGAAAATGTTTAAAGCTTCAAAGTAACCTATTTAGGGTTCTTATTCAATCACAAGACTCCATTCCCCCATCGCTTCCACCAAACCCTCTCCTAGGGTTAGAAAAGGCTACAAGCCCTAGAGCCCCAATTAGGCCTCCTAACCCAAGAAAATTGGAGAGTTTTCTCAAATTCACCAAATGAACCTAAATATTTTTTGACACTCGTGGTACCCTGGCCCACACCTTGAATATTTTTGGGGTTTGGAGCCTCCACTATCCGTACGCTACTCAAACCCTTACCCTAGCAAAATTAGGCCTATTTTAAGCCAGTTTCTGATCTCCTTGTGTTCAGTCAGATTGTTTGCCACCTCCCGATCTGTGTTAAGCTTCCTTCTTCCTACCAAGCCACTGCAAGGAATTCCACAATCTCTCCAAACTATGTTTCACCCAGAGATTGGCACCTCTGCAACCTTAGTGCTTTGCACTCATTGACTGTCCTAACCGGGCATTGTCAAGCTCGCCTAGGAACAAATCTTTGTCATGGCTTCTTGACTCATAGAGACTCCTACCTCTTCTAAAACCTCTAACTCAAAATCAAATGGTCAACATGACCTTGAAGTGTAAAAACACAAAATTTCTTCCTATGCTTCCAAATTTACCTAGTGTTTCCAAATGCCTCCTAGGTGCTCCTACACCATTCTCCCCCTCTCAGCCCAAGCACTAGGGAATGGAAGGAGAGACCAATGATAGGTCAATACCAAACTTCGTGAAATGATCCTCTTGAATCCATGTGGCTTCTGATTCATGCTTGTTCTTCCACTTGACAAGGTGCTCGATGTACACCTTATGTCTTGTAGCCTTCTTCACTCTTGACTCCAAGATCTACTTTGCCTGAGGCTTGTCTTGACTAGGTAAGGAGACATTGCTGATGTCCTTGAAGATCTCTTGATTGTTCTGATCCACATCACTGACTATCTCCTTATACTTGATCAAATCAGCTATATTGAAAACTGGTGAGATTCCTAGATCGGTAGGTAACTCCACCTTTTATGCATTCTTTCCATACTTGGCCAATATCTTGCATGGACCCACTCTCTTCATCTGCAACTTGGTTGACATTCCCTTCTACAAGCTTGACTTGTTAAGGTGGACCATCACATAGTCCCCTACTTGAAATTTCACTTCTTTCCTTGACATATCTGCCTTCTCCTTCACTTTTTGTGTAGCCTCAGTGACTATCCTCTTTACCTGCTCCTGAATCTCCTTCATGGTCTAACTGAAATCCTCTGCATGTCCACTTCTTTGTTCCATAGCTCCAAGATCTCTGAGCTTACATATGCCTCTTGGTTCGGTTCACACTATCATTGTAAGCATACTCAGCTTGCGAGATAACCATATCCCATGTCTATCCATACTCCTTAGTTAGGCACCTTAGAAGGTTACCTAGCACCCTGTTAACCACCTCTGTTTGACCATCGGTCTGAGGATGGTAAGTAGATCCAAATGATAAATTTGTACCCAACCTGCTCCATAGAGTCTTCCAAAAATGACTCATGAACTTCACATCCCTGTCTGAAACAATACTTAAAGGTAGTCCATGGATCCTTACCACTTGCTTGAAGAAAAGATGAGCTATGTATCTAACATCATGAGTAGTTTTGCAAGGAATAAAATGACTCATTTTGCTAAATTTGTCCACCACTACATAAAAACTGTCAAAACCAATCTTGGTCCTAGGAAGGCCTACCACAAAATCCATGCTCACACACTCCCATGGTCTGTTAGGAATGGGTAGGGGTTGATATAGACCAACATTATTAGCTCCTCCCTTAACTTTCATACACACAACACATTGTTCCACATACTTCCTAACATCTCTTGCCAACTTAGGCTAGTAATAGAATCTTTGCACTAGTTCTAAAGGCTTATTGATGCCAAAATGTCCACTAAAACTGCCATTATGTTTTTCCTAAATCAGATTTTCCCTCATTGGCCCTCTTGGAACACATAACTTATTACCCTTAAACAATAACCAACTTTGCAATGTATACTCTGAGTATTGGCTATGAAAATGATTCTCAAAGTTAGAACATACCTTATAGACCTTTGAAAAGTCTTCATCTTCCCCATAGAGATCCTTGAAACTCTCTATGCCAATGCTCTTGATCTATATCTCTTGTACTATCAACAATCTCCTGCTTAGTGCATCTGCCACCTTTTTCAACTGTCCCTTCTTGTGATTGATGGTAAAAGTAAAAGCTTAGATGTATTCCATCCATTTCAAATGCCTATTACTCAACTTCTCTTGAGTGTTGATAAAGCTAAGTGCTTGATTGTCAGTAAAGACTACAAACTCCTTGGGTAGAAGATAATGCCTCCATTTCCTAAGTGACTAAACCAAAGCATAAAGTTCTAAGTCATAGGTTGAATATTTCTTCTTTGCTTCATTGAGCTTCTCACTAAAGAAGGCTATAGGCCTATCCTCTTGACTTAGCACTCCTCCTACTGCCACTCCACTTGCATCACATTCCATAGTGAACAACTTATCAAAACTAGGTAATAAGAGAATTGGTTGAGTTGCCACCTCTTGCTTCAATTTCTCAAACCCTTTCTCAACTACTTGAGTCCACACAAACTTAGTTTTTAAACCACCCTTGATTGTTTCTACAACTGGTGCATATATACCACTAAAGCTCCTTATGAATTTCCTATAAAATTGAGCCAAACCATGGAAACTTCTTACCTTAGTCGTTGTGGTTGGTGTAGGCCAGTTTAGGATGGCTTCCACCTTGCTTGGATCCATCTTCAATGATCCTTTAGAAACTACAAAACCCAAATAGACAAGCTCTTGCTTTAAGAACTCACACTTCTCTAGATTGATTGCCAACTTCACCTCTTGCAACCTTCTAAGAACCAACTCCACATGTTTCAAATGCTCTTCTGCTGTCTTGTTGTATATGAGGATGTCGTCAAGGTATACCACCACAAATATCCCTGTAAAGTCTTTAACCACTTCCTTCATGAGCCTCATGAATGTGTTAGGGGCATTAGAGAGGCCAAATGGAATAACTCTCCACTAATATAACCCATCATTTGTCTTAAAAGTTGTTTTCCACTCATCACCATCCTTAATTCTGATCTAATGGTATCCACTCTTGAAATCCAACTTAGTGAAGTACTGAGCTCCTTCAAGGCAATCCATTAAGTCTTCAATTCTAGGAATAGGGAACCTATACCTAATGGTGATCCTATTTATTGCTCTAGAATCAGTGCATAACCTCCATTTACCTCCTTTCTTTGTTGCTAAGACCACTGGTACTGCACATGGGCTGATGCTCTTTTGAATCAATCCTTGATCCAACAATTCTTGCACTTGCCTAGCTACCTCTACATTCTAATCTAGTGTAAGCTTATAAACTACTTTGTTAGGAAATGAGGCTCTAGGTATGAATTCATTTTGATGACTTATGGCTCTCTTTGGTGGTAGAGTTGCAGGTGTACCATCACTAACTATTCTCTTGAACTGATCCAACAACTTTAGGAATCCTCCAGGTATGACTATCTTTTCAGCCTTGTCTTCTTCTTTAGGTTGTAACACAACCACATATCCTTCACCCCCTTGATGTAGGTTGTTAAGGAACTATTTACCACTACTCAACATGATGTTTGGTGTCTGTGACTGTCCTTCTTCTGATAGTGATTGCAACTTAAAAGTCTTCCCATCCTTCTTGAATGAGATGGTGTTATCTTTCCCATCATATATGACACTCCTGTAATACTGCCATGGTCTACCCAATAGTAGATGGCATGCATCCATGGGTAAAACATCAAAAACTAACTTGTCCTTGTACCCTCCAATGGAAAACTCCACCATTACTTGCTCATTCACTAAAACACTCTGCCCTTTGTTTAGCAATGTGACCTTGTAGGGGTTAGTATGGGGTACTTTCTCCAATTTCAATTTCATTACTACCTCCTCTAAGATTAGATTATCTATTGAACCTGAATCTACTATGACCTTGCATACTTTACCAAGTATTTTGCACCTTACTCTAAATAGATCTCTCCTTTGTTTTGGTTCTTCCTTGACCGGTTGTCTGATCAAAACTCTATTGAACATCAGATTCTATCCTACCTCAGATTCAATATGACTGACCTCAGATGACTTAGGACTCATGGTGTCCTCTTGTGTATAAGCCACTCTCTTCTCATTGCTTGATGAAGATGCTTTCTCTATGCACCTATAAGCTGGATGTCCAACTTGACCACAATGGTAGCATTTCATGTTTGCAAAATATGAATTGCTCTTGCCTGCTCCTCTTCCTCTGTTTGAACCTCCTTGAGGTCCTCTTCCTCTATTATATACTCCTCTAGAAGATGTTTCTCCTCCATGCTCTGTGAGTTTAAACTCTCCTTGGTTTCTTTGGTCATTTCCTCTTCCTTGTTAACCACTTCACTGTCCTCTTTGATCTCTTTGATCTCTTCCTTTTCCTCTACCGTTAGAAGCCTAGTCTTGCTTCCTCTTGTTTCTTTCCTCAATCTTCATAGCCAATTGGTAACATTGATGTACAGTCTTAGGACTTAAAAGAGCCATCTCTTCTTGAATTTTCCACTTCAAACCATTAAGGTATCTAGCCACCTTGAGACTTTCATCTTCTGTCACATTAGACCTCATGCAAAGTTTTTGGAACTCTGTGTAGGTATTCACATCTTGGTCCTTCTACCTTAAGCTTTGTCTCTTCTTGTGTAACTGAATCTCATAGTCATCTAGCATGTATGCTTCTCTTACTTTGGCAACCATTCCTTTCCAAGTAGTTATAGGATGCTTGCCTTCCTTTTCCCTCTCTGTTTGAATGAATTTCCACCATATCAAAGAAAAATCTCTTAGTCTTGATTTTTCCACCTTTACCTTCTATGCTTCAATGAATCCATCACACTCAAAATGGTTTTCCATACCCTCTATCCAGTCCATGACTAGATCAGCTTCCATCTTTCCACTAAATAATGGTATGCCTTCAAGTGCTTTTCCACTCAAAGCTTTCAATGCCTTCAAGAAAGGCTCCTCCTTCAAGACAGGGTTAGGTTCAGGGGTCTTATCCTCCTCTGCAACCTCTTCTTCCCTTGGTATCCTTTCTTCAAATTGCACACTCCTCACCGCTTGTTCAAGCTGGGCTATTCTTTCCATCAATAGTTTATTGTCTTCCTCTTGCTCTTCAACCATCTTGGCTAGTTCTGCATTTGTCACCATGATCGAAGAATCACTAGACTCAACCTCAGACATACAAGATTCTTTCCCAAATCTTTTACTTGCTTTGATACCAATCTGATAGGGTAGGGTTGGATGAGACACTCATTGTCCCATGCTCTAGTCTTTGTTCTCAAGAAATCCTAGGTGACTCTTCCACCTTAACCTATAGGTCCTATCTCAGGTATAGGCACCCCTAGTACTACTGGCCAACCCCACTATCAATATTCTTTCATACTACCAAGCCAATCTTGGTGCCTTGTCACAAACTCACCTTTGACCCTTATTCTTCCCTAGAGGCCAATTACCCTCAACATTCAAGTAGGTACTTGTAGGGGTGTGAAAAATGTTTAAAAGCTTCAAAGTAACCTATTTAGGGTTCTTATTCAATCACAAGACTCCATTCCCCCATCGCTTCCACCAAACCCTCTCCTAGGGTTAGAAAAGGCTACAAGCCCTAGAGCCCCAATTAGGCCTCCTAACCCGAGAAAATTGGAGAGTTTGCTCAAATTCACCAAATGACCCCAAATATTTTTTTGAAAATCATGGTACCCTTTCCCACACCTTGAATATTTTTGGGGTTTCGAGCCTCCACTATCCATACGCTACTCAAACCCTTACCTTAGCAAAATTAGGCCTGTTTTAAGCCAGTTCTGACCTCCTTGTGTTCAGTCAAATTGTTTTCCACCTCCCGGTCTGTGTTAAGCTTCCTTCTTGCTACCAAGACACTACAATGCATTCCACAATCTCTCCACACCATGGTTCACCAGTAGATTGGCACCCCTGCAACCTTAGTGCTCTACGCTCATTGACTGTCCTAACCAGGCACTGTCAAGCTCACCTAGGAACAACTCTTTGTCATGGCTTCTTGACTCCTAAAGAATCCTACCTCTACATTACATACAATCATCGAGTCTAGCCTCTGTTTCCAAGATCCCATACACTAGGTACAGGGGAAACATTGTCTAGAGCTCCATCTCTGCTAGTTTGACAGTCAGAACAAGAACTTACAAGAAAAGAACTAATCTACCAAAATAAAATGCTTGACCTGATACAATAAGATAACTACTGAACCAAGTAGTTCCTGAAAAGGAATTTCTCTACATCCTAACTGTACAAAAGCCTTAATCAAACCATTAATCTACTAATACAAAAACAAGAAAAGAAACAAGAAATGCACACTCAATAATTATGTTTTCTTGTTTTCCAAACTAATTACAAACTTCAATGATTCCAACCCCTTCTCTAGATCAAAATCCCCCTTATAAAAGGTTCATCCCATGGTTACTTCATCTCTTGGTCAGATATAACCACTCTATTAGGCCAAAATTGCATAATTGCAACATTTTGGCTTTATTTCCCAAATTCTAGTGATTCCTAGTGAAAACAAATTGTTCAACTCATTCAATCTACCATATGCTACTGATCAACCTTCATCCTAACCTCTTCTGAAACCTCTAACTCAAAATCAAATGGTCAACATGACCTTGAAGTGTAAAAAAACAAAATTTCTTCCTAGGCTTCCAAATTTACCTAGTGTTTCCAAATGCCTCCTAGGTGCTCCTGCACCATTTTGGGTCTACTGCTTCTTTCTTGGATGATGGTTGGTAGCTATCACCAGCATTTCTATTGCTCTTCTTCTGGGTTTACAACATTTCATTAGGATTTTAAATCATGTATGGATCCTCTTGTTTGACATGGCCTTGTTGGGTTTGTGGGTCATCGTTGTGGAGTGCATTGTAGTCATTCCTTCTTTTTTTTCTGCTACTTCCTACTATCATTGCTTGTGCTTACTGGTGGGTTTCCTTAAGGGCCTGGTGATTGAGTTGGTTTAGACATTGGCTACTTTGTTCCCTGCACTACTATTTGCTTGGTGGGTGACTCCAATGTAGGGGTTCATGGGAGGTCTAGAGTGCAACTCATGGTTTTTATCTTTGTGCTACATGTCTATGAGCAACTACTTTGTCTATGGAATTTTATCTAGCCTAAGATTTGTAAGACTTCAATGCAAGTTAATGTAGAGTTTTATTCTTATTCCTATGGATTTTTGGACCTTTGCTCTACTCTATTCAGCATGTTGGTTTTTGTTCGTGTGCCTGTGCTCCTCTCTCATGCCCCTATGGCCTTTAGCCTATGCTATGTGGATTATCATTCCTATAGTATATGATGATGTGGTGGTGTTTACATCTTTAATCATTCTTTTCGAGACTCTACAGAGTTGTGGGATGCGTTCTATTGGGTTATTTTATGGGTTTTGGTTCTAGCTAATATATACTCATATGATGATGTTGAAACCCTTCTTTGGGGTCTAGTTTATGTGGAACATTTTTCATTTTGTTCCCATGATTTTTTTGGTTGGTTTGGTGGGGGGGTCACCCCTTGTTTGTTTTGGCTTCCCCTATTGAGGTGGGGCTTTCTTCTTTTGAGGTGGATAATGGTCATAGGAGTTTGGGTTTTGCTCTATTGTTGGTTTTGTTGGAGTTGTAACAAGAGGGTTGTCACCCCTAGTGTTGTTGTGGAGGTTTTGGGTGGTTCTCCTCCCTCTTACTAGCATTCTCCCTTGCTACTCCTATTGAGACAGAGTGTGCTTCTTTGGTGGTGGTGTTCGGGTTTTTTCACAAGGTGGGTGTGTTTAGGGAAAATGGATTTTATTAATCAAGATTCTAAAGCTACTTTGGTATTCCCACCTAGGTTGTGATGTTTCCTTCATCTTCTACTATTGTGGTGGAGATTGTTCTTGTGATTGGTATTGGGAGCTATTGTAAAGGGGTAATTGTTCCCTCAAGTTTATTTCCCAAAATTTCTTCCTTTTTGCTTGTGTGGTAGAGAATTGATGATGGTGGGTTCCCAATCTGATCCTCTTTGGTTGTGACTACTAGTTTATTCTCTCCTATGTCTTCTACTCTCTTGGAAGTTGTTGGATTTTGTCCCTGTCTTAGAAGGCTCATTTTTTGTAAGTCTTAGAGTTTTTTGGAGGTTGTTTCCCTTTGGGAAATGTTTTTGCTATTGAGTTTCATTGGTTATCCCCTGTTTCTATAGGGCGGGGTCTTAAATTGGTTGCTTCCTTCCTAGTTGTGTTATTGGCTGGTCTTTTATTGTTTCCGTTCCTTTTCTTTGTAGATGTTATGTAACTGGCTCCTAGATCTAGTCAAAATATTTGGTTGTTAATGGTCCTATCCTATCTCACTCCCCACGAGTCTTTCTTTAATAAGTCTCTCATTTTGGGAACCTCCTCTCTTCTGCCTTGATGGCTACTTTGTAATGGCTAGTGAACCTCCTAGTTTAATCATAATCAAAACACTTATTCCAAATTAGATAAATTAAAAATAATTAATTTAAATTTAGACTAAATCTTTCTATCCTAAAATAAATGTTTAATCTATTTGTCTAGCTACACTCATTACTTATATAAATTTATTTATTTAATTTAATCTTCTCTTTACTAAAGTATAACTCTTATCCTATCTTGAATTTTCCTATTCATTAATATTTCCAATTAATATCAACCATTGATAAAATATAAGTGAAATGTATAAATATAAGCCTTCATTTGCACATTATCCCCTATCATACATTATTGATCTATCATTATCATATACAAGAAATATAATTCTCTATATTATCTATTTATCTTGGATCACTATCATGCTATCATACTAGCATTGTGCTTTTATGATTATATTATTTTGAAGAGAAACCCACATATCAAACATTTGATACTACTTTTCATAATTCACATTTTCATCATCCACAATTATATACATTAGAATTAGGATCCTTATATTTAATAAATAAATGGGTACTATAAATAATGTTTCTTTATAAATTACTAATATTTCCAATTTTCTATGTTTATATCATATTAAATTTGTTTATAAACCCTTAAATATTATGTTTTATTTTATCATTTTCTATTATTTAATTTAATTTAATGGTTTTTTATAGATAAGTGCTACATAGGGGGTAGCTCCCTTCATTAAAAAAATTTCTTTTACCAATGAAAGGGTTCAACCTGATAAGGCCAACCAGTTAGTGATAGAGGTATCCAACCCCTTCAGCCATATCTACAAGCCTAACAATTACATTCTAGGAAATCAGCCCTAGGTTCCCTTCAAGGAAGGAGATGAAGTCAACTATATTGTATTTATTTTCCACCCCAGTCCTAAATAGTCACAAATCTTTGTGGAGCTTCATCTTCTTTCATTCCTTGTTCAGGCATAGAATGCCCACCTTGAGATCATCTTTGGGCTCCACCAAGATAGAGTCAATGGTGTTAGCCACCACTAGATAAACCTTACACCTAAAAGAATTGTTCATTGTGATTACCACCTTGAGACATGCTCCCACAACCATGGTATAGTTCATGAAAAAAAACATTCTATAGCACCATGCGATCAAGGGTATGTCCCTGTCCCTAGAGGTCTTCTCCAACCACCTTTAGAATAGTCGCATGTTCCTTCTTTCTTGTGGATGGGGGAATAGATAGTCTATTTTTTCAATTGGTGTTATCTATGGGAGGCCTTCATTTTACTCTGTCATGCATCTATAGATTACACCAAAGAACTCCGCCATTTCTATTGGATAGGAACTAGTCATGACTACATCCCCATTTAAAGACCAAGATGGGAAGCACGAGAGGTGAGTGAGATATTCACAATCCTTGTTTAATGAAAAACCCAAACAACACACACGACTTCACCATCAAGCAGTCGCATCATGTATTCAAAGTTTGGGAGATAGGATAGTGGAATCACAACCAATTTACTACATGTTTCATTGTGTGATCTAATCTACAACAGGTTGAGATTCACTATTAACAATGGATTTTACCTCAAGAGGAAAATTGTAGCTCAAAAATGATTTCTCCTCAACATCCAACTAGACACCTATATTTTCCAGTGCATCGGCTATTGTGTTAGCCTCCCTATATACGTGGTGTATTGAGAATGACTTGAACTTGTCAAGTTGTTCAATGATGATTGGTGTCCATTGACAAAGTTTCCAATTGGTCGCGCTTCTCTTATTGATTGCATTAATATAGATTAGGGAATCACCTTCAATGTTAACCTAATTGACCTCAAGTGTTCCACATAGCTCCAAACCAGTACTAAGTGCCTCAAACTTAGTATCATTGTTTGTGGCGATATCCAATTTATAGACAATTTCCTCGACACATTCTCCCCTATCATTTTTTGTCAAGAAACTGGATCTAGCCTCCTCAAGGTTTCCCTTGCAAACCCCATAAAAATTTAATTTGTATTCTCTTGGCCATGGTAGTGTCCATTGTATTTGATCTCATTGTTTGTTCTTCTTGATTGGGTTGAACCTAGGTTGCTTAAGAATTTTCCAAGCCTTCTAGAGTTCATTGTCGCAGTTTGTGAATTCAATGTTGGAACTCACAACAATTAGCATTTTCTAGTTGACAAATTTCATTTTCTATCTTCTTGATTACTTCGTCTACTTCCAATGATTGGTCATCGAAGATCCTTCGGTTCTATTCTTTCCATACTTTCAATGTCACCATCGAAGGAGATGAAATCCATACATATTCCCATTAATCCTTTCATTTCTTCATCATCCATCCTTAGAAAAATGTGAGTAGGTCCTATTATCATGGGCCTTCCCACCACAAGATACACATAAGATAATCCTAACATTTTGATGTGAATGGGCATGACAGTAGTAAGTGGGTAGTTGTTTCCCTATTATTCCAACATAAAACAAATATTGAGTGGCCTTTGATACCTTATATTATTAGTCGATCACCAATCAAGATTCATTTTTGTAGAGTTATCCATAGGAAGGCACCAGATTTTGGGAATATATTTGATTTATAGAAAAGCAAGGTTGGCCACAATACATTGTTGTTTTGTGCATCTTGAATACTATAACCCAATTTTTTTGAATAATTGATTGATCAAGCACCACACCAAATAATTTCATTAGCCTCCTTTGTGAGCCTTATTCTCCCTTTTTTTAGGGAATTATTGATTTGATGACCAAGATCTGATGGTACCAACATCACATCAATTGTTAGCCATCCACTCTCCCCATCCACCTAGGACTGAACATAATCTACAACCCTCCAGCTATATCGATCACACACAAGACTAATCCATTCGCCACCAACCCCAACCTCCTCTATCAATGGGATGTGGCCATTCCAAGAGTTATACCATAAGTTTTCCTTCATTCCATCCCTAATATTCGAAGATATATGCTTAGTGATAATTGACATGCATTCCCAAATGAACTTCCATATTGTTGAATCACTGCTTGAATTTTCTATTGTGAGGATCCTATTAGGATCATCCACATCTAGGTATTCCTTTTGAAAAATTCGGCACTAGACCTTCTTTCAGGTTCCTTAACTTTCTTTCAACATAATTTGGCTCCCAATGCTTGATTTACTTGTTCCAATTTTCTCAATCCCACACCCCTGCCATCATTTTTCTAGCACACGGTGTCCCATCTAATTAGTGGTATTAACTTCTCCTTCTTAGCACCTTCCCAAATAAATCTTTTGAGGAAGCCTTCAAGATTTTATATTACTTTTCTCAGTAATTTGAAACACAACATAAAATAGACTGGTAGTGTAGAGAGGACATACTTTATCATTGGGATACGTCCAATGACTATGATCCATTTTAGTTTCCACACTGCTACTTTTTTGTGGCATTATTCCATCAGTTATCCCCATAATGATGATCTACAGGCACCTATGAAGAGTGGTACCCCAAGCTGTTTTATCGGGAGGGATGAAATTGTGAACCCCAGATACTAAGTAGTCTTTTTTTGGGTAACCTCTTTGGTATTGAAGAATAGCACCTCAAACTTTTCCTTGTTCATAATTTGACTTGACAAATAAATATATTTATCTAATGATTCTTTTATCACCTCACCTCTCTCAAAGTGGCCTCTCCAAAAAGGAGTGTATCATCAGAAAATATAACATGAGTTGTTGGGTCGATGTTAGGTGCTACAGTGACCCCCTTCCATAGCCTCCTTTCTCTTAATCTTTTCAAAAAATATGCTCACTACTTTGGCCATGATGAAAAAGAGGAAAGGAAAATTTGGGTTACCTTGATGTAGACCATTTGATGCTTCAAAAAAATCACACAGAGAACAATTGAATAAAATAGAGTACCTAGGAGTTGAAATACAATAGTTAATCATTTGTAGCCAGTCCTTTGGAAAGCCAAAACACCACATCACAGTAATCAAGAAACTCCAATTCACATGGTCATATGCTTTGCTGACATCCAACTTTAGCATCATACCCTCCACCTTGTCTTTTGACATTGTGTGAATAGTCTCTTTAGTGATAATGATACTTTTGATGATCTCATGCCCCAAAGTAAAACCATTTTATTCACTAGCTATGATCAAGGTCATCACTTTTTTTAATCTATTCGATAGTGCTTTGGATAAAATTTTGTACATGGAATTGCATAAGGATACAGGCTTGCAATCTATGTATGATGTACTTTCTTGTTTTCTATGAATTAGAGGGATCACCATATTGTTAATATCCTTTATGAATCTCATTTTCTTCTTGAAGTCTTCTAAAAATTCCCATAATTCATTGGCCAAGAAGTTCCATCCTTTCTAGTAGAAATGCACTACGAAACCATATGGTCCTAGAGATTTTTCAAGGCCCAACTCAAACATTGCTTGTTTGACTTCCTGTAGTGAAAAGGGTTCCAATAACACCTATTTTTTGTTTCCCTAACCAGTTTGGGGATACGATCCAGAATATCTATGTTCTAAACTTGAGGTCCACTCCCATTATTCAATAATGCCTCAAAATAATTGACCACTTTAACTTCAAACTCTTCATGGCCATCCACAATCCTCTCGTCCTGTAGCTTAATATTAGCTACCCAATTCTATGATCGTCTTGATCTTGAGGTAGCATGAAAGTAAGTTATGTTTTGGTGTCCTGCCCTAAGCCAAGACTCTCGAGATTTTTCCTTCCAATACAATTGTTCCCTTCCCAACAACCCAACATGCTAGGAATTTAATGTTTTCTCTTTGGAAAATTCTATTACAGTCATGCCATATCAAATTACCAACTCATTCAATGCTTCTAGTTTAGCTTCCAGTTTCAATTTTTTAGCAAAGATGTCTCTAAAATAGGTTTTGTTCCATACTCTGATCTTGCTCTTTATGTACCCTGATTTTCTAACCAGCTTGAAACTTGAAGTGCCTCTAAGTCATGCTTCTTCCTATCACCAAGCCTCCATTTCACCCACCAAGTTTGGATCTTGCCACCACATGGTTTCAAATTTGAAATAGTTGTTGAGGGGCTTCTCACTCAGATTTAACAAAAGCATGACTGGATAATGATCTGATATTGAAATCAAAAGGATGTTGGTTGCACATTCGTAATTGTCTCCTTGCCACCCAAGCCCCAACAAAACATGATATAGCCATTCGACAATATTTGTGAACCATAATCTACAACTATTCCAAGTGTATTGACCATCTCTTAGGAGGAAATCAACTGCTAGGATAGCCACCAAAAACTCCTTGAAGTATGACATTGCTTTGTTCACCTTTTATAGCCCCTCACTCTTCTCATCAAGGTTCAAGATTGTGTTACAATCACCTCCAACCACTAACATTTCCCTCTAAATATGACCCATTGAGGATAAAATTTCATTCCAAACACCTAATTTTTCATCTACTCGAGTTGGCCCATAAACATTGATTAAGGGGAAGGAGCCAAAACTGAGGTAGCACTTTACCATCCCCAATAACTTGTTGGATTTACTTTAAATTACATGGAATTCTGTCATGTTGGCAGACTAGTTCTCCATCATTACCACATTTAGATCTCCCTCTACCACATTTGGAGTTTTTTCTACCTCTCCCCCTTCCTCTTGCATTCAAATGAGCTTTAAAAGCTTTCTCTTGGGAGGATCTTGTAGACCTATTTAAGCACTGCTCATGGGTTTGTAGAGAACCCATCAACTCATCAACAAACAACATTGTGAGATCCTTTGCCTCTTCAATGGTAATAACCACTGCATCAAAATTCATGGGTAAGCTCCTAAGGATTTTCTCCACAATACTTTGATCATCAATGATATCAAAATTCACTCTCAATTGGTTTATCAAACTGGAGAGTCTTGTGTGGAAAACAAAAATGGACTCATTGTCCTTCATTTCAAGAGTCTCAAACTCTTTTCAAAGCTTTTGGAGCTTCACCAATCTGACCTTATCAATCCCTTTGTATTTCGTATGGAGTGTTTCCCAAGCTTCCTTTGCATAGTTAGCTATTTCTATTCTTGGAAAAATAGCCTCGGTCAAGGCTACTTCTATCAAACTCAATCCCATAGCATCTTTCCTCCTCAACTCCCTCAACTGATTCTTCTGGTTGTTTGTGAGCACAATATATGTTGTTGGGTCAGTTACATCATTGAATCTATTGACCACAAACTCCCACAAACCATTGACGACCATTATGGTCTTCATCTTCTTTGCCCAAACATCATAATTTTTTCCATTAAAGGACAGTGGCTGCTGCTAGCTCTTTTCTTCATCTCTAGCCATGTCTCTTCACATAATTTTTTTCCCTAACTCATGAGGAAATGGGGCCTATGGATCTGATACCATGTGAAGGCTTTTAAACAAAATGAAAGCCATAGAGTTACTACTCTATTTTCTAGCCAAACTAGAAATACACAAATGCGGAATAAATGAAATGCAAGGAGATAAATTTGGGCATGCAATATTTGCATTTTGTATTAAATATGTTGGAAATGACATTATAGGAAAGATAAAGCATAAACTACTGAAGGCTAACTCAGAGCTATAAACTTCCAACTTATGGGAGCTTCATGAGCTGCTCAGCCAGACACACAACAATTTTCATGAGCTGCTACGAGCTCGACTGATAGGAGCTACACAAAGCTCTTCAAGAAAAATATCTTCTCACACACAAAACAAACAACTGTTGCTATTTAGGAGCTTTTAGAAGCTCACATAGAAAACATTCTCTGTCTATAGACTATTGTTGCACATAACATTCTTCAACTCTAACTAAGTCTTCTCAACTGAAAAAATAATATTCCTTCATTCTTTTTGTCTTCAACAAACATTCCCTGTCAAATTCGAATTTACCTACCAACATTGAATTGGAATTCAAAAATTCCTAACTTCATTAATTCCTTTTGTAGGCTTCAGGTGCACGTCAGGAGAAAGTGGGGAAATACATCCCCAAAACAATCTTTCAGCTGTAGGAAATGAATGCCCCTGACAGGTAGGTGCAATGGGAAGAGGCTTAAGAACATTCAATTTTCCAACACACCCAATCCCCTAGAGGAGCCTGAGGCATCATAGAAGAAACCTTTCTAGATTCTATAGTAACTTATAAACTTCATGCCTTCTTGAGAACTTACTTTTTCTTCTTGAAGCAATATTACATCCACCTTAATTTGTTCAAGGTGATGCTTTACTAAGCATCATTTGTTAGGGGTTGATAGGCCCCTGAAATTCTAGGTAAGAATCCTCATGGCTATCCAAGGGAGGCCCCTACTCCCTTGGATGTAAATTTTTTTTCTACACTTGGTAGATCTTTCTGCCTTGCTTCCACTTCCCATTTTTGCATGAAGGTTTTGTGTCTTCTCCCTTTCTTTTTCGTGCCAAGTAGTTTGGATGCAAATTGATGAATGCTTATGGGCTCAACAATATCTAGTTCATCTGCATCTAGAGCCACATCATCACCTTCCAAGGAAACCTTTGAACCTAGCTCAAGAACTTCATCTGTGATCAGGGCAAGGACTTCAGCAGTTGCATCCACCTCCACTCTGGAAACAACCCACCATCCCAATAGGAGAACTAGTTGGAGTTGAAACCACCTCTTTTGGGGATGGGGGTTGATCTAACTCCACCATTAGAGCATTAGAGTATGGCACAATTTCCATTTTTTTTGGGTTTTGAGGGGAAGGGGACATAGGGAAAGGCCCCTTTGGTCACCATATTTTATTTTTCTTTGACTTCCACATGCATGCCTCCACCAAATGGATTCTACTTCAGCATCTTAGACAGAAGTTTTTTCCTCCTCAACCTCCATCAATTGAATCTAATGCTCACCCCCAACATAGAGGAGAATTTCTTTTAGAATATTTCACACTTCCGCAATCATCAGCCTGGCATAGATGTAGGAGTCACCATCTATTATGTCCACACTCACATTGGCCAACGTACTAAGTTTTCTCCCAATATTTACCAAACTCCCCTTGGTCCAATATTCCAATGGAAAGTTGTACAAACTTATCTAGATTAGGAAGTAATAGGGTTCATGATTTTCCACATTAAAATTTGGTATCCATTTTTGCATATAAATTGGAGAGTTTTGAAACTTCCATAGGCCATTCTTGAACACTTCATCCCTCACTTTTGGTGATTGAAACACTACCATAAAAATCCTTTAGGAAGGAATTTAATCAATTCCACTAACCTCTAGTTCCTTGCAATCCAAGATCATAGAGAACAACAACTTGCCTCAACCCAATTACTCTAGTAATTATGTCAAGGTCTTAAAATATCATCAATTCCTTTGTCACCTCCTCTAGCAAGTTGATAGTTGTGAAGGCCTTATAGCAAGTATTCGAGCACTCATTTCATCTTTCTTTCTCTATCGGAAGGCATCCCTCGCCTCCAAAAATCATTTCTACACTCTCCTCCCCTATGTTTTTTCTCATCTTAGCTCCAAATATTTCTAATATTTAATTATTTAGATTCATTTTTAATACAATATTTTGATGTTTAAATATTAATTATATTAAACTATTTTACAATCTTAATTATCAAGAAAATAATTATTTAATTTTTGTAAAATAATTAAAAAATTATTATTACCCTGCATAATGCAATCACTAAAATTTAAATGTTTAATTAACTCTTATATTACCCCATCCCCCCAACACACACACAAACTATATATATATATATATATTGAAGATTAGATGAAACATAATATGTGAAGAATTTTTTTCTATAATATTGATTGAGTTCAATTCAATTAAATGGAATTAATTAAAGATAAATTATTTTCTAGATTAATTAACTCGTAATTAGGAACAATGAAAGTTGTATATTAGAAGAATAGTTATAATAGATCTCTATCTATAATTTACTTTTGAATCAAAATAGTTTTGCAATTTGCTGGTAGATTTAATATATTGATGTAGGTTGATTTTATGGGCAACCATGTAATGTATAACAAATTTATTACATTAATATATATAATTAAGTAATTTATACTCAAATTATGATACTATAAATATTTAAATGAAAAATTATCATAAAAAACATATATTTTAAAAATTATTAATTGGTTTTAGAAAATTTGAATCTACAATAATAGACATATTGTTGTTTGTTGTTGTCATTGATGTTAACAGTATTTTTTGGTTATCTTTTATGTCAATTTAAGATTGCTACATATGTTTGTGATATTGTTAGTAGTGGTTGTTGGAAACATTTGGTGAATTGTATGTAACTGTCATTTTTTTCAGCCCTTAATATTATTGTCAAAACATGAGAAGTAGGGAGATTGTTGGTAGTTATTTTCTTTGGTTGAAAAAAATTGAGAAGTATGTTGTTTAGTAGGTGTAATGTTGAAGTTCATGGTTGGATGTCATGCCTTATCTAAGAAGAGTTGTTGAATTTCATGTTTGGGTTTCATGCCTTATCTAGGAAGAGTTCTTGAGGTTCACGATTGGATGACACAACCAATTCTATGTCAAGAAAAATAGTATAATGCCTTGGTGCTGTCAACAGAGATTGATTTTACAATGATATATTTAGAAGAAGATTAGAAGCATCAAGATAAGGATTAAGTGCATTAAGATGAGGATTAGAAGCATGAATGATAATGGAGAGATTTTGAGGGTTTACAGTATGTCTTTTGCTCTCTCCTAATGTTTTTGATGTCGCGTATGTTGTTGAAAGTATGTTTTGCCACTACAAGTTGCATATGTGTTTCTAGTTTAGGAAGCTATTCTAAATACTATCTGGGAGAATGCTCTGCATTCCTCTATCAGTGATATGTGAACATTGCACTCCTATCATTTCAAGCCACCTATTTTGTCAAGGAGGTTTATGTGAATTGTACAAGGTTGGTAGTGTTGTTGGTTGTTTGGAATAGTACAAAAAATGCTCCACATTTCTCCGCATTGATGTCTTTGCTCCTACAATTTGGTGAATGTGCTTGCAATGTGTCTATAGTGTCTCAATTCTAATTTCATGTATTGAATTGGTTCACAAGTTCATCTGCTAATGTTTTTGATAAAAGCAAGTGATAAACAAAATTTTATAGGACTCAAAACCACAAACTAACATTGCAAGAAAAAAAGACCAAAACAGAGGTCCTAAAGACAAAAAGGATGCCAGAAAATAAAACCTAAGCAGATAGCCACAAAAGCTGAAAACCATAAATGGCCAAAGAAATAGAAAAGTCATTCCAACCATATCTAATCCATAGATTTCAGAAGCTCATCTCGAACCCTTCCATGTCCACCATATACTAAACCCTCCATAAAGATCCGAGTCATATTTGGGGTGGTCGTGGATTTTCTTTTTGTGCTTGATTTGGTTCATTTAGAGATCCTTGCTTCCTCATCCTCGGCTCTCCTCGACATCAAGGTTTTCCAATCTTTCGACATGGCTTTGATGATAAATACGCTATGCTCCATAATTCTACAGTTTTGATTAGCAATTTTATGGTTCCTGACTTTTCAATATCATTTTCAACCTGCGGTTGTCCTTTGTGTGCTATCCTTCACATTGGTATTTTCTCGCTTTGAGCTAAATTAGCCCCTCGCGAACTTTGGCTTCCAATTTCCTAGCTTACTATGAAGAGACAAATTTTTGGTTTTCAACTCACTGATTTCATGAAATAACCAGTTGGCAGAATTAAACTGGTTCATAGAACAACTCTTGGCAATACCAACGAAGTCAAAAGGGGGTCACTTTCAGAATTGACCCCAAAAATAACCGACTCCGCACCTCTAGGAGGGCTATAGTTCTCCTGTTGAATATTCTGAGGGATGTGAGGATCCTCAAGACTAACCTCGGCCGCTTTAGCAGAAACAACAGGGGAATCATCAGGGTAGGAGACTAACTTATTAACCTGAGAGCTAGAGCCCGCCACTTTAGAGTTAGGGTTAGTACGGCCAGAGGCAGGAACAGAGCAGGCACCAGAAGGCTAGGGAGAACGGCCAGAGGAAGAAGGGGGGGTAGAGGAGGTGAAGAGCTCTTAACACGGCTAGGGGAAACTTTAGTATCAGATATGCTAGGCTCAGTATCGTCCTCATCAATCTCCAAAGGGGCTATAGGGTTTGGAAGGGCAGGCATATTCTGAAAGTGCTCATAAATGAGCCTTAAAAGACCCGTGTGAAGAATCAGGTATCTTTTAGGGCTTCTATTGTGATCAAAAAACCTATTTCTCAGGGAACAGAGCAAGAAGAAGGGGATAGAGATACGCACCTTATGCCGGAAGTGATTGAGCAACACGAAGTGGTATCCATAAACCCTAGTGAAGCGGTCGTCGAGAGTGATGTACTCCATGATAACCTTCAGCACTTTTCTCCATAAAGCTTTTATAGTGTCCACTTCATAGTAACTATTCGTCGTCTTGACGAGTTTTTGCTTCTCTGTCTCAGATTTAGGGAACCTCACCACAGCTTTGTCAGAGAATTTCCTGTCTCTAAAAAATTTATGCTCTTCCATCGGAATGCCAGTAACCTCCGCTATCAAGGCTTCATCAATCTGAACTTTCCTCCCAAAGAGGAGAACCTCCCCATTATTCCAATTCTTCTCAAAGAAATCAGTAATCTCCTCCTTAGGGCCATGGAGTTTCTCAATGAATGGAAGTAAGCCACCCCTTCTTATTTTACTCCACGCTTTAGCATTCTTGGTATGTGACTCGAAGCTGGTAGGTTCAACCCTCTTCCGTTCCCCACCCATATTTGATATCTTAGTTCGAATACTGTTGCAGACAGAAAGCCTGTTCCAGATAGTTCCTTTGCTTCGCAGGACCCACAAAGCGTGCCAAAGTAAATAATTTATCTGCCGGATCCTCTCGGCCCCATTATATCTTCTAATTTTGTTATTCATGACTCGTACCTTCCTCATTATTACAAGAAGCCACCTCTTTTCCATTCACCGCATCTAGCTCCAATAAAGCTTGAACGTCGAAGTGGAGGTCAGTCTTATTGTGCCACGTGAGGATTTTGTCACTCTTAACACCCTCATTGGCAAAAAAATCTGCAACCGCGTTCGCCTCACGGTAAGCATGAGTTATTTTTATTCTATCGAACTTACTAAGTAAAACCTTAGCATCTTCAATCCAATTTTTAATTGACCATGCGGGCTGGGACCTACCACAAAGGCTATCAATTATATTTTTTGAATCACCTTCAAGCCATAAATTTTTACATTTAATTCCCACAGCAAGGTTGATTATGTAATAAGCCCCCGCCGCTTCCGCCACGTGATTAGTTTGGACCCCTAGAGGAGTGGCAACAGCTCCCAAAAAGTTACCTGTCGAGTCCCTTAGGACCCCACCACACCCAGCCTTCCCCGGGTTTCCTTTGGCTGTGCCATCGAAGTTGGCTTTGGCCCAGCCTTCCATAGGAAAACTCCAGCAAACTCCATCCTTGGATTTTTTGGTCGTATTAGGAGCATTGGAAATATCCCATTTAATTCTCCATTCCCTAGCAATCAGGCTGTCAAAAGGAGAGCAAACAACAGTCTCAACCTTGTCCTCCCTGAAGGGAACAATAGAGAAATTTTCTTTAATCATCCTAAGAATTCTTTCAAACACAATTTCCTCCGACGACTCCTTATCCCTGAAGATCCAGTTGTTTCTCTCTTTCCAAATTCCCCAAGTCACATGGGGGAACCAGAAAGCCCACAGTTTTTTAATAAAGGGGTTGAAAGAAGGGGCTTTCCATTGAACAAAAAAATCCTCAACCGACTCTGGGGGGACCCAAGAAAAATGCCAGCATTTCAGAAGGTTGTCCCAAACCAAAGAGGAGAAAGGACAGTGGATAAAGAGGTGGTTAACCGATTCAACATTGCTTTTACAGAGGTAGCATCTATTAGGGAGCAGAACACCTCTTTTGCTAAGATTATCCATAGTAAGAACTTTATTTTGCAGCAAAGACCATAAAAAGATGTTAACCTTAGGTAAGAGATGCTTAGTCCAAGCTTGCGACCACAAAGGGGGAGGGTTAAGAGCATGTGAAATCCAGGCAAAGGCAGATGAGACAGAAAAGCACCCAGAAGGCTCATACTTCCAGATAAGACTATCCTCCTGATTTAAGCATAGTTTGACAGCGTTCAAGGAGGAGTAAACAGAGACCAAAATAGGGTTTATCAAGGGGAGATTGATCCACTTACCATCCCGCCAGTAGTCTTTAACAAAAAGGCCAAAAGTATCTTTGCAAAACTCAACCCATCTATTGAGATTCCCATCCTGAGATAGAGGTTCATTACGCAGCCAACAGTCATCCCAAAATCTAATCCGGTTACCATTGCGAACCTGCCATTTCAATCCCAGTTTCACCACCTTTATCCCATCAATCATATAGTTCCAGCAGCTCGATCCTTTCGGGAGGTTGGGGTTCTCAATAAGATCTTTGAGGGAATTGTTATTCTGCAAATACTTGCTTTTAATTATTAAACTCCATTCCCCAGAGGAGAAGAAAAGTCTCCATATCTGTTTAGCTAGGAGCGACTTGTTCAACAGTCTAATTTTTCTTAGCCCAAGACCTCCATCCTTTTTAGATCTGCAAACCAAATCCCATCCAACAAGAGGCATTCTTTTTCTTTCTTCGACTCCTGACCAAAGGAATCTCTTTTGAATCTTCTCAATGGTTTCCGCATATTTGGATGGGATTTTAAAAAGACTGAGAGCATAGATAGGGAGGTTCTGCAGAGAAGCTTTAAGAAGCTAGAGTTTTTTGGCTTGGCTTAGGCGAGCTCCTTTCTAGCCAGATAGTTTTTTCCCAAACCTATCAACTAGAGAGATCCAAAAAGTATCCAGAGGTTTTAAACATAGAGGCAAACCCAGATAAGTAGCAGGAAGGGACTCTATTTTGCAACCAAGAATTCCAGCTATCTTTCTCTGTCTATGCAAATGTGTGTTAAAGAAATGCAACGAACTTTTTTGCTTATTTATCACGTGACCAGAAGCTCTACCATAGGTATCCAAAAGTTTCTTCATCTCTTTAGCTTCCGAGACAACAGACCTTCCCATCAGCAAAGTGTCATCCACGAACTGTTGATGAGAGCATATCAAATTGTTCGATGACGGTTTGAGCCCCATAATAGATCTTTGAGCAACCAATTTACTCATATTCCTACCAAAACTCTCAGCCATAATCGTGAAGAGGATAGGAGAAATGGGATCTCCCTGTCTTAACCCTCTAGAACTACGGAAAAAAGTGGAAGGGGATCCATTAATAAGAACCGCCACAGAAGCAGAAGTAATGAGTTGTTCAATAAGCTGCAAAACCCTTTCATTGAAACCAAAAGACTTTAAGATCTTAAACAGAAAGTTCCAGTCCACCCTGTCATAAGCCTTCGAAATGTCAAGCTTAAGAAGGAATCCTTCCGATTTAGAGACCGAGAGGGAGTGAACATTCTCATGAGCATGGACAATAGAGTCAATAATTTGTCTACCAGGCACAAAACCATTCTGTTGAGGAGCAATAATAGAGGGCAGAATGAGAAGCAGCCTAGAGGTAAGCACCTTCGAAATAATTTTATAGAAGGAATTACAGAGGCTGATAGGTCTGAAGCCTTCAAAATCCTCACTCTAGGTTGTTTGGGGATAAGAACCAAGAAAGTGGCGTTTAACTCCTTCAAAATATTTCTAGAGCGGAAGAACTCTTCCACCGCCTTCTCAACATCCTCCCCAACAATGTCCCAGAACCAATGGAAGAAAAGTAAAGGGAAGCCATCAGGACCAGGTGCTTTGCTTCCTTCAAAAGAGAAAATAGCTTTTTTAATTTCCTCACTGGTGGGTATATCTGTCAACATTTCATTGTCTCTAGAGTTAACAATCTTGGGGATAGCCTCCAGTAACTGATTTTGATCCTCCAAGTTAATACCCTCTTTCTCAGACAGAAGGTTCTTGAAGAATAGGACAGCTTCTCTTCTAATGTCATCTTCCTCCTCATAAGTTCTACCATCAACCACAATCGCAGAAATTTTGTTAGCTGCCCTGTGTTTAGATGCTGAAAGATGAAAGTATCTGGTGTTTTTGTCTCAGCCTTTAGCCAGAGAGCTCTGGATCTTTGTCTCCAAAATTCCTCTTCTCTAGCAATTATCTCGTGAAGTTTTGTGAGAATCTCGTTTTCCTTTTCCTTAGTTTCATTCAAGTAGCCTTCCTTATGAATTTTGTTTTGGATTTCAGACAACCTAAACTGAAGATTAGTTTTGATTTGAAAGATATTGCCAAAAGACTCTTTTTTCCACTTTCTGAGATTCATTTTAACTTCTCTTAGTTTTTTGGCAATTCTAAATAAGGCAGTACCCTTTATTTTAATATTCCATCATTTCCTTATTTCTTCTCAGAGGAGAGGATGGAAAAGCCACATCTTCTCAAAGCGAAAGGGAGTATTCCTTTTAATTTTTAAGGGGTCAGCAACAAAACTAATAGGAAAATGGTCAGATCCAATTCTAGGGAGGGTTTTCAAAGAGTAGCAATAATTTAAGATCCAAATATCAGAAACAAGGGTTTTGTCAAGTCTCACCTGGATCAGATCAGACAAAATTTTTTGATTCGACCATGTGTAAGAGCTCCCTTGCAAGTCCAGGTCGATCAAGGCCTGATTGTTGATGAATTCCAAGAGATCTTCTTTGCTTTCTTCATTGATCTGAGAGTCACCAAACTTCTCACCCTGAAGGAGAGGGGAGTTAAAATCTCCCATGACAACCCATGGGTCATTTTGAAAGATATTTCAGAAAGCAGCCAGCTCTTTCCAAAAAGCCTTTTGAGCTTTTTTGCAGTTAGGAGCATAAATATTAGATTGGATCCAGCTGAAGTTGTCCCTTATATGAGTAAATCTAGTGGCAACATGATTAGGATGAGAAAAAAGTGGATCACCTCTTATGACCTTACAGTTCTAAAAAGTCGCAACCCCACTAGAGGCACCAGCAAAATCACTTCCCTGAATGGTACAATGCTGGAACAAAGAAATATTTTCCACCTTTTCACTTAACATTTTGGTTTCCTGAATGAGGAGAATATCAGGCTTTTGGTCCTGGGAAAAATTGTGTAAAATATCCTACTTGTGGGGGTTATTTAGTCCCCTTATATTCCAAGACAATAACTTCATGGGAATTTAGGAGAAAGAAGGAGCTTCGGGATGGTTTTTTGGAAGCCATCCACAATATCTTGAAGGCTATGGTGCTCTCTTATCAAATTTTTCGGTCTTCTTCCTTTGGCCAGAGATATTGCCCCACTGTCCACTTTTGCTCTCGATCTTGTTGAAATCCCACAAGGGGTGATTTTGATTTTGATTTTTGATTTTTTCTTCTTTTTCTTTGTTAGCACCTCTTCTCTATCTGTATCATCTTGACTATCTGATTCTTTGTTGGATTCCCATTCTTTTTCATAGAAAAATTTCTGCTCCCAGGGGAGGGTTTCCATGAGCCCATTCCCACAAGGCAAGGAATTACTTCTTTCAAGAAGGCTTACCTAGCTAGGGTCCGAATAAGTGTCTTTAACGACATCAAAAGAAGCCACATCAGAACAAGATTCAACACCTGGGTTATTTGTCCTAACTGGAGACACAATCAGGGGAATGCCTACCTCCAGAGAAAGACCCTGAGTAGGAATATCGTCCAACCCTGGTGTCATGGGGTCCCAAAAGATGGGACTCATCTCCAAGGTAATAGAATCATCCGACTTGCTTAGGACTAATTTTCCAACTTCCCATTCCACGCTTTCCTCTTTGTCCTGAGAATCAGAGATAAACTCCAAAACTAAAACTTGGGGGGGTTGGAAGGCAAAGCCTTCATTTCCAGCATCATCAGAGATATTGTATTAAGAAACATCCGCCTTGCTTAAAACCAAGTTCCCATCATTACAATCCATTCCTTCCCCTTTGTCCTGATATCCAAACAAGTAATCTCAGGAACAAGAGCTTGGGGGACCTGGATGGTGGAGCCTTCATTTCCAGCATCACCCGAGAGATTATCAGGGGTTTCTACAACCTTTCCCACTAACTCCGTTACAAATTTTTCCTCCTGCTTCTTTTTCCATACCACTTTTGAGACCCTTTTAGGGTTTTCCATTTCTTTTACTGCCTTAAGGGGGCAAAGCTTTGCCCAATGGCCAAATTTTTTGTAGTTGAAGCAGGAAAAATTGATGGTCTCAAACTCAATAGCCTGCGACCAGGAGCCAAGTTTCAAGTGGATCTCCACAGAGGAGGGAAGATTCACTTCCTGAGAAACACCCACACATATTCTAGCAAACACCAGTCTCCTTCTTGCTGTTGTCATAGGGTCAATCGATAATAGATCCCCAAAGGAGCTAGCTATCTCCCTGAAAACATCCTCGTTCCAGTATTCCAAAGGAAGACCATGAAGCCTAACCCATACTAGAGTAGTCTCAAAGATGGAGTCCATAAGATCTAAGTTTGAAGACCATTTCTTAAGTGTGAGAGTAGATTTCCCAATAACCCATGGTCCTCCCCATCTAACAGCCTTAATGTCTTCTCTACTAGTTTGCCAATGTTGCTACACTACCAGCCAATAAATTTACTTAGAAGTATCTACAACAAGTGACAAAATTTAAAATATCATTTGTTTTTTCCTTAGAAATAGTTATATGTAAGTTCATTGAGGAGCATTAACTAATTATATTAGACAACCATCTAAGAATATGTTTTGCATGAATACTTTTCTAGATTTATGAAAATAAAATATTCTATAGCCACAAAAGAAAGAATACCTTATAAGTGAAACTTGTTTTGGATTCCATGCTGAAAAATATGTGGTAAAGTTACCTAAAATATTATAATCCAAGTCATAGCCCCGATACCAAGTGGGAAAGAGATGATGTAGGCTTGTATATAGAAAGTTAGTAAGAAAACTATAAAAAGTAAATGTAAAGATATTAGTGCAATAGGTGCAATTATAAGAAATCAACTAGTAGTTGAACTATAATCTTACCAGTTCATGTTTTTGAAGGTCAAAATATTGATGAATGTTTCAAGATGTTGGTCTCATTGCAGGTGGCTTTGAGAAGTGAAATAATATGTTTAATAATTCTAGCTTATTATTGTTGCTAGTTGTCATTGAATCAGGATGAATGTTGATGTGCATTTTCAACATCTTAATAGGCATCTACTTTGATTTGTATATCCGCTTCACTCAAACATCTAGTAGTAACACATATATAAGTACTAATTTTTTTTTGCAAATTAGTTGAATATTATAGAAATTAGAATATTTATGGGAAGAATGGGCCATTTAGTTACCATAATGAGTAGATCTCTATCAACTCTGTCAATCAACCCTACAATGGGTGCAATCA
>VDFB02193867.1:547508523-547573838 GCA_007258455.2 Sequoia sempervirens
GCCAATTGACCCCCCCTCTTTAGTCCTTTCACCTCTGCTCTTTCCTCCCCTTCTACCCCGAACCCCCCCGCCCCCTTCTCTGTTTTTTTCCTTTTTTGTGCATCTTCTCGTCCCCTTCTTTGTGTTTTCCTAGTTCTTTTGTAGGTGTTCTTGGTCTTATTTTTAGCCTTTTCTTTTCTCTCCTTCGTCCTAGTTGGTGTTCCTTTTCCCTCCTTCATAGGAAGGTTGGCGGTTTATTCGTGTGTTTGCTTTTACCCTCTTTTTAGATTGTTCTCAATTGTTTTCTTTGAATCTTTTATTGTCCATCCTTCTCTTTTAATTTTATTTCTGTTTTGGAACTTGGACATTTATTTGCCTTTTTAACCTACTTTCTAGCCTCTCCCCCCCTTTTTTCGTTTGTGCATTTTCTATTTTTATTTAATCTTTCTAGTTCTTTTCTTTCAAATATTTTTCTCCCTAGTGTTTCTTTTAAACCTTGTTTGGGTGTTTATTTATTTATACATTATTGTTGTGTGTTTCTCATAGATATAATATCCATTATTTATTTATTCTATTGTTTATTATATTCTCTTTGATATCTAATACTATATATATCTCTAATTTCTTTTGTTTCTATATATATATATATACTTCATTTCTCTTTTCTTTTGTTGAATTATATTCAGTTTATATAAATAATATACATTATTTATTTATCCTTTTGTTTATTTATATTCTCTTTGTTATCTATTACTATATATATTTCTAACTTCTTTTGTTTCTTTATATATATATATATATATTCTTTATTTCTCTATTCATTTGTTGAATTTTATTTTGTTTGGTATATTATAATATATATATTCTTAACTTCTTTTGTTTCTCATAAATAATATATTTGCATCTTTAATTTCTTTTGTTTCTTTATATATATATATATATATATATATATATATATTTCTCTATTCATTTGTACTTGTGTCTTTTTAATATGAATTTAGTAATTTCTATTGTTTGGACATTTTATTTTTATTTAATTTTATTTTTCTAACTTCTTTTGTTTCTTTATATATAAATATTGGCCCCTTTCAAATTTTCTTTGTATTTGTGTCTTTTAAAAAAGAATTTAGAAATTTCCATTGTTTGGTCATTTTATTTTATTTTTATTTAATTTTATTTTTCCTTTTGTTTTTCCTCTAATTTTATTTTTCTCTTGTGTCTTTTCTATCTTTTTTGGTCCTAGGAGTCTATTTGATAGCTTCTTGTTTTTTCGTTTTTTGTGCCCCTCAACCCTCCCCTTGGTCTTTTTAGTTAGTTCTTGGTCTGCAACTTATCATTTTTCTCCTTGAGCTCTCAACTATCCTGATGATGGATCACGGAGTGTGATCCGAAACGTTGATGCAAAAACTCTTACACAATCAAATCCAGAAGTCGTCTAGCAATAATGAAATCTATTCTTAAACTACTCAAACATCATCTCATAGGAGGATTGGTGCTACTTTGATGTGAAAAGTAGTGCTTTCCCAACCCCTTTGGATAAGCTAAATGATGAAATTTCTTTGAATATGATATGGAATGCTAAGAAGATATGATATGGATTCAAATGGAAATGATGCATTTATGCATGAGATTATGGAGGATTAAATCAATGGAGATGATCTCTATTCATAGAATAGAATGATAGAAGAATGCCAAACATGGAGGATGTGGGACTAAAAACAAGCCAATGAGATGAAGCCACTTGTCAACTTGTGAGGAATGAGAAAATTTTGGTCAATGTGCCAAAGAGTGGGAGATTCAAATTTGAATTTGAGAGTTAAATGCTAAGTTTGACCTTTGCAAAAGAAATGTAAGAGACATGTAAGACCTATTAAATGATTTGTTGCATGTACATGTCAAATTGGGGGAGATTCAAACTTGGAGAATATTCTCCCTTTATGCCAAGTTGAAAGTAATTAAATATTTTGATAAATCAGTTAAAATGCATTTTCATGTGCAAGTGGAAAAATCTAGAGAATACAAGTGATTATGATTAGCATTTAATCATGGATTGAATTAGTTAAGATGATGTTAGATGCTTTTGACCCATTTCACTTAGATTTGGGTATTTAAGCTAAATCAAAGGGAGATGAATGATGATTTCAGATTTAATTAAATAAAGGCTTGATTTATTTAATTAAAAGGATGATAATAGGCTTAAATTAAATAAAGTTAATTTATTCAATTTAAATACATTGGGAGATTAATTAATTAAACTTTGTTTATTTAATTGATCAGGTGAATATGATGCATGATGTCAATTTTTTGTGTCTACATTTTTCCCCTCTTTGAGGCAATGTACTTGTTGCGTTGGTTCAAAGAATAAACTTTCTGTGATAAAAAATTCAAAAAAATTCTAATTTTTTTGGATGCCCCACTGAAAAGAAGTACACTAGTACATTTATCAAACCTTACATTTATCAAAAATTGAAAAATACAGAGAAATCTGTCCACATTGATAAATAAAATAATCCCTCTCCCTATGAAATTGTTGAGTAACGGTAAAGGGAGCAATAACATCACCAAACTAACATGAAATTATAAATGAAATAAGCATGAAATCTATTCCTCAACTACTCAAACACCATCTCATAGGGGGATTGGTGCTACTTTGATGTGAAAAGTGGCCCTTTCCCAACCCCTTTGGATAAGCTAAATAATGAAATTGCTTTGAATATTATATAGAATGCTAAGAAGATATGATATGGATTCAAATGACAATGATGCATTTGTGCATGAGATTGTGGAGGATTAAATCAATGGAGATGATCTCTATTTATAGAATAGAATGATAGAATAATTTCAAACATGGAGGATGTGGGACTAAAAACAAGCCAACGAGATGAAGCCACTTGTCAACTTGTGATAGGCTTGAGGAATGAGCACATTTTGGTCAATGTGCCAAAGAAGGGGAGATTCAAATTTGAATTTGAGAGTTAAATGCTAAGTTTGAACTTTGCAAAAGAAATGTAAGATACATGTAAGACCTCTTAAATGCTTTGTTGGATGTACATGTCAAACTGGGGGGAGATTCAAACTTGGAGAATATTCTCCCTTTATGCCAAGTTGAAAATAAATAAAGATTTTGATAAATCAATTAAATGCATTTTCATGTGCAAGTGGAAAAATCTAGAGAATACAAGTGATTAGGATTAGCATTTAATCATGGATTAAATTAGTTAAGATGATGTTAGATGCTTTTGACCCATTTCACTTAGATTTAGGTATTTAAGCTAAATCAAAAGGAGATGAATGATGATTTCAGATTTAATTAAATAAAATTTTGATTTATTTAATTAAAAGGATGATAATAGGCTTAACTTAAATAAAGTTAATTTATTCAATTTAAATACATTGGGAGATTAATTAATTAAAATTTATTTATTTAATTGATTAGGTGAATATGATGCATGATGTCAATTTTGTGTGTCTATAGAATGTGAAGCATAGAATGTGACACATATTTCGGATTCAAAAAATGTGATACTGTGTGGAAGTTATAGATGTTTTTTAATCAGCCTATCAAACAGGACTTTAGTCATAATTCAAATAGAAAATGAATAATAATTATTTATTAAATTGAAAGTAAAACATAATTTATATTAGTGGAAAGTTGAGAATCTTCTTTAGAAACCCTTTTCGTTTCATCAATTTTGGGTTAAAAAAAAATCATTAGCCACATACCCTGCACATACCCCTCATATCACCACTTTTTGGCACATCATGATCCTACATATACCTTTATGTCATTGTCAACTTGTTAAAATAAGGAATCATCAACTTCACATTGACCTATTCAAACATTCCACGATTAGATCCCGCTTTGGTGGTACATCGTTTGGATGTTCATCTAGATGCCAAACTAGTTAAATAGAAACTAAGAAAGATGCATCCCCAGGTGGCCTTGCTCATCAAGAAAGAATTGGAGAAACCATTAGAGGTTGGTTTCATAAGACCCATTGATTATTCTAGCTGGATATCCCACATAGTGGCTATTGCCAAACAAAATGGGAATATCAGAATTTGTACATATTTTTGAGATCTCAATAAAGCTTGTCCTAAGGATGATTTCTTACTTCCAAACATTGACATGATGGTAGACCTCACAGTAAGGCATGAGATGCTATCCCTTATGGATAGCTTCTCTGGCTACAATTAGATTAGGATTTCCCAGAACATCAACATAAAACTTCCTTCACCACCCCTTGGGGAACCTTCTGCTATAATATTATGCCCTTTGGACTCAAAAAGTGGGGGAAACCTGTCAATGTGCTATGAATTTTATCCTCCATGACCTCATTCATATCATAAATGAGTTTATGTTAATGACTTACCGGGGAATTCCAAGACTAGATAAGACCATCCTATGATCTTGAAGAAAATATTGGAGTGGTTAGAGCACTACAATCTACATTTAAATCCAAAAAAGTGTGTATTCAGAGTTAGATTTGGAAAGCTATTGGGCTTCATAGTCTCCAGAAGGGGTATTGAAGTAGATCTAGCCAAATTCAAGGAAATAATGGAAATTCCCCCACCACATAATTTTAAGCAATTAAGAAGCCTTCAAGGGAAGCTACAGTCCATCAGGAAGTTCATAACTTAGCTTGCCCACAAGTGTCAATCATTCACACATCTCTTGCAAAAAGACACCACCTTCAAGTGGGATCAAGGATTTTAGAAAGGCTTTGATAAGATGAAGGAGTATTTCGCTGATCCATCCATCTTAATGCCTCCCATTCTAGGTAAACTAATTTTGTTGTATATCTCAGCTACACTAGTTGCACTAGGGTAATTATTAGCTCAACATGATGAGTCCTCTAAAGAGCGTGCAATCTATTACATCATTTGAACATTGGTGGGCTACAAATTCAACTATTCCCCAATGGAAAATGCTTGTCTAGTAATGGTCTTCAATTCACAAAAGCTTCATAATTACATGCTCTATCATCCCGTCAAGCAAATATAAAAAGTTGATCCACTAAAATATCTATTGTCCAGGACTTCTTTAACTAGTCACATGGCCAAGTGGGTCATGTTACTGAGAAAATTTGACATAGAGTACATGGACCACCGTAAGTCAATCAGAGGAAAAATCATACCAGATCAGTTGGCTGATGCTCCTTTGGTAGATGCATATCTGTTGGTAGTTGAATTTCTTGGCGAAGATGTCCTTATAGTCATAGAAGCAGATACATACATGCTCTACTTTGATGGGTCATACACACACAATGGAGCTGGTATAGGTGTCATATTTTCCACTCCTCAAGGTGACTACATCCAAAAGTCATTTAGATTAGCATTTCCATGCACCAAAAATATAGTAGAGGGTATGTGCAAGACTATGATGGGCCAAAAAGTGGTGATATGATGGGTATGTGGCTAACGACTTTTTTTACCCAAAAATGATGAAATGAAAAGGGTTTTTAAAGGTGATTCTCATCTTTCCACCAATATAAATTATGGTTCACTTTGAATTTAATAAATAATTATTATTCATTTTCTATTTGAATTATGACTAAAGTCCTAATTGACAGGTTGTTTGAGAAACATCTATAGCTTTCAAGTGGTATCACATTTTTTGAATCTGAAACATACGTCACATTCTATGCTATGCATACTATAGGATTGCAAAAAAAATGAATTTCATGAACTTTTGACCAAGTTAAGGTGGTCAAACATATAGGTTTTTTTTGTTTTAAGTTGTAATAAAAAATTCATAATTAATAATTTACTTGGAAAAAAATTACAAAAAAATGTCCATCACATTGGTACATGAGTCCTCTACTTATATCTAAAATCTTATTAAATAATGTATTTTAAATATTCAATTGTGAAGCTAACTGTTACACAGCTTGCTTGTTTCAATATGTATCACACTAATCATTTCTCTTGGTTTTCCACAAAAAATTTCTAACATTGCTTGTCTTGTATCAATCTATTTAATGTAGGTTTCTAACCATCTCTTACTTGTGACTCTTAACTATTTTTCCAATAGTTGTTTTAAAATTCCTCTATTTTTGTTATTGTGTGACATATGATAAGAGTCCTTGAGATTTTCCATGGACCTTACCTACCTTTCTTGCTCAAGGGTTTAGCTAAAGCCCATGAGGCTTCATGATGTCAATATGGTAGGGACAACAACGAGCGTGGATTTACTGTTTCTGGATTCTATAGTGATATATTTTTTGTTGCTGATACACATGGACACACAAATTCTCACATCCAATTATACACCAAAAACATACTCTATTCTATCGATCATATTTGTCATTGTTTCCACAACTCTCTTTTCAACTTCCTCAATAGATTACTTATACAAACTTATTTTCCAGTATCCCATGTATTTAAAATACTCTATTTTATCTTTTTCTATTTACAGCAAATAATGCGAACCTATTTTATTCTATATCTATATTTTCCCTTTATAATTTTGCATGAATACACTAGAGATTCAAGGGAAATAGCCTATTGTAAATTGTCAATTTCAACTTACTTGTAAGTCTTGAGATTTTCCATGGGCCTTACTTACCTTTTTTGCTTGAGGGTTTGGTTAGAGCCCATGAGGCTTCATGATGCCAATATGGTAGGGAGGACAATGAGCTTGGGTTTAGTGCTTTTGGATTCTATTATCATATATTTTTTGTTATTTATATACATGGACACACAAATTTTCACATCCACTTGTCCACCAAAAAAAACACTCTATTCTATCCATTGTATTTGTCATTGTTTCCAAAACTCTCTTTTCAACTTCTTTACTAGATTACTTATACATAATTTTTTTCCAGTATCCCATGTATTCAAAATCTCCTATTTTATCTCTTTCTATTTACAACAAATAATGCTAATATATTTTATTCTATATCTATGTTTTTTCCTTTATAATGTTGCATAGATACAATAGACATACAAGGGCATTAGTGTATTGTAAATTGTCTATTTCATATTTTTTCTTGGTCCAACAAGTTGATCCAATGTTGATTGCTCTTGTTGAACACCTCCAACATCACATGTAAGTACAAGGCTTTCCTATTATCAATAAATAGATTTGGTTAACCAACTATAAATATTATTAATTATTTCTCTCACTTTTTTTGCAATGGAATGTAATTCTTCCAAGAATATATCTTTCCACATAGACAACTAAGCGTAGTCAATGACATGCTATGCAATTTATAAACATGAAACTATTCTTTGCTCATGACCATATTACTTTTGTAGGTGGAAATCTACATAATTGCAATCATCAGATATGTTGTGCATAGCATATATTTCATTTTAAATGGTTAAGATGAGACAATAAAAACATCAATTTTTCCCTACAAGGTATGTAGGAAAGTGTTACAAAATTTGTGGCAATTGTCATTACTTTCAAATTCATGGCATTTGCCAAAAAAATTTATAAGTTATGTTGTTTTCCATGGATTTTATAGCACTTTTGACTGCATAACCTATAGGCCAAGAGTGCTTTGGTGTGCAAGCATCGGATTTTCCACATGGTGGTTATTTTGATCCAATGCTATGTATATGTTTGCTTTAGAACAGGGGCTCCAAAAAAAATGTCCAACACTCCCAACTATATAATGCTAGCATATCAATAAATAGATTCTGTGGAGTAACTGTAAATACCATTAATTATTTTTACTTTCATTTCACACATATACTTAGTTACTTTTAGTTACTTTTAATGCTTCATTTTTTATTCCAATAAGTTGACTACAATATCTTTTTTCAAGTAAAATAAATCATTGTTGGGCCACAAAACAAGGCATAGCGTTTAATTCAATTAAACCACACGAATAAAAATGTTTTTATTTACAAAATTATGGAGTAAATACGTATTCATATATTAAAGTTTTTTAAAAGAAAAAATCATTAGTGATGACATCATAACTAATATTTAAATAAGAAATAATTACAACAAATAATATGAAAGTATTAAATCATCTAGTACCACACAACATTGCAACAAATATTCCATACCTTTTAATTCAATTAAAATGTTTGAATAATAATGTATTTATTTATAAAATTATGGAGTAAATACTATTTACAAAAGGTATTCATATATTAAAATTAAAAAAAAAAAAAAAATCATTAGTGATGACCATCATAACTAATAGTCAAATAAGAAATAATTACAACAAATAACATGAAAGTAATGAATCATCTAGTACCGCACAGACATTGCAACAAATATGCCATACCTAAATTTATGGAGAAACTCTTTAAAAGAATATTTCTAAATATCATATTATTATTTCAAACACCAAAAGATGTACCAATGAATTATTTTAATTCCCCTTATTTTGAATTGTGTGATATTAGTTGACTCTTTAACTAAAAAAATTATACACCTCCAATCTACATCCAAGAGACCAAATATGAATTGATTATATTAGGAATGGAGATCCCAAAAGAATAGGTGATTATTTAATATGAACACATAAAAGATAATTTTTTGTATTCATTATAATATACAAAATGGGTCCAAAGGACCAGCAATGCTACTAGCATTCATTTTTCTGCTTGTTGTAATTATCATTCATATCATGTCAATCTTTTTAATTCTCCTTATTTAGAATTGTGTGATATTAGTTGACTCTTTCACTAGAAAATTATAAACCTTCAATCTACATTCAAGAGATAGAGAATGAATTGTTATATTAGGAAAGAAGATCCCGAAATAATAAGTGATTATTTAATATAAACACATAAAAGATAGTTATTTTTTATTTATAAAATTATAAGATGGTTTTATGTAATTATTTATCTAAGTTTGTTATGTAAATTATAAAAGATTATAATCTAAGTAGTAAAAATTAGTTATAAAGAATGAAATTATGCAACCATTGCATGAAAAATAAGTTACATAATTACACATATTTCCTTCCCTTTCATTTTTACATTTTTATCTAAATATTTTCTTTTTGTCATAACTAAAGATTTTATTTTTTTTAAATAATATTTGAAAAAAACCTAAACAATGATTTTAAAAATTCGAAAAATAAAATTTAAACAAAATTATGCCGGCATAGAACCTCAGTCTTAATTTTATATGTATGAGAAAGAGCAAGCTAACTAATCATTTAGAAGAGTGAAAAGTAAGTCCAATCGTCTTGTACTAACTGCACAAATTATAATGATCTCCAACTAAATCTCGGTCACAAATAGGGTCATTTCTGGTCCACGGAAAATAACGTTTATTACATTAAATAACGCCCAATAAGAATTATGTAGAGCACAAGTTATCTTAGATTTATCCTAGGCCTACAGATTCTCAGTGAATCCCTAAGAGTATCAAGATGGATATTTCCGAATTATAAGCAATCACTGTACTATATGCAATGTTCTCTTCAACATTGATTTGATGTAGAAGTAACAAAATGAGTAGCTTTACTAGTGCTGAATTCTCTTTGGCACGAAAGACAGAGAACTGTAGGAAGTCCCATGCCCGATGGAGATGGTGTTTCCGGCACTTGTTTCAGAGCCTTAATTTCTGCCAACTCTTTCTTCAGTCTTTTGTTTTCCCTTTTTAATGCCGTCAAGTGTCTCTGGCACACATTACCGTCCATTTCGTTTTGCTTAGACTTGGCCCTGCAAATTTGATTGAAATTATTTGATTTTGTAGTAGTCATAATTACATTATATATGATGACATGAATAACTATATATGTGAGATTGTTACCTCGCCCTCCTATTTTGAAACCAAACATAAACTTGTCGAGGGCTGATATTTAGCTGCCTGGCAAGAGCTTCCTTTTGGCTCTGTAAACAGAAAATAAAAGGAAAATAGCTACATCGACCGTATGTATTGATATTTAAAACAAATGAAAGAATCTTCCATTGATCAAAAGGATATGAATAGTCAAATTTCTAAACGCATAATGTAAGAAATTGTAATGAACATAATAAACTTGTATTCAGGTATCAACACAAATTTGTGCTTCGAACAATAAAATTAATCTGTGAATTATATAAAATCTTCAAATAATCTATGTAATATATATTGTATTATCTAAATATTCCTTCATTCCAGAATGGCTTATATTATTTCACAAAACACATTTGGAGAATTTATAATAGATTGCTAGTAAACAAAACCATGGGCATTACCTGTCATAATCAAGAGTGAATTGTAAAATTCACTGAAAGCAATTTCGATTTTAATTTCTAAAATGTACCAAATGATTTCTAGTGCTAATCTTAAACTCTAGCCCAAAATTCAACATCCTTTTGACAGTTTGTTCTGTAAATATCTGGGTAGATCTTAAAAAATCAATTGATAGATTGAAACAAAAAAATGAAACTAAATCATAGCCAACATTAACAAGATGAATTTCCGTGGCGTCAATATAATCAACAACATGTAGACCTTTGATGGGGAACGACAGATCAAACAGTTTATGACAGAAAGCAAATGAAAATCTCTGTTTAAAAACTTTCTGATAAGGATATCAAATAAAACTAAATTACTGTCTATCATCTATTGGATCTTCTGTTCTTATAGTCCGAACATTATGAGGAAATGGTTACCGAGTATATATATATATAACTTTGATGGCTATGCTGTGAAGGAAAGGGATAAGATGCATACAATAGAAAAAAAACATTATTAAATGGTGAAAAGTACACATACATTATCAATTTGAGGGTTCTCTTTGAAACATTTTTCCAAATGAGCATACTGTTCTCTGGACAATCTGATCCTTCTTTTAATACCATCGTTCTCTTGTTCATTGCTGATCCTGATCAATCCATTAAAATCCTCCTGTAAATCGTCATTTCCATTAGGATTGAAACACGCAGAAGGCGATTTGTTGAGGTCGAGGCTATTTGGGTGGCACATTTCTGATTTTTCATCTGCATGTACAGAAACTATTAGAATAACATACATCGAAAAGCAACAAATCAAATTAATCTAGGCATTCAACATAAATCTATTTACTTGCTGAATTTGGGACCCCTGACAGAGACACCAAAGAAGCGGAAGCATGATGCAAAGGTGCCTGGGGTAACAGATCTAATTTAAGAGGAGGAGGAGGAGCGCCATTAAAGTGGAACCCTAAACCAATACCCGTTGAATTCTCCATCCTGTCGTCGCAATCCGCATTACCCACTTCCATTACAGTTAGTTAAGAAAGAGATAATGACTGCCTGACTGATACAAGACACGGCGAATTTATGGAAGACGGGCAACTCGTAGTACGAGCTCTCAAAGCCATTGGAAATCCGCAAGTTTGACTAATAAGAGTAGGAAAAAAGGAATGATAAATAAGACAAATTATAAGAAACATGGTTTGGAGTACAACGATAAATATGTATATATCTGCTTATGAATAAAACAGATTCGGGAAGGAAGTATTTAAATGTTAGTAATTTGTTTTATATATATATATATATAATAGTTATTTATTATAATTAATTTACTTAGATTAAATATATTTCCAAATTACGGGCCTAATTTTTTTAAATTTTTTTTTATAACAATATTAATAATAAAATTATTTGTAAGGCTTTCAAACTCTATTTATGGGAACAAATTATGAGGTCTAGGTATCTCATCACATTATAAGGAGATTTTGTGATTATATGATAAGTGTCTTTGTAGAAAGGAAAATGTGAACGAAGGGCTAGATTAAAAGACAATAAGATATGTCAATAAATGGTCAAGAATAAAAAGTGTATTATGAAATAGGATTAGGGAAAAGTTAGGGCAATGATAAGGATGAATAGCTAAGATTGAATTATAAGATAATCCTATCAAGGGTGGAAATTGAATGAGACATGAATAGATAAGATTAACACAAGATAATAATGAGGTTGGTACAAAAAAATAGGTTGCTAGAGGACTTTAAATAATTATGAAATTATTTAATTTGGGAGTGGAGTTGAATAATTAAATAATAAAAACATTATTTAATTATAGAAAACATGTGACAAGTTGACATTTTAATTAAATAATAATTTAATTCAAAATGAGAAGAAAATGACAAATTAGTAACAATTAAATAGATAAAATTTATTTAATTTATAGATGAATATGTTAAATCAATAATTAAATAATTTAAATAATCACTTAATTAAAGTAAAAAGTGACAATAATTAAATAAAATTATAGAGGCAAAGGGACATTAGTGACATAACTAAATAAGTTAAAACAATTTATTTAATTAATGAAGTGAAGAAATAAAAGTAAGTAATTAATTAATTAAATAATTAAAATTATCTAATTAATAGAGGATGTAGACACTAAATCTGACCACCCCCATATGGTCAAATTCACCCATTTTATTCTTCATCCTACATCCCTCATCCACATTAATTAAATGATTCATTATTTGATAAATATTACCTTGTAGCTTAATGTCCCTAAGGTATTTAATAAATCAATTAAATACCTTACCCCCCTTTCCTCTCTAAATTAAATAAATACCCCAATTTATTTAATTTAGTCGCTTTATGCCTTTATGAATTAAATCAATTTTTTATTCACATTATTTTTTCTCCAAATGTTACATCCTTCATAATCCTCTCTTAATCTATGATTAGGATGTGCACACCCGTAATCATCATTACAGCCACATCCTCATTATCATAGCACCATAGAGCTCTCATCTTGCATCCTCCATAATATTCATAATCTCCATTGCATCCATTACCATCTTATCTTCATTTAGAGTATCATTTTAACCTATATTGACAATAAAGGAGTACACTTTCAAGCATCAATAAGGGCCAACCAAGTCATCAATTCAAGTAAGGTAAAAGGTTTAGTTTTCTTGTGTTTTGTTTGAGTTCACCTTAGGCCTAGTCTAGAGTGTTTGTTAGTGTTTTTCCTTAGTTGCATTAGTTTAGTTTTTGAATCGTAGGGCAGAAAAATTCACTTGCACACATTTCTGGCACACTTGGTGGGACCCACGTCATGGGTCTAGTTTTACTGTTTGTTGTCGTTTATGATTTTATAGGTTCATATTTTATACGCAGGGGTAAATTTTCCCTTGAGGGGTGAACTCGCTAGTTACAGGGGTGAACTTGCATAGGACAAAGATGGACACAATCCCTCCTTCCAAGAAAAGGGGCAAACTTGAACCAACAAGAAAAATTTATTGATACAAAGGTGAATACACAGTGAGCTATCCAAGAATAGGTGATAGTGTTTATTGCAGAGACGAGTCTAAAGTAATTACAAAGGTAGAATCTAGTATGCTTATCCATTTAAACAAGTGACTACAACTTCGCCCATCCACCCAAATAGAAGATCTTGACCTATAGATATGGGCAAGGTTGCCTCACACAGAGATGAATCTGTGATTATCTCAAACCTTAGTTTTTCAATTTTAGCTAAAATTTGATTTCGGTTTCAACTATTGACTAGGTAACTTGTTTGTCAGTAGCTGTCATATTTTAGTAACGATTTGTGTAGCATTCTCTCACATTTGATGAAGACTGGTGTTTGAAACTCCTAATATATTTTATTGAGGACGATCGATCGAAGACCCATTAGTTAGCTCTATTTTTATTTTTTCCATTAATCAGGGCACATGTAGCTTAATTAAAGGGTCAATTAATATTGCTTGTTGTGCTTGGGAGAAAGTTGTTAATGTATCCACTCCCCTTGCACCTTTCAATGATCCTGGGTGACAAGAAATCACAACTTGTTCTAGTCTAGTCCAGTCTACCCAGGAAGTGCTAGTGCATCTAAGATCTCCTCTTACACTATATGCGAGCCTGGGGGCCAACTGAAGCATCTAGTATTTCCTTCCTTTAGCGGGACCTACCTAGAATTTTATCACTCATGGGATGATCCCAACCACATGTTAACGACAAGGTATATAAAGGGGGGAGAACTAAATTTGTACCCAATCCAATCATGTAATTTCTAGTGAAGTGTCAAAGCTAGGGTGATACTTAGATAAGACGTGCAGGGTTGGTCTAAGTTTGTAGTACCTTGTTGGGACAACTGATCCACACTTATGATGGGTTGGTTTTCACGGTTGTCCCTCACATACCTAGCATATATTGAGGATGCACAAGATAGCCTGTATAGCCTAGATAGAGACTTGTGTTTTAGCTATGGCTTGGTGTACTGTAGGGGATGTGTAGCATACCCCAAAGTTACTCACCATGCCACTGGGTTGAGATAGAAATCCTCATGGTGGACTATGACAGTCTCTACGAGAGAGTGTCAAGGTGATCACATGGCATCTGTTGATGACCTTATGCCATTGAATCGCTAGCTCTCCACCTTCATGAGAAAGGGTGATTCAATGAACCACCCTAGTATCATAGAGTATTAACTTTGGGTTTTCCACCCAAGGTGGTGGGCCTACATCAAGTTTGGAAACCCTTCATACTAATTATAGGATTGTGCTACCTAGCATGTCTTCTTTGTGTGATACCAGTGCTTATTGTTAGTCTGAGTACCTTTCTATCTATTTTTTGTCATGTATTCTATCCTTTTCCACAATTTTTCATTTCCCCTAGTTGCAAATTTTCTTCTCACTATGGAAAATTTGCATTGTGGATAGGTGATCCTACCTTGTAAAGGGGTGATTCTATTTCTGAGTCTGGTCTAGGTCATCTATTAGGTGAGTTCATCCTTGTTAGGGGAAAATTTTCCTATGGGTCCCTTCATTAGGTGACCCCATGTTTTCCTATTCTCTAAATAGGCAAGTTTGTGTCTAGTCCATATCCTTTGATTTTTCCTATTCTCTTGGGATAGGTGATCTTTTTTGTGTCTTGGGTGAGCTTGCTTCCACAAGGGCAATGTTGTATCTTATCTGAATATTCCTTGTCCATACACTCCCAGGAATAGGTGAACCTATTGTCCATATGGGAGAAGCTATGTCCTCCTGTATTATCCCTCTCTATATAGTTTAGGTCATAAACAACTTCATGTGTCTGATAGGTGATCCCATTTTAGGCATCTTCATTCTTTATCTGTATAGTTGAGGAAATGGGAGAACTTGATATCCATCGATAGGTGATTTTTCTCGTGTCTATACATCCTAAGATAAAGGTGATCCTTCTTAATAGATAGATAATTCTATCCATCACGTTCACCTATTTCTTGTGAGTCCCTTAAGATTTGGGTGATCCTGTGTCTTAGAGAGGTGATCTTGCATCCCAAATAGGCAAGTTTGTTTGATACAAGACATATAACAAGTTTTGTCTAAACAAATTAACCATAAAAAAATCCAAAAATTTACAAATTGAAAACAATCCTTGTTACAAGAACAATAGAATAATTTGTTAGAAGTAGCTTCAATCAAATGAGTGGAAAATAATATCATGAAACATATTGATACTCAAACAAATGAGGGGAAAATAATATCATGAAACTTATTGATACAAGATAACCAAGCTATGTAACAGTTACCTTGTCAATTCTAAATTCATATTTTTTTGCAATCATTATTGAGCAATGAGCAACATTTACAAACATCCTTTGTTGAAGAAGCAAGCACCACGTCATCATTTAAAACCCCGGGAAAGTCTTGTCTATTTTTCTATAATATTTAGTGCCAATTAATGTAGCTCAAGTTCCCAATTAACTATGTGGTCTTATAGCCATTAAATTTATAAGTTCTATTTAATGTGGGTTTACTGTCAAAGACTATAGCTCAAATTTTTACAATAGTTTGCTATCAAACCGACATCACAATGGCTCTTTCAACATTGCAAGCTAATCAATAAATTTTCTCACGCAATTCATTGTATACTTTTCCATACATATATATATACACATATATATGTACATAGATATGTATGGAAATATATATAAATGTATGACAATAGTCTACTATCAAACCAACACACACACACACACACACAAATATATATATATATATATATATATATATATTTACGTATACATGCACATATATATACATATGTTTACATGTATATATATGTGTATATATCTATATAACTCAAATATTCCAAAGAAGAATAGATTTAAAACCCTCTAACCTGCTATAAAATAGGCATAGAGCAAATCGTTCATCAAGTACTCTGTTATGAAACCAGCTCAACAATGCCTATTTCGACAATGCAACTTAATCAATATATTTTCTTGCACATTTTGGACTATGCTTTCCAACACAAACACACATATATGCATATAGATATACATATATACATACATATATATATACATACATATATATGCATATATATACACATACATATATATATATATGCATATATATGTATATATGTATATATACATATATATGGATATATATATATATATATATATATTTATATGCATATATATATACATACACACACACACACACACACACACACACACACACACATATATATATACTTTGTCCATCTTTGGTGTTATACACATTTTGTACAGTTAGTTCCTTGGTATCTTTCTAATTGATTTAACTTCAAATCCTTCCAAAGAGGATGATGTATATTGTGAACATTATGTCAAAATCTATGGTTTGAGACATACACAGATACATATACATATATATATATATTATTGAAGACAAATAGAGAAATTGTATAACACAGTTGACAATAACACTTATGAACCACTAAACTAATATAGAGAAAATTCAATTGAAGAACAAACAAACTATACATCTAATTAGGTTGAATGCACATATGCATATGAATATTCATTTGTATATACATACATGCATATCCATATGTACATATATCTATGCATATGCAATGCATTTTTAATGGAGAGTGTAATGAATGGAAGGTACGATGAAATTTTACCTTCTCTGGAGAGTGTAATACTATCCCTGCTTATGCATATGCATCATTCCTACACTCATTGCACCCTCCATCTCAAAGAGTTTCACTTTTTTTTTATTCCATATGCATAGATACATATACATATACATATATGTATATACATATGCATATACATATATGTATATACATATGAATATACATTTTTATATACATATATCCATACATATATCAAACAATTCCACAAAGTGTAACAACAAATTCACAAATCTAATATTTAGTTTAAACAATAAACAAACTAATCAAGAAAAATAATATCATGAAGAAAAATTTATTATGGTGAACTTCGAATAGGCACAAAAGAATGAATATCATCAAACATACTAATATCAGACATATAACATATTTGCACAAGATAAGAAATCTATTAAACAATTACAAGAGATGTTAGAGAAACACTTAAGAAGCAGACGCAAGTAGTAGATAAACGAGAAAAGAATATCATTGTGAAAACATACAAAATATAAGAGAACAATAACTTGTGAAAAATACTATGAAATGAACACCATAATGGCTATTTCAACAATGCAACCTAATCAAAGTATACTTTCCTAGACTAAAACATTCAATATTTCATTAACTTTGACTGAACACATTTACTTCATCCAACTTGACCACACAACAATGGGAGAATGCATGAACCTGTGCACAAGAAAAAACTTATGTTTCAGCTTCCATGTATCGAGGACACCAAATCCACCACTGCCAACCCACATAAGTCCAAAGCTCCACATCACCACCAAAAAACCCAATCAAGTCACCACTAGGTGGGACATCTCTAACACCGGCTAATCCAATTCACGGTTGGGATGGAAAAAATCCCTATAGAAACTTCAAACAAATAGCCTATCGACTGGGGCATCTCCAACACTACCTATGATTCATAAGTGTTTTCCTTATGGTCTTTTTTTAATTTCTTTATTTTTCCTATAATATTTCATGGGAAATAACGTACCTTGAATTTTCAATTGACAAGTCAACTATCACATAGAGTTTGTCATCACACCTTGTCTAGACAACAATAGAATTTATAGTAAACAAGAATATGGTGCAAACTCAAATCTATACATGCATTACATTAACCTATTAGAAAAGCATTTAACAATTAGAGTAAAATGAGAGATGTTTGAGAACCCACATTAAATAGAATGTTAAAATATGGATAATAGAACAACCAAAGTATGATAATGAATAGTTTTGTATAGGGAACAACACTATTTCACATATATGTATCTATCTATGTCTTGGAACATTGGTTTTCACATACTGTTCACATTGTATGTATGTATATATGTATGTATGTATGTATGTATGTATATATATATTGTGGGGATGCTAATTCATTCTATCGTTGCTATATGATGGGGGTGGACAAAGTAAATGTAATATTGAGCATTGCAGTGTGGGAAAGTATACTTTGTTTAAGTTGTATCTGTAATATTTAGTGGGAAATAATTAGCTTGAAATTTCAGTTAACAAGCCAACTATCACATAGAATTTGTCGTTATAGCTTCTCTACACAGCAACATAGTTTTTTGTAAAGGAAAAATTACATACAAGTGGAATTGTAAAATAATTATTAGGAAAACACTTAAAAATTAGAGAAAAATGACAGATCCTCTCAAACCCACTTTAAATATAACTTTAAGATATGGAGAATAGAATAGGGAAACTATGATAATGAAATTTTGTTACGAGGAGCTAAAAACAAGAATATCATGAAGAACAATTTCTTGTGGGGAACCTAGAGAAGACAAGGGAAAAATAATACAATAAAAGATATTCATAGATGACACTGCCATTCCACGTAATTAGCAAGCTCGACCATCCACATAAATAGACCTGAGTAGTTTGTTCAAGGGACCTTCAAGTAGATTAGGGAAGAAAGAACATCATGAAACATATTCATAAAATCCTCGACCTATGTTCATTGTATATAAATATTGAAGAGAAGCACATAAATTGTATAATACATGTTATAATAATAATAATTTTCTACAAGTCATTTTACATGGGATTTTTGCATAAATGATTTCTCTATAATATTTAATACCAACCATTGCAACTCAAATCTAAAATTAAGCCTATATAATTATATAGATTTTGCACATGTTATTGCATCATATAATCATTATCATAACCTATAGAAAATACCATGAATAAAATATGGAGAATAGATGGGGAAAACCACAACAACCAAGAGTATCTAATGGAGAAGCACAAAAAAGAATCTCATGAAAAATAGCGTGTCACAAGGATCTTCAAAGACATAAGGGAAAAAGAATACCATGAAACATATTGATACATGATAGATGAATAGAAAACTACATTAAATAGAACTCCCAAAACCAAAAGGTACCTATAATCTATTCAAAATGAGTGGAACCCCACAGGCTTAATTGAAAATTCAACCTATTACTTGGCACTAAATATTATAGACAAATATAGAAATTCTAAAACAACTATTAGAATAACACCTAACAACTTATGAGAATGTGCTGGACTATTTTGCCAAAAACTGGAAAAATGGTGAGATTGTGTTGTTTGGTTGGAGTGTTAAGCTAAGTGAGCAAATCATCGGTGAGATTACTGGTCTTTCGACTGAGGGTGTGAAATTTTATTAGGATCATCGGTTCTCTGATGAAGTGGTTATCAGATTTCCCAAAAAAGACAAGGAGAAGGCTAAGCTGGTTAAGGTTGCCAATAGCTACTTTGATGTGGAGTCCATTAAATCAATCTGGAGGAAATTTTTGAGAGTCATAATGGAGTACATCACAGTTGATGGGTGCTTCACCAGGGCATATTATTATCACTTTCCCATTTTGAACGACTTCCATCACAAGGTTCGTATCTCTTTGCCTTTTTATTTATTTTCTTCTCTGAAGAACTGTCATGATGAAGTTGAAAGAAACCCTAGGCGGATTTCTATTATTCACCCTGGTCTTGTTAGGCTCATCTTTGAGCATTTTCAAAATTTACCTACTTTGCCTAAAAATGTTGCTCTTGGGGATTTGGATGATGAGGATATGAAAAGTAGCAGGGAGAATGATCCCTTGGCCCCTCTTGCTTTTTCCCTTGTTGGTTCTAAAACCACTGTTCCGCAGTCCCTTTCTTGTCAGAATGTCCTTTTGGGTTCTGCTCTGCCTTCTTGTCCTAATCCGCAGCCTTCGCTTGGTTTCCCTATCCCAAGTTTTGCTTCACCATCTTGTCTTAATTCCTAGCCATCTCCTAGTTTCCCTACCCTAGGTTTGGTCTCCGGTTTTAAAGGCACATCAGTTACGAAAATGGTTTCATACTCTAGGAACTCTCTGGAAATTCATTCTGATAAACCTATGGTTAGTAAAGAGACAGCCCTTAGTGCCCCTACATCTGGAAGATTTGAGAATGCCCCAAAAAATTCCCCTAATCAGGGCAAAATTAATTCTACCCTGAATAACATCAGGCCTGAGGACATAGTGAGTGTGGTGGAAAAAAGTACTAATGACCTTTTCACTATTCTTAAGTGGGCCTTGAAGGAAATTTGTGAATGGAATGGCCGTAATAGAGACCTAAACAATAGAGTCATGGAATTGGAGTAGAAGGTTAGCTAGAGTTGTAATGAGAATGATGAATAGGACACCCCCTTACTGGGGAAAAGACAAAAATTGCAGGAGGAAAGATTGACTAGGCTGGAGAGCAATATGTTCAAGATTGGAAAAAATATCAGGGCCACTATGGTGAATAACCATAAAATTGCTAGGTACAACACCATTATCATTAATGCTATGGTGGAAATGTTGGAAAAAAATCAAAAGGGTTCACTGGTCGTGGATTTGGATGCAGGCAGAGGTTGTAGCAGAGCTGCTGCTGAAGGGATTTCGACTCGCACCCAGGCTAATACAAAGAGGAAGGCCCCTGCTTCTCCACACACAGTTCAAATCCTCAAGCAGGGGTTATAGGATATGAGTGAAGTTGAAAAGGAAGTCAAGGAGTTGATGAAAACCTTGGAGTAGTGCTTTTGTGGTCGTTTCTGGCTTATTGGCAGTCCTTTTTTTGGACCCTGCTGTCTCTTTTTGTTGTTGTTTCCTTTTTGGGATAGTTGTCTATTTGTTCAGACTTTTAATGTTCTATCTTTGTTTGTTTTAACTTTGTGGTTTCAGGTCCCTGTAAAACCTATTTTTTCCTTTCCAAAAACACTTAACACCCACTAAACTAATTTTGTCTCCAATATTCCTATGCTTTCATACTAACCCTCTGTATATATATATGCATTTACTACTATGTTAATCTGCAATCACTCCTATGTTAATGGGTATAATGCCAAATATGCATAGAGATAACTAAAACAATAAACCAAACATGATAAAATTACTAACCCCACCCATTATTTTTGACAAAAGAAAATAGATTTAACTAGAATTTCTCATGATGGAACATATTCATATAACACAAATGAACGCAAAGCCACATTAAACAGAACTCCTAAACCCAATAGTCAGTAATAATTTGTGTAAAATTAGTATAACCCCACACACTCCACTGAAAATTCAAGCTACATCACCTAGGACTAAATATGATAAAAAAAATAGAGAAATTGTAAAAGAGTTATTAAAATAACACTAAACAACAAAAAATTACTAACCCTAACCATATTTTTTTGAGGTAAGAAACAAAAATTAACTACAATTTTCCCACTTGTAAAGAGGGATAATCTCTTTCAACTCTCCAAAATCATGGGTATAATGGCAAAGATAGAAACATATAAGAAGAAGACATTATCAATAATTACTCGTCTATGTAAAAAAACCATGTAAATATTAGTATAATGCCACAAACTACATTCAAAATTCCAGTTGCATCAACTTGCACTAAATATTATAGAAAAATATAGAAATGGTGAAAGAGCTATTAGAATAACACTACACAAACACCAAACTAATTGTATCTCCAATATGTTTATGCTTTCACACTAAATTTTTGCATATATATATATATATATATATATGCAATCACTCCTATGCTAATTTGCAATTTCTCCCATGTTAATGGGTGTAACCACCAAGATGCATAGAAATAACCATAACAAGAAATGAAGGCCAATAAAAATATTAACCCTAACCATATTTTTTGATGAAAAAAGAAAGATTTAAGTATAATGAAACAATAAATGAAAGATTCACAAAGATAACACACAATCACTCCTATGTTAATATGCAATTGCTCATAGAAGCATAAAGATAACTAAAAAAGAAATGAAGGCTGATAAAATTACTAACCCTAACCATATTTTTCAATGAAAGAAAAAGATTTAACTAGAATTCCTCCTTTGTTAATTGTTGCAATGCCAAAGATACACACAGATAACCACAAAGAATAAATGAAAGATTTACAAAGATAACTAAAACAATAAACCGGTGGTGAAAGAAGGAAGATTTAACTACAATTGCTCCTATGGTAATGGATGTGACACCAAAGATACACATAGATAACCAAAAAACAATAAACAAAAGATTCACAAAGATAACACTTAATCACTCCTATGTTAATCTGTAATTGCTCATAGATGTATAGAGATAACTAAAACAACAAATGGAGATTGATAAAATTACTAAACCTAAGGGTATTTGCACGATCATCATGGAAAAAATAGGCCCTTAAGTGGCAAAAAATTTAGAAAAATCAAAGTTAGGCAACTTGACATAAAAATTTGAATAAGTTATCTATATTATTTCAAAAATATTTAAGAATAGAATCTTTAGAAAATTGAATGCAGTTTCTAAACTACTAGGTTTGTTTAAAGAAAATAAATATATTTGGTGAAAATTTGAAATTTCAATGCAATAGTACTTAAATTTTAGGGAAAAAATGAGAAGTAGGTGTCTGTCTAACCGCCCTAATCACAATAAAATGATAATATTTTTTTATAGGATTTTAGATATAAGTAGATGACTCATGTCTCAATGTGATGCATATTTTTTTGTAATTTTTTTCCAAGTAAATAATTAATTATGATTTTTTTATTACAAATTTTAAAAAATATAAAAACTTGTATGTTTGACCACCTTAACTTGGTCAAAACTTCATGAAATTCAATTTTTATTTTTTTAATCCTATAGTATACAAAGCATATAATGTGGTGCATGTTTTGGATTCAAAAAATGTGATACTATTTGAAAGCTATAGATGCTTTTCAATCAACCTATCAATCAGGACTTTAGTCGTAATTCAAATAGAAAATAATAATAATTACTTATTAAATTCAAAGTAAATCATAATTTATATTGGTGGAAAGCTAAGAATCTCCTTTAAAATCCTTTTTTGTTTCATCAATTTTGGGTAAAAAAAGGTCGTGAGCCACATACCCATCATATTGCCACTTTTTGGCCCATCATGATCATGCACATAACCTTAACCATATTTTTTAATGAAAGAAAGAAGATTTAACTACAATTTCTCCTATGTTAATAGCTACAATGCTAAATATGCACACATAACCACAAACAATAAACAAAAGAGGGTATGTGCAGGATCATCATGAAAAAACAAGCCCTTAAGTGGCAAAAAAATAGAAAAATCAGAGTTAGGAAAGTTGACATAAAAATTTGAATAAGTTATCTATATTATTTCAAAAATATGCAAAAATTAAATTTGTAGCAAATTTAATGTAGTTTCTAAACTACTAGTTTTTTTTTTTTAAAAAAAATCTATATGGTGAAAATTTGAAATTTCAATGTAGTGGTACTTAAATTTCAGGGAAAAAATAAGAAGTAGGTGTCTGACCACCCTAACCACAATAAAATGATAATATTTTTTTATAATATTTTAGATATAAGTAGAGGACTCATGCCCCGATGTGATGCATATTCTTTTATAATTTTTTTCCATGTAAATAATTAATTATGAATTTTTTATTACAAATTTTTTAAAAATATAAAAACTCGTATGCTTGACCACCTTAACTTGGTGAAAACTTCATGAAATTCAATTTTTCTTTTCTAAATCCTATCGTATGTGAAGCATAGAATGTGACACATGTTTTGGATTCAAAAAATGTGATACCTTTTCAAAGCTATAGATGTTTTTTAATCAGCATGTCAATCAGGACTTTAGTCGTAATTTGAATAGAAAATGAATAATAATTACTTATTAAATTCAAAATAAAGAATAATTTATATTGGTGGAATGCTAAGAATCTCCTTTAAAAACCCTTTTCATTTCATCAATTTTGGGTTAAAAAATAGTCATCAGCCAGATACCCATCATATTGCCACTTTTTGGCCCATCATGATCCTGCACATACCCAAGATTCACAAAGATAACTAAAACAATAAACAAAGGGTGAAAAAATAGTTGCTCCTATGTTAATCTGCAATTGCTCCCATGCTAATGGGTATAACGCCAAAAATGCATAGAGATAACTAAAACAATAAATCAGTGGTGAAAAAATTACGAACCCTAACCATATTTTTTTATGAAAGAAAAAACATTTAACTACAATTTATCCATCCATATAGAGCGATGATGTCTTACAAATCCCCAAAATGGGTATAACACCAAACATAGAAACACATAACAAGAAGACATGAATAGTAAATTAATTATCTATGCAAAATGACTCACCATATAGATGCGCAAAGATAACTAAAACAATAAACCAATGACAAAAGAATTATCAACCTTAACCATATTTTTTGATGAAAGAAAGAAGATTTAACTACAATTTCTCCATACATATAGAGCCATAATCTCTTTGAAATCTCCAAAACAGGTATAATGCCAAAGATAGAAACATATCACAAGAACACATCAACAATAAATTAATCATCTATGTAAAATACTCTTGTAAAATGGCTTACAGATTTTGGAGAACAATACTTCATCAAGTTTTGGAAGTTTGCTATCAAACTAGCAATGGAGCCAAAGGTGATGATGTTTACAATAATCTTCTATGAAACAAACACCACAATGATTTTTTTGAGAATGCAACTTAATCAAAGTATACTTTCCCATAATGCAACACTCAATATTGAATTTACTTCATCTGCTCGCATTTAATAGCCCCGGCTCCATTGTACAACAATTTCATAATTCAATAACACTACCACAAGCAAACACTTATATTTTAGCTTTCGCATACCGAGGACACCAACTCCACCACCACCAACCCACGTAATTCCCAGGATCCATGTCACCACAAAAAAACCCGATGTAGTCGCCATTGGCTGAGACATCTCTAGCATCGGCAAATTTAATTCACGGTTGGGCTGATGAAATTCCTGATGGAAACTTCAAACAAAATAGCCTATCGACTAAACAAAACCCTATCATAGTTTGAAAATTAAAATATCCTTTACTTATTGATTTATTCCTTAACAACTATCATGCTCCCAACCCTGTAACTATAACATTATTAGTTAACATAAAACCAAATTGGTCGAGGCTGATAAAACAAAATATTTGTTGGTAATTTCAAAGCCAGACTAAACTATATCGTAAATATTTCATAAATTAATATTTAATAATATAGAAAAGGGAGACATGTCATTACCATTTCACCAATAGTATCTAGGTTCATTTCCAAAAATGATTCTATTAATATTGAAAACTGGGCAGGTAGATGAATGAGTGGATGACAAGAAGAGTATAGTGATTTTGTGTGTATGTGACATTGGGATTGTAACACAAAGACCTATAAAGCCCATGGTTATCATAATATTTTGAGTATGTAGGGATCGCTACCTCACTTCATGTCTATAAAACTAACCATTGCATTTCTTAGTGTAGACACACAAAATTGGCATAATGCATTCGATTAGGTCATATTCATCCATTCAGCAAACAATTTAGGTTTATTTATCAATCTCCAAAATTCATCAATTTAAATTAAATAAATCAACTTGATTCTAACAACACCCTCGTTGATTGAATAAATCAAATCTTTTATTTAATTAAGTCTGAAATCACCTTTCATCCCTTTTTGATTTAAATAAATCAAAATATCTAAGTCAAAGAGGTCAAAATCATCTAATCATCATTAAGCTAATCTAATCCTGATTAACCTAACCTAACCACCCATCACATCCTCTAGCTTTTCCCACTTGCACCAATAAATCCTTTTAATTGATTTATTAAATCAACATTTTCCATCAACATGGCATCTTTGAGGAATATTCCCTCAAATTTGAATTCAAAAGCAAGTTGAAATGTACATCCAACAAGGAATTTAATAGGTCTTACATGTCTCTTACATGTCCCTTGCCAAGGTCAAACTCAACATTTATATCTCAAATTCAAATTTGAATCTCCCCCTCTTTGGCACATTGACCAAAATGTGCTCATTCCTCATCCTATCACAAGTTGACAAGTGGCCTCTTTTCATTGGCTTTTTTTTAGTCTCACATCCTCCATGTTTGGCATTATTATATCATTCTATTCTATAAATAAGGATCAAATCCAATGGTTTTCTCCACAACTCCACAATCTTCATGCAAAGTCATTCTCTTAAACTCAGAACTGATTTTTTTCACCATCATTTGCAACATCAAGCTTATCAAGGGTTGGGAAAGGGCTATTTTCCACAATAGCACCAATTCACTATGAGATAAAGTTGGATCATGTTTTTAATATGCTTTGTTTAGTTTCCTTGATTCCTTTCATTGCATGATTAACATGTTTCATTATTTCATAGGGGTGTTCTTATTTTGCTTTGTTTTAAATGGCAATATTAATGTGTGTGTTTGGGCAAATGAAGAATTTAACGTCCACATAATGGTGCTACATAATGGCGCTAGAAGGAGGGCTGAATCATGTTTTGGATACTCGAATATCATTAATTTCTATGCTAACATTGTTCTCTTCTCTTCCATGTTATTTTCTTTTCATTATTTAATTGGACAAATAGAATGCTTGTAAACTAATCTTGGCTCATGACTATTCTGATATTGCTCTGTCTCTTTTGGATCTTAGTTTGTCTTACGTCTGCTTTTTTTTTCTTTTAAGGGTAAATTCCAAGCTTGAATTTCAACGTGATCTACAAATCTAAATGTGTTATATTTATGGACATCTTTCCATCTTAACGTGTTCACATCTTGCCATACTTGGAAAACCTGCTTTATATTTATGGACGTAGAGTAATAGAGACAAGACTTTTTTTGTGCTTTAATTAATTAGTTTATTGATGAACACAAGTTTGAAGTCTTCACAGAGGATATAATTGTCTTTATTTCATTTGTTTAAAGTTTCTTATTGATGGCTAGAATAGGCTCACAGAAATCATGGTATTATCATTTAAGACATATTTAGAGTGTTTATTGGGTTATTGATAATAAATGAATGTGGTAGGTAAGCACCTTTTTTAAAGTATTGTAATAAAAGTACTTGTTCTTGATTTTTAATGATGTGGTAATAATATAATTTATTGAAATGTTAGTATTTATGACAAATAATTATTGGTTCTGTGATTTTAGATGTGATAGTGAAATTAAATTCTTAAAATTGACTATTGAGATAATTTCTAGTTTTTTTATTGATTAATTAATTTTATGTTTCAAAGTTAATTTGGTTGAAGTGTACTTAAGACATAATATCTTAATTAAATTATATGTATATTGATTAGAATGTAAAAATTATGGAAATTAATTTTTTTTATGTAATATATATTTTTATATGTTAATTGAATTGTATGTATATCCATTATAATGCAATATAATTAGAATATTGGAAATCAATATATCAATAGTACATCACATATAAATATTTATAGGTAAAAGGATTATTAAATTATTATTTATTTCGCTGATTATTATATGTTAGTGTTAAACTATTTAATATTTATTTATGTTGTTAATTATAGAATTTGTTGTATTAAAAGTATTTATTATTGATTTGGAGATAGATTGATAATAATTTAAAATTAGTAGACAAGGTAATATTTTAATTATAATAACCTTATATAATATTAAAAATATTAAATATTAAATTTAAAATAATTGATAAGTAGGAGTTATTTTCCACAACATGTCAAATTATGATATTGCTATCAAGATTCAACCGCATAGTTTTTTGAGTCAAGCTCATTGACCCATGTTTCATGAGTAGTGGTTCACAATAACCCATGTCCCATGATAATGAATGGTCCACTTAGACTCATTATATATATTTGAGACTCATAGAGTTGAAGCATTGGACCTTCCTGAGAGGTCACCCATCCCAATACTAATCCAACTCAAGTGCGCTTAAACGTGGAGTTTTCCCCAAGGTTAAACCCACTTAGCTTGCAAGCCCATTTTCCAAACCATTAGCAAGTGTTGTGCCTTATGAACCATTCATTATTAGCCCCTTTAGCTCATCAATTGATAAGTTGGAGGTATTTTACACAGTGTGTCAAATTATGATATTTTTATTAGGATTCAATTGTACAAATTTTTGAATCAAACTCATTGACCCATGTTTCATGAGTAGTGGTTCACAAGAACCCATTTATCATGATAATGAATTGTCCACTTAGCACTCATTTCATCTAAGGTTATGCTCATAGAGGTGAAGCATTGGGCCTTCCCAAGAGGTCACCCATCCCAGTACTACTCCAACTCGAATGTGCTTGTGATCATAGTCATAGTACAAATTAAACACACTAGATCCAAATGAATTTAAACTATATTTAATCCCCTAAGCCATGATCCCAAAGAGATATTTGAAAGCATCAAGAAACTAAATAAACCATTAAACTAAACATGAAATGAGCATGAAAGCTTAAAAGAAACCTATTCTAATTAGACTCCAAATTTTATCCCATTAGGGGAGTGGTGTTGCATTGATGTGGAATGGTGACCCTTTCCCAATCGCTTGGATAATATGAGTTGTTCCAATCAATTTTATTGATAAAAACTGATGAAATAGATGAAACATAAATGAAACATGGATGCAAAACTAGTATAACATGATGAAAATGAGTGCTAAATGCTAAAATTCTTGATGGAGATGAGTGCAAGATATGCTAAATGGAAATTAAGTTTGAAGATACAAGCCATGGATGTAAACTTATGCTAAAATGGATGCAAACTAAGCTAAAATGGAAGCCATTAATGGATGCTTAAGCTAATATGGATGAAGATTAAGCTAAAATGCTAATAGGTGCTAAATGTGGATGTAAGTGAGTATGAATTTAAACAACATAACTTTGCTCTGAAAAGGTGGATCCATTTCTCTCCAAATGATGGAGTATTTATAGAAGAGCAAATGAAGAATCAAAGGCTCAAATCATTTTGATCAATCAATGGCCAATATTGAATGAAGGGTGAGGGCATGGATCAAGGATTCTCATCAATGGATGAGAATCAAAGATTACATGGATCAAAAAAAGCATCAAGGGTTGAGAATGATTTAAACAAACATACTTTGTAACAACTTTGAAATTTTATTACAAGGTTTCTTTGAAAATAATCATTCCCTTTTTGGAGCCATATAGAATAATATTCCTTTGGAATATTCCCTATGCAAGTGGATGGGTGAGGAAAATTAACAATTAGTAATTAGAACTAAGTTTTAATTGTGCAAGATGAGGAATAATAGTGGTGCAACCACAATAGGAGGGTTCTCAAAGAGAAAAATCTGGACCATGCAACGAGAGTAACACAACAGAACCAACACTGAATATGGAGGAAAATGTAGATTAAAACATGCTCATTAACATAAATCTCAATTACATTTGACCAACAACATCTGGGCTTATAGATTCGGCTCACAAGCCTGATATATCAAGTTCAGAAATACAACATTCCTATACGCTCGATGTGAGTTGAATTCTAACATATCAAACCTACCCTTCTCTATGTTACTTCTTAATGATATATTACAATGATTTATACCACCTCTAGGGATCTAGAACCATCCGCGTCGGCCAAAAATTAGTACAATCTCCAATGAAGAAAATGTAATGTGCACATGAATAGGTTGGCCCCAAATTTGAATTACTCCTTAGTGAATGCATAGGATAAAGTGTGGACCTATAATCAAGGTTGGGGACACTCCATAAAATAGTTAAAATCACACCGTCAAGATCCACAAGCTATGAGAAATATCCACAAATGATCGAACTAGCTATTAGGTTTGAAAATTATTCTGGTTTCAGTTCAAGAAACTATAATCAAATCCAGAAGCGACAACTTTTTGGAAAATAATCCAATTGTGCTCAAATATTGGAATAAGGAAAATGAAAATTTCCATGATATACACATAGATCCAAAGGGTCTAGTGAGCAAATATGACAAATCCACAAACTTGAATTGAACAAGAACAAAACTAAAAGAAAATATTTTTGGTTGATGCAAGATTGCCAAGAACTAAGGATGCTCATGCATCAAACATCTGGGGTTATTTTAAAAGTGAGTCCCTCACTTTGTTGGGGCTAAAGGAAAACCAATATGGTCTACATAAACCTGGGAGATCCAAGAAGAATCCTCCATTGGTCTACCTTTCCACTTCACAAGATTTTCTTTGTATTGTCTTCCACGAGTCTTCCTCCCATCTCTAATATCTGAAATCTCTTCAATATCATTTGACTATTGTTTAGGAAACTGATCCTTCAATTCTTTTTTACTGTCTTCACTGAATTCTACTTCAAGGTATTGATGTAGATCTGTAACGCTGAATATAGGTGATATACCCATGCCATCTGGTAACTTTACTTCATATGCATTTCCTGAACCAAATTTCCTCAAAATCTTACAGGGTCCAAACTTCCTCATCTTCAACTTATTGTATGTGCCAACTGGAAATATTTTCATCCTCAAGTACACCATCACTTCATCTCCAACTTCAAACTCCTTATGTCTCATCTTTTCATCTTCTTTCATCTTGTACTTCTGGTTCATATTTTCCAACTGCTCCTTCACTTGATTATGCACTTTCTTCATATGTTCTACAAATTCCTCTGCTTTTGCACTCCTTTTGTATTCCATACTGATTTCTCTCAACTTTGATATACCTCTAGGATGAACTCTAGTAACAATCTCAAAAGGTGTCTTTTATGTACTCTTGTTCACTAAATTATTGCAAGCAAACTTTTCTTGTGCAAGGACTAAATCCCAACTTTTAGTCTTCTCTTCAAATGAACATCTCAACAAATTCCCCAAACTCCTGTTTACTACCTTTGTCTATCCATCATTCTGTGGGTGAAAAGTAGAACTAAAATTCAAATATGTCTTTAACTCCTTCCAAAGTCTTCTCCAAAAGTAACCAACAAACTTTACATCTCCATCTGAAATAATACTCCTAGGCAACCCATGCAATCTGACCACTTCCTTGAAAAATAAGTCTACTACATGTACTGCATTTGTTGTCTTCTTACAAGATATGAAATGTGTCATCTTAGAAAATCTATCCACTACCACAAATATAGAATCATTACGTCTCTATGTCTTTGGAAAACCGAATATGAAATCCATGTTGATATCCTCCCAAGGTCTCTCTGGAACTTTCAAAGGTTTATAAAATCCAACGTTCAGACTACACCCTTTTGTAACTTGAAAAACTCTACAACTCTGCATAAATTTCCTAAAATCCTTATAAATCTGTAGCCAAAAGTAGTTCTCACTTACGAATGATATTGTCTTATCAACTCCAAAGTGTCCTAACAATCCTCCATTATGTTTTTCTTTCACCAAGTTATCCCTCATTGAACTCTGTGGTATACACAACTGATTCCCTCTGAACAACATATCCTCCTAAATGAAATAATCCAACCACTGACTTATATCCTTCAAAACTAGTTCTTTACAAGCTCTCCAAGGTTCTATAAAATTTGGGTCTTCCTCATACAATTTCTTCAATTCATCAAAGCCTAATGCCTCCACTCTCATCTTCGTCAGTAAATTCCTTCTCCTACTTAAAGAATCAACAACTTTATTTGAATTTCCACTCCTATGCTTCAAAACAAACGTATAAATCTGCAAGAATTCTACCCATCTCATGTGTCTCTAATTCAACTTACCATGACTTTTCAAATATTGCAAAGCTTGATGATCCATATACAACAAAAAATCCTTAGGCAAAAAGTAATGTATCCACTTCTTCAAGGCTTGAAATATGGCATAAAACTCCTAATCATACACTAAATATCTTCTCCTAGCATAATTTAATTTCTCACTAAAATAAGCTACTGGTCTTCCTTCTTGACTTAATACCACTCCAATTGCATTTCCACTTGCATCACAATCTACTTGAAATACCTTGTCAAAATATGGTAAAGCTAACACATGCTACTCAGTCACCTTCTATTTTAACAACTCAAAACTATGATCTGCTCCAGATGTCCACCTAAAATACTTCTTATCTCCTTTCATTGTTTCTATCATAGGATTGCAAATAGAACTAAAATTCCTAATGAACTTTTGGTAGAAAATAGCCAATCCATGAAATGATCTTACCTCTCCAATGGTATTTGGTGTAGGCCACTCCACAATTGGTCTTACCTTCTCAGGATCCATCTTCAATCCATCCACAAATATCACAAATCCTAGATATACCAATTCTTCCTTCATGAAACTACACTTCTTAATGTTTATCAACAACTGTTCTTCTCTCAACCCCTGCAAAACTTGTCTTATATGCAATAAATGTTCTTCTAGATAGTCGTACTGAAAATCAAGATGTCAGATCCAAGTAAACAATCATAAACTTACCCAAAAATTTCTTCAATACCTCATTCATCAGCCTCATGAAAGTACTCGGTGCATTTTTTAGTCCAAAAGGCATCACCAACTACTCATACAATCCTTCATTTATCTTCAATGTTGTCTTCCACTCATCTCCTTCTCTAATTTTGATATAATGATATCCACTTTTTGAATCAATCTTTGTAAAGTATCTAGATCCACTCAAACAATCCATAAATCCATCCATCTGAGGAAAAGGAAATATATACTTCACCGTGATCTTGTTTATGGCTCTAGAGTCTATACACATCCTCCATTCTCCATCCTTCTTAGGTGCCAACACAACAAGGATTGCACAAGGACTTAAGCTTTCTTTGGTCAAACCCTTTCTCAACAACTCTTTCACTTGTCTATTCAACTCTTCATTCTCTGCAGGTGTTATCCGGTGTGCTGCTTTATTAGGCAAACTAGCTCCAGGAATCAGATCCATGCAATGACTAATATTCCTCACAGGTGGCAATCCATTAGGTACATTATCTGAAATGATCTCCTTATATTATGTCAACAATTCCTTTATCTCCTCTAGTTGTTCTTATACATGCTTCAAGTCTTCAGCTTTCTTAGAAACCAAGCCATAACACATGTTATAATGTCTCAATCCATCCAAAAATCTCCTTCCATCAACCAAAAAAATTCTAGCACTCCTACAAACCTCAATTTTAGGAACATCTTCCAATGGCAACAAAGTCTACTTCATCCCATAAGCAATAATAGTATATGTATTCTCCTTTCCATCATGGATAGCATGTCTATCATATTGCCAATGTCTTCCCAAAAAGACATGGTATACATCTATAGGCATGATATCACACAAAACTTCATCATGGTAATTTCCTATCTTCAATTTCACCAAACATTGTTCACTTACCAATATCTTATGCTCATCTTGAATCCATGCTATTTGATAGGGATTCAGGTGTTTCAATCTTTCCAACTTCAATTTGATCACCATTTCTTTAGAAACTAGGTTCTCAGAACTCCCACTATCAACAATCACTTTGCAACATTTACCAACTACATTGCATCTAGTCTAAAACAAATTCTTTCTCTGCAATGGTTCCTAGTCCATCTCACTTTGACATAATACTCTTCTATTCACCAACACTTCTCCATCTTCCAATTTATTAGATGATCTGACATGATCCTCCTCAGTGAAGGTTGTTCATCTATTGTTCTTTTTCTTTTTGCTTGTCTCTCCTTGATTACACTCAAATGCTCTATGTCCTTCTCCACCACACTTAAAACAAGTTCTCTTGAATACTCTTTTCTCCTATCCTCTATCATCTTTTGTTGTAACCCTCATTCCAGTAACCACTATATCCTTCTATTTGGTAAGTGTTTCCATCATCTCTATAGTATGAATTATCATTCTTTTCAACCTCCTCATCTTTATTCTTATTTGTAAAAGTTCCTCTTCCTCCTCCAATAAAAAAATATTCCTCTTTCAAATCTTCCACCTCTTCCTCTCTATCTTTGTTAATGTCTTTTATTCAACATCTCTTCTGCCTTTAGGGCACATTGATATGCCTCTTCCACACTCTGCAACTTAATCAAGATAATCTCATCCTATATAGATGACCTCAAGCTATTCACATGTCTAGCTACTTGCCTAATCTTATCCTCTGAATGTCTAGATTTGATATTCAACTTGTAGAACTCCTCAATATACTTTGTCACATTTGATTCCTTCTGCTTCAAATTCTGCAACTTTTGGAACAAACTGATTTGATAATCTATAGGCATAAACTTTATTTTCAACTTATTCACCATCTGATCCCATGATCTTATCTTTTATTTTCCCCTTCTTTCTCTATATGTCTACAAATGTTCCCACCAAAGGGATGCATACATACTTTCAACTTTGTACAAGAAAATTTCACCTTATTATCTTCGGTGGTACCTTCAAAATCAAAATACTTTTCCATCTCTATTATCTAATCAAGCAATTCATCTAAATCCAACTTACCATTATAATCTAGTGGATTGAAATGTGGCTTAGTATTCACTCTAGTTAGGGTTGTTATGAACCTTTCTTCTCCCTGATTTACGCCAGGTTGATCTTCTCTTCCTTTTTCTTCCTGTACTTCTACCTCTTTATCACTCACATCATCAATTGGTTGACCTCTCCTCTGGGCCATTTCAATTGCATCTAATCTAGTAGCAATTCCTCTCAACATCTCCATCAAAGTTGGGTCTGCATTTCCATGCGCTCCATTTCCTCTAACATTTCTTCTTCCCACAATCTTTACACAAGTTCTCTACAGTTGTAGGTCGGATCCTCAATCTGCCACCCCACAAAAAATATTCAATAGTACTCCATGAATTTTGGTGATCTCTCATGGATCAAATCTCACTCTGATACCAATATGGTGTAGCCACAGTAGGAGGTTCCTCAAAGAGAATAATCTAGACCATGAAACAAGAGTAACACAACAGAAACAACATGGAATATGGAGGAAAATGTAGATTAAAACATGTTCATTAATAGAAATCTCAATTACATTCGGCTGGCAACATCTAGGCTTATAGATTCGGCTCATAGGCCTGATATAGCAAGTTTAAAAATGTACAACATTCCTATACGCTCCTTAATGCGAGGTAAATTCTAACATATCAAACCTATCCTTCTATATGTTGCTTCTTAATGATCTATTACAATTATTTATACCACATCTAGGGATCTAGAACCATCCACGTCAGCCAAAGACTATTACAATCTCCAATGAAATAAAATGTAATGTGCACATGAATAGGTCAGCCTCAAATTTGAATTACTCCTTGGTGAATGCATAGGATAAAGTGTGGACCTATAATCAAGGTCGGGGACACTCCACAAAATAGTTAAAATCACACCATCGAGATCTGCAAGCTACGGGGAAGATCCACAAATGATCGAACTAGCCATTAGGTTTGAAAATTATTCCAGTGTCAATTCAAGAAACTGCCATCAAATCTGGAAGCGACAACTTGTCAAAAAAGATCTAATTGTGCTCAAATATTGGAATAAGGAAAATGAACATGTCCATGATATACACATAGATCCGCAGGGTTTGGTGACAAAATATGATGAAAGCACCAACTTGAATTGAACAAGAACTAAGCAAGAACAAAACTAAAAGAAAATATTTTTGGTTGATGCAAGATTGCCAAGAACCAAGGATGCTACTGCATCAAATAGGATGCTCATTAAATAATTAGTTTATTTAATAAAAAAGGGGATGCAATATGACATTTAATTTAATAATATAGGATTATTTAATTAAATGAGAGGACATAGGGGGTTTAAATTAAATAATTTGATTTATTTAATTAAATAGGATGAGAGGTGAAGGTAAAAGGGAGTGAATTAACCTAATTAAGTCAATTAGATTAATAGATTAAAAAATGATACATTTAATTAAATAACCAAGGTTATTTAATTAAACAGGAAAAAAATGATGAATTTTTGCATGAAACAATATTAGTGATTAGATTCAAGTGTGTAGTATCATTAAGGATAATTTTAAGTGTCTACATTTTTTCCCTCCTTGAAGTGAGGTACCTATTACATTGGTTCAAATACCTACACTTTTTAGATTAATGCTATTTATTAGATAAAAAAATTAAAAATTCTTGATTTTTTAGATGTGCCACTACTACACCAGTGGAAGGAATTAAGTAGGTACCCTACCCTCTCAAAGATCGGGTCAAATTTTGAAATCTTGGGTTGATCTCGCGACAAAGGTTTAGCATTGATTCGGGTGTCAAAAAGGGCTCTGAGATGTAAAAACAAGCTTAGAATCATAAAAAATGGAACAAAATATGCCTCATAGCTCAAGAATCGGTGAAATAGGATAAAAACCCTAGCTTTCCTCTCAAATTAGGGAAAAAACCCTAACTTTTAGGCATAAATATATGTCAGAGGGGCACTTTCAATTCATTTGTGTATTCACACTTTGATATTTTCTATGCTTTTTGCTCTGTCCCTCTGATAAAATGGCTTGTTGCATGCTTCCACGACACATCACTTATCATATTTGAGAGTACTAGTAGCCTCCAGGCACAGGACCAGCTATACACAAATTGAAATTTCCTTGCACTTCACTTTTTTCATGCATTTATTAGGCATTGAAGCTACGATAGGTTAGGCATCACTATATTGTGAAACTTTTAAGTTTTTTAGTGACATAATTGTCAATTATGGAAATTCCATTATAAATGGAAATGCTTCCCAAGATTTAGAATTAGGGTTTCAAATTGATTATAGCAATACAATTGCATTTAGCAATGCTAGCTAAGATTTGTTTTGGGTAACATTGGGAATTATGGTGATACCATTGTCTAGTGCGATGCTTAGATTTGAATAGGGACGACACTGTTGGCTAAAATAATTATAGTGATGCAATTGAAAATTGTGACACAATTGTTAGTTGGAGGTGCAAAAGCTCCAAAATTTATTGATTTTAGTGAAATTTTGACATTGAGCACTTCTTGGATGTAGGAGGTTGTCCTACCACTAATGTCACACGAGCATCAACTCGAGTTGCTTAAAACATTAGATGATTTGGACAAGATTCAATAGGAGCACCTTAGGGAGATCAAGCTTTGGTTTAAATCACATATATGCACAAGGTCAAGACACATCTTGCCATGATGACAACATTGTGTGAACAGTGGCACAATGAGACATTGTCCTTTCACCTACCCACTGACGAGGCCATGATGACATTGGAGGACATGTGGAGGATACTGTGGTTCCTATCGATGGAGATAGAGTGATTTATGGTACTGATGTAGGTTATGACGCATGCCATGAGCTTCTATGGAAGGAGGATGCGATCTTTGTGAGCTCATTCACATGAACATTGACTCGAGCTTCTTACAACATCAGATGATTTGGATGAGATTTGATAGGAGCACCTTAGGGAGATCAAGCTTTGGTTTAAATCACATTTATGCCCAAGGTTAGGACACATCTTGCCATGATGACAACATTATGTGAGCAGTGGCACAATGAGACATCGTCCTTTCACCTACCCACTAATGAGGCCACGATGACATTGGAGGACATGTGGAGGATAATGTGATTCCTATTGATGGAGATAGAGTGATCTATGGTAATTATGTAGGTTATGACACATGCCATGAGCTTCTATGGTAGGAGGATGTCATCCTTGGGAGCTCATAGATTGACCTAAAGATTTATCAAGGGCACTCACTGATATTTAGATTGATAGTGGAAGCATTGATTTTGGGGATTATTGCCCCAAATTGGTGTGACAAAGGATTTAGTCTTGGCTGGGGACTCACATATCACATGATGATTTATAGGAGGACACTCTTTGTGTGGAGCTCGATTATGCTGACCTCACTTTACCATAACATGCACTAGTTTGTATATTTCCAGGGTAGAGGTATTGGATTAGGGGTTAATTTGTTATGCATGTGGGCGTGGGAGCATATAGTTGTGCTCAAACTAGTGGTCCATATGGTTGATGTGGATCTAGACGAGACAGTTGTGATTTGATACAAGGGAGCCATCAATTTGCAACATATAGACCCATTGGGTATCCCTTACTAGTGATGTGTCATTGATGATATGACAGTGTTTAGATGGCAGCCATGGCTACATATTTCGAATTGGTATGATGACCCCCAACAATTCTTCTATACTAGATAGAATTTAAGATATGTGTAGAGTTGCGAGCATATGATGATCGAGTGATACCTACTAGATCACACAACTAGATAGTTCAGGGAGGTGCACAATGCACCTAGAGATGAGTACATTGCCATATTTGTGTGGACTACAAGGGAGGCCACATAGGTCCCATAGATACAGGATCAGGTGACCATTGATGATTTAAGATAGCTAGCGGCCAAGCCTTGGGTATATGATCAGGGAGAGGCCGATGCTAGGACCACAATGGCCTATGATGCATGGTTTATGCTTCTCCTCAAACTTACAAATCTAGTAGGGGTACCTCCCCAAGGGAGGCCTAGAGGGAGAGGTGTAGGCAGGGGTAGAGGACATGCTCAATAGCTAGATTAGGGTCAGCAGGATCAACCTATTGGATAGGGTCGAGGGTAGGGTGGATAGGATCAAGTATGGGACAAGTCCCATAATAGCCTCTATAATAGCAACCACAACAGCCACCACCAAGGCCAAACCCTTGATATGCCAAAATTCAATCCCTTAGGGTTGAGAGGGATGTGTTGAGGCAACAGGTGTATACATTGATTGGGGAGCGAGACCATGAGCGTCAACTCTAATAGGATTTGGATATCCAACTAGGGGAGGAGGTTGGTAGGAGGTAGTAGTTGGAGGCTTCCATAGTGGGTGCCTAGGGTCAGAGTGTGTCAACATAGATGTATCAAGATGCGGTGATAGAGGATTCCTATCACCAAAATGTATTATTGAGATGTTCGCCTAGCATGTAGGAATCTAGATTTTGAGCACAAGAGTTAGGTACAAGCCAGTGGGTTAGTGGGCAACCTTCAGTCAGGCAACTGAGAGAGCCTAGCCACCAACATGATCAGTCACACCATGGGGACCAAGTCAGTAGGGGATATCCTCCTTGTATAGATACTTTTTGGATATACATCTGGATTGATTCATATATACACATTCATCACCTCATTTTTTGATAGCCTCTTGTATATTTACTTTTGATGATAGTTACACACAATGATTTTGATATATATGAGATGGTCTGATTTGATTTATGATTTGATGCACTTATTTTATATGTTATGACTATATATGGATGCAATGGATGAAAATGTTTATGTTATGGATGTACTTCTTTATTTATGAATTGAGATATGAGATGATCTATGATGTGATGTTTATGTCATACACAATGTGTGATATGGATTTAATGCAATGGATGTTTCCTTTTCTTTTTAAGTAACTTTCTACATGACATGGTATGAGATGGATATTCTTCTCTTTTTCATGTTTCCCATATGATGATGTCATTCTTTATGATATGCAGATGATATGATATGCTTATGCAGGATGTATGTATGCTAATGGTTTGTGGATGTAGGATGGATGCATTAAGATTTTGGTTGACTACCATGACACCATGTTAGCATGGAAAGGGGTGATCCCAGAATAGTGGTTTACAAATTTTGGCCAAACTGGACACGAAAAATAATTTTTTTAACTAAATCTTCACTTTTGGGCACCTATAGTGACGAAACCGTGAGGAATTTGAAAATGATGCAAACTAGAGTTTTGTGACATTTTGTTTGTAGATTATAAATATATTTTTTTCAAAATTTTTGGAATCAGATTTCACTTCTTTTTCCATCTCCCTCAAAAATTAGAAAACAACATTTTAAAAAAGTGATGCTCATCATATAACACAACTTTTTTTCCATGAAGGATAAAATTCTAATTCTTGTAGTGTTCTTTAATCAGCTCAGTAACTAGGAACATGAATTCCTCTGCTCAAGGATTGAACATCACAACTGGTAGTCATGACCTACTAAAGAACCTTATTTAATTATCAACCTAGGGATGTAAACTTGAAATGGGATAGCATAATATATGCACTAATCGCGCTTCCAGACATACATGATTCCTAAAATTCCTTATACTAGAATTTAAGTACTGGAACCAACTTTACTGTTTAACTTTGCTTCAAAATGAAAAACTCGAAAGATAACCAATTCTACTCCTAGTGGCTGCAGGAACCGTTGACAGCTCTATGTTTTTGCTAGCTGTAGGAATAGTCACATTAACTTCTATGAAGGGAAATGCAGCTATTCTAACTTACAGAATAAAAGTATGGATAGTTCCCTAAGTGGGCCCCCTTACGTAGTGCCAAAAGTAGACAACAGATTAGGTGAAAAACTTCATAAGCTTTATTGATTCAATGCAAACAAGTATATGGCACAATCTCTTGGCTGAATTTCTAAAACTGAAAGTGTGTTACAATAGCAATTTTTTTTCCAGCCCCTTCTCTGAAGGAGAATGGGCTATTTATTGAAAATTGATCCTAACTACTAACCAACCTTCCCTTATAAATGGGAGGCATTTATTACATTTAACCAACTTAAGTAAGGAGGTGAATGACAATGCGAGAACTAAGTCAAATTGGTTTAGCAATCTTAAAGTGCCATCATCTTAGATTCATGCACCACCAAGACGCCTCGCCTAGATTTCTAGAAAACTCTCCCTGCATGGTGAATGAGTTGAAACTGTCTCCTCATCTTTTTCTATTGAACCAGTCTTTATGGATTTGGTCTTCAATTCTTCAAGTGGAAATTGAATTATCTTCCTTCAATCATGGTACCTACAAAATATATCGCCATCTTTTCCTGAGGAAGAAGGTTGGCTCGACATATTCATCCTTTAAGACAATCCATTACTTTATTCATTCATTCATTCATTAAGTATTAAACTAAGGAAAACATTGTTTCAGATATGGCTGCAGGAAGTTTTGGTAGTGGAGGCTGTAGGAAGGTTTATGATCACAAAAATCCATAAAGTATTTATCAAACTAATAAAATATTCAAGGTAATAATCATGGCACTTCTTGTCACAATATCCTCATCATATTTAAGTCATAGAAAGGTCTATATCTATCCCATAAATAGACTGAATGTTTGTTTTAGCATAATAAAAACAACAAAGTATTTATAGAAGTATTATCAAAATGTGCCAAAGACTTGGCTCATCACTCCCCTCAACTAACTACTTGCTAGACCCTTCAGCAAGTCTAGCATTCCTTCTTTTGGCAAACTCTCTCAGATCTGCACTCAGTTGCTGTAAAATTGTTCTCCTCTGCTTATTTCATTGGTGATCTAGGAGATTAAAGCCCTGATATGAATATCACCAACATAACATAAGGGATTCCAATCCTTATCTTGGGATACAGCCAAATTGTGCAGATAAAATTCACATAGGAGGTTCTTGATGTGTAGAGGTGAATCCCTGTATGCTTCATAAAATTCCTCAAAGGTATTCAAAGAAGGATTCTTACCTTTCCAGACTCTAATTAGTTGGAAGTTCAAATATATCTCCTTGAGATACATTGCGTAGATAGGTGAAGGTACACAACATTGCATCAGTTGTGGAACCAGCTCTACCAACTTATTGAGAGTGTCATTCAAGTTAGCAATTTCTAGATTCTTGTTCTGGATTACCCTTTGTAGTCTCTCAATTTCAAGTGCAGAAGTAGTCTGCTATTGCTAAAGTTCTTGAAAACATGCCATTCCTATAGAAAATTTTGTGACATGGAGTGGTGGTCTATGATTATAACACACCGCAGGTGTCTCTTGTACTTCTTCAAACACATCCACCTTACCTTGCTCTTCTTCTAGCGGAAACACAACCGGCTCTTCCTTCTCATCACATTCCATATCTTCCTGTAGTTGCTCTGCAATGGTAGCCAACTTATTGAGGCTAGCCCCTTCAAGTGTACTCACAACCTCCTCAATAACAGGTTCTTCTTCTCTCAGTTCAGGACTAGAAGGATCTGAAGGTGGTGTGGCAGGAGTAGTATTAAGTGATTGGTGGGCTATCTGTTTTTGGAGCCTAGAGTTCCTTCTTATGGAAGTAGGAACTGTTTTATGCTTTTTGGAAGGTTTTGTTGCAGGAACAAAGAAGTTTCTCTTTTTCTTTCTTTTAACAGGCTCAAGGGTTGCTACAATAGGTGACTTTCCTTTCCTATCCTTGGGAGACAACTCATGAATTTTGATAGGACTTTGTGTTAGATTCTTGGGAGTTCTTTTAGAAAGAGGAACATCATCCTATGAACTGGATGATTCTTGATGAGAGGATATAGTAGCAGAGGTTTGGCCTATGGACTGGGAGATTCATTATTTAAAGGTAAGAGGTTCACCCCTAGGTCCTACATTTTGGATTTTAGGGTTAAATTGGACTGTGAATTCCTCCCAGGTCATTCCTAATGCATCGTGAATGGATTTTTCAACAAGTAATTTAATAAGGTAGTGGTGAGATACATAGTTAACCCTACTCTTTTTAAATTCAATAGCACTATTGGATAGAAAATTGTAAAGAAAGTCAAGAATATTTATCAATAATCCATGGCGTAAATGAGACAAAAGTTTGAAGTGATGAGAATGTAGGACTAAAAACCTACCTTCATAGGTTATGTATTTGATGATATACCCTGCCCGTGACACCCAGTCCTACGTCAAACTCATTCTTTGTGCACCTTGCTTGTCTACCCATAGAGGAGGGTCATTTGGCCGAGTGAACTTAGCTCTGGAGCTTCTTGCATCTCTTCCTCTGGGAAATAGTTCTCTGACTTGAGGTAATCCCATTACCTCAACAATTCTATCAATTGATGCATTGACTGTTATGCCTCTAACTTTTTCTTCCCCATCATGAATTTTTTTTGTGAATTCCTCTGCAATGTCTGTATTAAAAGTTTCGAGCTTCAAGAAGTAATTGAGCCACCCATATTGTCTAAATAGTGGCACATGCAACACATCTTGCAATAGGATGCTATGATCTATAGGCTCATGCCGAATCAGCTGACCTCCCATTTCCTTGGTTTTTTGTAATTAAATGCATTAAGCAATGCTGACCTAGCTTTTCCAACTGAACTTCCTATAACCCTATTAATGAACCCTTCTGCAATTCTACAACACTTTGCCCCTCCCCTCAACTGAAACTTTTGAACCTCTTTTCAAAAGTGACAGAAAAATAGGGAAAACAATGTGATCATGCAATCTTTTTAGGGAGAGAGTAATCATGGATAATCAAAATACAAGACTATTTGATTATTAATTACAGGTTTCATATATTGAATTTTCTTGACAACTGATGGGACAAGCTTATGGGGGCGATAATAAGGACATGGCAAAGTAATATCATAGAAAAACGTGCTCAATCATGTGAATGAGCTGAAGGAAATGTAAACCATATAGGAAATCATTCATGCTAATTAATACTAAATTAAATGCAATAATTAAAGTAACTAAAGCAATATTAAAGTGAAGTGGAGCGTACATGGAGAGAATCGTCATAATTATCTGATGTGGCCTCCTTCTTCACTGCAATACATGACATAGAGAAACGTGGATGATATGGAAAATGAAAGATGGATGATCTAGAAGAGAGAGAATGAGTAGGGATTGTGGATGAAGTGAATGAATGGAATGGGGATCTTATTAGATAACCCCTTTATTATGATTTGGTATGCACTTTTATGCATGGCCTAGGAATTTGAGCCTAGGCTCAATTCCTTTGGCTGCAAGATCATTGCTATCCTGCTCAATTTTGAACAGTCTTAGAAATGCTTCCTTGTCAATGGGTTTAGAATAGAGCTTTAGGCGATGCCTATTGACTAGTAGCTGGAATCGAACATCATCAATGGTTCTTAATTGAGCAACACCATTGGTGAATACCTCCTCTATCTCATATGGACCCAACCATCTAGTTTGTAGTTTTGCTAGACTGTCCTTATATCGTGAGTCATAAAGTAGAGCCCAATCTCCTGCTTTGAATTTCTTTTCCTTAATGTATTTATCATGCCACCTTATTCTCTGATTTTGTATAATCTTAGTGTGTTGCAGGGCATTCTTTCAGAGCTCATCCAGGGCATTGAGTTGCATGACTTTGTCCTTTTGTGCATTTGTTAAATCCATGTCCATCTATAATGTTGTTCTTAGAGTCTTATGTTTGAATCCTATTGGCATTATAACTATTTTACCATACAACATTTCAAAAGGTGTATACCTGTAGCAATCTTCCAGGTAGTATGGTAGGCCCATATAGCTTCTGGTAACCTTGCGGCCCAGTCCTTCCTATGCAAATCTATAGTTTATTCAAAATGGCCTCTATGTCCCTATTGGTAACCTCAACCTGGCCATTGGTCTGGGGATGATAAGGAGTTGATTTCTTGTGTTATATATTGTATTCATTTACTAAGGCTGTGATAAGTGTATAAGTGAATTGTGCTCCTTGATCTATCACTATTTCCATAGGGACATCAAATCTGGTGAATATTTCCTCATAGAGGAATTCAGATACATTATTATCCCTAGCATGTTTCATAGGTTTAGCCTCTACCCATTTTGTCACATAATCTGTACATACAAGGATGTAGGACTTACCCTTGAAAGGTGGATCAATTGGTCCTACAAAATCCAGCCCCCATTTTTTGAAGGGTGTAACGACAACTTGTGGAAAGAGAGGAATCTCATCAGATCAAGTTGGTCTTCCCATCCTTTGGCATTTGTCACATCTCCTGGTATATTTGGTTGCATCTCTATGCAGAGTTGGCCAATAGTAGCCATTATCTAAAATTTTCATTGTTGTTATTTTGGCAGCAAAATGTCCACCACACGGCTCATCATGGCTTGCATGCAGTATATCATGAGTGTCCTCTTGTACACATCTCCTCATAACTTAATCTAGCCCTGTATAAAACATGCAATCTCCAATCCAAGAAAAGTTAAAGATTTTCTCTATCAATAATCTCTTTTCCTTAGGAGAGAATTAAGGAGTTCTTCCTATGGCAAGATAATTTGCTATATTGGTATACCATGGGTGAATAACCTTGATTGCAAACAGGTGCTCATCAAGAAAGGAGTCTTCAATAAGTACAGAGTCATCTTTCCTTTGAATTCTAGAAAGGAAATTGTATACGCATAAAAATGGTCATGTCTATAATCCTGACAATTAATTAAATATTTATTATTTAATTATTTTTTCTAAAAATCCTCTACATATGATTAAATTTAATTAATTTAATTATATTGTTAATTCATATTATTCTTTCTTCATAATTAAATAAATTTAGTTTATTTAATTATTTTCATACGTCCACTTAATTAATTAAATAAATATATTTTATTTATTTAAATTAATTATCATTGTTTGAATTTAAATTAAATCTTTTGATTTAATTAAGTTTAAATATCTCTCTTTCTTCTATTTTAATTTTTCTTCTAATTAATTAAATAAATCTTATTTAATTAAAATATCTTATGCTTTCTTTCTAAATCACAATTAGGTATTTTATCTGATTGTGAAATCTTCTCATATCATAATTAAATATTTTATTTAATATGATATCTTCTACTTTTTTCAAAAAAACCTGATTAAAGCTTTATTCTTATCACAAACTTTCTTCTGCTTTAAAAGCTTAATTAAATATGTCATTTAATTAAGAAAAAGTTGAATATCCTCCACAAATAAATAATTGAATTTTTAATTCATTATTTATCAGCTTTTAAATCTTTCTTTTATCTTTTTAAAGAAAGATGATTTCTTATCTTCTTATCTTTTCATCTTCCATAAAAATAGAAAAATATTGTTTTTAGGTTTCTTCTATTCTCTCTTCAGTTTCATCTATCTTCAGCCATTCGATCTGCCAGGAATTATCACAACCGTTAATTGAGACAACCAATCAAAAGCTTTTGAAAACTCTATAAATACAACCTCTCACAATTCATTTAGGGGGTTTATTTTTTAGTATCCTCACTCTATCAAAATTATTCTTCAAATATTCTATCTTTCATCCAATCATTCTCCTTCAAACCTTTATCACATTGTTATGTTGCAGAATTGAGCAACCAACATTCCTCCATTATCAACCTTCAAAATCTTGCATTCTTAGTATAGTATGCATTTCATTTATATCTCATTCTTTAGTAGCCTACTTCGTTGAGCTTGGCATTCCAGATCTGAGAGCAACTTGAGCAAAGATGAAACTCTGGAGATAGAGGACAATAAGACGACTTCGAAGAAACTGCCATTAACAGTTTGCTTATTTCTATTTTTCTTTTGGTTTCTTTGATTTAATGTTTTATTGATTGTGTTGTTATTGATTTAAATTGATCATATTTTCATACACACATAATTTGGCGCCCACCATGGGGCCTTGCCCCATTTTTAACATTTATCTGCAGGTTTTCTTACAGGATTTCGCATTCTAGAATTCGGTTTTCTTACAGAAATTATCATTTTAGCACATCTGAGGGTTTCTGTAGTGCATACAAGAGTTTATGTAGTGCATACAAGGCTTTTAATGGTGTTTTTTTGTAGGTTTTATTGACATTGTTTTGCAGATCTGCCAATTTTTGGACAAAACCGCAGGTTTTACAAAGTTCTTCATATCTTCTACACAACTGCGATTTTTTTACAAGATTTTTACAAAACCTTGTACATCATTTTAAAAGGCTACAATAAAAAAATTGAGGGTTTATGATCATTTTTGTGGAAGTTATTTTGATTTTAATTATTTTCATAAATTTGATTTCCTAGACGCAAATCGATGACTGTTTCAGAACCTTTTACATTTTTGGAAAGCCCATGAAATTATAATGGGGGTCTATGTTTCACAGATTTAGTTTGGAGGTCAAATATAATGCAAAAAAAATGATCTTCATTTTCTGTATGATTTTCATAAATCAGCATTTTTGAGAGCAAAACAGGGAATTTTTCTTACGTCTTTACATTTCTGGAAAGCTCTAAGAACATCAGCAGGGGTCCCTTCTTTGATTTTTCATTTTTCAAATTAAAAAAATGTCAAATACTAAAATATAATTCGGCTATGTCAAAAGTATTTAAAATTGAAATTTTCTGGTGAACTTGTCTTTTTCTTTTCTTTTTCTTTTCTTTGGCTGCATTATAATATTGTTTTTTTATCTTGTAGGTGATCATAAGGAGCTCTAGTAGCAGCAATATCACTCACAACAACAATTTGGAGAGTGAAAATAACCAGGTGCACTCGTTTCATCCTTCATCTCTTAATCTTGTTTGTCACATCTTTCAATTTGGGACATAAAATCAAATCTTGTTTGATCACATCATTGCAATTGGTTTAAAAAAAAAAATCTTGTCTTCAATCACATTTCAAACATTGGGTCTAAAATTAATCATTGTCTTCCATCACATCTTGATTTGGGATCTAAAAAGAACGAGTGCTTCATTGTTTTCTTCTAAACATTTCAATTTTCTAAAGGGAAATTAATCACTGTGAGCGTGAATCAAGTGTGTGTGTCTTCCAAAACACCTCACTTGGTTCACTTTTGTCAAACCCTTTTTAGGAGGCCTGCTTGGAGCACACACCCCTCCAAGGGACGACCTCAATCAAAGTGTGAATCAAAAGACATGCTTGTTTGGAAGTTGGAATCTTGTCACTCTAAGCTAAGCCCCAAAGAACTTTATACCTTTGGGAAGTGAAGGTGAAGGGTGGGTTACCCCTTTCTCCCGGCTTATTGGCAGAATTTTGCTTTCAAAATCATCCTTAGTCAACCTTGTTCAAACTCACTTGAGACCTAATTGGCCATACCCCACTTGACTAGTCATTAGGCTTGTTGTGTATTCAAGTGTTTGCTTAATCATAACATCTAATCTTGGAAGACAAACTTATCATTGTGTTTGGTGTGTGTGTTCATGCATTTACATGTGAAATATTGTGTTTGATAGTGCCCAAGTCAAATTTCCAATAAACTCTTGCCACATCATCCAAATCATACAATCTTGTCATTCCATATCATATCCTAATCATCATCTCTTTAATCCAATCAACATAATTTTACACCATGGAAACATTCAAAGACATGGCACAAGAGGTTGTTCACATGCTTCACACTGTTAAAACAATTCAAAAACCTTTGCCCAAAAAAATCATTCACCCATTCCATGACATAATACAAAAACTTCAAGAAAACAAGTCACCTCAAATCCAACACCTCGTAGCTCAAGCCCAATACCTCATGGCCACTTGTCAAATCCAACAACCACCACATCATCCCCTATCTATTTATTATCACCCTTCCACCTCATACCAATCTAATCCATCCACTTCTTCGTGTGTCAGTACCACATCACCCTATCAATCCACATCACGACAAACACATGTGAATTTAAGTCCACCTAGGCAACAAAATCAAGAGCCTTTAAGTTCTAATGCAACCATTCACAAGGGGAACGCTGATCTAGGTTATGTACTCTCGAAGTATATCATACCACTATACAATAAAAATAAAAAACCTAAGCCAACACCTTCCACCCCTACACCTCCAAAGGATGTGACCCAAGGGCTACAAGCAAGGAATCAAACATCACCATGTCCTTCAACTCATATACTTGAACAAACAAAAGAGTCCTCAAATGTCATGCCAAGTCCTTCAAGTCAACCATGTCATCCACAACCCCTTGAGTCAATTCAAGTGTCTCCTATCATAAGTTCAAGTCACCCTCTTTCATGCTCCTATGTTGTTGACCATCAAGAACATGACAAGTCTCTCCATGAGAAATCCCATTCCACTTCCATTCAAGAAACCCAAGAGTTATATCAAGAGTCTACTCCCAAGCATGTGGAAACATCAAGCCCTAGTCCTAATGAAGATCAAATCATTTTCATCCAACCTATCCATAATCTATTTCGGTTTTATGATCAAGATGATATCCATAATGATGAAGAGCCTATCCATGAGCAACTTGATCCTATACCCATCCATGATAAAGATATTCCAAATTCACCTCCACCTAGCCCTATCCATGATCTATCAACATCCACTTCCCTTGATGAGACACATGCCTCCCAAGCCAACATAGAAGATCAAACAAACACCTTGGATCTAATTGAACACAATTCTAATCAAGATCCTAATGATCCTCCATCACCCACTATTGACCCCATTGCAAGTTCTCCATCATATCCTATTGGTTTTTCCACCCTCATTCATGAATGTTCCTCCTTAGAGAAACAAAAACCGTTATCTTCCCTTGCTTCATCTTCTCCATCCAATAAGGAACTCATATCTAGTGTTCCACCTACACCTAGTCTCATTGTCCATTGCACACTCCAAAACATGAACCACCAAGGTAAAGGTCTAGACCTTCATGAACAAGATATTTTGGAGCCCTTCCATGTCAAAGTCCCTCCACGCTCTTATGATCTTGGATATACACCCCAAGGAAAACAACCTAAAGATGTTGGTACTTCCTCAATGCATCCCAAGTCCACTTTCCATCATAAAGCCTATCGTATTCCTAAAACATATGTTTCCATTCCCCCTCCATCATCCTACAAATGTCAAAAGCATGTGACCATACACCTTCCACCATCAACTTTGCCACCATTGCTTCCAACTCCTAATATCCCTCCATCAAATCCACCACCATTGCTTCCAACTCCTAATATCCCTCCATCTAATCTACCTCCACTTCTCCCAACACCTAATATCCCTACCATTCAATCCTTTTATCCATTTATCCATAAATACCCTAAACATCTTAATCATGACCAACAAAAGCACACATTGTATAAACATGAAGCTTCCAACCATTCCACCATATCCATGGGATTCAAAAGAAATAATTTCAATGCCTCTACCTATAAAGTAAAAAATCCTAAGGTTTCTTGTGCCTTAGGACATCAATACAAAAAGTCAAAGAAAAATCCATCTAAAAAGTTATATAATCCCATACCTCCAAAAGTAAAGACCAAAACTAAAATGGTTTGGGTACCTAAGAAAAAAGAAATCAAGTTAAATGAGGCATCCACATCACAAAAATCCCAACCATCCACTTCCATCCCACATTCTCATTCCATTCAAAAGTCTCAAATTCCTAAAACCCACAAGAAAAATAAAAATCATAAAAATACTAAGTCTATGTGGGTACCAAAAGCACTACACTCTCCACCTCCTAAGCAAACATCTTCATTGCTTCCTACACCCCATCCACATCAAAAGCTTCAACGTTTATCACAGTGTGTGCAACCATCGGTCATGGTTCCCTTCCATTTCACAACAATCCCACATACCTCCATCTCCCCATCCTTCATGCATTATCCTACATATCTCCCCCACCATCTTCCTATGGTCCATGCTTTTGCATAAACCTATCATCCTCCCTACATAATCCACATCATCATCCACTATTCCCCATCCATTCTTACATAAGCCTTTCATAATCTGCCATCTACCTAATCCATCCCTTTCATGTCATCCCTTACCAACATCTATGAGCACTTGACATGGTCCATGCAATGACATCCATATCTAGTGGGACTATCACCTTTCACAGAACTAGACACTTGAGTCCCTCCTATCCATATTCGCCTTCTCCTATCCAAAAATTCAAAAAAATAAAGAAATAAAGTAAAGAGAAATCCCTTCGTCCAATGGTGAAAACCTAGTAAACAGGCGCCTTGGATAAGTACCATGATGAAAACCTAGCAAATAGGCATCATGTGTAGGTTGATCTTCTATGTCACTTACACTTGGGGGCACAATGTCTTATCTATCCAACCTATCATTTTCATGTCATATCATTTCCATCCTACCTACCATATTTAGCCATCATACATACCTCTCATATTGAGTTCATTCATCCACCCTTATCCTTTTGATCTTGATGAAGATATAGGGGCAAAATGTTGAAACATGCTTTGGATATCTTTTGATATACCTCATCCTTCCAAACAAGCCTATCATTATCCTATTGCCATAAGCTTTGTCATGAAAAATCCTAAGTATTGTACCTAGAATGGGGCATGTTATTCCTATGCAACATAGTCTTTGGAAATCACATCCTTGCTCTCTTATGATGCATACATCCATTTCATTCACTATGACTTATCCTTTCCATCCATCCATATATCATGAGCCTTTTATCCCTTATCCCATCACCCACCCTTTCATCCATCAATCCCATCACCCTTGCACCTAGACTTGGTTTTCCCCTTGTCATTGGTATCTAGCACAAAGGCTACTCAAATTTTCATCCTTTGACACCTCCAAATATTCTCAAAAATCCAAAAAAATCAAAACATCTCAAAAATCCAAAAAATCAAAACATCTCAAAATCCAAAAAAATCAAAACATCTCAAAACTCCAAAAAATCAAAACATCTCAAAACTCCAAAAAAAATAAAAACATTTCAAAAATACAAAAAAAATTAGAAAAAATCCTGAAGAAATACAAAAAAATCAAAAAACGTCCTGAAAAAATACAAAAAAATCAGAAAAAGTCCTAAAGAAATACAAAAAAATCAGAAAAAGTCCTTAGAAAAATACAAAAAAAATCAAATATCCAACAAAAATCCAAGCAATAAAATCATTTCAATCACATCAATTCTTCTATACAATCATTCAACTATTCCACCAAATCAATCATCATCATCAAAACCATTGCAACCAATCCACTCAATCACAATCATTCTAATCAAATCAATTCTTCAATTCAATCAATCGATTATCTAATCAAATCACTTCAACCTAAATCATTCCAAATGCATAAATTCTTCTATTCAATTCATCACATCCTATCATCCAATCAATCATCATATCATTACAAATAGTTTCTTCAAATCAATCAAATCATCTTCAATTATTCCGAGCAATAATCCAAATGCAAGTCAATCCTTAATCCATACCAATCAAGTCAATCAATCTTGTTAAATTATCCAATCACATCCTTTGGTCTTGATCCTAATCTTGTCATAAACCAAATCAACCAATCAACCAATCAATTATCATCATCCTTCTATTGCTCTAGGGATATATCACTTCCCAACAATGGCAACACTATCAACATCATCAATCAATCAATCAACGGTTTACAGCTTGACGGGGGCAATTCCTTGTTTGTTTTTGTATCATTTGTGCATGCTTGCTTGCTTTCTTGTGTGTGTTATCATTTTATCTTGCATTTGTATCAAATCCATATCATTCCAGCTAATATTCATATCTTGTGTGTGTTGGAATATCTTTTTGCATTATCCTTTGCATCTAAGGTCACATAATACCTTTTGTACATTAGGACTTTAATGCTCTAAGTTTACTTCCTCATACATCTCGACAAGGTTGTATTACGTTGGGGCACAAGACAAATCGTCACCTTGGTCCTTATACCTTGGTGCATAACGTCTAGTGCTATATCAAACATCATGGTTGCTCACTTTCATTGCAACATAGCACATCCTTTCATCTCCTTCATCCACATTCTCTCTTGCATCATTCAACTTATCCCTCCTTTATCATTTCATTTCATTTCAAGAGAATACCTGTGTTTGTCCAACCCACCTATCCTCTCGAGGGGGCATCATTGACATAAAAAATCAGAAGCATATCAGGGGCAAAAAAAAATTATTTTCTTTGAAGCAATGTGTTTCACACATCACTTCAAAGAGGGGCAAAATGTATATGCATAAAAATGGCCATGTCTATAATCCTGGCAATTAATTAAATATTTATTATTTAATTAATTTTTCTAAAAATCCTCTGCATATGATTAAATTTAATTAATTTAATTATATTGTTAATTCATATTATTCTTTCTTCATAATTAAATAAATTTAGTTTATTTAATTATTTTCATGCGTCCACTTAATTAATTAAATAAATATATTTTATTTATTTAAATTAATTATCATTGTTTGAATTTAAATTAAATCTTTTGATTTAATTAAGTTTAAATATCTCTCTTTCTTCTATTTTAATTTTTCTTCTAATTAATTAAATAAATCTTATTTAATTAAAATATCTTATTCTTTCTTTCTAAATCACAATTAGGTATTTTATTTGATTGTGAAATCTTCTCATATCATAATTAAATATTTTATTTAATATGATATCTTCTGCTTTTTTCAAAAAAAGTTGATTAAAGCTTTATTCTTATCGCAAACTTTCTTCTGCTTTAAAAGCTTAATTAAATACTTCATTTAATTAAGAAAAAGTTGAATATCCTCCACAAATAAATAATTGAATTTTTAATTCATTATTTATCAGCTTTTAAATCTTTCTTTTATCTTTTTAAAGAAAGATGATTTCTTATCTTCTTATCTTTTCATCTTCCATAAAAATAGAAAAATCTTGTTTTTAGGTTTCTTCTATTCTCTCTTCAGTTTCATCTATCTTCAGCCATTCGATCTGCCAGGAATTATCACAACCATTAATTGAGACAACCAATCAGAAGCTTTTGAAAACTCTATAAATACAACCTCTCACAATTCATTTAGGGGGTTTATTTTTTAGTATCCTCACTCTGTCAAAATTATTCTTCAAATATTCTATCTTTCATCCAATCATTCTCCTTCAAACCTTTATCACATTGTTATGCTGCAGAATTGAGCAACCAACATTCCTCCATTATCAACCTTCAAAATATTGCATTCTTAGTATAGTATGCATTTCATTTATATCTCGTTCTTCAGTAGCCTACTTCATTGAGCTTGGCATTCTAGATCTGAGAGCAACTTGAGCAAAGATGAAACGCTGGAGATAGAGGACAATAAGACGACTTCGAAGAAACTGTCATTAACAGTTTGCTTATTTCTATTTTTCTTTTGGTTTCTTTGATTTAATGTTTTATTAATTATGTTGTTATTGATTTAAATTGATCATATTTTCATACACACAGAAATCAACAACCATGTTGGCTTTACCTGGCTTGTTCACAATTGTAATGTCAAATTCCTGCATCAGCAATAACCATCTTGCCAGTCTCCCAGCTATTGAGGTTTTGTTCATGAGATACCAGACTATTGGATGATCAGTGTGGATAAATATCTAATAACTGGTGATGTAATGCCTAAATTTATTGAGGGCATAGATGATTTCCAACATTTCTTTTTCTGTAATAGTGTAGTTTAATTCAACCCCTTGCATATTTTTGCTTATGTAACTATAAAGTGCATGTTCTGTTGAACCACCCTTCTGCCCTAACATAGCTGCAATGGAATAATCTGATTCATCAGTATGAATATGAAATGGAAGTGACCAATCAGGTCCTTTCAAAATAGGTATTTGTGTAAGGGAAACTTTTAAATCAAGGAATGTTTTTTCACATTCCTCCATTCAAGAAAAATCTGCATCTTTCTTCAGCAGACTATATAAGGGGCCTGTTGTTTGGCTGAATTCCTTGATGAATCTTTTGTAGTATCCAGCATGGCCTAGAAAACTCCTTACTTCTTTCTGCTTGGCAGGAAAGGGTAGATTAGAGATGACCTCAATCTTAGCAGGATCAACCTATATTCCTGTAGCAGAAATATAGTGACCAAGCACTATTCCCTCTTGCATCATCATGAAGCAATTTTGACTATTCAGTGATAGGTTGTGATCTTCACATCTCTATATCACTTTCTTCAAGTTGGCTTGAGATTCCTCAAATGTTGTACCATAAACAGTAAAGTCATCCATGTATATTTCCATGCAATCATATGAGATGTCTAAGAAGTTACTTATGACTACCCTCTTGAAAGTTGCAAGTGCATTACAGAGACCAAAAGGAAAAACTAAATAGGAAAACGTTACCCAAGGGCATGTAAAAGTATTCTTTTCTTGATCCTCAAGACCAATCTTGATTTGATTGTACCCACTGAAGCCATATAAGAATGAGAAGATCAATGAATGGAAGAGGAAAGTAATCTTTCTTTGTTGCCAAGTTGAGCTCTCTGTAATCTACACATACCCTCCATTTTCCTCCTTTCTTAGGAACAATAACCAATGGGGAAACCCACTGACTATCCGATATTGGGTAGATAAATCCAGTTATTAACATTTTCTGCAATTCTTCTTTAACAATTTCTCTCAAAGCTGGATTGATTCTTCTTTGAGGCTGCCTGACAGGTCTGAACTCACTGTTAATGTATATGCAATGTGTGTAGAGTTTTGGGTCTAAACCCTTCATGTCACCATATTCCCAAGCAAAAAGCTAACTTATGACTGGTAAGCATTTTGACCATAGATTGTTGTTGCTCACTAGTGAGGTTTTTATTGATGCTCAAGGTTTTTCTTGTGGCTACCTCAACTTGGGAGGTTAAATCCACCATAGATACTTCAGGAAGAAATGACATTTCTACCCCGTGGGGTAGCAAGGTATGTAAGCAGTCAGTTGTTGTAGGGTAATGAGATGATGTAGGTGAAGGAAGAATGGTTTGCAAGGAACATGGATTTTTTTCACAATGAAAGTATTCGGTACCATAATTATTCAGCAAGATATTAGACAGTATACCTTCTTCTTCTTCTTGTGCAATGAAAGAGTCTCTGGTAATCATCATTAAATTGGCCATAGAGTTCACTTCCTCCTCTTCTCCCAAATCTATCCAAACAACCTCTCCAAACTCAAGTTGGGGTAGGGCTAGAGAATAGAGGGTAAGCTTCTTTGTGCTATACCCATCAGATATTGTCATGTTACTCGACCTACAACCAATGTAAGCATCAACAGTAGCCAACCAAGGCCTTCCTAGTATGATAGGGTATCCCCCCAATGATGCCTTTGGAGATAAGACCATAAAGTCAGTAGGGTACTCCCAGGAATCCAAGGTGACTACCAGGTCTTCAACTACCCCATCAGGTTTGACAATTGAGCTATCAACGAGCTGTAATATTGTAGATGTAGCCCTTAGGTTTGAAATACTAAGTTTTACAACTAGGTCCTTTGTCATGACATTGATAGCTGCACCAAGATCTACTAAAGCATTCTTAATTTTCAACCCATTAATATTGATCTCCATAATAGGTCTTCCTGGATCTAAATATTTTGGGATGCTAAGCTTTCATAACATTAAGTCAGAGAGTTGGCTTATGACATGGACAGTTTGAGGGTCTTTCTTTTTCCTCCCCGGTTTCTTCAAACATGCCTCCTTGATGGCCTTGCTATAGATAGGTACTTCTTTGATTGCTTAGAACAAGGGAATTTTCACACATATATGCTTTAGCTGATCAAGGATGTCAAAGGTAGGTTCCTCTTGTTTTTTTACATTTTCACCTTCCAACCTTTGTGGGAAAGGAGGGGACATTATCAGATGCCTTAGGTAATGATGGAATCTGAACTGGCTCATTTGGTTGGGCTTGGTCAGTGGTATCTTCTTCTTGGTTAGTCTCCTCAAATGGCAATTCTAAGATTATGGAAGGAGATGGTGTGGGCAGCACAGTTCCTGAACGTAAATTGATATTATTCAGGTTAAGAGCATAGACAGGCTAATGATTAGGATCAACAAAATAGATTTGCTACTACTACTATAGTTGCTGGTTATTTAGATTGGGTGCGGCCTGAGCAGGTAGTTGGGTTGGTTTTGGATTCTAACCTTGATTAGTTGTAGGAGGTGGCATAATGGATTGTTGTTGCGGTTGCTGCAGAAAACCAGTGGGTGGATTTGACCATTGTTGGCCTCCTCTCCATCGGTTAGACTGCTGCCAATTCCCTTGCGGAGGTTGCCACTGATTTTGCTGTGGTAATTGCTAATTCCCTTATGAGAATTTCCAACAATTTTGCTGGGCATTTGGCCAAGGGTTATTCCACTAAGGGTACTGGTTTTTCCATTGACTATTATATGAACCAAAATTTTGCAAAGGGTCCTGAGGCATACCTTATCTTGGGGCCCATGGTCTACGCTGAGCAACAAAGAACACTTCCTCCTCTCCTTCAATGGTTTTGGACTCAGTAGGGAGATGTTGTACCTCCAAATTTGCCACTACTTTGCATCAGCAGTCTTTCTTTCTTTGTCGACAGTGGGGGCAATATTCAGCTAACATTGCTTCAGCTTCCTCTTTCTCCTTCTAGCTTGCATAGTATCTAGTTGAGTAGCTCCATCATTGATGATATCCTGCTTGAAGTCGAACAAGAGATTGGTAATCTACCCTTAAGATAATCCAGAGCCACTTCCTTTTATAGAAGAGGGTCTAAACCGCCTTCCCTTCTTTATAGCTGCTCTGGATTAATTGAGATAGATTTTCTTGATATCATCCCAATCTCTTTGGGTGATATCACCTCCTACCATGAGGTCAAGGGCCTCCATGCAAGTATCATTGACTCCCCTTATGAAGAGAAGTTTTTGAGATTCCTCATTCAACTCATGATGAGTATTCTTCTGCACACTAAACAAGAATCGTGACACATAATCCTCCAAGGTTTCATCCTCCTTTTGTGACATTTTAAAGATGTCATCTCCTCTCAGATCATTTCCTCTACTATACTCTTTATATTTACTCAAGAACAGAGTTTTCATTTGATCCCAAGTGTTAGCAACATTGCTTCCCAATCCCATGAACCATCTCAAGGCTGCCTCTTTTAGAGTAGAGGGAAACAATTTCAGCTTGTGTGTTGAGGTTGTATAGTCATAGCTTCTACAAAGGATTTCAAATTCAAACAAGAAGGTACGAGGGTCCTCGGTAATAAGTCCACAGAACTTTGGAAGTAAGTAGGTAGGGATGTTCTTGAGGTTATTATTGTCATGTAAGTCAGGGATTGGAAATGGAAAAATAGGATTTTCCATTCTTGGTTGTATGCTTGGATTAGCTCCTAGTTGATAAACTACAAGAGCAAGTGGATTATTTGATTATGTTCCTTTGGATAGGTTAAAGCTTAGTTCAGAGGAAGAAGATGAAGTAACTAAGTCTTGGCCAGCATCCATATATGGGTCGTCTTGGAATAGGTTTGTTTCAATCTCTTCAATATCTATGCTCCCAAGAATGAATCTTCTAAATTGGTCTCTTCTTCGATGCATACAGTAAAAGTAAACTAACTATGGAGATGTTGGAATGCTGAATTCTAAACTAAATGAAATCTTAAACTCTTTACTAGCATGCCTGAAATAGGTTCTTAGTTTGACACCATCCCCGACAATGGCACCAAAAATGTAGTGTTCTTTAATCAGGTCAATAACTAGGAACATGAATTCCTCTACTCAGAGATTGAACATCACAACTGGCAGTCATGACCTACTAAAGAACCTTATTTAATTATCAACCCAGGGACGTAAACTTGAAATGGGATAGCACAATATATGCACTAATCACCCTTCTAGACATACATGACTCCTAAAATGCCTTATATTGGAATTTAAGTACTAGAAACAAATTTACTATTTAACTTTGCTTTGAAATGAAAAACTCGAAAGATAACCTATTCTGCTCCTAGTGGTTGCAGGAACAGTTGACAACTCTGTGTTTCTGCCAGCTGCAGGAATAGTCACATTAACTTCTATGAAGGGAAATGTAGCTATTCTAACTTGCAAAATAAAAGTATGGACAATTCCCTAAGTGGGCCCCCTTAGGTAGTGCCAAAGCAGACAATGGATTAGGTGAAAAACTTCATAAGCTTTATTGATTCAATGCAAACAAGTATATGGCACAATCTCTTGGCTGAATTTCTAAAACTAAAAGTGTGTTACAATAGCAATTTTTTTCCAACCCCTTCTCTGAAGGAGAATGGACTATTTATTGAAAATTGATCCTAACTACTAACCAACCTTCCTGTTGATGTGTTTTTTATGCACCTCTCAACACAGGTAATGCGTAGGTGCACTACCTCTCTTGACAGACAATCTTCCATAATCAGATTGCAGAACACTATCCCAAGGTCTCTAATGTCAGTCTTGACAGTGCTTGGAATATCTTAGTAGTTTGATGTGATTTGTTGGAATCACAAGGCAATCTTACAGATGAGTTACAAAGCATGGAAGTTGGGTTTGCAAATGTAGTTTCAAAGTGTTGAAAGTGAATGAACAGTGGCTGTCCACTCAAAACAACAAGTTGAAACTCATCAAGTTCATCTGATTTAGCTTCATGGTGATGCTTTGGGTCCTACTCTAACCAAGGATTAAAAAAAAAGGCAAAAGGAGAAGGGTTAAGAAAGCTATTCTAGTCCTGAGCTATGAATGAATAGTAACAATGGTGGCTGCTAGAGTAGATAGACTTCCTAAACTAGGTTTTGCTTGGCCAAGAGAAACATATAGTTGCACAAAACCAGTACAATCTTCTAAGGACTGCAGATTTTCAAATTACACACACACATCATGCACATGCAATTGAACTAAGTTGTAGCAATGAAGTAATGAGCTTTGACTAGCTTTGCAAAGTGACTCATCATCAATGAACCACAAAAAGCATGAGCTGGAAATCCATCAAATACTGGAACAGAAAACACCATCACCACTCCCATTCAAGAAACTAACACTAAAACTAACATGGAAGGTGAACCATGCATACATAAAGAGAAAACTCAAAAGGAACACCCATAAATCATGCAATGCTTCTTTCTATTGCTATATAATGTCTTTACATCAATTCTCCAACCCTTACAAATGAGGGGCAGGCCCCTATTTATAGTTTTCCAAAGCCCAAATGAATGGCTAGGATTCAATTACAATGAGTGGATCAGATTCAATTACATTAGGGTTTCACCTACCCCATAATATTCAACAATTAAAAATACATTCCTTGTCTTTTCTCTATTTTGTCATCTAGTGCCAGTTACTGTAACAATTTTGCCATTTAGCTGATTTCCCTTTTCACTATAGCTAAAACTGCCTGAAAGTTGTATTTTGCTTGATGTGCTTGCAATGTTCTTCTTTTGATCAAACGAGTCCGTCAATGATCGACATCAATGGATTGGTGGCCCCTAATTCAGGTAGAAAGCTTCTTAAAAATCATCATCATTTGGAAAAAGGTAGGACAACTCCCTCAATGGGCCTCTTCGATAGACCTACGGAAGGCTTCTTGACTCCTACAAACATGAAGTGTCGTAAGTGCATTTATACATAAGTTAAGGAAAATGTCAGTCAAACCTACAAATTCCCTATTAGATCTATCCATGCATCATCAAAATATATTGATATTCATATTTAGAACTCATTTGGACCATAAACATTAATGCGTGCTTCAAGGGGCAAGCGCCAGGGGGTGGAAAGATAGCGGAAGAAAGCTAGAAGGCAGACAGTGGACGGATGCCAAAATAGCTAGGAAGAAGGCAGGCTCTCGGATGTTCAAAACAGCCGGGAAGGAGGCTGGCTTCTGGATGTTCAAAAAAGCTGGGAAGAAGGGAGGCTCCTAGATGTTCAAAACAGTCGGGAAGGAGACAGGCTCCTGGATGTTCAAAACAACCAAGGAGGGACAGACTCCTGAAAATGGCCATGGAGGGCCCGGGTTCTGGAGGCTAGAAGGGAGGTGGCCATCGGAAGTTCCAAAATGGCAACAGAGAGGTGGAACCCCGGAAACGACCACGGAGGGGCTGGGCTCGAGAGGCTGGGAAGGAGGCAGCCGTCCGGAGTTCCAAAACGGCGACGGAGAGGCAGAAGTTTGGAAATGGCCACAGAGAGGCAGAAGTTCAGAAACGGCCATGGAGGGGCCAGGCTCCGGAGGCTAGGCCGCCCTAGGCCGACGGATGTTCCAAACACCAAAAGGGGGACGAAGCTCTGAAACCACTAAAACTTAACCAAACTTTGACGAACGCTTGGAAGTTCATTTAACACATCAAACACATCCCAGATCCAAAAAAGGGTGACCCCAAAGTCAAAATTGAGGAAACTGGAGCGACAGGGGTCCACAGATGTTTTCAAATAGCCAAGGATGAAGGGAATTCTAGAGGCAAAGTTCTGAAACCATTGAAACTTAACTGAAAGTTGACAAAACCTTAGCAGTTCACTTAGGGACCTCAAACACATCCTAGATCCAAAAAAGTGTGACCCCAAAGTCAAAAGTGAGGAAACGGGAGCGACGGGGGTCCATGGATGTTTCGAAACAGCCAAGGAGGAAGGGAATTCTGGAGGGAAAGTTCTGAAACCATCGAAACTTAACCGAACATTGACGAAACCTTGGTAGTTCATTGAAACACCCCAAATGCATCCCAAATCTACCAAAAGGTTGTTCCCAAAGCCAAAAAAGAGGAAACTGGACCGACAGGGGTCCACAGATGTTAACAAAATAGCCAAAGCAAGACAAAAGGCAGAAAGGGGATGGGCGACTTTATTTCTCCGCGGATTTGAATACCTCAAGTAGGTGAATTTGGGTAGGGGTATTTGAACGTTTGATGGCACATGACCAATTTGGGCTAGGAAATGGGGCATGCAAAACAAGACAGGAGCAAAGCAACCTGTCGCGAGTAAAAAAAAAAGGGGGTCCCTGCCTACAGTGGGGTGTGTGTGTAAAACATGCACAACACTTCCCTTATAAAATGGGAGGCATTTATTACATTTAACCAACTTAACTAAAGAGGTGAATGATAATGCAAGAACTAAGTCAAATTAGTTTAGCAGTCTTAAAGCGCCATCATCCTGGATTCACACACCACCAAGATGCCTGGCCTAGATTTCTGGAACACTCTCCCTGCATGGCAGATGAGTTGAAACTTTCTCCTCATCTTTTGTTGTTGAACCAGTCTTTATGGATTTGGTCTTCAATTCTTCAAGTGGAAATTGAATTCTCTTCCTTCAATCGTGGTACCTACAAAATATCTCACCATCTTTTCTTGAGGAAGAAGGTTAACTCAACATGTTCATCCTTTAAGACAATCCATTACTTTATTCATTCATTCATTAAGTATTAAACTAAGGCAAACATTGTTTCAGATATGGCTGCAGGAACTTTTGGTAGTGGAGGCTACAGGATGGTTAATGATCACAAAAATCCATAAAGTATTTATTAGACTAATAAAACATTAAAGGTATTAACCATGGGACTTCTTGTCACAATATACTCATCATATTTAAGTCATAAAAAGGTCTATATTTATCCCATAAACAAACTGAATGTTAACATTTTTTCCATGAAGGATAAAATTCTAATTCTTTTGAATTTAGGTTGGTAACTCCAATATCTAGTGCTTTCACTTGGATAGATAGGTTTTTATTGAATATTTTTCTTTAATCAAATTTTGAAGTCAAACCAATTACAATTCTGACATAGTGTGACCGTATAACACGTAAGTTCTTTTGTATGTATCAATTTTTTTTTGGTTGGATCAAGGACTTCAATATCTGGTGTGCACTCATATTTTTCAATTTTTTTTTTATAATCTGCTATATTTCCATATGTGCAGAACAAAGATCTTGATTTTTGGTGAAAAACCTATGTTTAATAAAACTAAAAAATTAATACATAATAAAACAAAAACATATTAAAATTATATTTGTTGGATAGCTCATTTCGAGGACTACCTAATTCTAGTTAGGTTTGTGAAGTATCCACCACTTTCATCTTCAAACCAAGCTCTGAATTGCAAATTTTTATTTTTTTTTTGTGAACAAGGTCAAAATTTAGGAAAAGGGGGGTTTTGCTTGGACTAGGGGGCGTCAAGCAAACCATGGTTCATTTGAACCCCCTTCCATATAGGGGTTTGCATTTATTTTTTTGTCGATTGGTCTATACATGCATTAAATGGGTTCACTCAAACTCAATCTTTTGGTTCATTCGAACCCCAAAAATGGAAAATTTTGGCATGGGGTCATTTTTCACAAGTTTTCCTTCCTCAATTGAATTGTAAATGACTTTTGTGGGTTTACCCAAAGAAGATACAAGAATAAGACAAATGGATTGATCATTCATTTTGAGATTGCTTTAGAAATTTAACAAATCCATGAGTCATCAAGACTTTATTAGATTATGATGATGAGATGGATGAGTTTTCTCATTTTTTGGATTGGGACTCTCTGTCATTCCTTATTTTTTATATAACACATAGACACGATGCATCATGGTATTGATAACTAGGATGTCATTGTATCTAGTGCGGTGGAATTTGACTCTACAAACATATAGGATAGTTCTTGTTCAAACCTTAACATATAGAAACCCCGTTGGCATGTAGTTTAGAAGTTCATAATATTTCAAATGAAAGAATATGTAATAGTCAACAATATACTCCAAACAACCGCCCTACACACAACTAAGTATGTATATGCAAAAATTATTTTAGAAGAATACTCCACAAGCACAAAACATGAAAGATAATGATGAATACCCCATTCCTCTCTAAATTGTTTAGACATTATCGAGAGGTCCTCAGAATGGGTCAATAAGATAAATCATAAGAAAATGTAAAAAAAAATAGTCAATGTTATCTATATCTTTTTCCAAAGTAACATAGCTAAGGTAATTCCTAATGTTGAAGTCCATTGTAGGAAGGATGCATCCTAGGACATGTTTATTAGATGTTTTGACTAAGACTAAGTGTTTGATAGGTCGTTGATACAAATGTCACTAACTCATTTAGCTATGATCTAGAATTAGGATTTTGACATTTAGGTTCACACTTCATGACTTGTGACACTTGTTTTTCTACATGTTTTACCAAATATTGAAAGTGACAATTGATTTATTATGGATGAAGGTTTCTTATGGGTGAAAGTGAAATGAGATGGATTGTTTTGGGATTTTCTGGAATATTTCAATACTTTTGGTGTTTTGAAAATGTTTTGAGGCTATTTTTTGGTCCTTTTGAATGTGTATGTGAATGTTTTGGTTTTCAATTATCTGAGGTTGTTTAATATTTTCCAAGGTTTCCAATGTTTTGGGTTTTCAATATTTTCAATGTTTTTGTGTTTTATGAGTTTTCAAATGTTTTGGGGTATTTTTGAGTTTTGACCAAGAACCTAACCTAAAAGATTATCCTAGGGGCCTCGAGGGTTTATCAAATATGAGCCTTTCCTACATTATACATGCAAATATCACATATTTCAAATAATTTTGACCTTTTATTGATGAGATATGGACACTTGATGGATTTTTAGTTTATTGGGATGGATTCTTAACCTAAAGTATCTTGGGGGTACATCAATGATGGCCTTGCCTACGTTCAAGCTCAGAGACAATGTAGTTTGAATTGGTTTGTTTTTTATTTTTAGTTTTGTTGTTTTAACCTTTTTAGGGATTTTGATGTGTTTTGGATGTTTTAGATTTTGACTTTACAATCTTTGAATGTTTTTGGATTTTAGCTATACAAGATTTTGATTGAGTTTTATGAATGTTTTTAGGATTTTTGATGAGATTCCAAAATAACCTTAAGATATATAGAAGAACCCAATCTGATGCATAACGAATTTCCCCCAGCATGATGCAATAGACTACCTTGATATGGGTAGGACAACCTGACCTTAGGGATGTGCTAGGTAGTACTACTTGGAGAATATGTTACTTTACAATATCAAGCTATGATACAAACACAGATGGGTGATGGAATAAATACGATGAGTGATGTGATGGATGAATGCGATGTAGATCATGATAAGCTAAAGAGCCAAAGATAGATGGAGGTGCTTATTTATGCAAGACACCTATTTTCCAGGTTTTCACCAAGGTACTTCCCCAAAGCGCCATTGAAGCGGTTTTCACTAGAAGATGATTTTTTTCTTTACTTTTTTCAATCATTTTTCTTATTTTTTTATGGTTTTGTCATTTTTTTATTTTTATTTTTATTTTTGATATTTACACCCTTCAATCCTAGGCATAAAACTTTTTGAGATGTAGACTATTGATTGGATTCTATAAGGGTTCTCCTTTAGGCATTGACAATTGGTATGCTCTTTATCCATAGCTTGCTATGACAACAAATGGGCCCAATCAATTAGGCTCAAACTTTCCTTTACTATCCTGATTTGGAACATTCTTCTAATTCTTCTTGAAGTCAAGATCCCCCACCTAGAAATATCAAATCTTGATGTTCTTTTTGTGGCTTCATTTTAGTCAGCTTTTTATATTCTTGAAAATTATTTAGGGCATCAAGATGATGCTCATCCAATAATTCTAATTCACTCAACTAAGATACTCTATATTCTTCATCAGTGACCAGATTTTACAGTGATACTCATAGTGAGGGAAGCTTAATCTGATTAGGTGGGATGGCCTTTGATCCATAGACTAAGGAGAAAGGGGTTGCACCTATAGGTGTACATATATTGGTTCTATAAGCCCCCATCTTCTGGAGGATTTTTAGAATGGTCTTGTTTATAGAATTCGCTTGACCATTTCCTTGGAGGTAATAGGGAGTGGAGAACCAATGTTGGATGTTAAATCATTGGCATAGATCTCTTAGATATTGATTCTTGAAGGGTGTTTTGTTATCTGAGATAAGGGCTTGTAGAACACCATAGTGAAAAATAAGGTAATTCAGGTTAAACTT